>CM070506.1:695810-1345810 GCA_036346375.1 Guadua angustifolia
TTCCGCCGTCCCCGGCCGTGAACTCCGTTCGGCGTCGCGCCTCGGAGCACCCCAAAGCGTCGACCGTATTCATTGGTCTGACGTCCTTTCCATACCTTCCGGTTGGTTGGGTTGGAAGGCGATGTAGTGAGAGCCATCCGTCTCGAGCAATGTAACTCCCCACTACCTCATTGTCGTGGAGACGGATGAAAAATGGCGGAAGAGAAGGTTAACATCACCCCCATGAACATTTCCGAGAGGTGTGCGAAGATGGCAAGGAAGCGATAGAGTTGGGGGTGAGATGAAGATGGTGAATTTCATAGAAATGGAGTGCGGTGAGAAAAAAAATCGAAAAAGGCGGGACCAAACCCGCCCCATTGTAAGTGTGTATGATGATCTCGTTTGAAAGCGCGTGGTATGGCGGTCCCCCGAGCGGAAAGGTGCCCTCGGCTATGATGGCCATTCTCTTCACCACGAGTGTCATGATCGAAGCGAGGAATGTGCGCCATGGAATCAAGGAAAACGAAAATCACGAAAAAAAGCGAAGTGTACCGCGAAGCGTGAACCGTTCGTCTGAATCGTCTATATATCGTACCCGCCGCAAGCGGTTAGCGAAAGACAAAGTTATCGCCCGTTTGGTCCCAAAGGAAAACCGCGAGATCTGCCCGAGAAACGGCGGTCGTATCCTCATGAAGGTGGCCCTACCCAGGCGCTAAGCATTAAGTGCATTAAATGAAGGTTCTAAAAAGTCTTAGGCACTGCTCTAAAGGCGGGCGAGCTATTGTCGGCGTATTATCGCTAAGTACCCTCTCCACCGCCTAAGTACAATCACGTGGCGGCTTTGCGGTCGAGCGGGCAACCCGGCAGCCCTTGACGTCAGTCCAATGGCGCCGGCGGCGGTGGGCGGCACGCTGCTTCGCGGCGCCCGATCCCGTGGCGGCAGCGTCGGCGGGCGACGCAACGCCGCGACGTCGATCCGCTGGCGCCCGGCGGCAAGGGCGAACGCCTCCTTCGCCGGCGCCCGATCCGTGGCGGCTTGGCGTCGAGCGGCGACCCGCAACCGCCCGGCGGGCTCGGTCCGTGGCGCCCGGCAGTGGGGAAACGCATACCTTCGCCGGCGCCCGGCCCACATAGCGCCCGGCGGCTGGAAACCGCCTCTCGGCCCGCCGCAAGGCAAAAATTAAGCGCCGCGGTGGCCGCCTCGAAGGCTCCTTCGCCGCCGTCTGCGTGTCGGAATGGCGGGCTGCCCGCAATGAGCTGCTCGATGAAAGGGTTTTAGCAGCACCCATTCCTCGCGCCTCTCACCTACATCACAAAGGGGTCCCATCCGGGATTCCGAGCAATGGCAGCGTAGGCATTTAATGAGGCGGAGAGCGGGACAACCGGGAAGGAGGCATTAAATGTGTTTAGATCAGGCATGATGACCCTCCTTCCTACCAGTTAGCACAGGTCTATATAAGGGCCCTTGGGTGCATGGGGAAGGGATCGGATCCTGAATCGATCGACCGAGCAATACTAGAAAAGCTAGATGAGCTTGTAACTCAAGAACTCTGTCTTGGTTCAATACACCCTATAAGAAATTTAGCGGGGCGTAGGTTATTACCCTTCTAACAAGGGGGCACGAACACGGGTAAAAATCACTTGTTCTTCCTGGTTAGTGAACACGAAACCCTCCGTGTGGGAGTCCTCTAGGGTTTTCATCCTCTCGATTAACTGCCAGCGCCCTCTTGCCGAACAAAACCGATGCAGCCAGATCACGGACTTTGTCGGTGGAATCTGGAAGCGGCTGCACCTCGCGTCCGTCTGGCGTCAGCGTCCGTGGTCGTCCCGGTGAAGGTGGTCAAAGCGCCCGCGACAAACTGGGTAGGCTACCCGCCCGGATCCGGTCGCCCGCTAACTTGTAGTCACGGTAGACGTAACCGTTAGTACTCGAAAAAGTTAAACAAAAAGTATCAAACACGTGATTGCAATATCTTACCGTCGCGGGGCAGGATGGTGCCCATTGGACCGTCGGCGTCATTACTCGCGTGCCCACCAGTGCCAGTCGATCTGGGGCGGCGATCGGAATCTCTTATGCCCACAGCTAGCTGCGGTGGACATCCTCGAATCGGCCGCCGTGAGCGTGTACACCGACCACGAGTGCGGTAGGTGGCGCCGGCAGCCGAGGCCCAATCTTGTGTACCGGCGTCAAGGGTGCGTCATCGCCCTGAGCACCGGTCGTGGACCCGCTATCCCCATGGGGCGTCGTGAACATGGTCGGAACGAACCAGGAGATGCGCCTCCTAGGTGGCGGGCGAGCCTCGTCGTCCGTGGCTCGGCGATCTGCTCCTGTTGTAACATAAAGCTCACTTGTTATTTCAAGAAATGCGTACAATTTAGTTCGAAATGCTACTTACGTACTGGCCTTAAAGCCACCTCAAGGTCGGTCCGTGCGTGTGGTCGAAGGTCTTACCGCGCGGTGGTAGTACACCGCGAACTGTCAGCGCAAGCCGCAGCCAGGAGGCGATCCTGGGCACCACAGCGCCGCCGGTCGGGAGGCCAGGAGGTAAGGCGTCCGTAAAGTGATCCCATCTCCCCGCGGAAGATGGAAGGTGTCGTCTCCGGCCTCCACGATCCACGAGCGGTGATCGGCCGACGTCGTCGGGCCGGTGTCGAGAGCTCCACCATGGCGAGGGCGGCGGCCGGCTTCAGCCTAAAACATAAACATGTAATTGATATCGATCTTGCGGTAGTCATGGTGCCGAACAAACATGTTTACAATTTAAATCTTGGTATGTTACAGGGATCAAGCGGATCGGCGTCCGATGTCTTGCTTGTTCTGGAGTCGGGGGGCGTTTCCGGGTCCGTCATCTGGGACGGCGGTGGCTATCCGAACCGGTGACCCGGTCGGCGTCTTAGTCCGATAACTTTCGTCTGACCACTCGTCATCTCCTGTTGGTGAGCCATACGCAATTTACAAAAATGAAAGTGAGAAGCGAAACACATATGTAAGGAAGAGTCCGTAAAAATGCATAAGCATGACAACAATATATTGAAAGCAGTCGCACATAAAAAATGGAGAAGTTCATTACAACAATTTATGAAGCCACAACACTTTCTATGACTAGGTACAAAATGCAGTTCATACAACACGTTACATCGCTTAAATTTGAGTCTGCGGGAGTCCTCGGGACGATCCTTCCCCACCATCGGGTGACCGGTTTCCTCCTTCGTCTTCTTGTTTTGTGCTCGCAATTCTTGAGCGTATGTCCTCGTTGGTTGCACAATGAGCATTTCTTGGCGTTTGCGACCGACTCATCCATGTCATTTCTTATCGCCTTGTTCTTGACACCTTTCCCTCTTCTCGCATCAAAATCGGGGACCAGAACCTTTCATCAACACTAGGAGTTGTGGTGAAAGAACCCACAACACCATAACCATAAAGCTCCTCGCCCCAAGTTGCCATCACCCTTTCCTTCATGTAATATTCAGATAGGTATGTACAGGTTGCATTCCAAATAAAGCACATCGGCTATAACATGAGAACATGGCCTATGCAAAAGGTATGGCTTGTTGCCTGAGCATTTGCACTTTCGGCACATAATGCACTCTGGTGACAACCCTCTGGTTGGTTCCGCCTTCCTTTATCCTGCAGATCACCTCGAGCGCGGTGTCGTGCACCAACTTTGATAGCTCTATGTTTGGCTTGAGCCTTCTCATGCATGTATTTAGTGATCATCGAAGAGTACAAGAACTTCTCATCTCTCATTACTATCTCGGTTGCATGCTGTCCACAAAGTACTTGGTTGTACCCCTCGGCACTCCTCGACAATTCCTACCAATGAAGACACCTCATCCTCGCATTACCGGTTGTAAACTTACGCAAAGTTAGTGGTCATCCACAGTGTCCGGCACCATGTGTGTCATATAAGATGACCACTTCTCTTTGGTTAAGTGCTTGATCGGTCAGAAACATTTGATTGGCCTTTGCCTCCAAGCGGCGGTTAGTCGCCTCGTCCTCTGTTGGCGAGGGAAAAAGCTCACTTTGCTCTTGTGTTCCCTTGGCGCTCTTGTTGTTCATCTGCTCCTTTGTGTTTCCTTGTCGGGTCATCAAGATTTTCCCCGAGTTGAACTTCCTCTCTGGTTGGAGTTACATAGTCTTTTGAACATGTTCATCATTGCTTGTTCTTGAATTGCTTATAAAGTTTGCACCCAAATGCCTCATGCACCATCGACTCTGCAAGTCGGGCCATCGGAATAGCTCATCTTCCCTTGTTTGCGGTGGTTGATAGCACTAAGCAACCCGGCATCACTCATCGCCACGCACAAATCTGGGCGAGTTTTGACCACCCGATCTTTAGGTTTCGTAGGAACCATAGCCAACCTCGTAGTTCTGCTTTCTCTGAAGGCAAAACCGGCGGAATCTGGTTGTTCCCCGACACCCAGGTTCGATGTTGCCCTCTGTATTTCCGGTCAGAATGTGCGTCCGCACAACAACGGCTGAGTGAGAATGCCTTAATGCAAGCGCCAATAGAGAAGAACACTCTCCTCATGCATTTTAGTTGGCCACTTGTCGGGACAATCTTGATAATCATAGTAGGTCGAGTTTCTTCCTGGATACAAGCCAGCGGTCTTGGGGGAGGTTGTGGTCTGAGTCTTCAAACTTCCCAAACCTCGTTTCTAGTGCATACCTTCGCCCTCCACGCCTTCCGTAGCTAATTGTGTCTTGATATCGTTCTCGATCCTCGGATAATAACAGGGGCTCAAAACTGGTTCTCCACTATCTCTGCGTAATGATGTTCGCCACATCGGATGATAGGTTCTGTGAGCCATCCTTTTTCCTCGATCATACATGTATCTTTGCTCAACCTTGAACATATCAATGGGTGCCCCATTTGGGCTTGTCGGCGTGCACTCTCCACGGACACCCATGGATCTCACACACCACGTCGTAGCGAGGTTGGGGTAGATTTCTTAACCGAAAGTCCTTCTTAATGATAGAGCCCAATCTTTCACGGCATCCCCGCTTCTTTTTCGGTACATCTTGTTATGCCTAACCTCATTATCCTTTGTCTTGCCAAGGCATCTCCCTCATTTCATTGACAACCATATTTTCAAATTCTGCGTGCTCCACTCGGCGGCGGCTCATACCTCCTCCATCTTCCTCATCCGACTCATCGTCGTCCTCCTCTTTGCTTTCTCTTTGTACTCACGGTCTTCCTCTTCCATCCTAGCTTTTATTTCCTCAATTTGCTCACCTTCGTCTACAGGTCCCTTCTTGGCCAACATTTTCATCATCCTCCGGCCGAACACATTCACCACTTCTTTGAACATGTTGCTCATGGCTAGATCCCCAATTTCGGTGTCAAGAATGAGCTCATTTTGAGGTGACTACACTCACCGGCGTCCAAGCTCTGTTGGGGGGCAACATGCCTCTCATATGCTGCACTAAAAGCACTCGATTCCATCCCGTTGCTCTGCCCCCCTCATATGATCTCCGATCCGGTTCCTTTAGCTCAACTAACTCCCATTAAATAGTTCGTTTAACCACTACATAGGCAAAATACCTTCAACTCACACTTATCTTCTTCCATCAAGAAAAGTATAATACAACCATTTCAACACGGAACCAAATGTAAGCTCCTCGAGCCTACTCAAACTTCTCCACATCTTGCATGTTACTTAGATCTGCACCCTCCAAACCATGCATTACAACCCCATCTCCATAATAAATCCTAAATGGAACTAGTTACGCCATATCTGTGAATCCATTCATTCACCCAATTAATTATCTTAGTACAAAATACTATGGCGTAACATAACTATACCTACATAGTGAAAATATATATCTACAGTAAAAACATCTACATTCCTAATAATTCATATCGATGTAGTTATATCGTAAAAAAATTACATTTCCATCAATATGTAGATATACTCCTATCGTAAAAATTCATTCCTAACAATATATACATTAAATTCGTGTACTTATATATTAAAAAAATACTCATTAATAACTATATTTCCTTCAATATATCCGATATACTCCTATCATAAAAAATATCTAAATTTTCTAAACTAGAACTAGTTGTGACCTATCAATTTACCTACATTTATCGTAACCTACATCTAAAACTATTTCTAATCTACCACTATTCTTTGCTACAATGCTCTAGATCTAACTATTTCTAACATACCATAATTTCTTGTAAGAAAAGTAAACAAAAAAATTTACCTCAAAGCAGTGGTACAGAATCTCCTTTTCCTTCTCTCTTCCCTCTCTCCCTCTTCCTCTTCCTTCCTCTCTCTTTTTCCTTTCTCTTCGGCGCACAAATGAAAACGTCTTGGGCAGTGGCTCATATAACGTTCTGTCGCACTTTGGTGGGTGCGGCGAGAACTGCCGCCGCGACCATCGGTCGATTTTCTTATTATGCCCGTTAGTGATGCGATAAAGAACCGCCTCTGTCGCGGCGTGCCGTTCGGTTTCGGCAGTCTGACGAGAGGCCGTAAGCGCCGGCTTTGTCGCCGTGTATTTTTCTATTTAGGCCCCTGCGAGGTATATTTCGCGTTTTTTTTGGTGGAATATTTTTGAAATTCGAATAAAAAATGTATTATTAAAAAAAAATTCAAAAAAACATCGAATCTTAAAAATGGAAAAGCAAGAAAGGTCCATCGCCGTCTATATATACCACGGTCAGATTCCGATGGTCTTCCTCCTTGTCGCCGTCGTCTCCGCCGTCCCAGCCAACTGCCGTGCCCGTGCTCACAGTTCCTGGGAAGTAAGCTGACAAAATAATTAATGGCCGTGACGCAGCCGCCGCCCGAGGGGGAGCAGCCGCCGCCGCCGAGGCCCGGCCTGCGGTACAACTCTCCGCTGGCGCAGGTGGTGCTCATCGGCCTGGTGTGCTTCTGCTGCCCCGGCATGTTCAACGCTCTCTCTGGCCTGGGCGGCGGCGGGCAGCTCGACCACAGCACCGCTGACAACGCCAACACGGCCCTCTACGCTTGCTTCGCCGTCTTCGGCATCCTCGGCGGCGGCGCCCACAACCTCCTCGGCCCGCGCCTGACCCTCTTCCTCGGCTCCCTCACCTACCCTCTCTACGCCGCCTCCTTCCTCTACTACAACCACCGCCGCTCCCAGGCCTTCCCCGTCGCCGCTGGCGCCCTCCTCGGCGCCGGCGCCGGCCTCCTCTGGGCTGCCCAGGGCGCCATCATGACCTCCTACCCGCTCCCTCCCGCCGCGGCACCTACATCTCTCTCTTCTGGTGCCTCTTCAACCTCGGCGGCGTCCTCGGCGGCCTCCTCCCCTTCTCCTTCAACTACCACCGCGGCGCCGACGCCGCCAGCGTCAACGACGGCACCTACATCGCCTTCATGGTCTTCATGCTCGTCGGCGCCGCGCTCACCCTCTTCGTCCTGCCGCCGTCCAGGATCGTCCGCGACGACGGCACGCGCGTCACCCGGTCACCTACTCCTCCGTCTCCACCGAGGGTGGGAGATCCTCAAGCTCTTCGCCAACTGGAGGATGCTGCTCGTGCTCCCCGCCGCCTGGGCCAGCAACTTCTTCTACACCTACCAGTTCAACAACGTCAACGGCGTCCTCTTCACCCTCCGGACCAAGGGACTCAACAACGTCTTCTACTGGGGCGCGCAGATGGTCGGCTCCGCCGGCATCGGCTACTTCCTCGACTTCGGCTTCGCCAGCCGGAGGAAGAGGGGGCTCGCCGGGGTCGCCGCCGTCGCGGTCTTGGGCACGGCCATATGGGGAGGCGGGCTCGCCAACCAGCTGAGGTACAGGGACGGCAAGTGGGACAATCTCATCGATTTCAAGGACGGCCACCGCTACGCCGGGCCATTCCTGCTCTACTTCAGCTACGGCCTGCTGGACGCCATGTTCCAGAGCCTCATCTACTGGATCATCGGCACTCTTGCCAACGACTCCGAGATCCTCAGCAGGTACAGATTACTACTGAATTCGATTCGATTGGTACCGTTTAATTGTGTTGGCATTGGCATGATAATATCTACTATTAGTTGGAGGACCATTTACAGTGCAAACTGCTCACTATTTTCTTAGGCAAAATATCCGGTGCAATCAAGGTCCGGGTTGTCATTTGTCGCTAACTAAAAAAAGTATCAAAAAATTCTGAAAAAAATTATGGATGTACATCTCAACTTACTCCATCTACATGTAAAATTTCATGATCAAATTCGTCCTATGTTAAGAGTATTAAAAAGACAAATTTCTGACAAACTTGAATAGTTCAAATGCACAAAATTTGTCTTTTTGTAACTTCTAGCATAGGACAAATTTGATATATGAGATTGAATAATTATGATTTCAGAATTGCTTTAGCTGGGTTCATGGTGGTACACGAACATGATTGCACAGATTCCATTCTTAACCTTCTTTGTCTAAGATGGTAGCACTGGTTATAAGCTGTTTAGATAGGGCCGACATAGGAGTGTTCATAGATGATCAATTTAGAGGAATATATAGCTTGTTCATGAGTTACTACTATTTAGGTTGCTCAATTATCTGAGAACGAATTGGCTTATTTGTTACAACATAGGGTGCTACTGAGCTAGAGTTAAGACTAGAAAATAAATAAATCACTGTTTAATTGAAGAATGAACATACGTTGTCCTCATGGTTTCCACACTGCTTGAATTCCATTATCTGTGGTAGCAGACTGTGCCCAGTAGAGTTTCACGATTTTACAATGAATAAAATACTTCAAGATGCTCTGCGATTCTTCTTCAGATTTCTCAATTGATTTTTCTTTTGGATAATACCTATCAGCAGATATGGCGTGTGTCTCTGCATGTCTGTTTTTTCTATACCCTTCAAATTTCATAGTTAGTTGGGACAATATGTTTTTGTTGGTCAATTCTGTGCACGCCGATTCGGGGGATTCACTGACTTCTTCACAGTCAGTTTTAATATTAATTATTACCCAACTCTGTATGGGTTTTAGTTATCCATGTACCTTGTCATCTTAATCGTCCATTTAGAATAGGGTGTGCTCTTTTCATGTAAAGTACATAACTGATTAGTGAAGACCTGGGTTGTTGAAGTCATGGACTAATGACCAGCACTAAAGATACTAGTTAAGGAAAAGGATGACTGCAGCATGTTTAAGATATACTCCAGAAGGCTGCAGTCTGGAATCTGGAAGCTGCAGTTACAATGAACGCATTATTTCAGTATCACTCTTTTCCCTCCTTTGGAAATTAGGTGTGTTATAGTCTTACAGTTTTTTTATGTCTGAAACCTGATAGTGCAGTTTCTGAGAAAAGTTCTAGGCCAAGTTCTTGTTTGAGAAAAGCTGCCGCTTTTCATAGCAAAAGACTTGCAACAGTAAACTTGAGAGGATGTGAGGGAGAAAGATTCTTACCCAGAAAGTTTTTGCCTAAACTCGCTATTCATTGCTTTGCAAAGGCTGCTCTTCGAAGGGGGAATATGTTTGCATGCTTCCTCTGTCTGTGTGTGTGTGTTTTTAGAAGCTTTAGTGTGTAATATTATTTCAACAAGACATGGGCAGATCTATAGCGCACAAACCGGAGTCAAGCGACACCAACGTCATCCAGTTCAGCACACATGGTTCCTCTTATCACAAGTTATAAGTTGGTGTTACGAGTTCGTAATGATCTCGGCGACCCGATGACCTTTTCTCCTAGATCCACCCTTGCAACAAGACCAGACAACATCCTTAACATGCTGTTTCCTTTGTTAATCCAGTACAAGGCCTCTTGAGCATGTGCACACGCAGAAGGGGAAAGAGAATAAAACTAGAACACATAATTTCCTGCAAACTAGAAAGATCCGTCTTTTAAGCATGCATGCACATGGTGTGGATCAAAACGCTTGTCTCAACCACCTGTCATCTTTTTGTTGCAGATATGTAGGATTCTACAAGGGAGTGCAGAGTGCAGGAGCAGCTGTGGCATGGCAAGTTGATAATACCACAAGGCACCCCTAATGTCACAGCTGATTGTGAATTGGGCGCTTACGACTGTCAGCTACCCTTGCTCGCTCTCCTGGTGTTCTTCGCTGTGAGTGACGAGGACGATTCAGGTTCTTCAGTGGAGGATGGCAATGGCAAAGATGGCAAACTGTCTGCACCAACCAGCTTCCACTGAGGAAGAGGAGCTGTGGCGATGTTTGCAACTTCTCGGTGTGTTCGTTCCTCCGCCGCCGCGGAGATCTACATAGAAACAATCAAACAAGTTCAGTGATTTAGGCCGTGGTGTACAAGTGTTCATGGTGTTTACCGGCATATGTAGCCTATGGGATTGGTAGTGTTCGTTGGCAATTAATGTAAATGTGGTTAAAGTAATAAGAAAATTGCTAATAACTTATTTCTTACGACACGGTTTCTGCAGTTGCAATATAATCGCTTTCTTGTTCCAACCGTTATAAGGTAGTCTAATTTGCAGATGTCATGTAGATACCGCTTCTTACGGTTCATCTTAGTCCTTTTTGGCAGAGCTTTAAATCCTAACTCCACCTCAGATCTGGAGTTTGTAGACTAAAATAAAGTGAATTAAGTTTATATTTTTAGTCTAAAATATAAATAAGATGATCCACCTATACACTTAGGCCTGTTTGGGATCTGCTCAACCTGCGAATTGAATCTGTGAAGCTCTAAGCAGCATTTTCTGATAATCGCTCGGGGTGATTCGTGAAGTGATTCTCGAAATGAACTAAGAGTTGGGAGCTGAAAAAAGGCTTCTCTGATTCCTCCCAACAAAAGTGGTTTCCATAGAGTTTATCCTATGAATTAGTTAGAGAATCACTTTCCGCAGAATCACTTCTCTTAGAGAATCACTTCTAACAGAGAATCAGAATCAGAGGGAGCTCTACCAAACAGGCCTTTAATGTACCCATAGCTCCAGCTCCATAAGCTTTTGGAGCTAGGAATACCATCTTTCACCAACTCCACGGATTTTAGCGGAGCTGAAGCTGTGTCGAACACCCCCTTAGTCTTCAGTGATTCTTGCGCTATTCCCGTTGTTGCTTTTAAGAATTCTGCTATGATATGATCCGTAGGATGGAGCGAAGAACACTAGGTTTTTTGTTCCCAGCTAAAAGTTTGTTTCAAGCAATGGATTGTATTTGCAGATGGATATATTTTGTTTCTTCGTTGACGGGGATTTGCAGATGGATTCCACTGCCTGAAGTTGCAATCTTTCAGATGAGAATTCACTCATGACGTCACCATAAATCATCCAGTAGTAAGCTAGTAAATTGGGGTTAGGATTTGGGTTAGCAAATTTGAAGTTGTTTGGGCTGACTTTCTCGACGGAGGTCGGTGGTTGGTGCCGGCGGTGGCATGTCAGCCATGGCGCAAGATTGAAGAAAAACAGTTAAAGGCGGGAGTAGAGAGTAACGCTTCGCCGACTTCAATTAAATCCATCGAACGACCAAGATATATAACAGAAGAAGCCAAGAGAGTGATCCGACGGCTCACAATAGCCAGTTACTTTACTGTAGTTTTGAGTTAGCTGTTGTCGTTTACTGTCGTAATTTCAACACTTACTGAAGAGTCTTTTACTTTCACTGATATTCAGTGTAACAAACTCTGTACTTGGGTGGCTTTAAAGCAGGGAAATGAGAAAAGAAGAAAAACTTTGGATTCCTATTTGTTAGTGTCGACGTATGTTGTCGGCAATAATGAAAACGGGGTTAGGTGTTGGACCCAAACTCGATGGTAGCACATGACGCAGGAATTATACAGGTTCGAGCTTTCACGGAGGAGATAATACCTAGTCCTCAACTCCGGGATTATGTTGTCTAGCTATCCATGATCTTATGATGATGTTACCCTACCTCCTTTATCTGATAAAGTGCGGTTACAAAGGAGAGCTCGATCGGTTACAAGATGGAGATTGTATCTCTTTTCCTTATCCGCTAAACATAATATGATTATGATTATAATTATCCTACCTAAACAAGGTTGGTTGCTATCTTTAGAATCCTCTTATGCGTTATTTGGGCGGCCGGGTGGTATCCATCTTCATGTTGCTGCTTTGGCCTCCTCCCGAATGATCCGTTGCTTCTTGTAGATACCAGTTTATGTACTCCACATTAGCCTTGAGTGTCGGATTGAGTTTTGCGGCCCCGGTTGCACTTTGGCGAGTCATGCTCTATGCAGTGCTCTCGGTTCTTGTCATAGTTTCGGTGGTTTCCTTCTTCGTCTTTAGTGCTATGCTATACAAAGGATTGAGAGGACTCAATTAGCATCCGGCAACTTTTCCAAGTGGTACCCTAGCCCAGTGCTCGGGACATTAGCGGTCGGCTCGGCTGAGCATACCCTTGTTCATATTGGCTTTGCGTCGTACCATGTCCTATTGTCATGGCGCACGGCTTTGGCCTATCATAGGCGTACCATGGATTATCCAAGTGTCTGCACCCGATTTTCAAATTACCATGTTTGTGGTCCATGTGGGGCGTACCCTCGAAATCCTTGTCTGAAACATCTTGTAATATCTAATTCCATCTTGTGTGGTAACGGTGATCGACCTAACGTGAGGCACATCACAAGATGATAGTTCAATTAGTTGGAAGGTACCCAAATCCGTTGACAGGTAGTGGCATTCGGACCATCGCAGGCATACCATATCCCAAACTAAATTTGGCCTAAAGTATTTATGCGTGGCGGTTGTGGCGCTGGGTGACTATCATGAGGCATACCTAGGTCGTCGGACAAAACATGCAAAAAGCGACTTTTTTCGCTCAAGGCAAAATTCAATGTTGCTTCCTATAAATCTGAGGCTTGTGCGGGCAAAGAGGTTTTGCGCTTGCACACACCGCCTTTCTTTCTAAGTTTAGTATTTTCATAATTCAAAAAACCCGTTCCCAGTTTGATATCCCTTAATTCTTCTTCTTCCTCCTTAGTGCTCCTGGCCCTCAAAATTGGACTTCAAAACAAAGAAAATGCTTTGGAAGTTGGTTACTTCCTAAGTTCTTTCTTCCTTTGGAATGGATCTGCCCGTCCGGGCGGTGAATCTGTCCCGATGAGATTGTGGTTTTTGAACCTTTTTCGGCTGGGTTTGGCATCTCGTGCCTTTCTTCATCAGCCTTCTCCATTTTACAAAATCGAATTGATTAACTGAATCCAACTCCATTCTTCAAATTTCCATCTTTGTGCATTTTGGGCGTTTCTTGGAATTGCCGCATCTTACCTTTTCACCCTGTTTCTTCTCAACCTTATCCGGCAAGAATGCTCCTAAGGTGGTTAGGGCTTCGGCTTCAAGCGTGAGCAACAACTTCAACCACTAATTTGTATTTTAATATATTTATAAAATCCAATAAAATTACAATATTATCACTACTACAAAAGAACTTATATTAGACTCCTCATCACTAGCGATTTTCAAAAATAAATGCGTGATGACGTGTTATCACGAGGCGGTTTTGCAAAACCATCGTGATAAGTCTCGGCACATCAGAGACAATTGTAGCCAAAGCGTCTATGATATTCACCTCATCAGCGTGTCTGCCAAAAACCGTGCGTATGACCGCCTAATCATCACAAGCGGTTTTTGGCTAACGTCTGTGATGAGAGATACATCATAGATGGTTCTAGCAAAAAACGTCATGATATCCTAATCATCCGCAGGCGGTTTTTGCTAAAATAAATCGTGATGAAGAGACAATCCTGAGGCGTTTTTGGCTAAAATAAATCGTGATGAGGCGCTATCACATATGGTTCTGAACCGTCCATGATGTCTCTTGATCATCACAGCAGTTTTTAGTTAAAACTATCTGTGATAAGAAGAACATCCTGAGCAGTTCTATAAAAACTTATCGTGATGTCCTTTTTCCTTTATCCTTGTCCCTATCGATACCTGCCGCCCTCTGCCTCATTGTGCCCTCTGTCTCCTCTTGCACCCTCGCCTCCTCTTGCGCTCCTGCCCTTGCCTCCTCCCGCCCTTGCCCTCCTTCCTTGCGCCTTGAACCCTTGCCTCCTTCCGGCCCCCTCACCTCCTTCCTTGTGCGCCCTAAACCCTAGCCTCCTCGCATCCTCTTGAGCCCCCCTAAACCCTAACCCCGAAATCCACCACACCCCTTCTCCTGCAAACCCCCATCCCTAAACCCTAGCCTAATGTTGCTTCAAGCTCGGCGGTCGGGAGGCCATCCGAACCCCTCATTTCTCTAATCAATTGTTAAATCTTCAATTTTATCTCCAAGCTGGATTGACAAGTCTACATGGCGAAGGGATGAAGCGACGAAATCATTGCACTGAAGATCCCATGGACAAGGGGTGAAGGGAGTGGTTACCGGTACTAATTACATTTCGTGTTAATTTTTATCTTTGTCTTTTCTAGAGCAACAAAAGGGCATGGCTAGCTTTCAGGATTAGATTTACAGGTATCTAATTTTTTAGTGACGGATATAAATTTACACTACCGGGACCGCCTCATCCCGGACCCCCATCCCGGGTAGGTCCGGGCAGCGTGATAATATTTTCGGTTCCAAATTCAGCCCTGATATCTGTTAAAACTTTCGGCGTGATAAGAATAGTATCAATTTCTGGGAATGGAGGTAATATCATTGCGGTTTGATAAGAACCGGCTTGATAAGAAATATCCCGGTTTATATGTAAAATAGTGATTTATTATTCGGTTCTATAGTAAAACCGGTAGTGATAAGACCATTTTCATGGCGGTTTTACTATAGAAGGCGATAATCTTTTCCCCATTATTAGTTAAATCTGAACATAAGAAACATTGTAATTTATCTCCTTGAGAACATATGAAAGCATAATTAGTTAAAAAAGCAGAACATATGAAAGCATAATTAGTTAAAAAACGAACATATGAAAGCAAATTTGTAATTTGCGGGATATTATTAATTAAAATAACATTACAAAACATAATTTGTCCATCATTACATATTTAGTCCTTAATTATAATAGTCTAATGGCGGAAGCCCTATATCCAAAACTAAAAATGGTTCCTCCTCCTCCTCCTCCTTCGGCCGGGGCCGCTTGATGTGCGGCGATGCAAATCCTCCTTCTCATCCGAATCCGATTGGTGCGGAGTTAGTCTTGCCCCAACGCCCGCAGTTCCTCACTCCACCGTCCTTTGTTGCGTCGGCGTCTCCTCCTCCTCCTTGCCCCCTCTTCCTCCTCCTCCGCCTCCCCTCCTCCTCCTTTCTTGTCCTCCCTCCTTCTCTAGCGGGTGGGGCTTTGCCTTTGCGTGCCCTTCTTAGGGGGTGCCATTCTTGCAACAAAGAATGCGATTGTGTGGGGTTGCCATTCATGCAACAATAGTGGCATTATATAGCAATAGTTGGCGAGAGGAATGTGGCGCAAACAAGTGGATTGTGAATGGGAAGAACCGATTGGCGGGAGAATGTGAAGCCCAACGGTTGGTTGGCGGGAAGGAATGAAGCGGCCGGGAAGAAAAAGGGCATAGGCCCAGGGGAGGTGGGCGTTAAAGTATCCTTTGCGGTTTGTATTACCAGCGGCTGATAATGACTATCGCCGGGTTGATACCTATAGCGGATGATATATTCTTCCGGTTTAACTTATAGCGGGGTGATATTTAAAGTTCTTGCCGGTTCGTATATTCAACGGCGGTGATATCTTTTTTCGCGCCGCCAATTTTTGGCGCGTGGTATGACCTTATCGCTGCCGGTTCCGCGAGGCGGCGGTTGATAAAATATTTTCCGCGTAATATACCTTATCGCTGGGGTTCTTCCGGGCCGGCGATGATAAGCTTAATTTATAAAGCTTCACGACCGACTCATTTCCGGGAAGCGAAGAAGGGCGCTCTTTGCTTTCGGGTGTATTTTTTGGAAGGTCTTTGCCGAAATTTTGTGTCGATATTTTGTTTATATTTTTCATCGAATCGACATCTTCTCCCAAAGAAGCGGAACAAAGAGGAGCTGTATTATCTTGGCGATTCTTCTTTGAAAAATTGTATTAAAATTTTTAAAGGTTCTTGACTTGATGTATGTTATATTTTCGTAAAATTTTACTTTCAAGTGCTTAGGCGTTGATAATTCTTGGATTGTGCGGTGTGAGCAGGTTTATTAAAGTCTTGCTCAAATTAAGATCTAGCTAAATAATTGAATAAATTATAATTCATATTGTAGTGGATGTTTGAGTAATAAAAATTGCTAGATGGACAATTATGCATAATTGTAATTAATTTAATTAATGAAAATTTGTTATATGGATTTTGAATAGTCTGATTGCTAGATGATCAATTATAAATAGTGAGAATTGCTAGTTGAATATTTAAATAATGGGAAATGGTAGATGGATTTTGCAATAATGAAAGTTGGAACATAAATAATTATTTAGAAATATATCCTTATATTCAATTATATGCTTGTTTGTTGTAGATTAATTTAATTTAATAGGTAGCGCTACATAACAAAATGAAATGAAGAAATCTTGTAAATAATTAAAAATGCTAGATGGATATTTAAATAGTGAAAAGGTTTGATGTATTATATAGGCAAAATTGCTAGATGTATTTGTAAAACTAATCATTTACAATTATATTGTTATTTGCAAGAATTCATATCCATTTTAGTGATGTAGTGGATGTTTAAGTAAGAAAAATTGCTAGATGGACAATTATGCATAATTGTAATTAATTTAATTAATGAAAAATTGTTCATATACTGAAATGTAGTTTGATATAATTAATCGTAGATGGACCGAAGGTGGATGTATGACACGACCGTCGTGGTGAGTTTCAAAAGTTCCAATAGTATGGTAGAGGACTCTCTACGCCATTGTACTCGGTCAAGCAAGGAGGAGCTGTAAGTCGAACCGTGCTTTCACTCTGCAGATTGAAGGCAAGCAATAGTTGGTCCGATAAGAGCTTTACTCGAGTGTTATGTCTCTTAGGGACTTGCTTCCAGAGGGTAACGTGTTGCCTTCAACTACGTACTCAGCCAAGCGGGTTGTCGCCGTGGGATTGGAAGTACAAAGAATACACGATGTCCAAACGATTGCATATTGTATCAATGAGTTTGCGACATGGATGCTTGTTGTTTGCAAAGCAAAGCGGTATAAGCAACGGCACGATTTATATCGAGAACGAAGATGTCTGGGTGAGGCGAAGAAGAAGAGGTGTCCCGTAAGGTGGTGTGGTATTTCCTATAATCCCCGTGCAGGCGATTGTTTGAACAAAAGGCATGCCCAATTGTTACGATGGCACGCCAAGAGCGTAAGAAGGATGGAATGCTCAGACACCCTGATTCTGTGCAATGGAGGAACATCGCAGTAAAATATAAGAAGCGCTTTGATATGATGTGAGGAATATAAGGTTCAGTTGAGTCGATGGGATGAATCCTTTTGGCAACATGAGTAGTCGCCAAAGACTTGGCCGGTGACTTTATGCATCTACAACCTTCCTCCTTGGCTTTGCATGAAGCGAAAGTACATTATGATGCCACTATTGATCCAAGGGCCGTCAACCCGGCAATGATATCGATGTGTACCTCAAACCATTGGTTGAAGATCTTCTAATATTGTGGACCGATGGTGTCAGTGTATGGGATGAGTATAAAAGAGAAAACTTTATCCTACGGGCATTATTGTTTGTAACCATTAATGATTATCCTCGCTCTTGGCAACTCCGTCGAGCGACACAAAAGGCTTCAACGGATGCGCCCAAGGCTCGATGATACATAGCGTGGTCAAGAACACCGAAAATGGCTTACATGCGGCATCGTAGGTTCCTCCGTAAGGATCACCCATACCGCAATAATAAGAGAGCATTTGATCGACAAAGGAGACCGCTTAGCTCAAGAATCGATCGGGAAACAGATATTTGCGCTGTAAAGGACCTTACAATTATTCACGGAAAGGAGCCGAAGACATCTATTCCGACTTCCGGATAAGGCCTTTGTGGAAAAGAAATCAATATTTTGGATCCTACCTTATTGGTAGCACCTGAAGTTCGACACGCAATCGACGCATGCACATAGAGAAGAACGTGTGATAGCTTGCTTGGTATCTTATCGACATACCGCAAACGAAGATACACTTCAAGCAAGGATGGACCTCAAGATATGAAATCGAGGAAGGAGCGATCACGAAGAAATGGATACAGCAAAAAGTACCTTCCGCACTGCTACACTTTGAGCAAGAAAGAGAAAATTAGCGTTATGAATGCTTGCACGGAATCAAAGTTCCGCTGTTACTCGCTAACATAAAGAGACTAGTCTCAATGAAAGACTTAAAGTTAATTGGTATGAAGTCTCACGATTGCCACGTGATGATGACACGAATGCTTCCAATTGCAATTAGGGGTTCTGCCAGAGAAAGTCCGAGACCCAATTATCAAGTTGTGTTCATTCTTCAACGCGATTTCCGTAAGGCCATCGATCCATTAATACTAGACAAGCTGCAGAAGACGTGGTTCACACTGCGTGCTTGAGATGTGTTCTCCATCTTTTTTGATATTATGGTCCATCTCATTGTTCACATTGTGAAAGAGATACTAATTCTTGGTCCCGTATTTCTACATCGATGTACCCTTCGAGATTCATGGGGTTATAAAGAAATATGTTCAGAATCAAATCGACGGAAGGTCAGATTGCCGATGGCAGGGAACCGAGGAGGTCATTGAGTTCTCGTCGATTATATGGATCTCAAACCGATTGGTGTGCTCAGATCTCGCATGAGGGAAGGCTACAGGAAAGGGACACTAGGCGAAATCAAGACGATTAGCAATCTAGTCTGATTTACACAAGCACATTTCGCAGTTTTGGGACAACCGCCAGGGTGGCCCCATATGTCGACATGCACAAGAACGCATATCCAAAACAAACCCGTGGAGGTCGAGGGTTGGCTCGCGAGAGAGCACAGATAATTTCGCGATTGGTTGTGTAGACACATGATGCGACGGAGAGATCGCACTCGCTTGAAATTGTTGGCTCAGTGGACCGCAACTACAATTCGGACATTCCAAGGATACGACATAAATGGTTTTACATTTTATACAAGAGCGCAAGATAAAAAGAGCACCAATCAAAATAGCGGTATCCGTATAGATGCCTATGACAAGAATGGAAATAGGCAAACCTACTACGGATTCATAGAAGAGATTTGGGAGCTTGACTATGGTCCTTGAAGGTCCCTTCTTCGGTGCCAATGGGTCGACTTCCTGGCGTGAATATCGACAAGCACGGCATCACTACCGTGGACCTCAAACTCGCGGATCAGAGAAGAACCATTCATACTTGCTAATTTCATAACAAATCTTCTTTGTAATCGACGCTAACAAGGAGCGCCACGTGGTTATTCAAGGAAAAGAAGGATTGCTTGAGTTGAGAATGTTGTCGATTTAGGAAGAGTACAACCAATTCGATGAGCTTCCCTTTGGAGAGGACGTTGACCTAAGTACCATGGAAGACAAGGATTTGCTACATACATACGCCGATCATAACGAAGGTCGAGTCGTAGCTTAGTTGTAGTAATGAAATGTATGCTTTTTTGTATGAACAGATGTTTATTTTCTCATATGTAACAATTAATGTAATATATGCAATAATGGAAATTGAGGTTATGCTTTCTTTTGATCAAATTGAAAGTTTTATCAGATTTGGATTTTTGTGATTTTGATCACTTGAATTTGTTCGAATTTGACAAAGATTTGGTGCAATCACCGTAATCCAACTAAGAAAAGTTTCCAAAAATTCTAAACAAAATCATGGATGTACATCTCATCTTACCCCATCTACATATAAAATTTCATGATCAAATTCGTCCTATATTAAAGAATAAAAAAGACAAATTTTAATGAATATGGGCAAAGAGCTTATCACCGGTTGTACAATGGACCGCAAGAGAGATTCACTATCACCGCGGTTGTACAATGGACCGGCGTAGTATTCCACTATCACCGCTTGTACAATGGACCAAGTAGATTCACTATCACTCGCCGTTGTACAATGGACCGGCAGTGATATTCCACTATAAATAGAACGCGCCTTCTCTCATTTACCTTTTAGCCCTAGCCCGCTCCTCATCTCGCTTTTCGCCGCTCGAGTTCGACAGCATCGGACCACTGCGGCTCGCAGTGAGCTCGCCGCCGCGCCGCCGCTCGGCTGTTGCACGCCGACTCAGATCGCCCGCTCTCCCACGTCGCTTCACCTCCCACCGCCTCCCCCGCCGCCGACCTCCCACTCATCTCCCCCGTCAGCTTGGTATCGCTTTCATGATGTAATGTGTTGTGCAGATGTGAATGTGCGATGTGAATGTGAATGTGAATGTGCATGTGATTGTGAATGTTTCAGATGTGCATGTGCAGATGCTAAGGGCCACAATTCATTTGGCTTGGGGACCCAGATGTGGGTATAGTGTTCGAGGATTTGGGACCAATAGACAATTTGTGACAACTAATCTCGATTTTCAAGGCTCGCTTGTTGCTCGTGATGAACTAGGTAAAAGTATGACCGTAACATTTATCTCTCGCTTTTAGGCCTTGAACTGTAGACCTTATTTTCAATCATATTTTCACAAGACTTGTTATGCTAGCTCCGTGTTCGATGCTATTAGAGTCTCATCGAATCATATTTTCTTATATTGATTAGTTTGAATCGAATCGATCTTACTCATTAATTCTCGATTAGTTTGATATTTGCTCGATTCGATTAATATATTCTAGTTCTTATGCGAACTGCTTAATACAAAGGTAGTCGAATCGATAACTAATCTGCTTAATTTTGTACCGTTTGTTTAAACCGTATTAGAGATCACCGAATTGGTAATCTGAAAGCATTGCTCACTATTGAGAGATTGACATACATTTAAGGTATAATTTTGACAAGAGATTCTTAATTGTGCATTTAAGGTGGTAAGAGTTCAAGGCTTAATGCATAGAATAAATTGTTAGCGATTGTGATTGTAGTAAAGATTCTAATCTTTACTCTAACCCTAAACTGAGAGCACCATATTCATTTTATTGTCTTTGAGACGAGGGTATAATTCATATTATGTATGACTTAACCATGCTTATCGTTGTCTTGTTTATGTCATACATCTTGTTTGTGAATTATATATTCTCATATATATGCTTAAGAGGAATAATGAACAAAGTCTTGCATGCACCATTGTATTGCTACTTGATTCAACAAAATGTCAAGCAAAATTTTCTTCTTATGCATCCGTCAAGAAGATTCTGTTATGGCTAAGATTATTCTCATGTTACTACTAGTGGATGTAAACATATAGGCATTTCTTTTCTTTTCCTTTTTCGCAAGGGAACATATTGGCATACCTTTATAATGCAACTGGGGTTGCCTCCAAATTGTGGATGATGCTTGTGAGTTGGCATTTGGCCTTCCATGTCTTGTGAGTTGTGAGCTAGTCCAAATGCTTTGAGTTAGAAACTTAGACTTGGTTCAATTTATTAAACTCATATTCATGACTTATTGAAAATTGTGATGTCCAAGCATTGGGGTGGTGCTGCATCACCGATCTTTACATATATGTGTTCATGGATAGCTACATGCTATGGAAGACTAACTAATTATTACTAAGGTAAGGTTGTCACAAATTAGTCTATTACTCGCCCCTTGTGGCAGGAGGGCCTTTGGGCAACCCGACATCTCGAGAACACTCAAAATAAACAAGTTGAGCTTTATGCTAGTTGCCTTGTGAATTCACATCTCGCACATGTGCTGTTTTGATCATTTTGCTCGTGGTTATTTATATTGCAGCAAAAGTAAACTTCAATTTGGTGCTTTTATATCTTCTTGAAAGATGTATACATGTGTTGTAAATATTTGTTTCAGAAAGATGTATACATGTGTTGTAAATATTTGTTTTGTGCCACTAATTGTAATAGTAAGTAGTTGTAGTTCATTTAGTTAATAGTTGTGCCACTAATTGTAATAGTAGCGGTAATTCAATTCATATATCGAGAGTTACAAAAAGAGAAAAGTCCAAGTTTATAGAGTTTAAACTTGCTAATTTCTTCTTTGTAACTCTTATATATAATGAATTTGATCCTACAATTTTATGTGTATGTATATTTTGTTGACAAAATGTATGTTTTAATGAAAAATTTCATGTTCTATGAAGATGATAGAACATGAAATTTTCATTGGAAAAGTTGGACATGCAGACTCATGATCAATGAAGAAGAGGAGCTGGAGGAAGCCTATGGACAGTTGGTATCCTGAAGAATTACAAGAACTAAGTCCTAAGTCCATTTCATGCAAAGCATGTTCTCATGGTGTCATGTTCTTGAAAATGACGCTCGTGACATCCATGTCTTGAACTTGCAGGGCTTATTTTTTAAAAATCATTTTAGTGTGAATATATTCTAAGAATATATGAATTTTTTCATATTATTTTTTCATTTGAGATGTATATGTATCATGTGATTTTTTCTCATGTATAAGTATCATTTTAAAGTTACATGTGCACATGTTTGTAGCATGAGGTCACAACATCACTTATTCCTCTCAACTCTAGCAAATTACCATCGCTTGAATTCACAAGTTTGATGTCATGTAGCAACCATAAATGAATGCAATATAATTAACCCAATAACATTTTGGATTGCTAGGAATGGCCTCGAATCGAGACAAGTGCCGAGGGAGTTCGCCTCTAATGTAGAGTAGGAGTGGGTAGCCCAAGTGGCTACTTGAACCTACAAGATATTGGTATGGAGTAACTCGACGTCCACGACCATGGACCAAGCGACGCCTCCTGGACCAAGTCGACGCCATCGCCATGGACCAAGTGCGCACGCCATGGACCAAGCGACGCCATAACATGGGCGAGGTAATGTATTAGACGCTAGATTCCCAAAATATTGTAGGGTCATCGACTAATAACAAGATCCAATTGTAGGCTCAAACGTCTGTGAACAAAGGCCGCACAGTCGTGGTCCGACAAGATGCCTAAGGCATGCTCACAACATAGTCCAGCTTCTAAGTCGGGAACCTGCTATACAGCTGCATCAGGCCAGACAGACAAATCTGGAGTACTTGTAGGGATAACGTGCCCATCATCTATAGATCATGGACGCGCGAAGGTGATCAAGGGTGGTTCTGATGACTAAGGACTCGCTATGGGGCAAGCTAAAACACGATTCCATTTCCAAGGGTCGAGTTGGTTGCAGAAACGTGCACTAAGTATCATGTGCACATGCCGGAAGAATTGGAAGACTCACCGAATAAGAACTATGTGAAGAAGAATGTCACGCCAAATTTTAACACGTTTCCAAAGATAAGGGAATTTTGGAAGGACTTTGTGGAGTTGAAGTTTCAAGAAGCCAGATGAGTCGAAGAACAAGGCTAACGGATAAGAATATGTACCCTCACACACTAGGCAATCGTGCTACGTGAAGAAAATACTGCATGGGATAGCCGCGAACAAGAGCTAACCCTCAAGGGCGATTCTCGCGACGGTCGAGTTCACGCAGATCAAAGCACGGTTGTTTGGGAGGGGCTTCATCTCGTAAGATGGCAGCTTGAGCCGTGGAGCGATAGAGCCCGGAGGTGTCGCAGAAAATATCGATGCTCACGTGGAGTCTTCCCAAGGGCTTTTCAAGCCACAAAGGAGAATGATGAGTCGATCGTTGCCTGGTAACAAGGAGCATCCTGGCGCACTCGAGGAGTTGGTTTGGTGCCGTGGAAAGAAGGCTTCCCATGACGCATCGTCGCATGCGTCGAAAAGACTAAGAGAAGATGAACTGCAACGTCAATACAACTTGTCGTGGCAAGAGCGCTTAGATGAAGAGAGAGCGTGCCGACTGTTGTGAGAGCAAGACAGAAAGCTCTCACCACGATCGCCACTCGATGACGATCAACCTCGTCCACGGTGTTCTTAAGAGCAGGCCCAACGATTCCGGAGAGCATCGACTCCATTTTCAAGGATGACATCACGTAACCGACACCGCATAGCTGCATTTGTCCGCACATGGCATTACCATCAAGGTGGTGATGGCGGCTTGGCCATCGCGCCTCGCAGTTCTCAGACCGCCAATACT
The DNA here is from genome assembly GCA_036346375.1 of Guadua angustifolia. Lineage (NCBI taxonomy): Eukaryota > Viridiplantae > Streptophyta > Magnoliopsida > Poales > Poaceae > Guadua > Guadua angustifolia. The sequence continues at coordinate 719,748 of CM070506.1, forward strand.
GGGATTCGCCAGGTCGAAGTAGACAGTAGTCCGACAATATCGCAAAATGGAGGTAGAGATTCTCGCGAGGACGGAAAAACAAACTTGGAGAAACGTGCATGGCTTCTCAAGGCGCAAGAGCTTGATTATGTTCGCTCGACGATGAGGCCGATAACGACGATGATGATGATGAGCGCGACTTCCACACGCAGACCTGCCGCCACGAAAAGTGCAATCCTCCAGCGCACCGCTAGGACAAGTCCAACTCCTCCAGGCACCATCCACAAAAGGACCAACTCCTCCGCGCACCCCAGAAAAGTCCAACTCCTCCGCGCACCATCCGAAAAAGTCCAACTCCTCCTCCGCACCACCAGAAAAGTCCAACTCCTCACCGCACATAAGAAGAGTCGAACATCAACACCATCTCGAAGTCCGTGATCTTGTACCAAATCTCGGTCATCTCAGAAGGCGACAGACTCGAAGAAATTACCGCGATATGATCAAGAAGAACGCAAAGAGCAAACGGACGAGGTAACATCTCACTTCAAAAGGTGCCATCACCCGAGAAGACTAAAGTCGATGCTAATGCGCAGGAGTTTTTCTTGAGTATGGCAAAAGCCAAAGAGCAGTAGGGCTTCGAACCAGACAGCCGAGAATGTCGGGACTCGGCGCATCTCGAAAGCAAAACTTGAAGATGGCTAGTCTTTGGCGTCGATGTATAAGCTCAAAAGATCTTTTGAACGCGTCGTAATTCTGAGCTAGTTCTAACTTTGAAGTACATTATGGGGCAACCTTGCTGGCCTCCACCAAAAGATTTAGAGAACCTAACAACAAAATTGCGGTAGCATTCATCATTATATACATGCGTGATGCCGAGAGGGTATGTGGGCTGATCGGTGAAATACAAAGATTCGGATTTTCACAATGGGGATGGCATGTTCTCGGATTGAGTTCTGCGACTTGTATATGTTGTCTTAGGGCGGATGCTCGGATTGTCCTTTGATCGTGATAGTGGACTTTGTAAGTCTCTATTTATATTATTGTATATTCTTCTACTTAGTTCAATCAGAGTGTCTAACTTCTTTTTTTACATATGTAGAATGGAGATACGAGTTATGTGCAAAAATAAGGATGAAGATTTAGGATTTCTCGATCCGGGGCTTGTTAACGAGAAACTCGTCAAGTGATAACCCAAAGTTTGTTGAAGACTATTTATTTAAGACTTTCTTCGTCGAGAAAGAAAACCTCCATGCTTGTGCCCTATAACTTTAAGCACGTATTACCCTACTTCTAATATTGTTTTACTATTTTTCGTGACGACGGTGTGGGACTAGGTAGGCTGTGTTAACATATATGTCTAGTTATCCTTGGGTCCCTCCTCGTCATCGAGTTAGAAGCTAGCGAGGTTTATGTCTTGGACTCGTTGAGAAAAGAACCGTGAGAGTATGAACATAATTTTGGAAGATGATGAGCAATTAAACTTCGATCGTTCGCGTTATTGCTCTAGTAATATTTTATTCTATTGTATTTAAGGTTAATTACTATTTAAAATCATTCACAGGCAAGCATTCATTGATCTATTGCAAGAAAGGTGGTCGCATCTTCCCTACGGGACAACTTTCAAAATAATATGAGACTTTCCATGCATGAGGCAGGACCAAGGAAATAGTTTATCGCATACTACGTATGTACAAATTTACATTCAATTGTCATTAAGATCGTATCATACTCTTGAAGCCATGGTATATAATTACACATTCATGCCTACTTTTCTTTCATTTAACATCTATCATCATTAATTAAATTTCTCTTTTCTTCAATGACGGCGCTCCAAAGCGAGAACCAATTAGATTCTTGTCGAAAGAAATTTTAGCAATTCAAGAATATCATCGCTGGATTCATTGATGAGCAGTCATCGATCCAAAGGGCGAGTTCCATTACCTAAAGCCTGATCTAAAGTGAGCGAGATGTACTCACACTACATTTGTGAGCAGACCATTAATTGTAAAAACTAAATATTGTGATGCTTTAATATATTTTAATTATGATCTAACGAATCTTTATATACTATATATTTGAAGGCAACATATCATGTGCACGAGGCCTTCCCTAATACAAATCGCGGCACACTAACTAATAAAGTCACGAAAACTACGAAAAAAAATTTGTAGATGTACTTCATAGATTACTCTACCTGTGTATAAAATGCGAGTTCAAATTCAATACATATGAGGTCTTACAAAAAAGAGTTTTTGTAAGACCTCATATGTATTGAATTTGAACTTTCAATATTCTACATGTGTAGAGTACATCTAAATTACATCTACAAATTTTTTAGAATTCGGTTGTCACCGCCGGTTGTCTCCTGAATCGGCAAAGTGATGTACATGATCATCGCCGGTATCGTCAGAGGTTACAGAGATATATATCGCATCGCTGATTCTAGGTTGAACCCGGCGAGATAGTTGAGTATCCTTGCCGATGCTAGTGTAAACTGCAGAGATAGTCTATCATCCTCTTGGGTTGTATAATGAACCGGCGATGATATCTATTATCCTTGCCGGTTCCTCGATCGGTGAGGATAACCCCGAGTATCACTTGCGACTAATGATTTGCCGGCGCCCATAACGGCGGAAGATTAACGCTTGTTCTGCACTTTTCCTTTAATTAATAACGGTAAGTGCATGACATGCACATAGTTGTTGCCACGGCATTGTCCGTAGGAATGTACTGTTGATACGATATAGAAGTAAGGTTGCATGAGACATATGAATAGACCATGACATATATATATGGACAATCCTAGCTACGACTTGATTTAGTTAGTTCATGTGCTTATGGACTCGTCAGGATGCAGCTCGCGCTTATGATACGTGAGTTTGGTTATCGAGCTTAGCAAGTTATTATTAGGTTTCTTTCGAAATTAATATAACTAGTATATTTACCTGACTAACTGCGCATCTAAATATTATGATATAATTATCTCTGATGTAAAACTCTACTTCCAATGATTGAAATACAATTGTATTTGTTATATAACTTTATTTATATATGATATACAACTCTACTTCTAATAATTGAAAAACAATTGTATTTTTCTATACGATTAATTTGCACCGTTATAATCTGACCCCACTAAATAAGTGGTGGAGATCATTCTCTTTTTCTTCTGATTAATATGAGAATTTCTAGAATTTAGGATTATTGTGGGATTTTCTTGCCCTTAAAATGAAAGATGTGTCTTGAATATTACCGTTGTTTATATATATATATATATTATATATATATATAGAGAGAGAGAGAAAATCATTTTACTATCGACTCAAGTCAAACTCATCTTAATTTTAAACTCATTAACTAGTATAATCGAAATAATTTTAATTCAAGCTCTAACGATTTACTGGTGAGATAGTACTCCAGATCTTTGACCTGGTGTCCGTTTAGTTGGGTTTCCTTCCCGGCCGTGTGCTCCCTGTTGTGATTCTGTGCTTGATTGACTGGTGAGGTTTTGGTCCCTGAGGCCGAATCTTTGTGAAGGAATTTTGTTGGAGAATTTGATCCTATGCAGCTACTTGTGAGGCTCGACTTCATGATTGGGGTGTCACAATCATGATCTAGGGGCATTGTATCTCCAAAACCCTGCCTTCTTTCCGTGGCACTTGCGGCGGCACTTGGTTTTCTAGGACAGCGACTTGAGTCGTGCTTGCCTCAAACGTCTGAGTAGCTTCGAGTGCTATTCCTCAGTGAGTATTTCAGCAAAATTGCTCTATGTTTCTACTGCTCTATTGTTGCTCTATGATGATATGGGTTCTGAGATGAATAGAACAATTATTTTTGTGAATTAGGCTTTCAACTGTAGACTAATATACTAGGAAATATTGATTTGTTCACTGGTTAGATTGTTATACTGCCAGTGTTTCATTGTTCTTGATAGTTTCTGGTTCAATATTTGCCTACTGATACTATCAGATTGTTTGATTAGATTGCTGGATGCTAGTCTGTATGCAAAATTTGAGCAGATACTAAACTGAATTCATGCTATTAGTTTAGATTTGTGTTATCTTGCTGTCGAGAAACTCGAGAAGTTTGCAAGTTTCCTGGGCATGGAGGCTGCCCTCGGCCCTCATTAAAGCCCCTCAAAAAAAGTGTTAGATTCTTTTAGCTATTTTCTATGAAAAGGATCTTTCGGTTTAGTGAATTCACGAATCCTTTCTGAAAGACTTTAAATAAATACAAAAAAGTGTATTTATGTTTAGATTTTTTCAACTGTGTTTTAGAAAAGGACTTTTCAGTTCGGCAAAATTGCGGATCCTTCAGAAATGACTCTAGATAAATGCAAAAAAAAAACATAATTATGTTTATATCCTTTCAAATGTTAAGGTGAGGGAGAAGCGATCACGTTGCACATCACGTCACTCGTCTAGTTGACATGACATGCGCTTAAATGGGGAGCTCCTGGGACGTGCTTGGTGAATGGTGGCCACCCTAGAGCTCGATCAATTGGTCCATGCTGGGCCCACATTGCTGTAGACACAAAAATATATGCTCGATAAGCCGATCTGTGTGTAATTGAGAAACCAAACAATGTATACTATATATATTAAAGTGGTGTGGATTGTGGGCTCCTAGCCGGTGCCATGTCACCGGCCTTACGGAGAGGCCCTCCGAAAAATTGAAAATTGCGTTTAGGTTATTTTGACGGGTTTTTAATAAAATAGACCAGAAAAATATCAAAATTATGTTTAGGTCCCTCCGCGGTTTACATTTAGGTCCTATTGATGTTTTTTAGTGGAACGGACCCAAAAAAAAATAGATTACTTTAGATCCCTCTACAGTTTACATTTGGCTCCTATGAGCGGTTTTAGAGAAGCGGACTAAAAAAAAATACGTCTCGACAAAAAAAAACGCAGATTCATCGAAGGTTTATAGTAGCCCACGAATTCGCCAACGGAGCTTAGCGGCCTTTTTTTTAAATGCGAAAATTGAAAATACATAAAGGAAAGGCAGCCACGGTTTTCTTAAAGAAACACAGATTTGTCAAAGATTTATAGCAGCCCATGGATTCGTCGATGGGTTCTAACCGTGGTTTTCTAAAAAAAACAGATTCATCGAAGGTTTAAAGCAGCCTATGGATTCACCGACGGGTCCTAATGACCCTTTTTTTAAAAAAATATGAAAACCGAAAATACGACCAAATTTCCCAAAATACGTAAAAAAAACAGCCGCGTTTTTTTAAAAAAACATAGATTCGTCGAAGGTTTATGGCGGCCCATAGATTTGTCGGCGGGTCCTAACCGTGGTTTTCTAAAAAAAACACAGATTTATTGGAGGTTTATGGCAGCTCATAGATTCGCCGGCGGGTCCTAACAAACTATTTTTTAAAAAAATACGAAAATAAAAAATACAACCAAATTTTTCAAATTTTACGTTCTTGCGTCGTTGCATAATGCAAACATAGTCGCGTTACTCGGCTAGCTACTCTTAAAAATGAAGCCAAACAATTTGACATTCATTAATTAGAATGGGAATATACCTATTATGCACGGCAAGGTGGACTTAAGAAAGAAGATTGCCAGGGTCAAAATGAACTCATAACACTAACCCGTAACTTTTAGTTAGAGAATCATATATTTATATATTAAAAAAACTATATGAGGTAGGCTAGAGAACGTCGGTATCACTTAACCCAGCCTTGACCTATCCGCTCTGTTAGGGTTTTGATACCACTTGTTAGGGATAGATGCACGGCAGAATAACTGGAGACTAAGATTTAACGTGGAAAAACCCTTGTGAGAAAAAACCACGGAAAACAATTCACTATAATACTTTAAGATTACAAGTACAGAAGGGTGACTTATATAGCCAAAGAGTTCTAATTATAGACGACTAAGACTAACAACATATTTGGATATAACCAAAAGATATGGTAAGTTGAGATATTGAGTTATCTCCAACAAACCTCCCCTTAACTCAAAATCTATAACAAAGTTATTTCTGGAAAACCCTAAGATAATTAAGCACGAAGAATACAAGTGTGTTAAAAGTCCAAAGGGCTACTGAATGAGAAAGACTGGAATAGTCAAGCCAAACACTTGTAGTGTAAAAAATCTCAATGGGTATGAAAGACTGGAACAGTCTAATCCAAATACTTCTCACGAAGCAAGATTGAGCAAACCACCAGTAGGTCGAGAGAAAGACTGGAACAGTCAATCCAACTCAGATATTAATAAAGCAGACGAAGAATCTAGGTGTTCAAGAATTCATAATCCCAGTAAAGTCTAAGTCTGTGCAACTGACCTCCTAAATCAAACGCTCAATCATCAAATAGCATAAACCAAGACATCACCTGAGGTGCTGGATATATAGTGAAGAACTCATAATATGGACTTTTGAAATGCTCCACATATAACACAAAATTCAGCAAACTGCTTACTGAAAATCCATAACATGGTTGAATCTGTTTAAAAAATGTCAATATGAAGAAAACTCTCGTGCCATCAATGGAGTATAAATTGCAGTAGACCCCTCATATCGAGCAAAGACAACAAAAAAACGTTGTAGTATCCCTGTAGAAATAAACTTCTTGCACTTCAAACCTTCATCTTAAACTGACATTGGAGTAAAACCTTCACTAGAAAAACTCTGAAGAGTATAGTGCTACCATCGGGTGTCGTCAAATTCCAAATTAAATAGTGAATAAATACTAAAATAATGGTGATGAAACACCAAATTCAAATTAAACGACGATGAAACACCAAATGCAGTTGCTTCCTCAACTAACATTATTTTTTTTTTCAAAGAAGATGATGAAACGTTAAATAAAATCTCCAATGATAAATTTTGCATGGATTGCAATAAATATCCGCCAAAAATATGCATAAAAACATTAATTGCAATGGATGAAATCCGCCAATAATATGAGCACAAAATAATAAGTATAATAACTTGAATTTGTGCATAATAACCCGCCAATAATAGGATTAATCCCATATGAAATGCCTTCTTGAAACATGATCATCATTGTGGGTGTGTTTGGATGGTTGCATGAGCTAGCATGGCTCGTATATGGAGAGCAGGGCTCATCTGCAGCCGAGAGCATGCAATGGCCCTTTGTTTGGTTGATTGCATTTGCTCGGTCTGCTATGAAAAACGCTGCTTGGTTGCGCATCGAGAATAGAGATGGAATAAAATAATAAATAAAAAATTAATGTTTTAATATTTATATAGCAAGTGTGAGCTAGTTTTGTTCGTAAAAACGTCAGAACTTAAAAGTCAAATCGCTTCGATAATTAGATATCTTAATCAAGAGATATAGTAAACAAACGAGATAAAAAACACTTCGTTTTGTGTGCCCAGTTTCTCTCTCATCCGCCAGCCTGCATGAGGAGAAACCCGAATCGGCCGTAGGCTGAGCCTGGCTCGGAGAGGAAATTTGCATACGTGGAGCTAGGCCCAACAGTCCATGCAAGTATCCAAACAAGTCAAGGTTGCATCTGCAGGGACAGGCTGAGCCCTCGCACAGGCATCCAAACGCACCCAAGTGCTTTGCAACTTAATCAAGACAACAAACTGGCAATAGACCACCTTAATTATTCCTCTGATCAAATCACCCTATTGGACCAGCAACAACATTGAATTGTTAATGTTGATCCAGAGAGCTCCTGCAATTGGGACCGGAGATCCATGGACAAGCAACACATGCATGCATACCAAGCTACCAGTCGTAGGCAGCGTAATGCTTGTAGCACGTCGACGTCTTCCGGTCCGATCTCATGCAGAACTAGCCTTCGTAGGTACCAGCAGGGGCGAAAAACAGCAGGCGCAGAATAACGGCGAGACCATCATAATTATTCTAAGCATAATAATAACTAGAATAGTTTTCGCAACGTGACACGCTGCGTACGCTATTCTTTTTACAAAAATAATTTTGTTTTTTCATCTATTTTTTTAAAATCATCGAGAAAACGCGCAAAACGGTTGAAAGAATATAAACGCATCTGCGATTGCGCTAAATCAAAAGGTCTTTTTCGTGTAAAATAGCCGGAATGATCCAAATGGTATTACGTTTTTTCAGTATTTATTTAAGGTCCTCTAAAAACAAAATTCACGATTTTTGTAAACCGAAGGTCCTCTTCAAAAAAAGCGAGAAATGACCTACACATAATTACGCATTTTTGAGGGACCTACACGTGAAAAGGAAAAAACGAGCCGAGCCGACCGGTTCATGAAAACAATTTCGTTTTTTTTCGCCGGCGTTTTTTTTAAGTCATCAAGAAAACGCGTGAAACGGTTGAAAGAATACAAAAGCATCCGCGATTGTGCTAAATCAAAAGGTCCTTTTCGTGAAAAATAACTGGAATGATCCAAACACCACTAAGTTTTTTTGGTATTTACTTAGGGTCCTCTCACGAAAGATTCATAGTTTTTCTGATCCAGAAGGTCCTCTTCGTAAAAAACCACGAGAAGGATCTACACGTAATTACGCATTTCTGAGAGACCTACACGTGAAAAGGAAAAAACGAGCCGAGCCGGCCGGCCGTGTGTTGTTTTTTCGTGGAAACAATTTCGTTTTCTTTATCGGATTTTTTAATCGCGGAGGAAACGCGAGAAACGACTGAAAGGACACAAGTGCAAGTGCGTTTGTGCTAAATCGAAAAGTACTTTTCGTGGAAAATAGCCGGAACGATCTAAACGTTATTACGTTTTTTCCCGGTATCTATTTAGGGTCCTCTCATAAAAGATCCACGATTTTTCTGAACCAGAAGGCCCTCTTCGTAAAAAAATCGTAAGAAGGACCCATATATAATTATGATATTTTGAAGGGACCTAAATGGAAAAAAAATTGAGCTAAGCTAGCCGGCCGGCCGAGCCAACCCGCGCGGCTAGCTCGACTCAAACGAAATAAGAGAGCGCGAACTTTGTCGATATTAGTAGGGTTATTATACCTATATTGAAGTTGGTAGCATTGGCACCTCTACAACGATTTGAGCTCAAAATTTTTTTCGCGTTTAGGTTCCTCAAAAAATTCATAATTACGTATAGGTCCTTCTTGCGGTTTTTTACAAAGAGGACCTTCTGGTTCAGAAAAATCGTGGATCTTTCGTGAGAGGGCCCTAAATAGATACCGAAAAAAATGTAGTGACGTTTATATCATTCCGACTATTTTTCGTGAAAAGGACCATTCGATTTAGAGTCTAATTTTTTCCCTAGAAGACCCCTGAGGTTTCTTTCGTGTGTTTTTTGACGTCCTATTTTTTTCGGAAAGGCACTCGAATGTTAGTGACATTTGGTTCATTCCGGTTATTTTTCGCAAAAAGGACCTTATGATTTAGAGTCTAATTTTTTCCCTAGAAAACCCCGAGGTTTCTTTCGTTTGTTTTTTGACGCCCCATTTTTTACGGAATGGCACTCAAATATTTGCGCAAACCCTCAGAAGCTTCCGAAGATTATTTTTAGCACATCGTTTTGTATAGGGAGGCACTACGATTTTTGCATGGACCCTTTGGAGCTTCTGGAATTTATTTTTAGCACGTCGTTATAGAGAGGTGTTCTAATTTTTGCATGGACTCTTCGGAGCTTCCGAAATTTATTTTTTACCGCATCATTTTTCCAAATATTTGCTCGAAATTTTTTGAAATTATATATTTATCCATTTTCGTCCTATTAGTCCCCCAAAACTCACGTGATTTTTTTTTCTTTTTCTTGACTTGCAACGGTCGGAGCTTGATGGTGGTGTGGCATCTTGCGAACATATCTAGTTAATTTGAGAGATACTCCATCATGCATGCATTCGGAGGGGCGTGGCTGGAAGCGTCTGCGGCTCGGAAGGCCGGGGGAGCCGATGGGAAGCCGGCCGGAGGCATGTCCGGAGGGCCGTGGAGGAGCACCTTGAAGGACGGCATGTGACAGTAGATTGATCCAGGCTCTGATAACGCCGTGCAAATGATCTGAAAAATCCTAGCTCTGATACAACTTATTAGGGATAGATATACGGCACAATAACTAGAGACAAAGATTTAACGTAGAAAAATCAATAACTGGAGATAAAGATTTAACGAGAAAAATCCTTATAGGAGAAAACCACGAGAAACAATCCACTATAATGTTTTAAGATTACAAATACAGAGATGGCTTATATGGCCAAAGAATTTTAGTTATAAACAACTTAGATTAACAACATATTTAGATAGAATCAAAATATATAATAATTTGAGATATTGAGTTATCTCCTGCACGCCTCTGACCGACAGTTGAAATAGAAGCAACAAGAATGTTAAATCACACTTTTACACGTCCTCTCATTATTGAGTAACCAGTGTGCTGCCAGATCCATGCATGGCGTGTGGTGGAGATATGGACGTAGCAGCCAGCGAGCGCGAGGTACGCGCGTAGTAGCTAGTTTACTACATTTGGCGGGAACTTGGACTTGATGGACTCGACCAGGCCGGCGTCGATCTGGAACGCCGTGGCCAGCACGTCCGTCGGCACCGCCGGCGCGGCTCCGAACAGCGCCTCGGCCACGGACTGCGTGCCCGGCAGCTGGCTGCCGAACGCAGCGATGACGACGGCCGGTGACTCGCCGTTGTTGTTCTTCTGGAAGTGGACGAGGCCGCGGGGGAAGACGAACACCTCGCCCTTGCGGACGGTGCGGGAGAAGAGCTTGTTGACCGTGGTGACGAAGCCGACGTCGAGGGAGCCCTGGAGCATGAAGATGATCTCGGTGGCGCGCGGGTGGGTGTGCGGCGGGTTCAGCCCCCGCGGCGCGAAGTCGATGCGCGCCATGGACACGCCCAGGGTGTTGAGCCCCGGGAGCTTCTCCACGTTTGCCGCCGTCACCGCCGACCCCACCGCGTTGCTGGTGTTGCCGGGGTTCGCCAGCCCATCGAAGAAGAAGTCGTTGGCCGTCACGTTCTCCGGCCTCTTGCACGGGAACCCGTTCAGCCGCAGCGCTGCATCATATCATATCCATGCCAATTAAGCAATGCAAGCAGATATGATATTCCATGAGTGGGGATCGATTTAATTAATCCGTTGATATATATGTGATGCATGGACTACTTACGGCCCTGGAGGGATTTGTAATCGGCGACGCAGATGTCCTGGAGCATGTCGGGGTCGCCGGCCAGCAGCGAGGGGGCGGCGAGCGCCAGGAGGAGGACAACCACGGCCAAGGACGCCATGCTCAACACACGCAACAACCCTTACAACTTAACTAGCTTGCTTGGTTGTTCTTAGCTAGCAGCCTAGTTAGGTTTGTCTGAGACGGACGAGGAGGTCGAGAAGGGAAGATGGTATTTATAGGGTGCGTAGCTTGATGAAGACGTGATTTGACGTATGATCGACCAAGTTATTTGGAAAAGGGTGATCGATGACCCGTTATTAGCAGCTTCAGATAGACTTAAAGTTAGGGTTAGTCGATCGATGCATGGGCAGAAATTGCATTTTAAATCATTCTAAGGTGCTCCTACTAACCTCCGTTCCTAATTAACCCATGAACAGGCCCCGGCCGTGAGATCCAGTGAGCAGAAATTAATGGAATAAGTTAAAGCACGTGACATTGGTTCAATTCTCTGTTTGTTACACACTTTGAATCGATTGTGAAACACGATACTATCGTAGTGAAAGGAGGGATCTATATATGGACAAATATAGTCTAAACTTTTTTTTATTAATTAGTACCATATAAATGCTTTGTTTGGAATTTGGACCACTTAAGAAACGATATCGAAGGAACACAACAGCTAGCTAATCAAGAGATAACGCATAAAGCAATTTATCATAATTAGATTTGTAAACGCATAAAGCAATTTATCATAATTAAATTTGGAAGCCAACATGGATATTGAGTATTTACCCAAAAATATGATTCTTTTCGATGCGTAGTTATAGGTGCACCCTCGGAGAAGAGAAGAGAAAATGACGAAGCTTTTCTTACCTAGAGCCATTCTTGCTTGGTCTTATTTCTTTCAATCTTGCTCGAGTCGGATTAGATTTGTTAAACAGAATTGAAAATCATTACTGGATATGTACGCATTTGGCCAAATATGATTCCACGCCAATTAATAATGTCTGCATGCATTTGGAGACCATGATTTCTGAAGCAACAAGTAAAAGAGAATCACGTTGCACTTCAGTCGCTCGATCAGATTTAGAGCAGGGTGCGCAATTAAGTGCCTAAGATGCAAATTACGATTAATTAATCCTACATATTACGATTAATAGAGGTCTACACTACTTCCGTGCGTCGGCGGAGATCAATGAGAGTATGTCTAGCCGGCATCACTGCATGCACAGGCAGCGGGGAAAAAATCGTTAGAGCTTGAATTAAAATTATTTTGATTATACTAGTTAATGAGTTTAAAATTAAGATGAGTTTATTTTGAATGAAAAATATTAATGAGACTTGACTTGATAGTAAATCATTAGCTCAAATTTAAAATAACCACTTAAATAGTAAATAAAATAATTTTATATCGAATCTCTCTCTATATATATAAACAACGGGTGATATTCAAGACACATCTTTCGCTTTTAGGGCAAGAAAATCCCGTAATAATCCTAAATTCTAGAAATTCTCATATTAATCGAGAAGAAAAGAGAAGAATCTCCATCACTTATTTAGTGGGGTCACATTATAACGGTGCAACTTAATCATATATAAAAATACAATTGTTTTTCAATTATTAGAAGTAGAATTGTATATCATATATAAATAGAGTTATATAACAAATACAATTGTATTTCAATCATTGGAAGTACAGTTTTACATCGAGATAATTATATCATAATATTTAGACACGCAGTTAGTCGAGTAAATATACTAGTTATATTAATTTCAAAGAAACCTAATAATAACTTGCTAAGCACGATAACCAGCTCACGTATCCATAAACGCGAGCTGCATCCTGACGAGTCCATAAGCACATGAACTAGCTAAATCAAGTCGTACGTTGGTTAGCTAGGATTGTCCATATATATATATATATATATATATATATATATATATATATATATATATATATATATATATATCATGGTCTATTCATATGTCTGATGCAACCTTACTTCTATATCCTATCGCCAGTACATTCCTACGGACAATGCCGTGGCAACAACTATGTGCATGTCATGCACTTACCGTTATTAATTAAAGGAAAAGTGCAGAACAAGCGTTAATACTACGTCTGTTCTCTCTCTCTCTTTACTCGTAAATTTTGAACATTTATAGAGATCACCGACAAACATCTTTGACTATTAATTTTGGCTATCTAAGTCACAGTAAAATTGAGCACTTAGCCAAATTTAGGCTATCCAAGTCACAGAACACTTAGGTAAAAATTGGACACTTAGCTAAATGCCCTATTAAATAGGTGCTATCTAAGTCATGGTAAAATTGGACACTTAGGTAAATGTAATTTTTGCTCGCCTCTTAACCTCTTTTTATAATGCATCGGCCGATAAGTGTCCTTCTTCAATACACTACTAACCATAATTTGTATCGGCTCTTGTACATAATTCCACCTTGAATCAATATCAGTCATAATTCTATTTTAACTCAATTTCCCTGTTTCGACCGATATCAGCCATAAATATCCTTTGTTATCCTTAGCCTGATGATTTGATTATGCCTTGCCAAATTCTGACACTAACAATAGGACATAGGAGTGTTCATAGATGATCAGTTTAGCAGAATATGTAGCTTCAAGTGCAATGATCATGAGTTACTACTATTTAGGTTGCACAATTATCTCAGAACAAATCGGCTTGTTTGGTACAACATAGAGTGCTACCGTTAAGACTAGAAAATAAATAAATCACTGCTTAATAGAATAATGGACATATACATTGTCCTGATGGTTTCTACTATAGTTGCTAGAAATGCGGTTCATTTGAGTCACAATACCGGATTTGAATTAACGGTTCACCAATTTTTCTTCTAATTTCCACTGCGAACACGAACCCTGTACCCTGAACTGGCTCGGGCTCGGAGACTCCGGTTCACGATTCGCGAAGGTTTACAGCGAATCCAATAACTATGGTTTCCACACCGTTTGAATTCCATTACCCATGGTTGCAGACTGTGCCCAGGAAAGTTTCACGATTTTACAATGAATAAAATACTTCAAGTTGTTCTGTAACTCTTCTTCAGATTTCTCATTTGATTTTTCTTTTGGATAATACCCATCAGAAGATATGGCGAGTAAATTGGTGCGTCTCTGCATGCCTGTTTTTCTATACCCTTCAAATTTCATAGTTAGTTGGGGAATTTTTTTTAAAATAATATATTTTTTACTCAAAATTTAAAAAATATACCACGAAAAAAATTACAGAAATATACCTCTATCGCCTGTTGGTTGGACGACATATAAATATAACCCAACCAACAGGTGAGAGCCTAAATCGCATAAAATGAATGGGCTACAGAGGCCAGCGTTATCTGACCCAGCCTCCTGCTTCGATGAAATGGCAGTGAGGCTAAATCGACTAATGGTCAGGCAAGTAGGATAAGCCCTGTCAGCCCGACCATAAGGGCTTACGTGAAGGCTTCCTATTTATACGAACGTCCGCAAGACTGTGTTCAATCAACCACCAAAGAAGAGAAGAAAGAGAGAAGAAGGAAGAAAAAGAGAAAAAAGGAGAAAAGGAAAAATGCAAGCGTGCAAGTAGAAAGGGAAAGGGAAGGCGAAAAAGAGGGAGGTGCTTTTGAGTGGCCGCGAACATCAGCAAGGCATCAGACCTCTTCGCATCTTTTCTCCTGTTTTGCAGCTCGAAACGAAGGAGAAAAGCACGCCTGCATTTTCCTTTTCTTTTTCATTTTCTCTTATTTTCTTTTCTTCCTTCTTCTTTCTTCTCTTCTTTTCGGTGGTTGATTGAACACAGCGTCTTGACGCTCGCATAAATAGGAAGCCTTCTTGCCGCTTCTATGGTTGGGCGATAGGGCCCCTGTCAGCCTCGGATCGTTAGTCGATTTAGCCCTCGCCGCCATTTCATCGCAACAGAGGTGGCTGATGACGTGGCCACCGTCGCCTGCTCATTTTATGATTTAGGCCCTTGCCGCTCGCTGGTTGGGTTATATTTATATGTTGCCCAACTAACGGGTGACAGCCGACAGGGGTATATTTCTGTAAATATGATTCCACGCCATTAATGTCTGCATTTGGAGACATGATTTCTGAAGCAACAAGTAAAAGAGAATCACGTTGCACTTCAGTCGCTCGATCAGATTTAGAGCAGGGTGCGCAAGTGCCTAAGATGCAAATTACGATTAATTAATCCTACATATAGAGGCCTACACTACTTCCTCCGTGCGTCGCCGGAGATCAATGAGAGTATGTCTAGCCGGCATCACTGCATGCACAGGCAGGGGAAAAAACATCGTTAGAGCTTGAATTAAAATTATTTTGATTATAGCAGTTAATGAGTTTAAAATTAAGATGAGTTTATTTTGAACGAAAAATATTAATGAGACTTGACTTGATAGTAAATCATTAGCTCAAATTTAAAATAACCACTTAAATAGTAAATAAAATGATTTTATATCGAGTCTCTCTCTATATATAAACAACGGGTGATATTCAAGATACATCTTTCGTTTTAAGGGCAAGAAAATCCCGCAATAAACCTAAATTCTAGAAATTCTCATATTAATCGGAAGAAAAAGAGAAGAATCTCCACCACTTATTTAGTAGGGTCAGATTATAACGGTGCAAATTAATCGTATATAAAAATACAATTGTTTTTCAATTATTAGAAGTAGAGTTGTATATCATATATAAATAGAGTTATATAACAAATACAATTGTATTTCAATCATTGGAAGTAGAGTCTTACATCAGAGATAATTATATCATAATATTTAGACACGCAGTTAGTCAGGTAAATATGCTAGTTATATTAATTTCAAAAGAAACCTAATAATAACTTGTTAAGCTCGATAACCAGCTCACGTATCCATAAACGCGAGCTGCATCCTGACGAGTCCATAAGCACATGAACTAACTAAATCGAGTCGTACGTTGGTTAGCTAGGATTGTCCACACACACACATATATATATATATATATATATATATATATATATATATATATATATATATATATATATATATATATATATATATATATATATATATATATATATATCATGGTCTATTCATATGTCTCATGCAACCTTACTTCTATATCCTATAGTACATTCCTACAGACAATGCCGTGGCAATAACTATGTGCATGTCATGCACTTACCGTTATTAATTAAAGGAAAAGTGCAGAACAAGCGTTAATACTACGTCTGTTCTCTCTCTCTCTACTCGTAAATTTTGAACATTTATAGAGATCACCGACAAACATCTTTGACTATTAATTTTGGCTATCTAAGTCACAGTAAAATTAGACACTTAGCCAAATTTAAGCTATCCAAGTCACGATAAAATTGGACACTTAGCTAAATTTCGGCTATCCAAGTCACACTACTACGAAAAGGGCCTTCAAGATCTTGGTTCAAAACAGCCTTTAGTACAGGTTTTGAACTGCATAGTATTCGGGACCCGATGCTCAAAGGCATCGGCCCCGTTCCTCACCCGCAGATCGATAAAGTATCGCGCCGGTTCGAAGTCACACGTGGCGTCGGCGTCGGGAACCCTCGAGACTTCATCAAGATCGGTTGGTGTCTCCAACCCAGTCTGATGAGGCCCACCAACCGATACTAATGTTTTGTGTGTGTGTGTGTGTGTGTATATATATATATATATGTTTGTTTGTTTGTGTGTATGTTAAATCACAATTAATTAAAAGCACGTATAATCAATCATGCACTTTGCCCGATAATTAAATCACTGAAAATTCATTAACAAATTTAATTACATCTAATGTATTAAAATATATATACATATTTGTTCTTCTCGCTCATCGCCTAATGTATTACAATATATATGTACACAACTTTAATTACAACTTTAGTATTTTTTTTTCCTTCGCTCATCGGGATCTTTTACACGACGCTCTTGCTAGTCAGAGATGCTAACCTGGAGCTCACCGATCCTTATCGAAGGGCCCCACCTGTTTAAATTTGGTTCATGAAATTACTTTTGATTTACTTTAACCTCATCGTAAATAAAGCCGATTTAGTTATTCTTGGATTGCTCTCACTGTGCAGTGAGAGTTCAACCTTGTTCCGCCAAATATTGAGGCACCATCGTTAAGTCATTAACTAATCAATACTTGAATTTGTACAAGATATAAGGAGTACCTATACATCATTAAAGCTAGTAATTATGTTTACTCACCCCTTGTTGTCTTTTAGCATGCGTATCGGCGCTCCCGGTTTGGGTGTATAAACTCGCATACATAGTAGTCAAGATAAATTGTTACTCCTGCGTACGACTTAAGATCTGCGGTGGAAAAAAGTTGAAAGCGTGAAATGGATGCAAGGAAATTAAGTTAACTAACTAAAAAGTTAGCATTATGATATACATACATGAGAGGCAATTGTAATGTCAAATTTCTCCTTGAATACGCCCACGCTTAGCATGGAACCGCATTTAATGCACTACACATGTGATTACTTAATTGTACATGATTAGAATTTGTTTCAAATTGAAGGAAATAGAACTAATACGATAATGAAAGGAACAAGAATTAATACCAGTTGAGCATGTCGATAAAGTTTTGATACTTTTTAACCGGGTCTCTTTATGAAGTCCATAATTGTGATCGAGCTACGATCTAGCTCGATCATAAGAATAATCTAGTGAAAACTATACATAGATATGTCAACGAGATAACTAATTAGCTCTAACATCGTGTTATGAAAAGGGAGTAGGACGAGGTGGTACGAAAACACGTACTCAAATGCGTAGGCTAGATATATCTTTGACTTATATTTTTGACCCATTAGTGCATTGAATACGTTAGTCTCTGTATCGCTTGGGTGGTCTCTAACGGTTGTCTCGTTGATAACTACTGGGTCCATGAAGCCTATGTCGAAAATACGTTCCTTCAAGCATCTTTGTATCTCCATGCTACATAAGAAATTAGTTAGGTTTGTAAGTTAGTATAGTACAAGGGAGTGCGATAGTTTTTGTAAATAATTAAGACACTTACAGAGTCCGACAACCCATCAAGGACGCCGCTTATGGCGCCTCATCTGGTATAAATCATATATGTAGTCCCATTCGACAAAAAATTCACCTTCACCGTGAAAAAAAATCTTATTGCTTGTACTTGATAGCGAACAACTGTAGACCATGCTTGGTCGCGTCCAAGTACCATTCATGAAATTGCCGCATCTTTGTCGTTAGCTGGGGCAGCTCCTCACGTCTGACCAACGATCCGCCCACTTTAAATGGCCATCTTACTTGGGCAAACTCAATCTTTGCCGTGCCTAATATTTGATTTGCATCAAGGCCAGTTTCATCGAAGAATTGTTGCATCTCCTTACCCTTCCTCGGTGACATCTTCTTCTTGGGGCATTCTTACTCAATGTGCGTCGTAGTTTGATTAGCGAGGCATTTCTTTTGATCCTTCAAATTTTTAATAATCATCAAGCCTTTGTGAAATTCTTTCATGCAAAGTTGAACCTTCTTCTCTGGTGACTTGGGTCTAAGAAATTTAGTTACCTTGCCTTTACTATCTTCTTAGTCTCCTCATCGGTCATATCATATAAGCGGCTTGAGGAAGTGGACCAGGCTTCTTGGATTGGGTAGAGGACCCTGCCTTCTTAGGGAGCCTGGCAGCCTGGCTTGTTTCCTTGGTCGGCACCTTCTTGGGAGGAGATGGGCTTTTGTGGCGCTTAGGTGCGCAGGAGGTGGTGTAGAGAGTTGCATTCTTGGGAGGAAACAGGCTTCTTCCGGGGCATATATCTTGCAGGAGATGGTGTAGGAGACGGGCTTGTCGGGCTTATATATCGCAGGAGGTGGTGTCGGAGACGAAGCTTTCTCCTGCTTCTTCGCAGAGAGGACACGCCCATGTTATCTCGAAAAAATTATGTACCGTTTGCACCACAGGATGAAATTGTGTAATGCTTCTCCTAGCTTCAGAGTCCCATCACCTCTAGGAATTTCGAGGTCAAGGTCCTCGCATCCTAGGGCAGACCTCCTCCACCGAGACCTTGGAGTATCCCTGACAGTATCTGCTTGGCCATGGATAAGCTGCCCGCTCCAATGGGTGAGCCATGCCCTTCACGCCTTTGAAGGAAAGGTTCCGCTTGGGCGTGCAGCTCACAAGGTGTCCGGCTTAATGTCGCTCTCTGGGATACTTGTCCAAGTCCGTTCCGGCAGCCCACCCGAGCGCAATGCTTCACGCCTGAGGGGCTGATGATGTTAGGATTACTTGGAGGTTCTTGGCCCGCCTCGCTACTGTTGGTTCAAGACTAATCGCACCTCTTCGGATCTCTTCTTGCATTCTCTCTCGTGTTTGATTCGGGCATTCTTCAGCGCACTAAGGTGTTGTGTCTCGGCGAGCCTTGCTCCTCGCCCGACTCCTATAGGTCTCGGCGTCCGAGCGAAACCAACCTTCTATGAGACGACGCCAACACCTCGTGTACGTCCAGGGTGCTTTGGATTTTGCAAGGCCCTTGTTAGCTTGTCGTTCTCCCTGTTTGGCACGGCTACTCCCCGGAAGACTCCTCGATGGATTGTACAAGCCTTCCGCCACATCTCTTAGTACCTCCCCAAACACAAAGATTGCCGTTATCATCAAGGGCGCCGTAGGAGCATAGAACCAATGCTTTGCTCTATCGAGCCAATCCATTGATGCGGGTGCGACACCCTTCGCTAGCGTGTCCTGTTCCCTCTTCTCCCATTTGGGTATTGCATGGCGGTAACCACCAGGGCCGAGTCGGTGGTGATAATTCTTCTTCTGCGATTCATTTTATTCTTCTCACTCAAACTTTGACCTTCGTCCAAAGTCTTGTAGTTCACTTAACGCATCCCTGATCTTGCAACTTTGGGTGCTTGTTGAAGTCATGCGTTCGATTCTTCTTGATATACTCCGTGTTCAACTTCTTTTTATAAGTCC
This sequence comes from Guadua angustifolia, assembly GCA_036346375.1. Lineage (NCBI taxonomy): Eukaryota > Viridiplantae > Streptophyta > Magnoliopsida > Poales > Poaceae > Guadua > Guadua angustifolia. The sequence continues at coordinate 739,742 of CM070506.1, forward strand.
GAATGCGATAGCCATCTTCTTGAGAGCGAACTCTTCACCTTCTCTTTGGTCCCTTGGGGAAGGTGAATGTCTCCTTCAAATCGCTCCAAAGCATGTTCTTTCAGATCTTCAGGACTCGATCCCATTTTGCTATGCTAATTGGCACGTGGTCCCTAACGTGGACGCCGTGATGCCTAATTGAACGACCTGCGCCCCTGCGGGTGCAAGAGGTTCGCCGTTCACGCCGACTTCGGTGACAACATGTCTTGCCTTCGATTTCTTGCTTGGACCTTGCTGATGTGATTGCCTGCATAGTTGACCGATCTGAAAGCATGGTACAATCATGAACGTGATACAAGGAGGATTCTTTTCTCCCTAAAGTCCCTTTTCCCCGTAGCCTCCCCTCATGGCATGATACAGGGACGCCAATTGGATTTAGATCATCAATATAACTAACACAAAACTCGATCACCTCCTCTGCCTAACACCTACAAGTAATGCAAGACCTTCAGGCGAGACCGTTACTGAACATACTTCTTTAGGATACCCATGTACCTCTTGAAAGGGAACATATTTTGGAGGAACACAGTCCGAGAATTTCTATCTCTTTAACAATGTGGACCATGAGATGGACCATAATATCAAAGAAGGATGGAGGGAAGATCATCTCAAGGCTAACCGGACAATGGACCACGTCATCATGCAGATTAGATACCTTATTCGCTCGATGACCATCTGCGATGACACCGCGTTGAAGAACGAACACAACTTTATGATTGTCCCTCGTACCCAATCTAGCGAATACCGCACCGCCATCGGGAGCAACTATGTCATCAACACGTGACAATCATGGGATTTTATGTGTACGATTTTATTCTCTTTCATGTTTATGAGTCTCCTTATATTCGAAGAGTATCCAGAAGGGACCTTCACACTGTATCCAGAAGAGACCTTCACGCAAACATTCTTCGTGATATGCATGAAGTCCAGTGAGTGACGGACCTCTAAGTCTTTCCAGTAAGGTAAGTCCCAAAATATTGACTTCTTCTTCCAAATGGCTTTCGTGTGACTTTGTTCACCGTGACAGTGTTTGCTACGTGACCTTTTCCAAATACTACTTTCAGATCCTTTACCAAAGAAAATACAAGCGTTCCATTGCGATGCATGGGCTTTACGTTTCTCTTCGTCCCATCAAAATTCTCACCCTTCCTCCGTGAACGGGTCCTTCATATGGAGGAATCTACGGTGGCCCATGTACACAACCTTTCGAGAGTTTTTTAGGTACTTGTCTGTCAGATCCTCTAAGCGGTGGATGCGGACTTTATATCCTTTGATAGATAGGCCCGATAGGTTACCAAGTGCAGGCCGCCGTTGATAGTTACGAATAGCAATGCACGAGAGTGAAGTGCTCTCTTTGTACTCATCCCATACACGTACACCATCGCTCCACGGTGTTAGCGAGATCTTCAACCAACGGTTTGAGGTACACATCGATGTCGTTTCAAGGTTGCTTCGCCTTGGATAAGCAATGGCATCATAATGTACTTCCGCTTCATACACTGTACCAAGGAGGAAGGTTGTAGATACATAGAGTCACAGGCCAAGTCTTTGGATCGCTGCTCATATCGCCGAACAGGTTCATCCCATCCGTACTCAACCCAAACCTTATGTTCCTTGCATCCTCAAGAAAGTCCCGTATGTTCTATCGACTTTCCTCCATCGAAGCCATCGCAAGGTGCCTTTAGCCTTCGCCGCCTTACGGTCTTCCTTGTGCCGCGCATCATCTCGGGCATGCGCTTGTTCGCAAATAAATGCTTCAACCGGGGATTACTGAGGAAATACCACGCCACCTTAGCAGAGGTCTCTTCTTCTACTGTTGCCCTCTACCTCACTCGGGTCATCACGCCGTCTTATACCGCCAAGATTTTGCAATCGGACAAGCTTCCAATCCTCATACTCATTGCGATAAAGGATACAATCATTACGACATGCATGTATCTTCGTACTCCAACCCCAAAGGGCGAATAACTTGTTTGGCATCGACGTAATTTCGCGGTGTGTTCCCTCGAAGTAACTTCTTTATGAGGCATAACAACTCGTCGAATCCCTTATCGAGACAATCCATTGGTCGCCATCCATTGCATCGATTCTAGTGTGGTGCATAACTTTTTATGGCCCCGTCGACGCTTTGGGTACAAGGTGTTGTTCGTGGTCCTCGATAGGCTACCAAACTTTTCGTAATGTCTTTCATCGATGTATTCTCCTCTCCATCACGCGAGCATCTGGTCTAGGTCATCATCACCAAACTCCACCAATGTATCTTCAAAAGAACCGTGTTGACTAAGCGTCCGGGATATTGTTGTCGCCTCTTCTTCTTCACCGTCTTCCCAGATAATCTCTTCTTCACCGTGCTTGGTCCAATGTATAGTTTGACATGAAACCTCTTGTGAGCAAATGAAAGTGAAGGTGGCTGGATTTTGGCCACCTTCTCATTCTTGTAGTCTATGCATGGACAACATATGTAGCCCAACATCGTGTATGCATCGGCCGACAAAAGAAAATCTTGCAAACCCCGCAAGAACTCCGGAGCGCCGATCCATGTACATCTATCGCCGGTTCATCTACATTATGTTACATCAAGATAACTGTTAGCTCAATTTTCGATAATGAATTGTTGAACCAAAACCTAAATATTAACTAGATCCACACTTTCAATCCGAGCTAAATAATAATCCAAGCAAAATCTAAACTCACACAACAAGTTTTTGCAACCTACAAAAAGAATTGGTCGATCAGAATCTGGATTCAAAATTCTAAACAAAATTCACGACAGCTTTGTTTGCAAATTATGTTGAAATTGTAACACCCTAAAAATTTCCAAATTATTATTCAATCATTTATTTTTATTTTTTTTCTAAATCTCTAGCACTTAATTAATGATGTTTTCAAAAATAATTTGCTGATGGAAATTAAAACCAAAATTATACTAGAAATAATTTTTCTAAGTTTAAAATATTCCAAAGTATTTTTGAAAACTTTTCTCAAATTTTGAACTCATTTTATATTTTCTATTCATATTTTTGATATTATTTTAATTCATAAATGAATTTAAATTTCTTCTTTTCCACATAACTATCGCCATTTGAAGATCCCAAACTCCATGATTTTCATGCACCATTCTCCCCCGAACTACGTGCAACCAAACCTCATCCTTCATCGATCGATGGAACTAAAACCTAAATTTAAGCTAGATCCACACATTAAATGCGAGCTACATTATAATCCAAGCAAATTCTAAGCTTACACAACAATTTTATGTATCCTATTTGAAAAGATCAAGCTAGATCTCTACATTCATAATCTTTCATCAATCATGGGAAAAGATCAAATTTTTTTCATAATTCAAGCAAAAAAGAGGCTCCATTTAACACCAAATAAAGTGAGGAATGATGTTACTAACCTTAGTTACCTTGGTTGCGAGTAAAATGACCAAAATTTTGAAATTTGGGCAGCACCTCCCTATACATTCATAATCTTTCATCAATCATGGAAAAAGATCAAATTTTCTTCATAATTCAGGCACAAAAAAGGCTCCATTTAACACCAAATGAAGTGAAGAATGATGTTACTAACCTTAGTTACCTTTGTTATGCAGTAAAATGACTAAAATTTTGAAATTTGGGCAGCCTCCTCCTTGAAGCTCTTGGTCAAGCTCCACTGTTCTTGTCGCAAGACTTGAAATAATCTTGGTCCGGGCAGAGAGCGGAGGAGGAAGAAGTTTAATTGGGACTCAATGCAGGTTGAAGGCACCAATCGTAATTGATGGTCTCCACATCGATGCTGGTTCATGTCACGAAAGCGGTACTAGTGAGCTCCGCTAAATAGTACCGATTCGTTACATGAACCGAGATCGACAGTTATACCATCAAGACGGTTGGTGTCTTGAACCTGCACGATCTCCCATGACCACATCAGGCCGTTGAACCAGATCGTTTCTAACTATCGATCCGGTTCATACCCAACCGTACTAATGGGCCGGTAGCAAAGGTCGATTCAGAGTAGTGTCACAAGTAAAATTGGACACATAGGTAAATCTACTACTGCTCTAGTAAATGCTAACCATGCCCTTTGTTGCTCTAGAAAAAGACAGCATAACTAATTAACACGTCAAATGTAACTAATACCCAAGATAACGATCTCCTTCACGCTCCTTGTTCATGCAGATCTTCTTGAGTGCAACGATCTCATTCGTTTCCATCCCTTCGCCATGTAGACTTGCCTAACGGTAGCCACGGAGATAAAATTGGATTAGACGAGTACTGAATTGATTAGAGAAATGAGGTGGTTACCTGTATGTGCCCTCGCCAATCTGCTCGAGCTTCTTGAAGCAGCCGATGTAGGCTAGGGTTTAGGGATGGGGGTTTGCTGGAGAAGGGTGTAGGTGGACGCTGACGGGGGGTTAGGGTTTAGGGGTGGGGGCTCGCGGGAGGACGTCGATGGGGGCTAGGGTTTAGGGCGACACAAGGAAGGAGGTGAGGGCGGCCGGCGGAAGGAGGCAAGGGCTGGCAGGAGGAGGCAAGGGCTGGCGGGCACAAGGAAGGAGGGCAAGGGCGGGAAGAGGCAAGGGCAGGTGAGCGGCGCAAGAGGAGGCGAGGGTGCAAGAGGAGACAAAGGGCACAATGAGGCAGAGGGCGGCAGTGCACTGGGATAGGGACAAGGATAAAAGGAACAAGGGACATCACGGACGGGTTTTTGCTAGAACCGTCTGTGATGTTCTTATCACAGATTGTTTTAGCCAAAAACTGTTTGTGATGATCAAGAGACATCATGGACAGTTTTTTGCTAGAACCATATGTGATGCGCCTCTCATCACAGACGGTTTTAGCCAAAAAAACGCCTGTGATGTGTTTCTCGTCATGCACGGTTTTATCCAAAACCGCTTTGTAATGATAAGGGACATCATGACGGTTTTTGCTAGAACCGTCTGTGATGTGTCTCTCATCACAGACAGTTTTAGCTAAAAACCGTTTGTGATGATCAAGGGGTCATCACAACGGTTTTTGGCTAGACACGTCAGTGATGAGATGAATATCATGGACGGTTTTTTGCTACAGTCGTCTGTGATGTGCCCAAAACTTATCACAGATAATTTTTGGGGGCTCAAGAACAAGGAGATAGCACCTCAAATCCACAGGGTAACGGCCTTCTTTGAAGTGAGGAAGGAGGGGGCTTTAAATAGAGGTCCCCAAAAACTAGCCGTTTGAACTGCGCACAACCCGGATACTCCGGACTTCATCCCGGATACTCTGGACAACCAGGATATTCCGGACTCAACCCGGATACTCCGGATTGACCTAACCGAGAGTACCAACCCGGATACTCTGGACTTAATCCCGGATACTCTGGATTGGACTGAGCAGCCCGACGAAAACGAGCATAACTTTTGACTCGAACTCCGATTTAGGTGATCTTTGATTCTATGCGAAGCTTAGAACAAGGGTTACAGAACTAACAAGGTCTCACTACCCAAATCTCAAAGGATAAATACAGATTTCACAAGGAATCCAAGAGAGAACTACAACTCTCACTTTCCGGCACCACCAACACCACTCTCTCTCTAAGTTTCACAAGGATGGATCACTTGAGCACTTGATTTATATGTTCTCTACTAAGTGCATCATGATAAATATGTAATTGATCTATATGTACTAGAGAGATAATTGCCAATATGATGAATCAATTAAATCATGGCAAGGATCACAGTCTTTACTTAAATGAAGCACATGATAGAATATACACGAATTGTACATGTGCAAATAATATTTGGAATAAGAGTAAATATGTGATCCAACTCTAGATTAAACTTCACTAAGAGAAGTGCATAAGAAGATACACAACAAAGACATGCATGCACCAAGTCAATCTATAGCAATATGAAGTTTAACTCTAGTTAATACATGCATACTAAAAACAAAACACATAATGAACTCAAATGAATATATATGCACAAATAAATATAACATGAACCAATGTGCATATATATAATTAACATGCTACTTGGAGTTCACTATGCATTTGCACAAAAGGAATGCAATAACAAATATAGAAGAGATACCAAAATTGCATACCTTGTCTTTGCTTAACCATCCCACTTGATTTTCCTCTAAATAGATGAGACTGATACTCAACTAGGCAATAACATGTTAGTCTCATAGCAATATAATCATATTAGAGGTTTGTCATTTGTTAAGCACTAAGTTAAGCATTTACTCAATTACATAGATTGTCATTATATGTGTTTATCATTAATCACCAAAATAACGTAAGTGCCTAGATGCACTTTCACGACGCCAGCGATCAAGGCTGTGTGCGGCCCGGTGAAAGGTAAGCGGCGACCAGGCCCCGGCGGGCGGCCACGTGGTCGCCAACGGAGTCATAAGGTGCTCGAGGGTCCATTTCGGCCAAAGCGAAGGCGTACGTCGAAGAAATGGGGAGCTTCGCCTCGAAGTCTTCGCCCCGACACACCGTGTCGAACCATTGAATGCGGCGTGGCCTGGCGGCGGCAAGATAACTTATCCTTCGTTAAATCTGCACCTAACCCGTCAGATACAAGTCGCTTCTGTAAACCGGGCGGAGTTGGACGGTGGTGCAAAGAATGAGGCGAGGATGGGGCTACAAAGGATCGGTGTAATAAATAAAGTATAATCAGTGTGATGTCATCCTTCCCACTTGCCCGAGCTAGCCTGGCCTATATGAGGGAGCTTCGGTGCATGGGGGGACGGAAAAAGAAGGACTTGAATGAAAGAACAAGAACGGGAAGAGCACTGAGAGAGCTTAAGAAGAACCCAGAGAGAAAAAGGGAGATAGAGTGTAGATCGAGCGTTTGTAATCCACTCAAAATACATTAACAAGAGCAGAAGCAGGACGTAGGGCTGTTACCTATACCGGGGGCCCGAACCTAGGTATATCAGCGTGTTCTTGGATTCTTATCTATGTGGATCCCCTCTATCGAACCTCAGACTCCGTCTAGGGAGAATAGCTACCGGCAAAATACGCCGACATACATATTACTGTAATGGAACTGGGTTCAACATGTTCAAGGGGTGTGGCGTGCCTTGCGGGGTCAAGGGTTCTTCTAGAGGAAAGTAGGTGTAGTCATGGCCGGCTCTGGACAGCTCCTGCACCTAGTACTGCTTTGAGTACGGCTCCTGCTCCGAGAATTGCTCCAAGGGCTGCTCCAACGTCGGATCTAGCGTGAGAAAATGCAACCAGTAAAAAACGAATAAAAACAACTAAGAGAGAGAAAGCAAAAAAAGAATCGAGAGAAAATGGCCGGAAACATGACAAAAGGGCATTTCGGGAATTTTGGAGACTTGATTTGGTAGAACAGAGATCATTTTTGGACTCAACGGCTCAAACTGGTTAAGAATATGCATTTTTAGGCATTTTTGGATTTTTGAGATTTTTCTGGAATTTGTGTGAATTTCTAGTTGATTTTTCGGTTTTTTAAAAAAATTAAAATCCTAAAAAATCAAAAATCATTTCTGGATTGGCGTCAGATAAGAAAACCGCACGCCTGGCCCAAGCGGTAGCCCATTACCAATGAAAGCAGCGGCCAAGCGGGAAACCGAGGCCGGTGGGGTCGTGGATGGGCGCTGATCGATGGCCCCGGCCGACAGCTAGAGGGCGGGGTCCATGCGCCAGAGTGAGAGGGAGCGGGGGCGGCGAAGGGCGATGATGTGGGCGGCTGGATGGGAGGCAGAAAGGGCGACAAGCGTGAGAGGCTAGAGGAGAAAGGAAAAAGAGCGCGGGGAGAGGGAGGAGATTCTCACTGGGCTCCGGGGTGGGGAAAAATGGAAGGGGGACAAGGGTATTTATACGCGAGGGGGAGGAGAGAGGAGAGGCGGGGGCGAGTGGCGGGCGGCGCGGGGGCGTGGCTCAAGGGCCAAGCTGGAGGCAGGGGAAACAGAGGAAGACACGGGAGCGATGCGAGGTGACGCTAAAGTGACGTCTGGCAAAGGCGTGTGAGTGATGTCTTGGCGGCAAGACGGAAATGGCGCCGAGGCAAAGGAGGAGGCAAAGCTTGAGGGTGGATCGGGCCATGGGGAGCAAGCGAGCGTGGCCTAAGGCCGAGGTGGTCTGGACGCCAAGAAGAGAGAGAGAGAGAGGGAAAACAGGTTGGGCCCACGGGGAAAATGAGCCGGAGGCCAAACAGGCTGGGGAGAAGCGGGTTTCAAAAGGGGAAGCGGGAAACCGGGGGAGTTTCCCAAAAAGGAAATTTTGCAAATAAAATCAAATAAAATATAGAAAATTCAAATAAAATTTGAACAAATTAAAATTTGAAATCTTTGGGGTATTTCACTTAGTACTCACTTGACTTGGTTAATACTTAGTAACTCCAAACAAGTTGCAGTGCTAACAGTTTATGGACCTAAATGTATTCACCCAAATTGACGAGGACATCAACGGCACATCCACTCTCTTCGATTCAACCATTGATCCTGTTCAACAAGTGTATAAAAGCACCTATGACCTGGCTACGTCATGAGTTATACAACAAAAGCTGAATATTTTCTTTAACCAATCTTCGCTCTATTTACATGAGAGTTATATATTATCTAAAAGATGTTTATTTATATTAGATATGAATATTGCACAAATGTCAGTTGGAGCTATATGCATTAATGTACTACAGTAAAATCTAGCGGGAGACCAGAAAGGACGTGAGTCATATGAATTGACTATAAGGCAGCACGAACCACCCTATGTTCTACCTCATGCGGCCGGAGGCCACTCTATGGCTACATCAAAGCGAGGCACATGGGCCAAGTGGAGGAGGCAAGCCCATTCGGCCAAGGGTGGATCAATAAAGATGCAAGAAGCCTCAAAGCCCAATTTGGTTAGAAAAGGAAAATCCAAAGTGTGGAAAAGAAGAAAAGGAAAGTCTAATTTGGTTTGGAGAGAAGGAAAGAGTCCAACTCAGATTGTTAGACCAGCCGTACTTAAAAAGATCATAATTCTTACATACAAAGTCAAATTGTGGTGTTCTTAGGCTCCATTTGGGACAACTCCTGCATAGCTTCTGCTTAAAAGAAAAGCTAATTGTTTGCTGAACAGGAGGATTCTGGATAGATTCACCCACAATCAGAAGCAGATTTGTATACAAAATCAAAAGCTGTCACCCACCAGCTTCTCAGAATCTGCATAATCAAAATATGTTTTAAACATGGCCTTAGACTTATTTGAAAGTTTGGAGCATTATCTCTATTTCACTCTATTACGACAAATCTCGAATCGACTTCTTTCTATCTTTAATTGAGCTAACAAGTATGCCAAATTATATTAGGAATTTGAGTTAAAGATGGTCTAAGAGGGTAGGACCCACCTTGGCTAGCCCTAGTCCAGTTTGCATGCCCCTTAGTCTATATTACTCCTCCAGTACAAAAGAACTTGTCGATTTGGGATACGAACAGTCAAACTTTTAAAACTTTAGCTATTGATATCTTTTTAAATATTTAGATTGGGTGCATGAAAATCATATGTGTGATTTGTCTCGAAACGAACTTTCATAATAGTATAATTTTTTAAAATATATTACACAATCACGCGATACATTCTTACAGCTGAACATGAATTCTCTCTTTCGTGTCCAGCTTGTTCGGTGCCTTTTTTTGTTCTCTGTCTCCGAGATGAAATGTCGATGCTCTGACCTTTCAAAGGAAATGTATTGATCCTCGTTGTTTTATTTGTTTACTCAGTCCGTCAAATGCAGCTAATGAGGTCCATGATTTCACTCTCACGTAAATTTATAGGGAGAATTTAAGATATACCGTTCCATTCGTTGGCACTTTAGAAAATACTACTTATTGTCTCAATCACATGTGGCCCCACATCTCCTTGAAATAACAAGTGGTATTTCTTAAAGTGCCAACGAATGAAGTAGTATATCCTAATTTTTTTTCTATCACTAGTTAAAAATACCTACTAATCACTCATCATGCATGTCTAGGCAGGATCAAGGTTTCAAATTTCAACGAAAATCACTCGAAAATTGAAATTTTCAACTAACCCAGCTCAATAAACAAAACTGGTTGATAATCTGGTCTAATTCAAATTAAAAAATTTTGAATTTTGAAAATATTTATCCAAAAGTTCTCTAAAATTAGTATTTATAGTTTTTGACATCTGCTATAAATTTTTTTTAGAAAAACCGAATTTGTGTGACGTTTTTGAGCAAAACCCAAAAATAACAGAAGCACTATCAGATTTTTATAAAATGTAAAAGCTTGATCATACTCTAAAAAATTTATAGTACCATATTTAGCATTCTAGAAACATATAGAAAAATTTGCAAAAGAATTGAACTTCATTTGTTATCTTTGAAAAATCAAAAACAGAAAGAACATAAATGAGATAATAACCTTATTAGAATTTTATAAATTCACTCGAGTGTGATCATTATCTAAACTTTTTAGGAGAGCTTAAGCATTGGCTCAGCACCCTTCTTTAAAAGTTTGAAAAATTCTAAATCTATTTTGGTTACTCAATCAAATTTAAGAACTTGGTCAACTCAAAAATGAACTCGATGTAAACCGGTTGAAAATCGTTGAGAGCCCTGGCTACCACGCAACCAATTTGTAACGAACAATAAAGTTGTCAAAGGATATATAGCAATGCATCTAGTTCTCACACTTCGATATAGGAGCATCATGTTCTTCTTTGTCTGTCATAAAAAATACTATGGAAACAATACATGTAGTCAGCCATCCCAATGTATGACCAAAGATATGTTCCACATCTCTATTTACAGAAATCATATCAAAACAAATCTGTAAATCATATCCTTCTATAGTTCTATGCTGACTAAATCATGTTTTTGCCTTGAATCAAGAGTAATGATGTTCTCCTTGTAATATTACATCAACAGAAGTATCATAATGTAGACTACAGATGAGAGAGAGAGAGAGAGAGAAATGCCCAAAAACCCACAATTCATTATATTGCATTGCAAAATATCATACATGTATGGAAATAGTCCATATAAAAGAGTATCACTATTTTTGAACTCATTTAAATACTTAAGGAAAATCAATAACAACATAGCTTTAAAGAAAAACAGAGGTTGTCAAATTTTTATAAAAATTCACCGACATGATCATCCTCTGAAACTTTAACCATAATACCTGGAGCACCTCAGAACCCTACAAAAAGAAATTCAATAATTGTGAACTCAATTTAACACCTTTGGAAATTCAAAAAAAAAAAAATAAGGCTTTCATCATGATAGTAGCACTTTCATAATTTTTGGAAATTCCTTAGGTTTGATCATTATCTAAAAATTTTATGAGAATATTAGTGGTGCATCAAAACCATTCATAAAATTTTCAAGATTTTCTAACATGGTTTGGACTCTCAATTAAATCTAGAATTTGAGAGCAAAATTTCCAATTTTCGCTGAGTGTGCTAATTTTCAATGTAAATTGATCGAAAATGGTAAAAGCCGATCAAGAATTGCTAAAACTAGTCGGTTTTTGACTTTTTCATCACTGCTTGACACCGAATTTAAAAATTTTGACTTTGCAATTTGTTTGGTTTCTATCGATTTTAAACCGAAAATCGGTACCAATGGAGTAACAATTTTTCAACTCGGTTTGGTAGTATAAACCTCAAGGTGATCAAAGTAACCGTCCTTCACCCCCTCTTATAGAAAATCAGTACCGACGGAGTGACGATTTTTCAACTCGCTTCAAGAGTATAAACCCCGGCAGGATCAAAGTCACTGTCCTTCACTCCCTCTTCTACGCTTCTACCTAAGTATCAACGTTACTCTTACTCTTGTATACGCCTCTCCCTCTCTATTTACAGAGGGTAACTATCTTCTCGTGGTTCCAAGGTCCAACTAGATCAATATTGTATGAGGTCGGGCATCCTTGCTATTGCAATTAATAGCAAATAATACTTTTCACTCATCTATTTGCAACCGCGACAAGATTAATCAAATGCCATTGTTTTTCTCGGCAAAGGCAGAGCTTTACGAATTAGCGGCCCCCAATGGTCTGAGATGGTCACTTCGGCGTTGTGTTGTTGCAAATAATATATAGAAAAAGTAGAAATAGAAGACATAAATTTCACGTGGAAAATTCTTGTGCGAAAAAATTACGTGCGTACGATGGCTATATCACTATATGATAAAATGTTTACAATGAAACTTTAAGATGAAGTAGGAAACAAATTCATATCATACTCAAACTCAACAATCTCCACCTTGTGACGAATTATAGCTAAAATATAACGCGAATCTCATCGAAACAAATCATCATAAATACTTTTTGCGCCAAAAGTCCAAACGACAATGGCGTGATACCAATCAATTCTAAGCAAAGCTCACATTTAGCTGTTGGAACTGCCTTTATCAACATATTAGCTGGATTATCATAAGCACTTATCTTCCTAGCTTTAATGTTTCAGCAATAACACCTCAAATGTAATGATATCTAACATTAATATGTTTTGTTCTCTTATGGAACATCTGATTCTTTGCAAGGTAAATAATACTCGACTATCACAGAATAATGTAGTGCAAGGTATACTTTCACAAAGCTCAGTAAACAAACCTCTCATCCAAATAGCTTTTTGCAAGCTTCGGAAATATAGCAGACAAGGTAACTGTAACACCCCGACTCCCCACGGAGTCCGGAATGCTACCAGCTCCCAAATTCCACGAAAAATTTCGGCAGCATCTCCTCTAAAACTATGGACATCCACTCAGCAGACATAAGAGCAATTCAATATCATATCAATGACAAGGACAATTTAGCAACTAAACAACTCCTCAAACAGAAATCACAATAATACAACTATTATCAAGACTTGACACTACGCTTTATTTAATTCAGTTAACGGTGCTTTCAGCCGTGTTCGTGTTACTACTCCCTTCCCAGCGAGACAACCTCATCGCACCTGAAAACAAGTAACAAACAAGTGTGAGTCCAAGACTCAGCAAAGTGTATCAACCAAAATGCAACCGAATCAAAACGAAATATCTATGCTTTGAAACGTAACATATTCAAATACTTGACTGAACTTGGTAAATAAATGAACTAGAAACTGATTTCAAATACCACAACCATCTCAAGAATCATTTAAACTTTACTCATACCTCGATAGCCACTTTTGGATGAGTCCACGACTCAATCCTCAACCTATAAATGCCATTAGCTCCACGGTTAACCATTAACAATTTCAATTCTATGCCTTCATACTCAAGTGCACAAAACACACCAAAGAAGAATTTCACATCCATTCATCACAATCAACTCATTAAATATGATTCATCATTGTCAATGCAATGCAGATGCAAATATGCCGTACAAATGAAGAATCTCATATCCATACATCACAATCAACTCATTAAACATGATTCATCATTATCAATGCAATGCAGATGCAAATATGCCATACAAATGAAGAATCTCATATCCATACATCACAATCAACTCATTAAATATGATTCATCATTATCAATGCAATGCAGAGCAAATATGCCATACAAATGAAGAATCTCATATCCATACATCACAATCAACTCATTAAACATGATTCATCATTATCAATGCAATGCAGATGCAAATATGCCATGCAAATGAAGAATCTCATATCCATACATCACAAGCAACTCATTAAACATGATTCATCATTATCAATGCAATGCAGATGCAAATATGCCATACAAATGAAGAATCTCATATCCATACATCACAATCAACTCATTAAACATGATTCATCATTATCAATACAATGCAGATGCAAATATGCCATACAAATGAAGAATCTCATATGCTCATCTCATTTCACCATTCTCATGCATATTTCACCATTCTCATGCATATGATGCATCATGTATGACTCATCTCCTCTTTTCAAAGATATACCAGTATTGCCGTGCACCACCCGTCGATGCGTGCTCTCAAACCCAACCATCCTGTGGAAGGGCCTCACGAACAGACTTGCCCGCTACCCAAGAGCGGGTCCTACACTAACACCGCTCCCATCCACGCCAAAGGATGGGACTACTGGTAGGATCTCGGAGCACTCGGATTAGTCATATAACTCATATGACTTTCTCACCGACCTTGCTCGATGCACGTGTCATGAATGCACATATGCAAATGTCATTCTCAACACTCCAATCACCTTCTCAACACTCATATCCATATTCTCAACAGATCTTATCAACATGGTCACATCTGTCATTAACACTCGCACCAAAGGCATAATCAATTTTCATGATCTCAATTCAACTATTTCTATTAACCCAACCTCACAACTTCATTATTCACGTTCACCTATCATACTAGTGAGCACTCTCATGAACGTGTGATATAGCAATGTGTCAATTTGGCAATTATACGGGATCCAACAAACAACTCACAAAGCATTCAATGCAAAGATGCACTTTTCATGAATGCATACATCATCACCGCTCACATAAATGCCACAATCGTATATTATGACCACAAATCGAGCCTTTTCATATCTCAAATCTTATATCCTTTATGTTCCCATTAGCCTAATCATTCTAGGGAGCATCATCATGGACTATATATAAAATGTAACCCATTCACATGCTCTCATTTCCTTCTTTCATAGCCACAAGCATAAATCTCATTCATGGATATTCACAAGTCCTACACATACTAGTGATGCCAACCTAGCAATATCATGCATTATCAATTTATATAGCAACTAGCATGGCAAACAATCAATACTGCAAGAATTCAACAATCGATGAACTTGCCTTTACCGACGAAAGAATGGAGTGGCATACAGTTGAGGCCACTCCCGATGTAACCTTCCTGCAAATAAAACAATATTCACCCAACTCAAATTCATGCACACTCAGTACTAACGACAGAAGAAAACAACTCTACATATTCACATCTACAATCGAAACCAAAACATCCCTCATAACCACTTAAATGCAAATCTGGACAGCCGGCATTGAAAATGACATAACTTCCAAACGGCTAATCCAAAAAGGATGAGACCAGGCTATAAACGATAGAAAGAGATAAATCTACAACTTTTTCTACAGCCGACCAATCGAGAAATGCACCGATTATTCTCAGATTTGCGACGAACAACAGACAGATGCAAAGTTAACTCATTCTAGACAGCATCCACCAAAATGAGCATAACTTGCGTTCTACAACTCCAAATCACATAAACGAATATATTTTCTCAATCTACCCGAAAAATACTAACTTTTTCTAGGCAATGAAAAAGTCTAATTCGGCCTCTACGATGCTCTAATCTGCAGAAGAACACAGACTGAACCAATCATGACAAGAATTGGACAGCACTCGGTAAAATAGCCATAACTTTTAAATGGCGGAACGAAACTTGATGATTTCGGTCTCTATTGAAAGGTAATTCGATTATATACAACTTTCGCAATAGCCAAACCCCCAGGAAATGCTTGTGGAATTTTCAATTAACAGCTCTAACCAAGGACGAAAATCTGCCCGAACAGGAAATTCTCAATTACTCTAGTCTCTCCATTTCCCAACCTCCAACATCTCAAAATCATGAATCCTAGCTAAGCAATAGCACAAACACCTTGCATGCAAGCCAAATGGATTCCTCCACTACCTAGGGTTTTACCTCAATCTTTCTCATGGAGGGAAGAGGGAGGTGGAGAAGGCTAGGCGAGGAGGAGGGTCGCGGAGGTCGGCCTGAGGCTCATGACGGCAAGGACTCAGAAACACCCCAATTTTTGCTTTTCTTGCATTTTATTGGTATTCTGAATTTTTGGGAATTTCTGGATTTATTTGGATTTATTGGAATCATTTGAATTTATTTTGAATTAAACCATTTATCAAATTAATTATATAATGGAAAAGTTAAAATAAAGTTTTGCTGAAAATATTTTATTTGAGTCACAAATGTCCTAAAATATTTATGAGAATTTTTCCGAATTTTCCGATATTTTTAAGGCCCCAAATAAATTATTTGAATTTCGGGAATTATTTTAAATCGAAAAGAATTAAAATTCTGATGAATAGTGTTGGGCGAGTATCGCGGCCCGTCCGGAAAACCCTAACGCGGTGGCCGCTCGATCTCCATCCGACGGCTCTCATCGCGCCACGCCACCTAAGCCGAATCTCGCCGGATTCCGCCGCCCGTGTGGGCCTCGGTCTCGCGCTTTTCACGGACGCCGAGGGGCTATTTAAGCGCCGCCACCGTGTCGTGCTCCTCACTCACCGCCGCTCCATCCAGACGCTGCCACGCCGCCGAGACCGCCGCCGCCGCAAGTGCTCAAAGTTCCCGCCTTCCGCCGAAGTTCCTTGCGTTGCTTGCCGCCGGCCACTCCGCCGCCTCGTGCCATCCTCGAACTCACCTTGTCAAGCAGCGTCGGAAGCATTACCGCGACGTCGCCGGAGAGCCACTGAGCGCCGCGCCGCACGTCATCGCTCTCCGCTCTCCGGTCAAGCCAGCCGCCGCCCATCACCGCCGCCCGAGCTTCCCATACCGTCCGATCGCGCACTAACGATCGAGATCTCGCCACGCCGCCTTGAAAACATAAACCCCATCTTCTCGATCTCCACCGTTAGATGCATATCCGAGGGCCACCGTCGTGCCATCGCCGCCTCATCATGCATGAGACGCCGACCGATGGACCCACACGCCGCCTCACCGCACGCTCATCGCGCGCATGAGTCGCCGACAAGGCGGACCCACCGCCACCAGACTGCGGTACTGTTCTCCGAAGTCGCCGACAAAGACGGGCCCACTCGCCACCAAGACGCGATCGGCGCTGTGACGTCACCCATCGACGCTATGTCGACGGCACGATGGGTCCCACTGTCCAGGTGAGGATCGAGTCGCGGCGACGCCACGATGACGCCATCGTCGACGTCATCACGGAGCCGGGTCGGTGACGTCAAGAAAGCCACGTGTCACTCTCGATGGCGACACGTGTCACAGATGACGCAATAATTGATTTTACTTAAAAAGAAAATATTTATTTAATTCGGTATATTGATTTTAAATATATTTTGAAACTTCAAATGCTTATAACTTTTATGCTTTTAACTCCGATTTGAGTGATTCCAATTTCTATAAATTTGTAAAATTGTGATCTTTCTGTTTATGAATTTTAATTGAATTTTTGAGCACTGTTTGCCCACTGTTTATTTATTTTATTGTTTGTGTTTACGCTATGCGTGAGACGTTGAAGTGCCCGGTTTCGAGGAGAGGTTCGACCGAGAGCAAGCTCAGAGCGAGAATCAAGACTTTTTGAAGGCAAGTTGTGTTTGATCATGTTGAACCTACTAGAGCAAATTATTTTGATTGAAACTATTGCATGCTAATTTGATAGAAATGATTTTGAATAAGTTTTTGGATTAGTTAAATGCCTAAGTTGTTGTATGCCACCTTGTCATATATAATTGTAGGCCATGAATCTTTTGTCACCCTAGGATATGGATTAATAGTCGGACGTTTATAATTTGCCAACATGGGTTGAGTAGACCAAGTAGTATGCTTAGCCCTCGCCACGTGGACGCTTTCATGATTTTGGAATACCAAAGTGAATCTCGACTTAATGAGATATTGAACATGCTTTGTGAATGAGACATGTGTTATTGTTGATGATGGCACGTGGTGCAATGGTAAAGAACTGGGGTGGGAAAATGATTTAGACCGAGGCATGTGGCAAGATTGTTTCAGTGGGCCAAGAGTGGCAAGCTAGGCGGTCGAATTTGGTTTTATTGGTTTTGGATGTTAAAGTCATTTTGGTTAGTCTTGCCTCGGTCAACTAAGGACTTAACCTTGCGAGCATTTGAACTGAAGTCCTCATATGACCACAAGCTCCGTGAATGGGACGGGCTTAGCCGAGTAAACCGGAAATCTATTCTTTGGTGCTTGTCGTGGTGGTGTGAGGCCCGGAGAAGCGGATTGAGAACTCACATGGCGCAAGAGGGGGCCCTGGGTGTGGTAACCACCCTCCAAAGGTTGAAACCTTAGCGGCAAAGATCGAGTTTAGATGGAACTTTGGAAAGGCTTCGTTACGGTTATTTGCCTTGGTGGTATTTGTTGTATCTTGTGGGTAAAGTGTATAACCTCTGCAGAGTGTACAACCTATTCGAATAGCCGTGTTTCACGGTATTGAGCATCGCTTCGGTGATTACTATCAAGGGTTAGATTTTTATGAAAATGAATTGTTGATGGAAAAATGCTTGGGTTGGTAATGATGAACTTGACTTAGGATGGAAAAATGATTTCTGATTGAAATGTTTGTGAAAGTTATTATTCCTACTATCGCTTTTATCGCTTTGCAATCTATTATTTTTATCTTGAATGCTGTACCGCTCATGAACCATAGCCTATCCTTTGTACTAAGCCATGCATGTAGAATATTAGATTTGCATTCTGTGCATGACTTGCTGAGTGCTCAAAGTACTCACCCCACAACAACACAACTTCAGTTGAAGAAGAAGCAACCTCGCCAGAGGAGGAGTATCGTGGAGGAGCCGACAAACTAGGGAGCGAGCCGGGCCATTGTTCGTGGCAAATTGGTTGGCGCCACGAGTTTATTTTATTTCCGCTGCATTTGAATATTTTAATAAGTCTTCGCCCTGCGAGGCGTATCTTTGTAACTTGACCATAAGGTCAATCAAATAGGTTGAGTATTTAATTAAAGTACTTATTATTTCGTTGGATATGTCTGTGATATGTACCGATGTTGAAACTGTGTGCACTAGCGTGATCCTGGACTAGTGCTGAAACACAGAGGGTCCGGATTTGCAAATTCGGGTCCCGACAGACTCCCAGGGAGGCGCAGGCCATGACGGCTGGACTCGGCCAGGGGAGGGGCGGCGCCAGGACTGCTGGACTTGGCCAGGGAAGGGGCGGCGCCAGGGAGCATCGGCAGGGGAAGGCGCCAGGGAGCTTCGGCAGGGGGAGGCGCAGGGAGCTTCGGCAGGCTCGGCCAGCAAACAAGGAAAAAGAAAATTTGGCAATGCTGCCCTCCAAGCAAATGCCAGCCACACAAATAAAGAAGAGAGAGAGGGATTAGGTGAGGGAAGGAAAAAATTCCCAAAAACCCCTCCTAAAAAACAAAAATCCATCTTTTAACCACTAGCGCGAACCAAATAATTAAATTCTTAGCGCGAAACGACAATTGTCAAGATAGACAACTTGCCGCAAAACTAAACGGCACGGAGAAAAAAAAACACTCAAAACCTTTAATAAACTGCGATGCGACCAAACTTTTCTCCAGAATAATTCCTTGAATCAAGAAAATGAAGACAACTCCGGCCGAAAACCCAAGAAAACAATTTTGCGGTATTACAGTAACAATAGTTTGCATATTTGCTTTCCAGCTAACGGCATATCCTCCAACAGTAAATATATAACCAGTAAAAGATCTCTTATCCAAATTGCTGGAAAATTTTGAATCCACGTAACTCACGAGTCCGTCTCTAGTTTCCTCCAAACTGTAAACAAGCATTTTAAGTGCCCCGCAAATATCTAAAAATCCATTAAACCGCTTTCCAATACTCTTTGCCAGCATTAACCGTACATCTACTAACAATACTCAATGATTGCGATAAGTCGGGGCAAGAACATACTATGGCATACATAAGTGAATCAACAGCACTGGCATATGAAACTTTAGGCATGTACTCAACTTAATTATCTGATTGTGGGTATGATGTTGAAAATAGTCTCAAATTCACTGCACAATTGTGCCTTTAATCTCAAAATTTCTACCTTGTCTTTTGCAGCAATCAACATATCATCGATATATAGGAGCAAATAAATAATTAAACCATTAACAATCTTCAAATAGACACAATTATTATAATCAGATCTTTTGAAATTTTGAGAGATCACAAATGAGTTAAATCTCTTATACCACTTGCAAGTAAAATTCTCATTTTTCGTACCAATGAAACCTTTTGGCTGCTTCATATAAATGTCTTTTTTTTAATTTCCCACGTAAAAACACAGTTTTCATGTCCAATTACTCAAGCTTATAATTGTGCATAGCCACAATACTAAGTAAAGTGTAAATAGAACTATACTTCACAACTGGAAAAAAGACAACTATGAAATTAATACTTGGAATTTGGTTGTATCCTTTAGCAATGAGTCTTGCCTTGTATCTAACCTTTTCGATTGGTGAAACACTTTCCTTTTTAAAAAAAACTCTATTTGCAGTGAATAGCCTTCTTCTCAATTAGCAACTTGACCAGCTCCCAAATGCCATTATTCTCAATAGGTTGCATCTCATCATGCATAATAATCATCCATCTTTGTGAACTAAAAAAAGATAGCATCTAAATAAGTTGAATGTTCTACAGTACTTTTAATTTCTTCTACTACATTCAAACAGTAAGCCATAACACTAGCTTCTTAAATCAATCTCTTGGAGGTTTGAATATTACTCTTAGGCATGTTGGTAGCAATAGAACGTTGTGATGGTTGTACAATAACAGAAATATCCTTTATGTTTTTCTTTTCGGTTTATGGTTTATGTTTCGAATTAGTAACATGATATACCTACATGCTTGATTTCTGCTGCTCCTTAGCGAGAATATCAGTAGATGGTTTACCATGCAACATAGAAAATTCAACAAAGATAACATTTTTTTGCTAATAACCACATTTCTAATTTTGGGGTTCCACAATTTATAGTCTTTCATACCAAGCTTATAACCAATGAAAATGCACTTAACAGTTTTAGGCTCTGATTTGCCATTATTAACATGAGCATAAGTAGGACAAATCAAATATTCTCAAATTTGAATAATATGATGGAGAACCATATCATACATTAATTGGAGTCTTCTTATCAACTGCTAGGTTTGCAGACCGATTGATCAAATAACAAGCAATGGAAATGGCTTCAACCCTATAACTTTTAGATAAACCAAAGTTAGATAACATGTAATGTACCTTCTTCACGATGGTTTTGTTTATACATTCGGTTATACCATTTTGTTGAGTAGTTCCTAGGATGGTGTAATATCTTACAATACCTTTTGAGTTGCATAAAGCTTCAAATTCTTCAGAACAGAACTCCAAGCCATTGTCGGTATGCAGTTTCTTTACATGCTTGCTAGTTTATTTTTCAATTATAATCTTCACTCCTTGAATATCTTGAAACAGAACTCCAAGCCATTGTCGGTATGCAGTTTCTTTACATGCTTGCTAGTTTATTTTTCAATTATAATCTTCACTCCCAACAAAGTATGTTACCCTCATCAAGGACATGTACAACAATGTTGTGACTAGTGTTCGAATAACTGATGGTGACACAGATGACTTCCCGATTAAAATAAAACTACATCAAGGGTCACTCGAGTCCTTACCTCTTCGCCTTGGTGATGGATGAGATCACGAGGATATTCAAGGAGATATCCCGTGGTGTATGCTTTTGGTCGATGATGTAGTTCTAGTGGATGAAAGCCAAGGGAGTAAATAGGAAACTAGAGTTGTGGCGCAGCACCTAGAGTCGAAAGGTTTTAGACTTAGCGGGACTAAACCGAGTATATGAGATGCGACTTTGGTACTACTAGACATGAGGAGGAGATGTGAGTTTGGAAGGTCGTAGTGCCCAAGAAGGATACCTTCGATACTTGGGATCAATGCTACAGAGAGATGGGGATATTGATGAAGATGTTAGCCATAGAATTAAAGCAGGATGGATGAAATGGCGTCAAGCATCTGGCGTTCTCTGTGACAAGAGGGTACCACAGAAGTTAAAAGGCAAGTTCTATAGGACGGCTATTAGACCTGCGATGTTGTATGGTGCAGAATGTTGGCCTACTAAAAGGCGACATGTTCAGCAATTAAGTGTCGTAGAGATGCGTATGTTGCATTGGATTTGTGGTCATACAAGAATGGACCGAGTTCGAAACGATGAGATACGTGATCGGCTAAGGGTAGCTCCAATTGAAGAAAAGTTTGTACAACATTGGTTGAGATGGTTTGGACATGTACAACAGAGACATCTGGAGGCACCAGTGTATAGCGGCATCATAAAACGCGACAATAATGTGAAGAGAGGTAGGGGTCGGCCAAACTTGACTTGGGAGGAGGTAATCAAAAGGGATTTAAAAGGATGGAATATATCGAAAGAGTTGGCTTTGGATAGAAGTACGTAAAAAGCAGCTATCCACGTGCCTGAACCTTGATTAGGCTTTATGCCACGTTTTGGTATAGTTTTAGGCTTTGTTCTACTTCCTCATCTCTCTCTTTCTTCCTTTGTTAGCGGATCGTTTTGGGTTTCAACTCTAGCCTACCCCAACTTGCTTGGGACTAAAAGGCTTTGTTGTTGTTGTTGTACTCCTTGAATATCTTGAACATATCTGATTTGTGCTTTATGAAATAAGGTCAAAATCATCTTGGGTAATCATCAATGATAGTCAACATATAGTTAGCATCTCCAAGCGATGGGACGTAAGATTTTCCTTATAAATCAGAGTGAATATAATCTAATATGCCTTTTGTAGAGTGAATTGCACTACTGAATTTCACACTCTTTGCTTGCCGAAGACATAGTGTTCACAAAATTTCAACTTATCGATACTTTGACCACCAAGAAGTCCTCTTTTACATAAGTCCATCATGCTAATTTCACTTGTATGCCCTAAATGCATATTCCAAAAATTAGTAACATTGTAATCGGATGATTTATTTGAGGTAATAATAGCATTACTTGAAATTATAGTGTCTTGTAGATGATATATGTTGGCATCCTTTATATCATCCTTCATCACAACAAGAGAACTTTTGGAGACCTTTAGAACTCCACTTCCACCTAAATATTTGTATATTTTAGTTTTTAAATTTCGAATATATCGAACATCTAACAAAGTTCTGTCTATGCTATCAAACATTTTGATTTAGATGGAACCAATGCCTACAATATTACATGATGAACACCCATCAACACGGATCCATTTGGCATAACTTCAAATCAACGAACCATTCACGATTCATGCTCAAATGCATCTTACTGATCATATCTTTGGTCATAAAATCTGCTCCAGCTTCAACCACATGTGGTGGCGGTCTTCTCCTTCAAAATCTAATGCAGAATATTATTTAATAGATGAAAGATAAATCTGAGATAAAGCCTTATGACCTTTACATTGCTTATGCTTAAGGGACCATGCAGCAGGCATCTTATCAATTCCTAAAAAAGCATCATCTAAATCGAATTGTACAAGACAGTCCACATCTTGACTTGCTATAGAAGAACCTCGTATCTTGATTAAACAACAGAAGATTATACTTTAAAGTCGTCATGGAGAAGAAGTCCTGAACACTACAGGAATCAACACTATTTTCGTCGACCGAAAACCGACGAAAATAAAGGAAAAACCGATGAAAATCGCTATTTTCGTCGGTTTACCGACGAAAATAGGCCAACGAAATTGTTTTGACGAAAATATATGTACTTTTGTCGGCAACCGACGAAAATATTAGTATTGTCATCGGCCGCTCCGGCCGTCAACCAGTCTCGCCGCAGCTGCTAATGTGGCAATTCTATTTTCGTCGGCCTTGGCCGACGAAAATATCTCTGCTACATCAGCAACCAAGCCACGTCGGCGATTGGTGTTCTAGTTTCATCGGCTTTGGCCGACGAAAATAATATTTAATTTTTTTAAAAAAAATACCTCTGATGTAGCAGTTCTATTTTCGTCGGTCTTGGTCGACGAAAATAATATGTTAAATTTAAAAAAATGGAAAAATATAAAAATAGCTCCAGTCTACACACAGCGCTCCTGGCATGCAAATGCAATCTCCTCGTGCTCCTTCATGCCGACGAGCCGAGGGGCATAGGCACTGGAAGGTCAGCTGTGTAAAATAGTATAGTTTAGATTCCAATCACACGTAATCTCCTCTGTATAAACAGGATTGGTTGTATCTTCCAAAGATAAGAGATAGACTTGATTTGGTTTAGATAAAGATAGAAAGATGTAACAACCAAATCAAGCCTTCCTTATCTCTAACTTGTAAACCAAGGCAGCGTGATTGTCTGTCCCCATATAAACACGCAGACGCCGGCTCAAGGAGCTTACGGCGCTTCAACCCATCTCGCCCCTCGATTGCTTTCATGGTATCGAGCCTACACATATCTTATTCCATCCATCTCTCCCATGGCGAGTCCTTTACTCCCATCATTAATCCTCTCACCGCCAAGCTATTTCGAGAAGCTCAACAAAAGTAATCATGCTCTCTGGAAAATGCAAGTGCTTGCAATCGCTCGAGGAGTTGGGCTTGAAGGCTACCTCACCGGTAGCACAGCAGCCCCGGCGCTTGTCATCAAGGGCAAAGGAGACAACGCCAAGGAGACTGACGTCCCTAACCCAGCTTTCGTGTGTGGTCTACAATGCATCAAAGAGGTTCTCGGTTTCCTGCTTTCATCTATGACCAAAGATGTCCTTTCCCAGGTCACGGTGTGTCGCACTGCTGCAAAAACCTGGAAGGTTGTCGAAGGAAACTACACCTCGGCAACAAGGGCGCGCTCTGCCAATTCAAGGATCGCCCTCGCCACCACCAAGAAAGGCGACCTCTCCGTCACCGAATACGTCAGTAAGATGCGCCTTGAGCGATGAGTCGGCATTTGCTTGCAAGCCGATCGACGACGATTTAGCTGATCTCCTACATCCTTACCGCCTCGACTATGAGTACAATCCGGTCGTCACCACCTCGTCGCAGAAGGACGAGCTCACCATCGGCGAGGTACTCACAATTGCCGCCTTTTGAGCAACAAGATGGAGCTGATGTCCCCCACCAACTACCACGCGACGGCTAATGTAGCCAGTCGTGGGCGAGGAGGCGCGAGCGATAGAGGGAACACTCGAGGTGGTGGCCGCGGTCCAAGAGGTCGCGGGCACAATGGAGGACGTGTTCCTAGAAGCGACGCACGACAGGAGAACAGACCTCCATGCCAGATTTGCGGCAAAAGGAGTCATATGGCAATAGAATGTTGGTACCGTTTTGATGAAAATTATGTTCCAGATGATAGATATGCAGGGGCGGCTACCACATCCTATGGTGTAGACTCCAATTGGTACACAGATACCGGGGCTACAGATCACATCTCAGGTGAACTTGATAAACTGACGGTGCGGGACAAGTACAAGGGACATGATCAGATCCACACTGCCAATGGAGCAGGTATGAACATTAGTTACATCGGTCATTCAATTGTTAATACCCCTAGTCGCAGTCTCAAGCTAAACAATATTCTTTATGCTCCTAAAGCCACAAAAAATCTTATCTCCGTTCATAAATTAGCTTCTGATAACTCAGCTTTTCTTGAATATCATCCTGACTATTTTGTTATCAAGGATCATGTCACGAGGAGACCTCTGCTTAGAGGAAGGTGCCGCAATGGTCTATATCCCCTACCGTTGAATTCACTTAAGCATGCCTTTGCAGTCAATAAGCCATCCACAGCACGATGGCACAGTCGTCTTGGTCACCCGTCAATTCCTATAGTTGAAAGAGTTATCAGTAGCTTCAATTTACCTTGTTCTAGAGAGTCCAATAATAATGTTGTGTGTGATGCTTGTCAAAAAGGCAAAAGTCATCAATTGCCTTATTCCAAATCCAGGAGTGTTTCGAGTCATCCTCTAGAACTTGTGTATTCTGATGTTTGGGGGAATGCCCCCAAATCTGTTGGAGGTAAACAATACTATGTGAGCTTCATCGATGATTACAGTAAATTCTCATGGATTTATCCTTTAAAGTTCAAGTCTGAAGTCTTTCATAAATTTGTTGAATTCCAAAATCTTGTTGAGCGTCACTTTGACAGAAAAATCATCACAGTCCAGACAGACTGGGGAGGCGAATTCAAAAGCTTCACAGTTTTTTTTTCTAAAATCGGCATCACTCATCATGTATCCTGCCTGTATGCTCACCAACAGAACGGGTCAGCTGAAAGAAAGCATCGCCACATAGTTGAGGTTGGTCTTGCCCTCCTTGCTCAAGCCTCTATGCCTTTAAAATTTTGGGATGATGCTTTTCTTGCTGCCGTTTACTTGATCAATCGTACACCAAGTAAAGTCATCAATTATGAAACTCCGTTGGAACGCTTGTTTCATCAAAAACCTGAGTATGAGTCTTTACGTGTCTTTGGATGCGCATGTTGGCCTAACCTTCGCCCATACAACACTCACAAACTCCAGTTTCGTTCCACACGCTGTGTCTTCTTGGGAGTCAGCACTTTTCACAAAGGCTTCAAGTGCCTTGATCCTAGCTCTGGACGAGTCTATATCTCACGAGACGTTACCTTTGATGAGTCTGTTTTTCCTTTTGCCGAACTTCATCCCACAGCCGGGAGGCGTCTCCAACAAGAAATTTGCCTTCTTCCACCTCACCTCCTAAATCCTGGGGTTAAGCAATTGCATGATCCTGTGACTAACTGTTCGGCTAATCCTGCTGATAATTTTGGTGTGAGTGTTAACAGCTTTCAGGAAGAAACAGCAGCAGAAGATCATTTCCGGCAGCAGGATGGTGCGGCGCCATCTCTGGGGTCGCCACCAGCAGGATCTACGCCAGCAGCTTCTCCACAGCGATCCACCGAACCTGAAGAATCCGAACATTCCGTCGAGAATGCAGCGCAAGACTGCATGCAGGAGCAGGCGCAGGATCACTTGTACATGCCCATGCATGAGCAGTCTACACCAAGTGTGCGTGAGGAGCACCAAGCTGTGGGACCTTCTTCGGCTGGGGGAGAACAAGCACGTCGTCCTTCCACGCGACTTCAGCATGGCATCCGCAAGCCTAAAGTCTACA
This sequence comes from Guadua angustifolia, assembly GCA_036346375.1. Lineage (NCBI taxonomy): Eukaryota > Viridiplantae > Streptophyta > Magnoliopsida > Poales > Poaceae > Guadua > Guadua angustifolia. The sequence continues at coordinate 766,544 of CM070506.1, forward strand.
CAGATGGTACAGTTCGGTATGGTTTTCTTACAAGCACTGGTGAACCGCAAAATTTAGAAGAGGCTCTGCATGATAAAAATTGGAAAAATGCTATGGATATTGAATTCTTGGCCCTGCAGAAAAATAAAACTTGGCATCTAGTTTCACCTCAGAAAGGTCGTAATGTTATTGATTGCAAGTGGGTCTATAAAATCAAAAGAAAACAAGATGGAAGTCTTGACAGATACAAAGCTCGTCTAGTTGCTAAGGGCTTTAAACAGAGATATGGCATTGATTATGAGGATACTTTTAGTCCTGTTGTTAAAGCAGCTACTATCAGAACTGTTCTTTCTATTGCTGTATCCAGAGGATGGTCTCTTCGTCAACTAGATGTGCAAAATACCTTTCTCCATGGAGATTTAGAAGAGGAAGTTTACATGCGACAGCCTCCTGGATTTGAAGATCAGTCATGTCCTAATTACGTCTGTAAGCTAGACAAGGCGCTATATGGACTAAAACAAGCTCCTCGTGCATGGTATGCCAAGTTAAGTAAGAAACTTTGTGCTCTCGGTTTCAAAGGGTCAAAGGCTGACACCTCTTTATTTTATTATCATAAGAATGATATATCTATGTTTATTCTAATATATGTTGATGATATAATTGTAGCAAGTTCAAAACAAGAGGCTGTCACAGCATTGTTGCAGGATCTTAAACAAGACTTCTCATTAAAGGATCTGGGGAATCTCCACTACTTCCTAGGAATAGAAGTAAACAAGAGACATGATGGCATAATTTTGACACAAGAAAAATATGCAACAGATCTTCTGCAAAGAGTTGGCATGACAGACTGCAAACCTGTAAGCACACCATTATGCACTGGTGAAAAATTATCTCTTCATGAAGGAGCGCTGCTAGGACCGAAAGATGCAACACAATATAGGAGTATAGTGGGTGCTCTCCAATATTTGTCCTTGACTAGACCTGATATTGCATTCCCGGTCAACAAGGTATGTCAATATTTGCATGCTCCTACTACAGTGCATTTGGCAGCAGTAAAGCGAATATTAAGATATGTCAAGTCTTGTACTAATCTCGGTGTGAAGATTTGCAAATCCTCCTCTATGCTAGTAAATGGTTACTCAGATGCAGATTGGGCAGGCTGTCTAGATGACAGGAGATCTACAGGAGGTTTTGCTATTTTTCTAGGGAATAATCTTGTTTCCTGGAATGCAAAGAAACAAGCAACAGTGTCTAGATCCAGTACTGAAGCAGAATATAAAGCATTAGCGAATGCTACAGCCGAGATGATATGGATACAAACTTTACTGCGAGAATTACAAGTCTCAAGTCCTCCATGTGCAAAGTTATGGGTTGATAACATGGGTGCAAAGTACTTAGCATTTAATCCAGTCTTCCATGCCAGAACAAAGCACATTGAAGTTGACTATCATTTTGTCAGAGAACGAGTGGTCAGAAAATTACTTGATGTTGATTTTGTGCCTACAGAAGATCAAGTCGCCGACGGGTTCACGAAAGCCCTCACTGTAAGAAAGTTGGAAAATTTTAAGTACAATCTTAATCTAGGAAAAGTGTGATTGAGGGGGGCCGTAAAATAGTATAGTTTAGATTCCAATCACACGTAATCTCCTCTGTATAAACAGGATTGGTTGTATCTTCCAAAGATAAGAGATAGACTTGATTTGGTTTAGATAAAGATAGAAAGATGTAACAACCAAATCAAGCCTTCCTTATCTCTAACTTGTAAACCAAGGCAGCGGTGATTGCTGTCCCCATATAAACACGCAGACGCCGGCTCAAGGAGCTTACGGCGCTTCAACCCATCTGCCCTCTGATTGCTTTCAAGCTGGTCAGGCCGACGAGCTCCTTCATGCCCTCTGAAGTGAAGCTGCCTCCTAACCTCTGGTCAGTCAGCTCGTTTGAAGCGAAGTGTGCCTCCATCTGACAAATTCACAAGAAAAATGTTAATGTCTAACAGTTAAGAGGGGGTACAAAGGGCAAACTAGAGAATGGGCAGTGCCAGACAGACACAAATTTGGCTAATGCATATGTGATTAATTTATGAACCTAATAGCTAATGCCTTTTCAGGATTTGGTAATTCTAAATAGTTCGGAACATATAAATATGATGTCCAGAATTCTTTTTAAAGCATTTTAATTCCACTTTTCCAGTAAGAAAGGCTAGTAGGTCATACAATCGATGACACTGCCATGTACAAACAGTCTGCAGTAACATAGAACCATATTTGAACAGACAACAGAACCTTCTGAATTTTGCAAAGGCCTGGCATTTGTTAATGGTAGCATCAAAACATCCTCCATTGTACATATTTGATCATTATGTGTCCATTCACCTTGTCTTATGCGAACATGGAAGACTCCAACAAACTAACTTCTAAAAATTGTAGAGACAACAAAGGAAGGTTTCATCCAAAATATTCAGCGGGATCCTAGAGTACAGCATTGGGCACCTAGCAACTAGGTTAGAGCAAAATAATATATGTTGTTTCAACAAATTGATGTTACAGATTTGAAAACTAATTATAATAACAATAATATGGAGATGAGAGTGTAGGACAAACAATCATGTATTGAAATCCGTATACAAAAAGCCTATAGAGGCACATCACTGTAGTTTAAAACCTTCCAAGTTTTGTAAAACCCCATCCTTTTGTTGGTGGTATCATCAAGTAATATCTTTTGGACAAATGACATATCTCTGTAGCTTTTTTTGTGTTGAAAAAATAAATCTACTACTATATTATTAAAAAGGTGGAGCTTCCATGTTCGCTCTTAAGAGACTCGAAATTCCCATATTAGTCAGAAAAAAGAAAGACATACACCTTTATTTTGATTGGTCCAGATTCAAGGCCTCATCAAGCTCCTGCTTGTTATCAGCAGTAATGTCCTTCGCATACAACTGCCTCAGGCAATTCCGGATCCTGCACAACAACTCAACATAGCAAACATTCAACGGCATAAAAAACTATTAGATCTGCGGCATAATTAAAGTTTCTGCGGCATAAGGTGGATGAAAAAACAGTTTCTCATCTAAGGCATAATTAAAGATTCTTGTGTTGATCCTGGTGAAGTGGTATGTTTTCTTGTGAATGTGTTATACTAAACAAGAGTGACTATGTGTGACATCCTTTTATTGCATCTCAATTAAAAATGGTGACACACTGTTGTCATTTCTGTTTTGTGTTGATGTTTTTTAACAATTTCTGTTTTGTGTTGATGTTTTTTAACAATTGTTCCTGATTACACTGGGCCTAGACTCTGAACTGTGGTCATGATTTCCATGTGGCCTGCATAGATATTTGGCTAAAGCAGCACTCAACATGCCCAGTTTGTAGAATTTCATTGTGTGACTACCCTGATAAAAAGCATGCCGTGCCTCCTCTACCAAGTGCCGTTGTAATACCTCCCTGTTCCCCTGAAGCATCAAAATCAGATCCATGCCATTGCCCATTTGTCAGCGCAGGGCATTCGCCAAGGACATCAGAGGTTCTCAGATATGAACCCGACCAGGCGAATCAGATAATGCATAAAAAACTGTTTTTCATCCACCTTATGCCGCATATATAAGGTGGATGAAAAAACTATCTGGTCTGGTCACAAGTACGACGCACCAAAACTGTACATGGTAGAACAACTTATTTTTGATACATACCTTTGATGATCGTAGCGGTGAGACATACATTATGAGACATGTCAGGAAGGTTTGGAAACCGAGCTAGCCGAGGAGATTCTGGAAATGGACCCGCTGATTTGACCCCAAAAAAACACTTCAGAATGACAGCCATTTGAACAACAAAAAAGAATCCTTGAAACAATGACAACAAGGTGTACTGTTACCCCTTTGCGGCTTCTTGATGCCCAATGAACATAAAAGCTAAAACCTGCGGCTTGCATGGAGGCTGTTTTCTGTAGCAAAAAATAATCTCCTTGAATGTAAGAGATATTGCTTGTTATAATTATTGCATTGTTTATTGATCATTGTTTGCAGATACCATATCTGATAATCCGGTATGAAACCATAGTTGCAGAGGTAGCGCTCCATATCACACTTGACATGCCGAGCATAATTCCGACACCTAGAGCATGAACACTTTGCCAAACCACCACCTGGAGATGAGGAGTACACAAGATCCATGAAAGCTTGTGTATTCAGCATCCACTCTTTTGTGGGCATCTCATTACTTCTCCAACCACTGTACATCCATGCACGGTCATCTCCCATTTTTAGGCTGTCCAAAAACATGGACAATTCAGGACCGACACAATTAACAATTTAATGTCTAATCTTTGAGATGATATTGTATAACAGTAACCATGCAAGTTTGGAGTACATTCTATTTCTTACTAGTTGGAGACTTTAGAGTGTTTCTATATTACTACCACTGGCAAGCTTGACTTGATAACAGTAACTTAGCATCCACATGTCCGACAAATTGGTCAACACAATAACAGACCGAACAAATAGTAAAGAAACAAACAGTTCAAACAAAGACAAGTTGCTTGGAAAGAACAGGGAGGATACAGTAGTGTACAAAACATTAAACTCCAATCCTAGATGCCTTGTTCGAGTGGTTATTCTTTTGATGGACATAATCTCATTATTTTTAACTCCTCATTTGGCTCATATCAAGCCGTCAAAGTAGAGGATTGTTGTAGCTAGCTTATATTGTATCTAATATAATTTTGCATAGAGTCACCACATTTGTCTACTTCTCCTTCTCGAGTTGGGACCTAGGACTGGGGAGTCCAAATACACAGACTAACAGAAGAGCTATATGTGCCCAAACCATTATTGGACCTCCGGCAACCCAGCAACACATTAGCAAACAAACAGTCCGAATGTTCAAGATGCATTTACCAGAGCCAAATAAACTAATTAACTTGGTTGACAAAGCAAGCAATGTCACAAGAACATAACAAAATGGATTAAACTCATGTGAAACAATCAGATCAATGTGCCTAACATGAGACTATTGATGTTGGATCATGATCCAGACCTGGCTCGATCTTATATGATCCGATACTTTCAGTGCTTTGGCTTCAACCATTCCTACCCCTTGGCTGGCAATGGCTAGTCATTATTGCTAATAACGACTGGTTAGAGAGTGACCATGCTATTAATTTGATTTGCGTAGAACAATCACAAGGTGAAAAACAATCTTGTGTTCTTTCCATACGTCCCATAGGCTAAATGCAAAGAGGTTTGTGTTTCTTACCTCTCTTTCCTCTTTCCTTCTATCTGTTCTTGAATTTTCCAGCTCCTGGGAATTATCTGCAGGATATGAAGTCCTGCTTGGATGCCTCGCCGTGTCAGTGATAGCTGGGATTGTTGCCGTTTTCTGCCACCTCAGGACAAGAGCATACAAGCACACAACATCAAAAAAAGGACATTGCAAATTTCACTGATCAACAATCAATTTACACATACTGATGGTTTTACTCAATAATAGTCTTAACAGACTAAGCAATTGTGAACTCTTGTCATGCAGAGGTCGCTGCGGCTTCAGTTGAGTATGAGGAGGTTACATGCAAGCAGATGTCGATCAAAGAGATATACAACGCAACTGAAAACTTGAGTATGAGGAGGTTATCAGGGCATTGCAGCTCAGAACTAGAATCTTTATTCCACAAAGCAGATAAAAGTGCAATTGTGATGAAAGAATATGAGAAGTAGAAGGTAGTAACCACATTCACTAGGCTATTCTTGCTCTGAAAGTTGGATGCAACTCTTCCTTATGTGATTTCCAGGCGCGGGGACGGCGCGGCGCGGTGGCTGCGGTGCTGGGACAGCTCGGCGCGGGGACGGGCGGCAGCGACGCGGCTGCGGCGCTGGGACAGCTCAGCGCGGGGATGAGCGGCGGCGGCGCGGGATGGCTCGGCGCGGGGACGGGCGGCGGCGGCGCGGTGTGGAGCAGAGACTCGTGGGATTTCTATCAATCGGGGCGGAGGCGCGGCGCGGATCATGAAATTTCAGAAAATAACACTCATTTCATGTCCTTTTTGACTCTATGTATGATATGTGGGTCCATTTGAGTTTATGACAGTGGACTAGGGTGTCAAATACCGAAAAAAATAATTTTAAAGGTGGCAAGTTCTGAAATCTCTCGTGCGGGCTAGCCGCCACTTGTCTTTTTTTTCGTAGTACATCCTCACCCCGTCCCCGCGAAACATAAAATTTCCTATTCCCCGTCCCCGACCCCGGTTGCGGGGACTGTTTTTCCCCGTCCCCATTTGGATATACGGAGAAAAATCCCCGTTTAATACCCGATTAGACATACTATTCTAATTTGTTGTCAACCAATGAATGGATTAAAAAAATAATCTTTCAAGTTCCAAGTTGAAAGCACATGAATATTCTTTCTTACACAATATAGAAAATAGTTTAACACAACATAAATGAGTAAATAAATATACATTATCTTTGAGTCTTAAAAATTTAGTTGACAAATATACATTTCAGGTCCCCGTCGAGGTCCCCGCAAGGAAAATCCGCCCCATCCCCGTCCCCGCCATCCCCGATAGGGAATGGATTTCCCTATATCCATCCCCACGGGGAACAAAACCTCCTCATCTCCGCCTCTAATAGGGAATTCCCACGGAATGGGGAATGGGGCTCAATTGCCATCTCTAGCCATCGTCCCATTTTCGACGGTTTAGAACGATGAAACTAGTCCAAGAGAATGTTTTCGTCGGCCTTCTCAAGGATACCGACGAAATTAATCTTATTTTCGTCGGTTCCTACCTCACCGACGAAATTGTACTGTTATTTACGTCGGTTTGTTTTTTACCGACGAAAATAGTTTAGACCGATAAAAATAGTATAGATTCTTGTAGTGAAAATTGTGAGTACTAATTTATACGTACCAAAATAGCACAAACTTCCTCGTACAATTTTTTTTCTTTTTTTCAACAAACGAAGACTGTTGCTTCAGGTTTTTTTTTCTCTTTGATGTGGATCACGTCACGGTGTTGCTCCTTCTCTTTTCTTTGCGTCACTCGGTTGCTATATAAAGGGATCGAAAGACAAAATTTCAATTAGTTCTTGTAATTTTGGATAGATCCCTGATGAAATAAAAAAACAAAAATTCAAATTCAGTTTTTTTTTTGCACCGAGATTTCTGATATTTCACTGAGAAATAACGAGATTTCGGTAAAATTTAACTGAGCGAAAAATAGTTGAAAACACGTTGAAATTTTTTTGAATGGTCTTGACACATCGCTCATGTTCATATAAAATTTTAGAATATTATCAAGCCTGAAGAATTCTGAAAAATTCGGACATTACTACTTGCCCTAATAAACGTTGATGACAAATTTGAACTGAATGAAAAATAGAACAAACCATGTTAGAAATTTTTTTATTTTTTGCATAGTTTTGATATATCACTGATATTCTTATAAAATTTTTAGATGATGATGAAGCTCGAGAAATTTTTAAAAATTTGAACAGTATTGATGTCCTAATAAAAGCCTTAACGGCAAAATTCAACCGAATGAAAAATGCTTCAAACTACATTAGAAAATTTTGAATTTTTTTGGATAATCCTGATACATCATTAATATTTTCATAAAATTTTTAGATCGTTATGATTCTTAAGGAATTTAAATAATTACAAGCGATTACCATTGTCATGATAAAAGCTTGATAATCAATACATAGATTTACTTGAGCAACTAAAAAAGTTTAGAATTTTTGAAACTTTTACAAAGGGTTCTAAGGTAATACTTGAGCTCTCATCAAAATTTTGGATCATGATCACACTTCAGTGAATTTCTAAAATTATTAGAATGGTACTGTAAAGTTAGAAATTTCGACTAATATTTGGATTTTGAATGTTATAATTGAAAACAATCAATATATATTAGTATAAAAATGATATACATGAAATAAAATTGATACATACGATATTTCACCATATATACACCATAAATATGACTATATGGGAGCATATTCACCACATATATGACTATGCAACGGTGGTTAATAACGTAAGCACTACCCGTGAAAGTATGGATGACGCTAGAACACAACACTCAGCACGGACCACCTATAAGAGGCATAATTAAAGAATAAGCATGCAGTATACACATATATTGTAAGAAGATGTAAAAGCATAATTATTAGAAGAACTATGAATATGTTTTGTAGGACGATGCATAATTAAAGGAGTAGGATCGTGCAAAGCATGGATAGTCTTGAAGCATTATAATGTTTGAAAAATTTTCTGGATAGTCTTGAAGCATCATAATGTTCCTATAAAATTTGTGGATGATGACGAAACTAATGAAATTTCCAAAAATTGTGACAGTGCTACTTTAGAGTGCATGTTTGTACAGTTTACAATTTTTTTATTGAGCAACCAAAACAGGTTTAAATTTTTTAAAACTTTTATAGAAGAGTGATGAGGCAATCCTTAAGCTTTCATAAAAATTTTAGATTATGATCACACTCAAACAAATTTATAAAAATCTGATACGGTTACTATCCCACATATATTTATTCAATTTTTGAATTTTTAAATTTAACAAATGATTTAAATTCTTTTGACAATTTTTATGAATGATACTAGATTTGTAAATATGGTACCATAAATTTTTAAAGTATGATCAAGCTTGTACAATGTTATAAAAATCTAAATATATTTCTACTGTTCTTATAAAATGTCTACAAAATTCGGTCAAATTGCCTAAGATTTCAGTGAATTTTGATATTACTGTAGTATTTTGATTTTTTTTAAAACAATTTATCCGGCTGGGATTTTGAATCCTATTTCCGACCAAAATCTGAAATCTGGATCGAGACTTCCAAAATTTTGCCGAATTTAGGAACTTTGCTGTACCCTATCTACACGTGCCGCACACTACCTCTCATACGTGAGTCTGACGTCTGCAGCTGCTGTTGTGTGTCCGTCCAAGAGAAGAGGGAATATGAAGCAGCCCGGATCAGGACGATATCCCACGATCTCGACTTCGGATTCAAAGATTTCTTCGGACTCGTCTGCATGGTACGCTGATCCCGTGATCGTTTTTTCTTTCGATATAAGTTCACGTGCCACTTATCACAAACAATGTATAGAAAAAGTAGGAACACAAGACAAAAATTTTACGTGCAAAAAAGACTATAAACATACAATGTCTATATCACTATATAAGGAGATAAACTCCGTATAGAAGTAGATTTGAGACAGAGAGGAAAACGAAGTCGATCTTAATTTGACTCGAAGTAAACCGTGGGCGAGGCAATGAGCCGGATCTTTTCTCGTTTTTTGGGCGAACATGAGGATTAATCAGACGAAGGAGGTCACCGCCGTCCAACAAGTGGCGGGCAGATCACATCACCGACGTTGGCTTCACTTCAGTGCTGCTGACGACTGCGACGAAGCTACTGTTTGCTCTTTCCCCCGTTTCGTTTCCTAGACCGGATTGGATTGCTCACGCAACCGAATGAATCATTATTCATCACCTCTTTCAACGGCCACACCCACAACAGTGGTGATGACTACTCAAGCAAAGCAGCCTTGCTGTCTCAAGATTTCGTTGGACCAGGAACACACGCACTCAGACATAAGAAAAAAAAAAGAACATAATAATATTTAGATCAAAGAATATTTATGGTGTGATATAATTAGCACGGCCCTTAGTTATGTCGTAAGGGCACTTCCAGTGGGTTTCTTAGATGGTTTCTTAAAGTGCCACGTAGGCAATATTGGTGATGTGGCAATGAGTTAATGAGGAGAGAGGGTGAAACCGTTTCTTAGCTAAGAAACTGTTTCTTCACGTATTTCAAAATTATAAAACGATGAAGAAACCCCATTGTAAGGTGTACTAGTTTCTTAAATAGGCCCAAGCAACAAAAACAACCAATCGTGAGGAGCATGCATTAAATACTTAAGATACATTGCACTGTATGTATGGTTTCTTTCATGGTTTCTTATTGACTCTCTCTCCTCTAAGAAACTATCTAAGATACTTTGCATTGGAAGTGCCCTAATGCAGTTTGAATTGGTTATTTAGCTTTACGAGGTATAATCATGTAAATTGACCATAAGATCATTCAATACATAGTAATTAATATATGATGTCTTTTATGATTGTTTTCGCTGTATTCTCATTCAGCATCAAGTAAATTACTTTTGTGCACCTTGTAGCGCAATATGTGGCGCATTTCCGCAGAATGGTGGCACTGATCTCTGATTTCCCGCGGTTCAATTAATTCAGTTTTTCGGTTAACTGAGATTTTGCACATGGTCTACTCGCAGTCGTGGTCTCGCAGAGGAACTACCGAAGATGATGAGTGTGATGGTCGCCATTGCCGGGATCTAGTGAGCTCGAATGCCACTGCTTATAGGGATGGCAATCAGGTGGGTACCTCCGAGTACGACTGTTGTCCACCTAAACCCGAAACCCAAAATCATGCCGTCCACCCAAAACCTACTAGATTTATCGGGCATAGATCTGTAACCATACCCAAACCCGATGGGTACCTATGAGTAGCAGTCTATGTTGAAAACAGAGAGTTAACATGGGCTATAGGTGACCAATGATACTCCAGCTTATTTTATTTAATCAGCCTATCATGATGGCCTATAGGTGACCAATGATACTATAAGTTCAAGTGAGTACATATAACATATTTGATGGCAAATACTACACCATTCCATAATATTTTCATAGAAACAAATGTGTTTTCATATATATTGTATTTGGTTTCGATGAACAAGATAATAAGCATTAGAGTAAAATGTGGGGCAGTAATATGTAAGCTCATTCAATGACTAAGATAAGATAGTAAACTCAATTGATCTGCATTTAACTCAGTCACATAGCATACACTCGGTACTTATAACTACGGTGATAGCAAAGATGCTAACACATAATAGAGCATTGTCTAAAAAAAAGAGCATGATATATGCACAACAAATTCAGAGTATGATATGTGCAAAACGAATTCAGAGCATAATATATGCTCAACAAGTTTTGGAACATAGTATTGCTTTTTAAAGCCTAATGTGTGTCTCAGTCTTTCATTTAGGTAGTTATAGTTTCGATTTTCTAATATATATCTTATAAAAAGTGGGACCCACATGTCATAGGATATCCATTGGGTACCCATGGGTACAAATTGACACTCACACCCATCCTGTGTCCTTATCGGGTATGCAAACCTGAAAACTCATGGGTCTGAAATGCTACGTATGTCCACCCTTATCAGGTCGGGTACCCATAGGTACTCAAATTCATAGGTAAAACTACCATGCCTAGCCGCTCATGGGTTCCCTCAAATCCTCCTACGATATGTTCGGGGCACTACTTGATTTGGGCCAACGAAGAAAGAATTGATTGCATCCACATAGCAAAATCTAGTCTAAAACCTAGAGGACTAGAATTCAAGCGGGAGAACGCAGGGGGAGAGGAAGGGGAGCGGGGCTAACCTCGAAGCGGATGTTCTTGAAGACGACATCCTCGACGTTGCTACTGATGGTGGGTGCGGCGGTGACGTCCTCGTCGAGGTGGAGCTTGTTGAGCATGGTGGTCTTGCTGGAGTTGTCGAGTCCCACAATGATGATCTTGTACTCCTCAGTCTGGAACATCAAGAACCACATCCGCGACATCCATGCCCCTATCCTCCCCCTCCTCCTCCTACTCAAATCTGAATCTCGTGATGGTTCGAGCGGATCTCTGCGCGAGGCGATTGGGGATCAGATCTACATGGAGGGGTGAAGATTAGGAGGACAACAAAGAATTCTCGGATGTATCACCTGTAGTGCGAGGAAACTTCGCCATGGGCTATTACGCATGGCCGGCTCAAGATTCTTGGGCGAACCAAGCGAGATAGTGAAGGATTAAGTTGGCCTAGAGGGGGGGTGAATAGGCAACTTTTAAAAATTAAACTTCTAAGTAACAATATGAATTGCTTACTTTAGTTTATAGCTACTCACAGTAAGATAATAAGATGTAAAGTAGCAGTGACAACAGCAGCGGAAAGAAAACACAACAACAAGCTAAAAGCACAAGAGAGACAAGAATGAATAAGGACACAGAGATCTTATCTCGTGGTTCAGAGTCTGTCTCCTAATCCACGTTAGAGCACTTCGTCTAGAAGTATAACTCCCCCACAAGCTAGTCGCAATAGCTTTGGGACTCCACTATGACAACTCTTTCACCACTCCGGTGAGGTGAGTTTCAAATTTTTCACAGACAAGGTCGCCTTCCACAAACACCTTTAGACAGGTCACACCTTCACAGCCTCTAAGCCGTCTAGGATCACTAAGACCCAAGAGTAATAAACTTTGCACAAACCCTATCTCTTGGTTCACTTGCAAACACACCACTAGACTTAAGCTTGGAGCTAAAACACTTGAAGAGTAAGAGTTTTTGATTCAAATGTTCAGCACACTCTTCTTGAAAGAATGAGAGCTCTAAGTTTGCTAAAATGTTAAGGAGATCAAAAAGTTCTATGGTAGATGGCTCAGGAAAAGCTTATATAGACTTTTGGAAAGAATATAGCCGTTACACCTACCACAACGACCGTTGGACGTGTCAGAATATCAAAATATCAAGATTATGCATTTACAACGGACTTAGTAGAAGAGACTAGCGATACTAATTCAGTGTACCACGATTGGTTCGTCGTAGATGGGTTTTGGCACATCAAAGGAATGAGCATTCAATATATACGCCGGACCAAATAATTTGGTCTGTCGTAGATGGGTTTTTAGCAGAATCGGTAGCCACGGACCTTTTGTCAAAGAATGAGGTTCAACCAAGATATTCACGTTAGCGTCGGACTGAACATCTTGAAGGAGAGATTTGGTCTGGCGTAAATGGAAAAATCTCGGCTTGCTTTGAAATTTCCTTCAAGGAACCTATGGACTTATTTGAACTTTGGTCTGGGGAAGAACAATACTTACAATGGACTAAAACTTATAAGAAGACTATTTGGTCCAAAGTACAAGGATATTTGCTTGGTTAGGAATTTGATCAAAGAAGCTTGAGTTAAAAAGAATATTTCACACTTGGAAGTCTTAACCAAGCTGAATACAACTGCGCCGGACTGAAATTTGTAAACTCAAGATTTGGTCCGGCGTAAATGGAATACGCCCAGCAAAAAACATCTTAAAGAGACTTCTACCACGGACTGAACTGAATTTGGTCCGGCGAAAAGATGAAACTTTTCACATGTGTGCCGGACTAAAATATTTGGTCCGTCGTGAATGGAAAGATTTCAGATTAGATGTGAAGGATTTTTAGAACTTGATAAACAAGGATAACCGAGAGTTTTGCTTTTGCGTCGGACTGAATTTTGGTATCAGTGGAATTTGGTCCGGCGTGAATGGAAAAAGCTCGGTTTGGATTGTTTTTAACTGTTTTGGGTCCATACTTAAATAGAATGGTCCGGTGTATTAATCTTTTTGTCAATGAAGGTCCTCCGGACTTAGGAAATGTAAGAATGAAGATTTAGTCTGGCGTTCTACTTGGATTTTGATATAGAGGAAGAGCTTGATTCAAAGGAGTAGAAAGATTTCAAGAAATTTTGAACTCCAAATAGTCTAATCTTAGTCTTATGAATCAAAGTGCTTTCTTGTGCACAATCCCCCTTTATAGTACGGCAAAAGGAAATAACACTAGCTACTTGGCTTAAAACATCTCTCAAACCATAAACTAGTAACAAAACACCTTAATCTTATTAGTCTAGAATTCTTTATTTATGCTTTCAGCCCATGCTCTCCGTAGCTTAATGATTATTGATTTAGTCATCAACACCAAAACTATGTGATACAACATAATAAAAGAATTGAGGAGGCCTAGATGCTATCAGATACCGACCATACGAGTGACTTGTGATGGACCAAATCGGTTCATCGGTTTTGGGGAATTAAAAACCATCTGAAATCAAAAAACGAATAGCATTAAAATAAAAACCGAATCGAGACTCAAAAACCAAAAAACAGAAAAAAAATCGATAAATTCGGTTCAATCGGTTTATTTATACCCATCATATCGTTGTGTTTTCTTGACCTGCAACCAAACATACATCACCGTCCGTCTGCAATCAATCGTTCTGCTGTGGCGTTGCGTGCGTGATGGGATGCCATGCGTGCTCGGTCAGATCAACGGTCCACACACACACACAAACATGTGTAGTACGCGCTCCTGGACGACATGGACAGACGCCATGCCGACGAACCAATCTTGGAAACGATGGTGACGGTACTGTTGCTGCTTTCTGACCAGAAAAAAAATGTATGAATAAAATTAATTGTTGAATATTTTATTTATAAGCTCTGAAGTTCAAAATAATGTAAGAATAAAATTTAGATAAAATTTAATTAAACCCTAATCCACCTTCAGAATGTTCTAAAAAATCTCAGGAAAATTTGAAAACATTTAATATATTTAGAAAATAAATTTAAATTAGTCATAATTAAAAAATAGAAATAACATTGTTAGATTTTTATAAAAATGTATAGATTTGATAATAATCTGAAAATTTTATGGTGTCATCTGTAGACCCCTAGGATCACACAGAAAATTCCCAAATAAATTAAACATAATTTGATATCTCATAAAAATCAAAATCAGAAAACCCTTAATTGAGACAGTGACCTTGTCAGAATTTTATAAAATTATACAAGTGTGATCATGGTCTAAAATATTTCTGAGAGTATAAGTATTGTCTTAGGATTATACAAAAAAAATTTAAAAATTCTGAATAACTTTTTGTTTAATTATATATAGAAGATACAAAACAGCCAAGGAAACATGCTCTAGGGTGCCATTTGATTTAGTATTAATAGTTGTGAGTGTTAAATAACTTGTTTTGTAGTTTATAGGGTCATATGGATTTTTTCATAGTTTAATAGTGTAAAATAGACTTTGTTCCTATTGCAAACGATGGTGACGGTATTATTGCTGCTTTCTGACAAGCCAAAAAATGAAAGAAAGAAAAAGAAAGCAAGGGACCCATAAATCGCGACAACAGATGACCTGGAACCATCCGGTCCTTTGATAAAATTTTTAAAAATCTAGTCCTCGACTAAATGTAATTATAAAAATAACTACTTTTTAGCCTACGAAAGTGCTAGCATGCGACACCATATAACCTATCGGCTATTGTGCTCCTGTATTACGAGAGATGAGGCACCGCGCAGCGAGAGTTCGGCAGAGTACCTCCGTAGTGTTTAACTAAGCTATTTTCGTTAAGCAAAGTCATTAATTAAGAGGTTCATTAAGTGATTAAATTAATTAATTAATTAATTGGAATGAATATTTAATGGATTGACCAGCAAATTTCTCGCCGAGCTACCCTAACTTGTTAAGAGTTATTTTTATACCTGTGATCAGGGTTCAACTTTTCGTTTTGTGAAAAAAATTCGAACCCTCCCGAAATCCAAAATTTCGGCTGAATTTCGGTTTTCGCCGAAATACATTCAAAATTCAAAAGCAAAATTCAAATCCGGTTTGTTTGGCACTGAAATTTCACGAAATTACCTCGAATTACCGAAATTATCCAAATTTCGGACAAAATGCAATGACTGAAAATTAGTTCAAACGATGTCAAAAATTTTGAATTTTTTCTGTAGGTTCCTAACACATTAAAGATGTTCTCATAAAATTTTCAGGTGATTATCAGTTCTGTGTATTTTTAAAACATTTAAACATTGGTACTGTCTCGATGAAACGTTGATCGGTAAGTTTGAACCGGATGAAAAATAGTACAAACGATGTTAGAAAATTTTGAAATTTTTTTGGAGATTTTTGACATATTTATGATATTTTTGTAAAAATTTCAGATAATTATCAAATATGAGGAATGTTTAAAAATTCAAACATTGGCAGTATTTTGGTAAAGCGCTGAGCGGCAAGTTTCATCCGAATGAAAGATAGAACAAACGAGGTTATAAAATTTTGAAATTTTTTTTGGATGATCCTAACATATCCATAATATTCTCATAAAATTTTCATATGATGATCAAGTGTCATGAATGTTTAAAAATTTGAACAGTGCTACTATCCTATTAAAAGGCCGATGATCAATAATATATTTACTTTAGCAATAAAAAATATTTAAATTTTTCAAAAAATTTACATAAGGGTGAAAAGGAAATACTTAATATCTCATAAAAATTTTGAACCATGATCACGCTCCAGTGAATTTATAAAATTCTTATAAGGCACAGTGCCATTTATATTCTTTCTTTGTTTGATTTTTGAAATATAATACAATAAATTAAGTTCAGTGCTTACTGCATTGATAGATTTTATTGAGCAAACAAAGAAAGTTGAAATTTTTTGAACATTTTATAAAATGGTACAGAGGAAATTCTTAATCTTTCATAAAAATTTTAGATCATGATCACACTCGAGAAAATTTAGAAAAATCTAACAAGTTTACTGTCCCAATTATGTCCATTCTGTTTTTGATTTTTTAAAGATAACAAATGATGTGAAATTATTTTTAATTTTTTTTGTATGATCCTAAACTACTAAAGATGGTACCATAAATTTTTCAGATCATTATCAAGCTTGTAAATTTTTTTAAAAATCTAACAGTTTTAAAAAATCTCAAAAAAATAGTTTTTCAACAAATCTTCATGTAAGATCACTTTATTAGAGGTTATTGGACTAATTCCAGTCAAATCCGGCCCTAAAACATCAATATCCGGATTAAAAACCCGAAATCTCGTCGAAATTCCTGTAATAGTACTGTAGCATAATCAAATATATTAAAGTTCAGCCTGTGCCGAAAAACGAAATTCGCCGAAATTTTGAACTATGCCTGGGATTAGTAAGAAATTAAATTTATATAAAAAAGAGTTTATCATGATTGGAAAGTGTCCGCTTTTTCCACGCTGCTATGCAAGGACGCAACCGTACGGCCTGTCTTGTCTTGTTTACCTCGATGGCCGTTTCTGCGCTGCAAACTGAGGTGAGGTGCGTGACCATCAACGGAGGAGGTACAAAATCCATATATAATATTTTTTGTATTGTAAGATATTTGACAAATCAACGTAATAGCTACCCGATAAAACATTAATATTTATCCTCTAATGGATTTAGTCATTGACTAATTTGTAATACGAATTTACATTTAATTATGCTTATGCCGCTAAGTAGGATAAATAATTCTCTAATAGGTACTTATAATCTCAAAAATCTAAGGTTAGATGTGAATAATTTTCTCAAAATTCTCTAATAATTATCTCAAAAATTATATAGTTATATCCATATTTGATTTTAAATCCAAAGTAAAAAAATATAGTTTAGGATATGAAAAAAAACAATATACGGCACAATTAATAGCCGAGAAAATAACTGAGCTATGGCTCTTATTTGCTGCATCATCAGCATCAATCGTTGGAAATGTTTTCCGGGCATGGATAGTCCAGTGATCATCTTTCAGTCGACTGCTCCTAAATCTTTCAGTCGAGCTAGCGACTAAACACACATGCACGCGAATACCCTGGAGTGGACACACACAAGTGCTTGGGCACGGCAAAAGGTTGATCCACGCAATAGGAACAACAAATCTTTTGTGCTGCGCTGATTCAACCCATAGCTAGCGTTTTCTTCTCTATTTATACACAATTACATGTAAGGAAAGAGCAATTATCTGCTGCATGCATGCAAGGAAAGCAATATGCGATCGACATGGGTAAAATCCTAACAAATCACCCCCTAACTCTTGGTGTCCAGACTTCACCTCCACCATGCCGAGCTTCGTCCGAAGTTCCATGAACTTTACTCGACCCAGGGACCTTGTAAGGGTGTCGGCGACATGCCCTTCTGTACCCACGTGTTCGACATCAATTTTGCCCTCCTCAGCACATTCACGTACGAATTGAAACCTTGTGTCCATGTGTTTACTGCGAACATGGTGTATCGGGTTCTTGCACAACGTGATCGCAAACTTGTTGTCCACCAGCAGCTTAACCTTCATTGGTGCCACATTAGTTAGGTCACCGATGAGCCGACTAAGCCATACACCCTAGCATGCCGCCGTGGCCGCCGCGATATACTCCACCTCATAGGATAAGGGAGCGAAAATATTCTGCTTCTGCGATGCCCAAGTGACCAGACTAGCTCCAAGAAAAAATGTTGTCCTCGTGGTGCTCTTGCGGTAGTCCACATTGCCGGCAAGGTCGCTGTCTCTATAGCCCACTAGCTTGGGCTCCAGCGCGCCATGTCGCTCGTAGCGACACCTAAAGCTAGTAGTGCCGCTTACGTAGCACATAATGTGTTTCACAGTAGCCATATTTTGTGATGTGGGCACCTCCATGTAGCGGCTCACGATGCCCATGGTGTAGGCAATGTGAGGCCAGGTGTTCACCAAGTAGCGCAAACTCCTGACGATGCTACGATACCCAGTAGTGTCAACTGCAGCACTGTAGCACTTCCTCTTAGGTTCAGTCGATTCTCTATCGGCATCAGGTACAGATTGCACGCAGCCATGCTCGACAGCTCGACTACCTTGAGCGCGTAGCTACTCTAGCACAACATGATTGCATCGGTGGTTTGGTTGACCTCGATCCCAAGGTAGTAGCTCAAGAGCTCGACATCACTCATGCTAAACATGCTCATCATCTGAGCCTTGAACTTGACAATGCCATCGACGTTGGAGCAGGTATTGATCAGGTCGTCGACATACACTCCCACAAGTAGGAACATGCCGACCTTCCCCCTCCAGTATACGGCATGCTCCAGTGGGCTGCGCTCGAAGCCAAGCACCACCAGAGAACTGTCTAGCTTGGAGTTCCAAGCCCGTGGCACCTGCTGCAGACCGTACAATGCCTTGCTCAGTTTCAGCACCATGTGCTCGCGCTTGTTATCGACAAAGCCCGATGGTTGTCGCATGTACACCTCCTTAGCAAGCTCACCATGTGGTGAACTTTCAAGTCGCCGTGTACAGCCAACTCAATCAGCATGCACACCATCTCCATTTGCGCCACAGGTGCAAAGACCTCGTCGAAGTCATCGCCCTACCCTTGTTCATAGCCTGTTGCAATTAGGCGGGCCTTGCGTTCACGATGTTACCTTGTGGGTCCTTCTTCACTTTGAAGACCCACTTGAGCTTGATTGCACGATTCCCAGTCAGGGGAGCAACGAGCTCCCATGTGGTGTTTTCGTGGATGGAGAGCATCTCGTCCACCATGACGCACCTCTAGCACGTCTCCTTGAGCACCTCCTCGATGCTAGCTGGCTCCTCAGTGGCAAGCATACATAATGCGCTCTATTCGATGTCATACACCTCCGTCATGTCGTAGATGATGAGGACATAGTTACGTCAGATACACCCATGGTATCAATGGTCAACGAACAACAAAATCCTCCTAATGATCAGCAACATTCAACCCATATACAAGGACCAATTACCCGAACTCGTGTGCGACAACTAAATTATCAGGTAAACTCGTTTCTTGGGATGCATAATTGTATTTAAAGGATAGATCACTGCATAATAATGTGTTTGTGCTTAGAAATCATGGATTAGAGCAGCAAGGATACCATCCCTCATCAAAACAAGCTAGGGTACAAGCTATTCTCAAGGTGGAAGCTGAATCATCCACCCAGGAGCAGTTCGCATTCAACTGCCATAACTTTTACATACGGAGTCCGTTCGAGATGATTGAGTACTTGATTGAAAGCTAATTTCGTGCTCTTTCCAACAGATCTGGCCTTATCATCAAATTTCACTCGAGCTGACCGCAGCAGTAAAAAATATGCGACGGTCTCAGTCTTTAGAGTGCTGCGCCACTATTATTTGGGGCAGAGTTCCCATATAATCAATGTGACGTGAATCCACCTCCTAGCAGCCATCTCCTTAGCTATATTCTGGACAACCTCCCTCTCTATCTCCTTAGGTTCTGTTCATTTGTTGTTTTCCCTTGGAGAAACATCCTCGATTCCCCTTGTGCTGGTTAGCCAATCGGATCGAGCAATAGAACCTCAATCTCACTAGTGTGAGCCTTATCACCACGATCTCAAACTCCTTGCGGAGCATCTGTGCCTTGGCTTTGCGCATGTGGCCCACACCCATACGCATGGTGCAGATGGCTTCCTAGGCCTCCTTGGCACTCGGCTTCCTGGTGAGCATCGAGATCATGTCCGATGGGACGACGCGAAGTATCGCTTCCAGCACCATCCAGTCCAGAGGCCTCTCGCCTCCAACATGACCTAGTTTCGCAGGTTCGAGAGCAACAAGGCTCTAATCATACCCCTACTAATATGGCAAAGATTGCCGCGCTCTCCATCGTTTGAGCCGAGGCGGCGGCTCGACTCAAAATTTTTTTCGAGTTTTGGTCCTTTTATAAATTACGAATAGGCCCTTCGTGATTTTTTGTGAGGGGAAGATTTTTTGCGTTTAGGTCCCTCGTGCGTCATTTTACAGAAAAAAACTCCCGTTAAATTCAAATCGCGAACAAGCCCTTTTTTAATTTTTCAGGATAGCGGACAGGTCCAAAAACGTAACAATCAGGTCCTTGCTCCTTACGTCTAGGTCCTTTCTCCGTTTTTCCCGGGAAAAATTTTTTTCGTCACCATAAATATGTGTGCAACTCTATCTCTAGACTTTTTCTCAACTCGATTTCCCATCTCGATCTCTGATATTTTTTAAAACATGTATTATTACTCGATGAACGCGTAGAGTGTTAGACTCACAAAAGAAGGTTTTCATCTCTAATAATTTTTCGCCCTTTTCCCTCTAGATAGATACCGGAAAAAAATGTATTGACATTTGGATCTTTCGTGAGAGGACCCTAAATAGATACCGAAAAAAAACGTATTGACGTTTGGATCATTCCGACTGTTTTACACGAAAAGGACCTTTCGATTTAGCGCAAACGCAGATGCACTTTTATTTTTCAACCGTTTCGCACGTTTCCTCGATGGTTTTTTAAAAAAACGTCGGCGGAAAAAAAAACCAAAATTTTTCTCGCGAAAAAAATAACGCACGCGGCGTATACGCCGTGCAAACTATCTAGTACCACTTGTTGTCGCGAGCTAGCGACTAAACACACCCACACAAGTGCTTGGGCACGGTAAAAGGTTGATCACGCAACAGGAACAACAAATCTTTTGTGCCGCGTTGATTCAACCCACAGCGTTTTATTTTCTATTTATACATAGTTACACGCAAGGAAAGAGCAATTATCTGTTGCATGCAAGGAAAGCAATTATCTGCTGCATGCAAGGAAACAAATATACGACATGAGTAAAAACCAAACAGTAGCTACTAGCTAGAATCGGCATAAGCGAGCACTTGATGAACAGTGCATAGTACCAGTAGAATAATAGTTGTCAGAATGCAGTATCTGGGATTTGGAATAATAAGCGACAGAGCCTAAGCCAATTAACATCGGTGCCCCACGTCGTAGCTACCACCAGCTGCTCCCAAACAAGTGCTCTTTATGGACTCTGGCATTGGATGAAGTAAGAACAGATGAACCCAATCTGTGCAGATCAATCGATGCGCCGACGACTCGTCACTTCAGCTCGGCTTAGCTGTCCGATCCCAACAGAACAACGAGTGTGTTCTGCTACGGAGTCACAGATCCCGACGAAATTTCGTGAAATCTCGACGACGAGATCTTGGATTTCAGTGGGATGAGATTCAAAATTTTGGTCTAATAAAAACAATCAAATTACTACAGTAATTTTGGTGAGATTTTGAACAATAACACCGTTAGAATTTTTAAAATTTTTTGAAGCCTGATTATTATCTAAAGATTTTATGGTAATATTATTGATGCATCAGGATCGTTCATAAAACTTTTTAAAATTTTATAGCATGGTTTGTTCTATTTTTCATTCGATTCAAATTTGCCAGTCAGCCTTTTATCAGAACAGTACCTACTGTTAGAATTTTTAAAAATTTCACAGGCTTGATCATCATCTGAAATTTTTATGAGAATATTAATGATGTGTCAAAACCATGCACAAAAAAATTCAAAAAGTTTCAACGTGTTTTGTACCATTTTTTGCCTGGTTCAATTTTATCGAAATCTCAGGTAATCTCGGCGAGATTTTGGTATTTCCCGTCGAAATCTCAGTTGAAAAAGAAAAAGTGGATTTGAATTTTGGTTTTTATATTTCATCCAAGATTTATCCGAAATTTCAAGATCTCGACGAAATTTCGGATTTCACCCACCTGAGATCAACCGGAAACAACATTCGAAACTTTATGGAGTAGATTGAATAGCTGAAGTTTGGTACCAGAGGACTACTGTATTTACTTGGGGTAGTTCAATGTCTCTTCAATCCTATGGTATAGTATGGTATAGCAAACTGCAAGATTAAAAGCCAACAAACAACGAACATATGCAGTACCAGGCTAGAAGCATAGATCCAAGTAATGAAGAAACCGAAGGAATGGAACTTTTGATGGAGATGCAGCACCACCAAATTAACCGGTGTGTACGGATGTACCATTAGTTTATACTTATTCAGGTCAATTGCAACCACAAACGTTGGTAATTGAGACTACGAGAGCTTTACATGCAGATAGTCATGTATCGGATTAAGCAAAACTGAAGCAGAGAGTATGCATAGTAGCTGGTGATTCCTATCCTAGCAGCGGCGCCATTCGAGGAGCATAGGTGCAGAAGACGAGGCGGTGAAGAGAGATAGATCAGCAACAAGGCAAACAACGACAAGAATTCCATTCAAGAAGCATACGAGGTCATCACAAGTACTCCAATGGAAATTGAGTGACCCATACATACATGGACAAGGAGACATGGATATGGAGATATAGCTACTGGTGGTGCGCGGCGGGGTCGAGCTGGTTGACGAGGCTGAGGGCGTTGCTGGTGGCCTGGGCGACGGCGACCACCCTCCTCCTGACGGCGTCCACGTCGGCGCCGCCCGCGGAGTAGGTGGCGAGGGAGTCGAGGCAGGTGGAGGTGTCGGTGAGCGCGGCGCTGGCCCAGGTCTGGACGTTGCTGAGCCGCCAGGCGAAGCGGGGGCTGCCGGCGCGGCCCATCCGGGTCATCTGTCCCGTCGATTGGCGCAGCCGCTCCTTGGCGTCGCGCAGCGTCTCGGCGCAGTCCTTGATGGCGGCGCCCTGGGAGTGGGAGGGCGGGGCGAGATAGTCGGAGCAGGACCGCGCGCGGTCGGCGCCGACGGTGAGCGCGGCCTGCGCGAGGCGGCGGGGGCTGCAGCCGACGGCGGGGCCTGCGGCACGAGGCTCCGCTCGCAGACGCGCGGGTAGCGCGTGGAGCGGCAGGAGCGGCGCACGAAGTCCGCCGCAGCAGCCGGGCTGACCGCGGGCTTGGCCTTGGGCGGCTGCGAGGAGGCGGCGGCCGTTGCGGCGGCCATGGCGAGCAGGAGGAGGAGGAGGATGGGAGGGTGGCGCCTCGGCATCGTTCTTTCCTATGCTAGCTGGTGCTGCGCTCCGGAGTCGTGAAATGGATCGGTTTGGGAGCAAACACGAGAAAATAAATACTACCACCTAAACAGTTACAGTTGTAGACATTGACACGTTTTTAAAATATAGCTTTAATCGTTAATTTTTAGGCCATGTTTGGGAGAGCTCCAGCTTCCAAATTTCAAATTTCGATCCGACACTTATAGGCTAAATTAAAGTAAATTAAGTTTATATTTTTAGTCTAAAATGTAAATAAAATGATCTACCTAAACACTATTAATGTACTCACAGCTCCAAATTCTATAAATTTCTGAGCTAGAAATACTCGCCCACCAACTCCACAGATTTTGGTGAATTTTGAAATGCCCCAAACACCCCTTAGTATAATATTCTTATAAAATTCATTAACATTATAGTACGTTGCAAATGTTTTCGAGATAAATCTTAGCATATAAATTTTGTGTATTTAATTTAAACATTTTAAAAATTATTAACAATTAAAGTATCGAAAATTTGACTATACCTATATTTAAAACAACAACTAGCTGTGTGACGGAGCCAAGCCACACAGTAGTCAAAGTCTCAAGCGATCAGTCGCATAATAATTATTAGGGAGAAGTGTAGTCAAAGTCAAAGTGTATTAGGGAGAATTCAATAAGTGTAGCCTAAGAGCAACTCCAATCAAACCCCTATATTTTCCCCCTAAAACACTCATTTAGGAGTGGTGTAAAAATTAGAGACATCCTATATTAAATTTGTCTCCAACCCATACTCCCTATTACTCACTCCTATTATTTATCTAAACATTATTATTAATTTGCACACATGAATTATTATTTTAAGATGAATTATGGTTTTGAATGATTGCGTTTTTTTAAAGGTGTTATGAACTAGTATTATACAACTGAGTGGTAGAAATTTTTCATGCATGCTTGCATGTAGGATCATTTACAAAAAAATAGAAATTAATGCAAATTATGGTTTTGAATGGCTGTGATTTTTTAAGGTGCCATGAATTAGTCGTGTGAACTAGTACTATAGGTAGAGATTTATTCGTGCATGCGTGCGTATAGGATTATTTATTAAAAATAGAAATTAATGCAAACAATGGTTTTAAATGGCTTGCACGTTGGATTATTTAATAAAAATAGAAATTAATGCATGCAATCACTTATACATGTATTGTTATAAATAGTAGTAGGATAAACTATGTTTTTAGGCATTATTCGCCAGCCGGGGACGAGAGGAGGGTGGGGACAGGAATGGGAGGGGTGTGGGGGTGGGGGGGACGGCAGGGACGACGGAATGGGAGGGGGGCAGCGGGGACGTGTAGTCAAAGTCACAAGCAATCAGTCGCATACTACGTAGCGTATAGTAAGGGAAAGAAGAATTTGTTAGGTAGGCTGGCAGTGGACTGCCCTCCCTCGTCCAGTGGCAACTGACCAGAAAGTCTGTCTGTCTGGAGGCCGGCCGGTCAATAGATTAGTGCCCCCTAGGCTAGCTAGATTACATATCCTTTGCACTCTGTTTACGAAAATTTGCTTCTATCAGTTTTATTGTACACCACTGAAATTTCTTGCTAATGCTTTCATACAATCCAAAGTTACATCCGTCGAGTGGCACGGCAATTTTCGGCATCTCGATAGAAGAAAGATGTTTCTAGAAATCCATCCCAGAACTGCTCTCCAAGTTTCCAACCATACCACTCACCCTCCTACTTAAAGCTGAAAATTTTAGCTTCACCAAATTCATGAAGCTGGAGCTGTGAGTACATTAAGAATGTTTAGATGGATCATCTTGTTTACATTTTAGACTAAAAATATAAATTTAATTCACTTTATTTTAGTCTATAAGTTTCAGATCTCAGATGAAGCTAGAATCTGAAGCTCTACCAAACAGACCCTTAGTCCATCACTTCATCTCCCTCACCATTGAACAGCTCCAGATCCAACCATCGTGCCATCGAATACGTTCGCCTTTTTCTCTCTAGTTGACCATGAAGCGGCGGGGCTAGCCCCAACCATACGCCATTATTGGTAGCAAGATTTGAAATCTCGTTTTCGGATGATATCTTGGAAGTGGCCGAAATTCGAAATCTTGTCGAGATCTCGTAATTTCGGATAAATACCAGATGAAATACAAAAAAAAAAAATCCAAATCCGGTTTTTATATGATGATCAAAGAATTTTCAAAAATTCTGACGGTGTTACGTCCTGATAAAAACCTGATGATAAATATATAGATTTGCTTTAGCAACCAAAAAAAATTAAATTTTTTGAAAATTTTAAAGAAGAGTTCTAAGTTAATGCTTAAGATCTCATAATAATTTTGAATCATGATAACACTCTAGTAAATTTACAAAATTATTACAAGGACACTATACCATTTATGTTCTTTCTATTTTTTAATTTTTGAAATGTAACAAATGAAGTTCAATGCGTACATAGATTTGATTGAGCAAACAAAAAAGCTTAAAATTTTCCAAAATTTTATAGATTGGTATTAAGGCAATTCTCAAGCTTTCATAAAAATTTTGGATCATAGTCACACACCAGAAGCAGTCTCATCGAGTAACTTCTTCCACTTCTAATTAAGTTGCTATTATTCTTGACTGGTTGCTGGACGTGAGTAGTGCGTACTGCGTAGTAGCTGGCAAAAGAGGATTAGGGCCGGGGTAGCCATGACCCAGGAGACGCAAGAACTAAGAAGCTAAACGTATAGCATGGCTGCAATAAATATGGACCAGGCTGCCTACTAAATGGTCCAAAAAAGAGGTAATCGCGTGCTCATATCAATTCAACTACTACAATATGTGATCATTAACCAATTCCATTATTGCAGGACAAGAATAAGTCGGAAGAAGAAGGTCCTGCAAAGGCAAGAAATATACCAGCACTGAACGGTAGCCCTGGACCAGTGACAAGAAGGTATTTATTTTTCATTTTGTTTTCATATATATACTAGTTCAAAGCTGGGAAGTTGAAAGTAAGAATGTTGGTTTATGCAGGCAAATGCAATTAACACAAGCTGGGGAAGGATCATCTAGTGCTACCACTCCATTGAGCCCAAGGCCAGTAACAAGAAGGCTTATGGTACATAGTTACTAGGGAGCAAGATGGAACACCCACCCACCGCTGCAACTCCCCATCTCCCCCTAGAAGGAGAACACTTAGAAAGAAGGCTTATGGAACTTGTGTGCACTAGACTGTTTTGCTTATCTAGATGTAATGAAATTGTTTGTATCTGAATATTTTTCGTAGATTAATGGAATGAACTTCTGTGTGGTTGATCTAAAAATGAACTTCTGTGTGGGGTTTGAGGAATTCTGGATATAGCATGCTGCTTCTTCCAAAATTATGTCCGGTATGATTCTCTTCACCATTTTGTACTGTAGCAGTTGAAGATGAAGATAAGGCCTCTTTTTTTCTTTATGATGCTTTTTGGGCCTGTTTATCTAGATGTAATGAACTTTGCTTCCTTGTGACAACGCGAACCTTGATCTTGGTAACCTGCTATGCCATGGCTCAGGCTCAGTGGGTGTTTTCGGTTCCTATTAGCAATAAATAACAAATGGAGTATTTTCGGTTCCAAGAGTGACTGACGACGAAACCTCAGGTCCGGCACGTCTCCTCTCCTCCCACTTCGCTTCCTCCTCCTCCTTGCCGGCCATTGCCGCTACCCTCCTCCAATCCCCACACCCATCGAGAGAGAGAGAGAGAGAGAGAGCTTGGAGAGGACGGGATGGGCGGCGCTGCGGCGAGCACCAAGTGGATCCACCACATCCAGCGGCTGAGCGCGGCCAAGGTGTCGGCGGAGGCGGTGGAGCGTGGCCAGAGCCGCGTCGTCGACGCCTCCCTCACCCTCATCCGCGAGCGCGCAAAGCTCAAGGTCCTTCCTCCTAGTCTAGTCCTCTTCCCCCCTTCCTCTTTCCATATGTGATCCTCTGCGCTGCCGTGCCCTATAAACAAAAATCTCTTCTTTATTTTCCCATTTTCTGCTGCTATCCTGTATATTCCCGATCCGATTCCAATCCCGCATTTCCAGTCCACTGCTGATGAGATGACTCTTAATTATTAGTAATATATAGAGTGCCTTTTCCGATGAAGAGGGGGGAGAATCAACATCAGTGTCTGTCGAAATCGACCCGAGTCTTTTTCTTTTCTTTTCACATCTTGTGGCATCCCCCATGAACTGTGCTGCTATGCTACTAGTATCATTACTGTAATAAGCTACCACCAGCAGCAGCAGTATATCCCTGGGTTTAGCCCTCCTTAGTCTAACCACTTTCTGCAGTTATTTATTTAACCCTTTGGAGGCACCCGTGCTCCAGGTCCACATGACCACATCTCGATTTGCCTGAGCCCGGTGACTTTGGATCAAAAGGGGACACATGCTTGCATTGCATTTGCACCAAAGATCAAAATCAAATTGCTATTCAACTTTTGCTCTGCACCAAAGAGCAACATCAAATTGCTATTCAACTTTGTACTACTCCTGCACCAAAGATAAACAGTTCTGCTGTACTGCTGTAATGTAACCCCACATTCACTGCCACGTCAACTCACCTCCAAAATTGTAGGACAGAGTTCCAAGGCCAATACTACTCCGTGTACAAAGAAAGAGGGGTAAGCTTTAGTACCATCTCCTGAAACTCCCATTCGTACAACTCTGATTTTTTGACGGTCTGTATGACCTTTTCTTTTCTATGAACCTTGAAACAATCGTAAATGGATCATGAAAACCTGGATTGAACTGGTACACTTTCATTTTAGCATCACGAAACACCATCTGCAGCCTTATGCTTTCAGTGTTTTGGGAACTTGTTTTCACCTCATATAAAGATTGTCTTTTAACGCCTATAGCATCATTGTTTAATGACAAGAGGAGTAAGATACGCTGAAAGCTAATCACATGCACACAGCCTTGGTGAAGTCTTTGCCTCAGCTGGAATCCAATCCTGGTAGCATAAACTTGCGCTGTTTATTTGAAGCAACTAATGTATTATATTTACCATCCCAAACCTAACGAAAGAGAGTTGGCACAATATAATATTCGGAGTGTGATTTCCATTTTTTTTAGAAAACTGCTTGACTTTGTTCAAATTTATAATTAAAACCCAAGGTTCATTCATGGTAACATTAGTCATACATTCCCTGCCAGCTGATCTTACTGAAATTTTGATGAATTTGTGCAAGTTCTACAGATTATTAAATTAACTTGTATACCAGATAACTGCATGTTGCGATAACATCGCTTTTAAATTTTAAAACTCTTCTGACAATTCTACCAGTCCTGACATGTATTTATGCTTGTATTCAGGGAGAGTTGCTGCGTGCTCTGGGTGGTGTGAAAGCTTCAGCATCCCTCTTAGGAGTTCCTCTTGGTCACAACTCATCATTTTTACAGGGGCCTGCATTTGCTCCTCCCCGCATAAGAGAGGCCATTTGGTGTGGAAGCACCAACTCTAGCACAGAAGAAGGTACAATTAACTTTATCAAAATGAGCAGCACAACTTGCATGTAAGAAACATTTACATTAAAAACCCTTGCCTTTTTTTGTTATGCAGGCAAAGAATTAAATGATCCTCGAGTGCTAACTGATGTTGGTGATGTCCCCATACAAGAGATTCGTGACTGTATGTCAAGATGATAGATTAATGCATGTAATTAGCGAGTCTGTCAAAACAGTGATGGAGGAAGTAAGCATATTTTCCCATAATGATCATTTCCTAAGCTTAATTATGTGTTTCATGATATATATATATATATATATATATATATATACTGTTAAACTAGACTTGTATAGGGTGTTATTTGCCTTTTTCCATCCTCTCTGTACATGTATTCCTTTGGCCCATTGGCCCAGTTAGTGGATTGAGCTACAATTCAAACTATTCCAATATGGTATCAGAGCCTCACAGCCCTAGCTAGGGTTTTTCCAAGATCAGACGCCACGGCCGCCGCCGCCGGGCGACGCTGGCTGGCCTGGCTCCTCCCACGGCTCTCTTCTCGGCTTCTCTTCGTTCAGACCACCTCTGCCACCGCCTCGCCTCTGCGCCCCCATGGCGTTGGTGCTTCTCACGGCGACACCACCGGCTGGTTGGCCTCCTCGGCCGACGACACTCGCTTCTTCCCTTCACGGCCTTTGTCTCGCCACGGCTTACGCCACGTCATCTGGTGCCTCCTCAACGCCGCCACTCACGGCGACGCCTCCACGGCCTTCTCCTCCATGCAACAAAGAAGAAGAAAATTTCAAACTTGGCTCCTTCTCCTCCACGCAACAAACAACAATGACCATTTCAAAAAAAAAATCATCACGCCGGCTCCATTTCGTTGCCTAAGATGGCCATCGCCTCGCTCCTCGGGACCGATGCCTCTCCCGCCTGTCATGTTTGATGGGACCAACTTCCGGGAGTGGTCTACAATGCTCCGGGTCTCACTTGACAGCCAGCGTCTTTGGGGTCACCTCACTAGAGTTTGTCCTCGCCGCCACACCCGGCTCATTCAATCGGCTCACTGTGGTCGGCTGAAGGCACTCCGGCCTCGCAGATGTCCTCGCCAGATACTGAAAGCAGACACCGATCAAGACATCGCCGATCCGCAGACTCTCGAGGGTCGGCAAAGGATGAGGCTCGTCTTTGTTGTTCGCCATCTTAGGCAAAGATGAAGGTTGAGCTTGCCATTGATCCGCCAC
This sequence comes from Guadua angustifolia, assembly GCA_036346375.1. Lineage (NCBI taxonomy): Eukaryota > Viridiplantae > Streptophyta > Magnoliopsida > Poales > Poaceae > Guadua > Guadua angustifolia. The sequence goes on from CM070506.1 coordinate 796,620, forward strand.
TCTTCCTTCTTCTCACCGATGTGGGAGCGCGGCGCAGAGCTTCGCCCCAATGAGCAAAGGATGCTCTCTACACCTCTACACTGGAGTTGGCGAGCTCTCTTCATCAGCAGGACTCTACCGTTGATGCCTTCTACCAGCAGATCACTGATGTGTGGCGTCAGCTTGACTCTTTGGAGCCTCCCTACAGTCCGACCTGCGACTGTTGTGGTCTTCATCGGGACCACAAGAGTGCTGTTCGCCTCTTTGAGTTCCTCCGCCGTCTTCGACCGGAGTTTGAGCAGCTCCGTGCTCAGCTGCTGGCCCGTTCGCCTCGTCCGTCCCTGGTTGAGGCACTCCTCCGTCTCGTGCCGAGGAGACTCGCTCGTATGGCGTTCTCTCGCTCTTCCTCGTTAGTCCCGATCACCGCCACACCTCCTCTCAGGATCGCTCCTCTCCCAAAGACCGCAGGAGGCTCTCTTGTGGCGAAACTGCTGGTGCAAGTGGTTCGCCAGAATCATCGCGAAGAAGACAGGGCACACCATTGAGCAGTGCAGGAGGCGGCCTCAGAGCCGCAAGGGTGGAGGTGGTAGAGCTGGTGCCTCTCGTCCACTGACGCCCTGCTGACAGCCATGCAGGATGTGACTCAGCGCCTTGAGCGCATGGAGCGCCACCTGGGGGCGACACACTCTCCAGACCGCGCATTGCCGCCTTCCTTCGTATACAACACCCCGATTCTTGACTCTGGGGCATCTTTTCATATGACATCTGATCCCACTCACCTTGGCCCACTGAGTTCTTCAGCTATCCCTATGTCTGTCAGAACGGCTGATGGCACTTCCTCTCGCTTGTCTTTGGTCAGGCACTCTTCACACTTCTTGTTTTCATGTTCCTTCGTTTCACATGTTCCTCACCTCGATTCTGACTTATTTCGCTGCCACCACGATCTTAATTGTCGATCATTCTTGAGGTCGACTCTTGTTCTGCTCAGATCGCCTCACCGGGACCTGGTTGGTATCGCCATCGGTCCGTGATTCTCGGCGTCTTTGGGAGCTTGATCGCTTCGCCTTCCTCCGCCTCTGTCACGCCCACCTCCAGCAGCCTCGCCCTCGCTGCCTCTCGATGTCATTGTCCTCGCAACCCCGCTTCGCCGCTTTTGCTTAATGGCATCATCGATTAGGTCACATGTGTGGGTCTCGTCTTTCTTTGTTAGTGAGTCGTAGTGTTCTTGGGAAGGTTCCTGGTGATACCTCCCTATCTGTATGGGTCAGAAGCTTGGGAAGCGACCATACTACCCTATCCCACCAAAGGACTCCTTGTCTCTTCACCGCTTGATTTGGTTCATTCGATGTATGGGGCGGCTCCCTTCGTTTGAAAGGGGTCATCGTTATTATGTGATCTTTATTGATGATTTCTCTCGTTACACTTGGATCTATCTTCCGACCTCTCGGCATCGTGTTGTCCGCTACGGGCTTTACCGCTATGGTCCGCATACGCTTTGACTCGCCTATTCGTGTCTTCCGTGGTCGACTCACCGGTGAGTACCTCTCCACCTCTCTTCGTCAAGATCTCCTTGAGCAGTACCCTTCCTCAAGATTTTGTCTTGGTGCTCACGCCGTAATGGTGTCTCGAGCGCAAGCATCGCCACCTACTTGAGACCGCTCAGCGATGATGTTGTCTTCTCTGTTCCACCCCACTTCGGCCGAGGTCGTTCTCATCATTGCCTACCTTGTGAACCTTCACTTTTTCATCGCTTCTTCGTGGTGCCACCTCGTTGAGCGCCTCTTTGGTAGGACTCTCAAGATAGTCACATTCGTGCATTCGGGTGTGTTGTGTTTGTGCTTCTTCACTCGTGAGATGACGGCTTCATCGCTTCATCCGCTGAGTGCGTCTTTCTTGGCTACGATGTCGAGCGCAAGGGTTATCATTGTTGGGACCTCAGGGCTCGCAGGATCCGGGTCTCCCGAGATGTCACCTTTGATGAATCTCGGTCCTTCTTCACCCGTGATCCTTCCTCTAGCTCGACTCTACCTCTCGATTCGCTCTCCTTCCTCACTCTACCGATGCTTCCTTCGTCCACCACCATCCTCTCCATCCCTACCTTTATCTCCACCTCGCCACCATCACCCTCATCTTCCATTCAGCACCTTTCGTCTGTCTGTTCCACCTTCTCCTCGCCACCTCAACACCTTCCTTTGCCTTTACGCCTCCTCCGTCTGCTTCCACTACACTCGCCGTCCACCTCCTCCCGTTCCTCCTCCCTTCTAGGTCCAGCTCCTACTCCCACTTCAGAGTCTTCTCCTCTTGAGTCCTCTCCTCTTCGAGTGTACCTCTCCTGCTCCCTTATCATGCAGACACTCTTTGTGATCGAGTACGATTCCTCGTCCCGATCGCTATGGTTTCGTTGTTCTGCCACCGCCTCCTCTCGAGCCTACTTCCTATCGCAATGTCAGTACTCATCCCGAGTGGCGTCGCTATGGCCGAGGAGCTTGCTACTCTAGAGCGCACTGGCACTTGGGACCTTGCCCCTCTTCCTGCTTGTCACTCCTATCACGTGCAAGTGGGTCTATAAGATCAAGACTCGCTCGATGGCTCTATTGAGCGCTATAAGGCGCGCCTCGCTGCACGTGGTTTTCAGCAGAGTATGGGCGTGACTATGAGGAGACCTTTGCTCTGTTGCTCACAGACCACGTGCACACACTTGTGGTCATGCTTCGTCGCCGATGGACCATCTCCCGGCTTGATGTGAAGAACGCTTTTCTTCACGGTGAGCTCCGTGAGGAGGTCTACATGCACCCACCTCCCGGTTATTCTGCGCCGATGGCCACGTGTGTCGCCTTCGTCGTTTTCTATGGGCTCAAGCAAGCCCCTCGTGCTTGGTTTGAGCGTTTCACCTCGTTGTCACCACTTCGCCGGTTTTGTTGCTAGTGAGCACGACCCGCTCTCTTCGCTCACACTTCTCCTCGTGGTCGTACTCTTCTTCTTCTCTACGTGGATGACATGCTCATCACGGTGATGATCCGCAAGACGCTGCCTTTGTGAAGGCGCGCCTCGATGAGCGATTTCAGATGTCCGATTTGGGTCCTCTTCGATATTTCCTTGGGATTGAGGTCACTTCCACGCCGAGGGCTACTACCTCCCAATGAAGTACATTCAGATCTCCTTGATCGGGCTTGTCTCACCGATCAACGATCGCTGCCACTCCTATGGAGCTTCACCTTCACTTCGGCCCCATCGACGGTACTCCTCTTGAGGATCCTACTCGCCATCAGTCACCTAGTTGGGAGTCTTGTTTATCTTGGCATTACTCGCCTCGACATCTCCCACTGCTCACATCCCGAGCCGCTTTATGCAAACTCCTACTCAGATACACTATACCACCTCCTTCGAGTCCTGCAGATCTTCGTGGTACCATTGATCGCCGTCTGTTTTTCTCTTGCTCTAGCCCTTTGCGCCTTCAGCCTATTCAGATGCTTCTGGGCTAGTGACTCCTCCGATCATAAGTCCTCTCTCGCTTATTGTGTCTTTCTCGGTTCTTCTCGATTGCTCGAAGACCAAGAAGCAGATCATTGCTTTCGCTCCCAAGATCGAGGCCGAGTTGCAGCGCTAGCCTCGTGGACTACCGAGGTGACTTGGTTACGGTGGCTCTGGCAGATTTTGGCCACTGTCTCTACCCCTACGACGGTGTGCTCGACAAGATCGCGCGATCAAGATTGCTCGAGATCCAAATGAAGCACGAGCTCACCAAGCGCGATTGGCGTTGATGCTTCCTATGTTCGGTCGCAGTGCAAGAAATAGTGGTTGCCCTTCAAGATGTGCCTTCCGAGGTTCAGATCGCGGATTTCTTCACTAAGGCACAAACTAAGGCGTAGCATGATCTTCATCTCTCCAAACTCAATGTTGTGGATCCACCTTGAGTTTGAGGGGGGGGTGTTAAACTAGACTTGTATAGGGTGTTATTTGCCTTTTTTCATCCTCTCTGTACATGTATTCCTTTGGCCCATTGGCCCAGTTAGTGGATTGAGCTGCAATTCAAACTATTCCAACATATACTACTGTTGCTTTAGCTTTACCCGCATCAGTGGCATATTTTTATGCGGGTCTTAGCAATAAAAAAAGGATTGAATTATTTCTAGAAATATATTGAACCAACTCCAATCATTTTACCAATTAATGTCCTAGAAGATTTCACAAAACCATCATCACTTAGTTTTCAACTTTCTTCAAATATATTGGCAGCTGTATTAGTTGTTTTTGTTCTTGTTTCTTTAATCCCCATAGTAGTCCCTATACCTGTCATGTTATGATCATCTAAGGAATTTCTGTATCTGTTTTCAGTCCAATGTTCAAATTTCATGTCATAATTTGAAAAATGTTGGGATACAGTTTTTCCTAATTTTAGTCAGAGATTGATCCAACAAAGCTGAAAGGTATTGAAGCATTTTTTTTCTTCTTCTTTCGCATATTTATTAACTGTGGCACACCCTTGTATAGGACCCTCTTCGGCCATTGGTATTAGGAGGCGATCACTCAATATCTTATCCTGTTGTTAGGGCTGTGTCTGAAAAGCTTGGTGGACCTGTTGACATTCTTCATCTTGACGCACATCCAGATATCTATGATGCTTTTGAAGGAAACACTTACTCACATGCTTCTTCATTTGCAAGAATAATGGAAGGAGGTCATGCCAGGAGGCTTCTGTAGGTAATTGTATTTTTCATCTCTGAGCTCTGCATTCCAGTGAACTATTGGACTACTATTAAATGAAGTTCTCTCTGTTTTCTGGCCAAGTTTAAGGAGAACAATATTAAATGTGAAATGTAAACATAACATTGCATAGTTCATGCTTTTGCAAAACATATCATCGGAATGTAGCATCCATCAATTATTTCAAGGTTAATGTAATGGGTTGTCATCAAGCTTTTACCTGGGACTGTTAACGACTTCTTTTCTTTCCATCATTGACTAGGGAGATGCCCCAGACTAACCTTTTCTTGCTCACTTGCCACTAGCATAAATATATTCCTTTCCTTCTTATTCTGCTTCTGTACCTTAACATTGATTTTGATGTTTTTCAGGTTGGACTTAGATCAATTACCAAAGAAGGACGTGAGCAAGGGAAGAGATTTGGTGTGGAACAGTATGAGATGCGTACCTTCTCAAAAGATCGGGAGAAGCTTGAAAATCTGGCAAGTCGATTTAACATAACCAGATCAATGTGTATTTGTCTTGCTTTATCAGCTGTTCATTATAACACGAGGAAAATTGATATTGATGTATGCCCTATGATTCTATAATGCCAAGTGCCTACCTCATAATTGACCATTAACTGCTTATCTTAATTCAAACCAATGCAGTGACCTGTTCTCTTTTTTTTCTTGAGTTCATTTAGTTTGCAGATTGTTTTATAACCAAAATGATCTAAACTAGCTATCAATGTTGTTCTTCTTTTTTGGGCAGAAACTTGGGGAAGGTGTGAAGGGAGTTTATGTCTCAGTCGATGTGGACTGCCTTGATCCCGCATTCGCCCCTGGTGTCTCTCACATTGAGCCAGGAGGCCTCTCATTCCGTGATGTGCTCAACATCCTCCACAATCTGCAAGGTGATGTTGTGGCCGCAGATGTGGTGGAGTTCAATCCACAGCGCGACACGGTGGATGGGATGACGGCTATGGTTGCTGCGAAGCTGGTCCGGGAGCTCACTGCTAAGATCTCCAAGTGAGTAAGTCAGGATATATTACCCCTTCTGTTTGAAGCAGCGAAGATTTTCAGGCCCATTGTTTATTTGTCTTGATTCCGTTGTATCAGCTGTGCTACATTCTACATGTGACAATCTTTTGTAAATTAGGTGGCAATAAAATTGCAAAACTTTCCTCCATTGGGCATATGCTCCTGTTATGTGTCTATGATCTGTGAACCCAGGACCCACCTGTCATAGATACATATAGGGCAAATAATCAAAGACACATCAACTTTGGATATTTTACTAATTGCATATCAACTTCAGGGCAAATAATCAAATGCCCCGCTCCTGCGGCTCTTGTTGATTATCTGTTCTCTAATCTGTCAGAAGGCCTTAGCTTCTTGATAGAATGCACCATGTTGCTTTGCAGGTTTTGTCATGCACTCATGCTGTAGTGAATATTCCTCATTCAGGACATTTTCATGTTACTTGCAACACCTGCATTCTCATATGCATGATCAAGACGGTTAGAGAGCCAGAGAGTGGTGAATGGTTAGCTCTCGAGCAGTTTCCCTGTCACTTTTGGAAGAAAGAAATATCAGACAAACAGAAAAGGACCCTAGCACTGCACTAGCAGTGGTAAGGAGTGAGGATGCTGCTGGCATGCTACTCTGCTCTGCGGATCGATTTGCAGTCTCACCGTGACGGCTGAGGAGGCTTCCCACTCTCAACTATGGCATCTGCCGTCGTGGCGTCCGGCAAGCCACCGGTCCTCCTCCTACGCCGCGTGGACGCGCCCTTCGCCGCCGCGCTGCGCGAGCGCTTCCGTGTCTTCGACTTTGTCACGAAGTAATTCTTTAACCGTCCACTACCCCTTCCACCTCTCCTGTAGCGGGCAAAGGAGTGCCACTTGTTGGAAAAATAAACTCCTTAGAAGAGCTTAGAGTTCTGCTACTCCTTAGTGATGAGTTCACATGGATTTCCCTTTTTAAGATGTAGAGGACTATGATCAGCATTTGAAGGATCCATGCGTCTATCTTGGTCAGGAGCTCGTGAACCCCAAATGACCTGAAGGGAAACTGGATTCTTGAAAAACCAATAATAAAAGAAGCCCCCCATGTCTGAATTTCCAATGCCATGCTCTGGCAAAATTGGAGATGAGCAGCAATGTAACAAAATGCAAAACTCCTAGACTGGGCTGGATTGGACTAACGTACTCTATGCATCACTGTACATTTTTTACAAAATAATTCGAACCTAGTAAAATAGGCAATGAGGTACGAACCTACAAAAGTTTAAAACTAAGCACGAATTTCAAACCTATGAAAGCTAATTAAGGTTTGAAAGCATCTAATGGTGGTCATACCTAATCAGAGACTTGTCCTAGCCAGAAAAAAGAAAGCAGAATTAGTTATGGTGCTTGATCTTGTCATGCCTGCCAACAGAGCAGGAAATCCAATGCGCATTGAATTGCAACGAACATTGGCTAGAATGAAACAATGCGCAAGAACAGGCTAACTGCAACTTGTGTCAATCAATGCAGTTGTAAAGGAATAGAAGCATAAAACCTGATAAAAAAATCTATCACCATAATTCAGTGTGCACAAATCTGTAGACACTAAATAGAAATGATAAGCAGTAATCGTATCCCCTATGCAAGAAACCACTAATTCTTGCAATAGCAAGCTAGTCGTTATAAACAACATTTATCTTGTAGGCTTTTGCAATGTAAACCAATGTCCACAACCAGCCAAATCAGAAACTTTAGAACCAGGAAAGAAAATCGGAGAAATTCAAGAAAACACTTGAGCAACCTCCATAACTGAAATAAAGTGTAAGAAACTGCTAACCACATGATCAAGAATAGTCTGAAACTGAATCAGTGGACGCCACAACCATAGTTGTGAACAAATAAACCTGAAAGAAATGTGTAAATTAGGTCATACATGAAACTACGAAATTAAGTAATCAACTGAAAAAAAAACCCCATGTACCAGCCCCATACCTAAAGGAACAATTGAGTAGGCTCCATAGTTGACGAGTGACTATGAAAGCGAAAAAAACCTGAAATAAAAAGCAAGAAACCGCATGATCAAGAACCATCCGAATGAGTATGTGCACATTGCAGTTGCACAAAAAAGCTCCAACACCATGGCAGAAAATAGTGGCTCTCAAATCTGATCTACCACGAGCACACATAACTTGCTGATAAATAGATTATCAATCATCTCAGCACTGCATTAGCAGTAGATTATCAATCAACAGATAAGTTGAATGTGAGTGAATCATAAATTCTAACTAAAAGCAAAAGGCAGATATAAGTACTATTCAGCGGAATTAGTTATTAGTGACTGGACAAATCTAACATCAATATTGAATTGTTAAAGCTAAGTGAAGGATGGCTGGCTTAGAAAAGACAACGCTCTTACCGGACCATGTTAAAACAAATGTGAGACTTTATACCACAGTGTAACACAACATCTGTTTGCACTGTAGATTTGTAATTAATCCATCTCATGGTCATTACAATGTATTTGGTGTAGAGCTCACAAAACTAAATACTAACCTGACCTCACCGGTGAAAGCACCTCTCTTCTTCACCCAACAATGCTGAGCAGCAACTTGGAAGTTGGAATTCAAGGCGAAGCTGACTCTTGACCACAGGAATGAATACAAACGACGGGTTGACAGCCACCTCTGCAGCACAATAATTACAAAATGGTAGGTACATCTTACAAAGTAGCTTCAGGCTTAAGCAGATTACCAATCGGATGCGGAAGGGGAAGTGGGGAAGGTCAGGCGCTGCCACCGGCCGGCCATTGCCAGCACAGGAGCACATTGCAAGCGGCACAAGAGAAGAAACTTAGTGGAAGCCCCAAATCGAACCCATTGCAGGCAGTTTTGGGCAGGGTAGGGCGATGCAGACCAGTGGAGCGGCGCAGGCCAAGTTAGCTCCGTTCTCATCCACGGCCGCCGGTCGCCGTGCCTCCGGCCACTCCATCATCCATGGAAAGCTTGAGATACTGCTATTCACAGAGAAGAAAGCAGAGGACGAAAATGGACAAAAACACAGATGGAAGGAGAACGAACACGCACGCGCATCCTCAGGAGAGGAGAAGCACGGAGCAATGTTGATTCAGACAACCAATCCCCAAAACCAACAAGAAATTTCAAGCTACAATCTTGAGATACATAACCCTAGGTGACAGCAAGAAAGAGATATTGAAGAACAAACCACTACCTAAAGACTGATACCAAACATCATTAACCTCGCTATGGTCTCTCCAATCTCCATGATGGGGAGGAAAGAAGCTGACCAGCTGGGCTTACAGAAATTAGAAAGAGGATGAGAAGGGCTCAGATGATTGAGCGGCAACAGGCAGTGGCCTCTGGCCTGCCTGCAGCAGTTGAAAGTACTAATCTTTGAACACGCACAATTCCAAAATCTTGGTTTTTAAGTATCATAAATCCAATACATAAGTTCAGAATTGTCAAAGTACAACATAGGAAGTTCCATCCATGACTCCTTATATGTTGCAATTAGTCCGTGGCTAAATTAATAAATGAGATAGCATTAATAATATCTTGGTCTTAGACTCTTAGCATTAATAATATCTTGGTCTCTCCTTTGCTACTATTGATACGAATCTCAATAATTTTCCATCTTGTTGGGTCGGTCAACGATTCAACTTACTTAGTTGATCTACATCGTCAACCCTCAACATTTTTTTTTCAAATTTGTAATAAAAACATTCCACAAATCCTATATTCCAATAATACCAAGCCTATTGCCGCCCCCGGGCCACAGCAACTAGCTGCCAACCATATTTTACATGGGAGCTGAATCTCTCACCTTTGAACGCATACAGATGAGCTGAAAAGTTTCCATGGCCGTAGGGTTCAGTCCAGCTAAAACGGTACTGCTATGGTTTAGCGGTTGTACTGCAAAGATTTTGTATTTTTTGTTTCTTGCAAAAAAGAAAACTGGAATGGCAATATTTTATGAAGTATATTGTAGCCAGGTCCCACTCGTCCTAATATATCTGAAAGCGAAATTCACAGGAATATATATCTATCTATCCTATGTACGTCCGGCCTCTACCGAGGCATGCCTGCGAGAACAATTCACAGGAATATATCTATCGAGAGCATTACAGGAGGAACAAACTGGTACAATGTGGGGGCAGACGCAGAACAATTTGAAGCGAGGCAGGCAGAGGTTAGTACCACGACGCGCGTACGGCATCAGGCGCCACAAGCCCCTAAACGTCCGAATCAGGGAAGAAACATTCCATCAAAAAGTACTGATGATATATATGTATGCTGCAGATGACGGCCGAAATGATATAATAGTCAGTCGCTCTTCACATTCTCCCGGCGGCCGGCCCCTTGAAATCAATGACAAGATGAAAATAAAATCACGTATGTGCATAACATGTATTGTAGCTCCGACATAATAAGGCTAGCTATACAATCCGTTGCCCCACAAAGACGCTCCTTTTCAGTAGCCTCTGTCTCTGAAACGATACTAGCTAGCTAGCAGCAATTGAGCATGCAGTTCCCAGCAATATTAGAGTGGTTTGAAGGGAAGACAAACATGCATGTTTACAGTAGCTCTGCATTGTCCCTAGCGGGGACACATGCAGCTAGCAAGCATCATGATTCATTGTTTAGATCTACCTGGATTCAAAACTCAAAACAGGCAGGCAGATGGAATGGCTGTGGAACGTGCAGATGGGGGATCAAATGCAGCCGCGGTAATAACAGTAGGTTAATCCATCGGCTGGCCAAAACTGAAATGAAATGGGGAGATGCCGATCAAATTACAGCAAGAGGAAATCCCAAACCGGAAAGGAGAAGCTAGAAAAGAATTAGCAGCTGAGACTGCGAGATGCAGACTGAGGATCAAATCCTAGTACAGCGACGCACAATATGCACAGACCAATTCGGTCGGTCCTGCTCGTGGCTCACTTCACCGTGGCACGAGCTTCAAAGCACATGGCCACCTGTCGTCGTCACGACCGCCGGTGAGCAGGACAGCGATCTGACAGGCCTCATGCATGGAGGACAGAGCAGACCGTCGCCTTGCTGTGCATGTGCAGACCGGAGAAGCAGCAGAGCATGCGTGGTTGTGAGCGCCCCGTTGGGATCCGGTGGCGTCACGCTGCCCTCACCCCCACCGCAACGGCTAGCTACCTCCCTCTCGATGCACGTGACGACGACGACCAGCCGCAGGAGGAGACAGCGACGCAGAGAGATTCCTCCGCGCAGTACTCCCCGAGGAGCGCGTCCAGGACCCGCTCCGCCACCTCATCCGCCACGTCGCCCGCCTCCTCCGCCACCGCCGGGTGCCTCGCCAGCCGCCGCACACTCGCCGCCTCCAGGTCCCCCGCCACCAGCGCGTCGATGTCGCCCACCACCTTGCAGTCGGCCGCCGGGAAGCTCTTCACCCTCCTCCACAGCCTCCCCACCAGCGCCGGACCGCTTCCTGGCGGGGCGGTGGCGTCGAGCCCGAGGAGGAGGTCCGCGAGGATCTCCTGCACCAGGTGGAACAGGAGCTTCCGGTTCCACCTGTGCCTCAGGGGCCCCAGCCGCGCGTCGTCCACGCGCAGCTCCAGCTCCAGGCAGTGGAAGATGATCGGATCCACCGGCGCCGCCAAAGAGTGCCCCTTGAACGGACGGCTCGGCGTCGTCCGCATGAACCCGCCGCGCTCCAGCACCATCCGCACGTAGCCGTACTCGGGGTCTTCCTCCAGCGGCACCGCAGTCGACCTGGATGTCGACGCCGTGCGGTCATTTTTGCTGTCGGCAGAGGAGCTGCCCCTGTCCGTCGAGCTCACCGGCGCGGCTCCGGGAGGTGGTGCCTGCTGACTTATTGTTGTTGTTGCTGCTGCACAAGGCCTCTTGATCCGCGTCGCGAAGCGTTCGCACCCGTCTGGTCTCTTGCACTTGACGGCCTGAGGCGGCACCGCTCTTGGTGGCGGGTCAAGCGGCGGAGGCGGAGGCGGTGGACGCGATGGCTTCGCCCGCTGCGGCGGTGGCGGAGGCGGCGCCTTCGGTTCCAGTGGAAGCCTGGGGGCGTGTGCCTGTTGGCCAGCTTGCGTTTTCAGCGGCGGCCCGGCCGTCGGCTTGCCTGCTCCACCTTGTTGTACGACGACCATCTTGTCTTCCACAAGAACAAGTGGATCCGCGTTCTCCTTGTTGCTGGTACTCTTCTTGCCGGACGACTTGCGGTTGGTGACCGTCTCCTTGGCCTGCCTGACGATCTCGCGCGCGTGCTCCTTTGCGGCCTCCCGCCGCCCTGCTGTCTTGGGATTCTTCTTCTTGTTGGCGCCGCATGACGTCGGCGAGGTCGGCAGCGACATGTACTGCGCGGCCCTGTCGAGGACGTTCTCCTTGAGCACCTGCAGCGACAGCCGCGGGTGGTCCACGACGTCCCAGGACGCCCTCGCCGACAACGACGACGTGGACGCCCGCGGCGTGTCGGGGAGGGACCGCGCCTCGCCGGGGACGTTGCAGCTGAGGCTCCGCAGAGGCTGCCGGAGCTCCTTGTCCATGGACTCGGAGATGACGCGCTTCTTCTTCTCCTTGACCGCCGGTGACTGACGATCCTCCCTATTAATCTTGGCTCTGTCCGTGGAGCTGCTGGATGCTCTCGGCTTGGCAGCCTTCTTGAGAGCCGGCGACGGCGACGATTGCTCGGGGAGGCCGTCGATGCCCATGAGGCGGGCGACGAGGCTGGGCGTCCTGGGCGTCTCGGCCTCCGACGACGCCGCGGTGAGCTTGGGCCTCATGGCTCTACTGGCCAAAGCGTCAAACGCCGGCTCTATCTGCACACCAATCTGTAGAAGAGAAAGATACATACATACATACACAAGAGTGAGCGATTACGAAGCAAGCGAAAATTGCAGGGATGGAACGAATTAATTGGCTACTGGGTTGAAGCTAGTCCGACCTGAATGTCCTTGAGTTGGTCGCCGTCGAGCTCCAGGCTGTTCCGTGGTGCCTCCAGCCCTGCAATATTGCAAATGTCCATGATAGTAGATCGGAGGAGGTGGAGTTGATCGATGCATCGACCACTGACAGTGCACTGCATATAGCTAGCTCGCTCGTCGCGACAAGAAATCGCAATTGCAAATTGGGACGCGCGCGATGCTTACCTTGGTTGTGGGAGGAAGAATCGAGAGCGACGTCGTGGAAATTGGCGGCGGCGGCGTCGGGGTGCGGCGTGACGGCTTGGGAGGGAGGGCGGCCGACGCAGCCGGCGCCGGGCGCGAAGATGAGGTAGTGCACCATGGCCATGCAGCCGGGGTTGGCGTCCGCCGCCCCTGGCCTGCTCCTCTCCTGGAGGAGCTGCCCTGCTGCGGCCTGCTCTGATCTGGGCATGGAGGAGGAGCGGCTCCGCGAGTACCAGTTCTGCCTCTTCATGTCCACTCTAGCTAGCTAGCTAGCTAGCTCGCTGGTGCTCAGCAGCTCAGCTTGATCAAGTCTCAGAAAGATAAGATGATGACTGATGAGCTCCGACGACGACGTACGTCGTGCGTGTTGGTTTCTGAAGTAGTAGTAGGAGATCGAGACTGCAGAGGGCTAGACAGAGGTAGGAGATGGAGGAGGATTTGAAGTTGGAGACAGATCTAGAGCTGCCTGCATGCCATGTTTTGCTTGGGAGTTTGGTGGGGTAGTTAAGCTGGGGAGGCCCCTGCCTGTCTGCAATCTAGCATAGCAGCTCCAGTCCTCCTGATCATTACCAGTAGGCCGACAAAACCGGATCCGTCTGCTGAGTAAAAAAAAAAAACAGCTAGAATAAAGAATTCAGATCAGGATAGAGAGATGGCGTTGGGGCATGGGAATCAACTGAAGGAATTGTTGGACATGCTGGCTTGGTAACAGCGGAAAGTTGTTATCATGCATGCTCCACCTTTGAGCACTGACTTTCAGAGCCCCCCACCCCATGCATCCATCTATGCTGGACAGCATACTACCGCCACATGCTAGCATCAGTAATTCAGTATACGATGCATTGCCCTTCAATTACTTTCCAGCAAAAGGTGCAAGGATTAAATATAAAGCTAATATAAATAAAGGGTCATTTTGACAAAAGATAATTTGGCCAAACGCAATTGGCGAGGGTAATAAAACATGTAGCTTTTGCTTTACGAAATGGAGATAATTAGGCATATGTTCTTTACCCGTCGATTTGCTCGTACGGTCTGGGGTTTTTTTGCACATGGCTTTTGGCATTGCTAGACCTTTTAGTGCTTCACATATGTTTGGGCACTGGCTTGATCGTTTTGAGAAGAATCTTCATAATACTGTCTTACTAGGAGCCGCAGCCATTTGTTGGTCTTGTTGGTTGAGCAGGAATGATATTGTCTTTAAAAGGAAATCAAATTCATCCCCTTTGCAGGTTATCTTTGCTACTTTCCACTGGGTACATGGGACATGGGTTTGGCTGCATGAGGCCGGAATTGCGACCTATTATGGTGGAGGCTATGCGGCGATTGGTGTAGGTTGCCAAGGACTTCTTTTCCCAGGCGCATAGGTGATGGTCTAGTCTCAGGATTGCTAGTCACTAGAGTGTGTGTGTTTTTCTTTATTTTTGGGCTGTGTGCTTCCTGCTAAGCAGAGGTCGAGAGAAGTTTTTCAAAGACTTGTATCTCCTCGATGTAATGTTCTTGAAATTAATAAAGCTTCCTTTGTCAAAAAAAAAACTATCAGGGTTCAAATTCTGGTGACCATCTTTTTGCTTACGCAATCTACGGCGTGAACATTGTGAGGTCGTGAATTTATCCCATCTCTGTATTTCTAGAAATGGAAAAAAACCCACAAAAAAAAAAAACTACCGCGCAAGGGCATCGGGCACCGTAAGTCAGGATCAGATAAACTATATAGCTCAGCAAGGCTTTACGAGGATAACTACTCTTCTGACATAAGTTTTCCCACTTCATATATATATATATATATATTCCCATTTGTATATATATACGGATGATGAGTATGATCAGTGTGTGGTTAACAATGCAAGGTTAATATTCCCATTTGTATATGCTGGCCGGCACGTGCTGCAGTTACATATACTCCATCCTCCCTTTTTGCAGTTTGAAAAAAGAAAAAGCAAAATACTGCTGCTACCGTAGTATAAAATATCGGCATACATGCATGCATGCATCTGGTGTAGTACTGTACTAGTATTATACTCTATCCTCCCTTCTTGCAGTTTGAAATTTAACAGAAAGCAAAATACTCCTACGTACGTACCATGCATAGTATAAAATAAAATATCGGCATACACGCATCTCATGTAGTACTGTACTAATAATACTACACATGGTAGTGAGTGGTAGGAACTGTAAATTAATTATTACCAGTACTGAGTTGGTTGCATACATGCACGCAGCAAGGCCACGTTCAACGCGTATTTTTCTGTCGTAACTTGAGATGACGCGGAGGATTCGTTTTTGAGGTTACCGTTAATTTGGAGCTAGCAGCACGTATGGCAGTACTCTGAATATTCGTCATTCTAACTTTGTAAATTTTGTTTCTAAATATATATTGTCCTACAACTTTGAGGTGATTTTTACCCTTTCTTCTATGTATACATCTCCTTTTAGCTATTTTCAATACGATTTACTATCATTTTTTTTTGTTCATTGAATGATCTAATGGAGAAGAGTTATGTAGCCATTATATATAGATATGCTTTAAGGAAGTGCAGCGTAATACTATATTAGAATGACATATTTCGAATCAGAGAAAGTAGAGGACGAAAGAAAGAAAGAAAGAAAGAAAGAAAGGAGAAGGAAAAGAAGGCAAGAAAGGGATATGATACTGCTGTCTGTACTGTACTGTGCAGTTTGATTAAGGGATCTTCCGGACAGCCCCATGAGGCTCGCTTTGGGAGTCGGAAAGGAGGGGATCAGGTATGATACTGCCATTTGCATTTGCATTTGCTTCTCTGCAAGCGGGAGAGAGAGAGACAAAGAGGAGAGAGAAAAGGCGGATGGATGACGACGACATGACGGTGATGATTCCGAAGAGCAAGCGAACCAAATGGCAGCCTCACGCGCCTCCATGCATGCCACTCGCTCTCTCTCTCTCTCACCACTCGATGATGATTACTTTACTTACACTAATTAATCCCCATGCATGCATGCATGCAGTACGATCTTATCGGTACGCATGATAGATTAATTACGTGGACGCCAGCGGAGTAATTAATAGTATAGAGTAATTGCCATTGCTAACGGACCATGATGACGCTTTGGGCTCCCATTGACCGCACTGAAATTGATGCACGTCGCCACCAAGTACTGTTCGAAAACCAAATCTCTGACACTGGCTGTGCGCCGTGCTGCGAAGCTTTCGCTTTCGTATCCCAGTTGCACCCTTTCTTTATCTCCGTTCCAACTAATTTGTAGCCTCTTGGTCACCATCAAAACAGTGCTAGATAGTATATATCACCCACCATGTATCTTAGACACGGCAGCGTGACAGGAAATGGAGGCAGGTAGAAGAAGACTTCCCTCCATGGGCCAAGCACCAATCTGGGCCAGCACTAGTCCACCATGCGCCACATGGTCCACGCCAACCCAGCCCTCTAGCCACCACCCACAACACGGCAACCAGCCATTGCCCCCAATTCCCCAAATAAATCCCTAATCTCCAATATAGCAATACCCATTGCAATTCCCAAATTTGGAAACCAAACTAACGATTGCTACTGGTGGCCGGCCGAGGAGGCTTGAACTGCGAGTTGGCGAGGTGAGGCCTGTGAGGGCGATGCCCGTCCGAGGAGGACTCGTGTGGCGGCTGGCTGAGGCCTGTCGAGCGCCTGAGAGCGCGCGATGGTCGACGGAGCCACGGAGCAGGCGAGCGGGCCGAGGTGCCGAGCTAAGGAGGGCAGCAACCGGCGAAGCTGTTGAGCTTTCGAGGCAAGGAAAGGCACAAGAATCGTCAGCACTGGCGAGGCGAGGCTAGCAAGGGCAGCACTGGCCGAGGCGAGGAGCAGCCTAGAGGTGGCCGAGGTGAGGGGCTGAGGGCTATGGGCGGAGCACCAGAGGTCAGAGAAGTTGAGCCAGGCGTGTAGCGGCAGCGAGGAGTAGCGACCGATTTTGTGAGGAATTGGGGAATTAGGGGGCAGCCGAGCAGGGGAACTGGGGAAGTTGTGCACTAGTGCTAGGGCTCGGTAGTGGGCAATCTTTGAAGTAGCCACATGAATCGTGAGGTAAAGTTTATTTTGTTTTATTTTTGTATGAATTACGATTTATAAATTTATGTATAGTATTGATCACTACTATTTATCGATTTGTAGATTTATAAAAGATGGACAAACGAACACGACGTAAATATTTTTCAAGCGATACAAGTAGTACTCCTCACACTAATGAGAGCAAGAATCAAACAAAGAAACTTCGAGTGGATTTTAATCCCGATGAAATTATCTCAGATCCAGTGAAACACATACCAATTGATGAGTATGACAATGAAATTAGAGAACAAGTTAGAAGTGCTTATTTATTGAAAGGTCCAACCTAACCAAAAGGGCATGATTTTCCTCGCAAAATGCAATATGAATGTTCAAGGGCATTTCAACAATGTTGGTTCGATAAGTTTGAT
Source organism: Guadua angustifolia (assembly GCA_036346375.1). Taxonomy (NCBI): domain Eukaryota; kingdom Viridiplantae; phylum Streptophyta; class Magnoliopsida; order Poales; family Poaceae; genus Guadua; species Guadua angustifolia. Next base: position 813,894 of record CM070506.1, read on the forward strand.
TGGCTAGATTATAGTGTGGAAAAGGATGCATCATTTTGTTTCTATTGTTTTCTTTTTAAGAAACCAGGAAGGCCTGACAAATTTGGGAGTGATGTCTTCACAATAACTGGTTGTTCCAATTGGAGAAAGGCTTTGGAAATATTTAACAAACATGTTGGTGGACCTAATAGCTCTCACAATGTGGCAAAAGGGAACCGCAAAGATTTTAGAAATCAAAGGGAAAGTGTGAGACAAAAACTTTCTGATCATGGCTGAGAGTCAGAAATTTATACATACAAGATTCATTTGACCACTTCTTTAGATTGTGCAAGATATCTTCTATCGCAAGGTGAAACTTTTCGAGGACATGAGGAATCTTCCTCTTCCATCAATAAGGAAAATTTTAAGGAATTGATTGAGTGGTACAAAGATACTCCCTCCGTTCGTTTTTATTAGACGTTTTAGCATCCCACCCAAAGTGCATGAAAAGATGACGTTTAAGGTTTTAATGTGATTTTTACCCGGTTTTGCCCCTACCTTGGGAGATGAGGCGATGTTGCATGCAAGCTCACATTGATTAGCCGGTTTTTGTTGCTCGTAACTTGCTCATAACATCTACTCGTAACTTGCCGGTACTAGTACTTGTAACTTGCTCGTAACTTGGCTATGCATCTTCACGAACGTTGATGCATGTAGAACAAAAACATCAAAACTTCTCTACAGAGTACTAGTAGATGTCGATGCCGACTTCTTCATCGGCAAGGATGTCGTCGCCGCCTCCATCGCCCTTGCCGTCGCCAGCATGGTCGTCCCTGTCGTTGTTGACTTCTTCATCGTCGAGGATGCAGTCGCCGCCTGCGTCGCCCCTGCGTCGCCACCACTGTCGTTGTCGCCATTGCCTCCCTCATTGATACCATCACGAGCTTCACCGACAAGGATGCTGTCGCCGCCATGGTCGCCCCTGCCGTCGCTGCCACCGTCGTTGCCGCCATTTCTTCTGTCACCACCATTAACGCCATCATCGCTTACCTTCGCCATCACATGACACTTCCACCGTTATTTCTCCATGGCTTCAATGGAAGGTGTTTGCTAGATGACTTTGAAGAGCTGCCCGAATGGCAACAAGAAGTTTGCAAAGGTCATGTATAAAATTTGCATGCCCAACTTCTTTTAAATCGAGGAATGATTTTTATGCTAGTAGAAATTCGATCTTAAGTTTGACATTATTCTCTTACCAAATTATGCCGAGAGTAGTGCCATCGCTTCATGTACCAACGAAGAATCACAGCTAATTTGCAATGGAAGATTGTCTTGCCTTTCGAGCATCTCTTTCTTCATGTGAGGAATTTTGTAGTTATTTCCTCCTCCTATTTTCATAGCCTCTCTCATAACAAGCGGTAGTGTCAAAAAAATCCGATTCGACTTGTGTACACAATACTCTTGGAAGGCCTGTTTTACAAAACGATGAAATTAACTCCAACTAAAAATGATGCAAGTACAAATAAAAAAAATACATGTTCGATGATTGGAACCAGTACAGTCACTTTAGTTGCGGACTTCTTATATTGAATTGATTGTACAGCATGAAAAAATCCCAAATCTAAGATGTTGAAATCAGGTGAATTTGGTGGTTGACAAATAAGTCGAATGTCGAACCCATATTGCGTAGCTGCTTCACAAAATAATGGGTCGGTAGGTACTATGTGGGGCTTAGCATTATCTTGTTCAATGAAGATAGGCTTTTTGGCATCTTCATGCGGCCACTTCGCTCGAATAGCAGGTAAGACCTTATCAATCATGAAATGTCTAATTACCTCCTTTGTAACTGATGCAATTGGCTTCATTTCCATTGTTCCGGCCACTCGATTAATACTTGTTCTCTTAGCAGGTTCATAAGTTACAAAAGGAAAACATCCAATTTTTCCATCAAATATACAATTTTCATCGGAGTCAAACCTCGGACGAGCAACAGCACAAAGGAACATGATCTTTGGGATGAAATTTTTACTCTTACATGTCCTTGTAGGCTCATCTTCATCCGGAAGTGTATAATATCGTTCTGACTTTCTTGTAAGATTGAACCACTTTTCGTCAATGAAAACAATATCAAATAATCCCTTAAACATAGGATTATTGGGTATGCTTGCTGGCTCAAGCATAGATACACACCATTGGATTCTAGTCTTCTTGTTTTCATCTGTTAAATATGGTTTTATACTATTCGATTGGCATCTTATGAGGCCTTCTCGCTTCAATGCGAATAGCTTGCCTTTGCTCACGTGTAATCGAGCACACACATCTTGCATTGTTGTTCGACTTGAAAGAGGAACATCACGCAATACCGATACATCCACTTCAACTCGCTTACGCCCAGAGTTGCACTTTCTACTAGAAACATCAGCCACAAGGCCTTGATTGAGATATTCTTTACCTTGTTTCCAAATCTATTGGATCTGTTCTAATATGGATGAGAAAATAATGCAACAACTTCACTTGTCACATGACGTTTAGCTTTCCATTGGTGCTTTCCTCTAGCAAAACTTGAAAATTTCTCTCCGTATAGCACTTGGAACATCTTTTTCGCGGTATGCTCACTAGCTCTGAACCAACCGCACTATCCAAAGCATTCTCATTACCGCCTAGAGAGCGATATAGGTGGATTTAGAAAAAAAACATGTGGTGCGAGTGAAAGAAAAATCAAATGTACCTCAAAATGACAAAGCAAATAAGAGATGTTACCATTTTCTTCTACTGCATGATTAGAATCAATTTCTTCAAGTGGATCCATATTCAAATCGAATCCATGATCACGAACAATTTCTTCATGTGTTTCCACATTCAAATCTATCTCACCTAGTGTCCTTCTACCAAAGGAATTGCGACATTTTTCTCTAGTGCCTTTGTGTGACATGTGAGATGGAGTATCGTCTGGTCTGATTTGATGCTATGTATAGATGGGAGATGAAAGGAACCGCGCCATGCAGTTTGCCCGAAAAAAATTAGCGCCAAAAATTGCTATTGAGCCGCCAGTACAAAACTGCTAATGGCGCTAGCACCCTACCAAAAAACTAGCGCCACCCTACCAAAACCATGCAGCAAGAAATGACGTGAGGGTGCAAGGAAAAAAATTTCATGCACGCACACCTGCCATTGAGATTCAAACCCAGGAAGTGAGGGTGCTAGCCAAAGTGTTTAACCAACTGAGCTAGGCAACATTATTGCTTATAGAAAAGATATGACATTAATAAGGGTAAAACTGGAAGAATAGCCCCTAATAAACACCCTCTTGGTATTGGAGCTGCCCTCTAAAACGTCTACTAAAAATGACCGGAGGGAGTATGAAAGAGGCAGTGAAGAAGGCATTTGAGATTGCTCCCTCCAATTGTGTCATGACTTCTCCAAAGATTCAAATGGATCTTGCAAAAGCTTGCGCACAAGAGATTACTATGTGTAACATCCTGAATTTTGTACAGTAAATTGCAAACACCAAATTTTAAATGTGAATATTATTTCTGAGTTTCCTTGGCATTATTGATTTTTATTTGGAGTTTCTTGGATTTTGTGTTGTGTGAATAATCAAATAAAGAATGAAAAAGAGAAAAAGGCAAAAAGGTAAAAATTAAAAATTTAGAAAATTTACCATGATAACCTTGATAATTCAATTAAATTATTTTAGCCACAAATGCAATTTTATGCATGGAGAAATGAAGAGATAAAGAACAAGAGACAACTTTTAATCAAAATAATGCATTGTCATAATTAACACAATAATATGGAACATGAATTGGAGCTGTAAAAATTATCATGAACATATCAATAGAATATATACCTCTGGTAAAAATATCATAAATTAATAATCTGATTTAGGACTTCTCAAAATTTAAAAACAGAAATTCTGAAAATCTAGAAATTCCAATGTCAGAATTTTTATTAAATAATGGAAGCATATTTTGAGCTTAAAATTTTACAGAAGAATTATGAGACCAAATACTTTTGAAAAACAAAATGTCAAAAATAATAGACTTTAATTGATCTCAATCAAAAATCAAAATCCGAAACAAGAAATTAGGAGCAGTCACTGTTGTCAGAATATTATCAATTTTTCTGTAATCCATTTTAACCTCAAAATTTTACCAGGCATCAAAATCTAATCAAAGACCATGGTCAAAAAGTTTGATCAATTTATACCATGATTTGGTAGCACAAGAAAATCAGAGTCTAGAACCATCTGAGTTGGGACCATTTCGTTTTGGCGCCAACCTCACTGATCAGTGGACCCAGGCCCCACTTGTCAGCTTCATCTTCTCCCTGTTCTTGCGACCGAACGGAAGCCCCCGAGCGAGACACTCCCGAGTCCAGCGCAGCTTGACCAGCGTCTGCGTCGCCCTGCTTCAGCCACGACGCACCTCTCGCGAAGCTTCAGCTGCCCATACCTCCGTCGATTGCCGCCACGAAGCCTTCCCGCCATTGTTCATCCTTGTCGCGTCTGGTGAAGCTCCCAACCGAGAGCAGCTCAACCAAATCCGGTCCATCTACTTAAGCTCTCAGCCATACATTGCACCTCATTGACCGCAATGGACCTCTTGCTACTCTCCTCACTTCTTCCCTTGCTCTCTCCCAGCCGCACGCATGAAGCCCTGCTTCTTTCCGCCATTGCCAGGGAGCTTCCAAGCTCAGAGCCGCGAGCAATTCGAGCAATAGAGCATTCCATTCCCAAATTCCTTTGGTCTAGAGCATCCCCAAGCCTCAAGCATCGAAAGCCCCTAAAAATCCTTGCGCTTCTTCATGCGAATCTTCTTTGCTCCCATCGCCCTTCTTCCCCATGTCAGGTCCACGGTGGCGGCTCGGCTCGGAGTTTCTCCTTCCGTAAGCCCCAAAATAGACTCCCAGTGTCCCTCGATGCTCACCAGAGCCACCGATTCAAGCTCTCACGCGTTGGTTTCTCTCTGTCCTCTCGCCATTTCGCCGCCTCCTCATTGCGCAAGATCGCCTCGTCCTCTCCGTAGAATCGACTTCACCCCGAGCTCTCCTTGCGTCTTGATCCTCCTGGTGTTGCGCGCTTCACGGAAGACCGCCGGAGCACCTTCACCAACACCAGCCCTAGGAGTCCCTGTTTTTCGTCCTCTTGTTTGGAACCATCGGTGAGGTTGAAGAAGAAGCGAGCCAAGGCGCCTTCATCTCTTGAGAAAACGTATTCCAAATATCTGGCCAAATACATTCAAATATTAATACCATGTGCATTTCTAATTAGAAACCAGTGAGACAAATTTGTATAATCATTTAAAATCGAGAAGAATCTAAATATGTAAAAATATTTAGTTTTTGAAGTATAGGATTATTATTTAAATTAAACAATGACTATGGTGTTAATATGGTTGTTAATGAGATTTTGTGTATAATAAACCATGAAATGATGAAATCAATAATCATGAGATGTTAAGATCAGGAGGTATTCAAATATACAAATATATTTAATTTTGAACTAAGTTTAATTCATTTGTTTAGCAAACATTAGTAAATCTTAATATGGCCATTAATAGAAATGAGGGTATAATAGTTCATAAAATCATATAAGAAGTGATTATGTGCTTCTAGGATTTTAATAAGCCTAATCATCGGAGATATTAAATACTTGAACTAAGTTTAATGCATTGCATTGTGACCATTAATAAACTTTAGTATGGACATTAGTAAGAATAGTAGCATGTTAGCTCATAAAATGGTAACAACACTTTGAATATGTTCCTGGAAACAGCAAGAGCCTATGTGTGCATAAATACTTAGAATCAAACTCAATTAGCATTCTCTTAAGGAAAGGAAAGGTAAATCATAACGATAAGTAAATAGATAATCTATTGCAATTGAAGTTGAAATAATGCCAAACCAGCTTTAAAACACTCCATGGGTTATTCCCTGCCAATTCCTGAAAAATGAATTAAAGATCTTGTATAATGTAGTCGCAAACTCAATATGAAATTGGCCGATTTAAGATTTCAAATGTGATCATTTAGACTACTTCAGCGATAGATAAAATAACTCGTTTGAATACCGAAATCAGTAAAACTAGTTTAGAAACACTCTACAAAGTTTATACTACCATATTCTATAAAAAGAATCTTATTCCATTAAGGTTTGCATATTAATATTGTTAGTACAAAACCCATAAGTGTTAACCTTTTGCTTCGCTTTCCTGCCGATTCCGAATAACGTCAACTTTACAATGCCACTTAAGCCTTTTTAACAATGAGTATAATGTATCAGCCAAAGCCTAAAATTTATGATGGGATTGTTATGCAAAGTATGAATCATCTCATTATAAAGAAATAACCATAATCCATCATGTTTTGCATACAAATCTTAATAATTGAATAATCCTAAGTAATCACATTACTTTAGACTTTAATGCGAAAGAATAAACTTTAGGTAATAATGAAGGAAACACAGTAGTTAAGTTGTTTTTATCACCAGAACCTTCTCAAATATGACAGAAAGGTTATCAGTAGCCTAAATCAATAGATCTAGCTTGCATGAAACTAATTCTAAGCGAAATCAATAAAAGATAAAGAACTATTAGTCATAATATAATATGATTATTAAACCTTTTCAATAACTCGCAAAGCAGCTCATCTAAATCTGAATTTAGTAAAGAACAGCTTAGAAATGATCTTTAAGATATAATCTGCAGTAATCTAAGAAAATATTCCTTTTTCGTCTTGCTTTGAATCTGAATCCTCTTAGAGCAAAACCCATAAGTAGCAAAGTTACCCGAAATGTATTATGAATAACAAATCAATGAAAACTTGCAACTAATGCTTAATTCTATTAATCTAACCAATTTTTGCATCTTGAATTCGTAAAATAAGATTAATAAATTCATAAAGAGCAATCCCTGTTTCTTCTGAAGTGTTTTATTTGTCTTTCTATCTATTTCCTTTTTGCCTTTATTGAAGTTAGTGTTTTGCTTTATTTCCGTTGTTCGACGTGTAGAACCCGGTGTTACTGTGTTCGTCGTCATCGTCGTCAACCGCAATCCTTTCTTCACCGTAAGCAAATAAGCAAGGCAAGCATCCTTTGACCATATTGATCCCAGTATTTTATATTCCTTTGTGCATCAAATTGTTTTACGCATGCGATTACTTTATGTAAATTGCTATCTTGCGGATCTGGTAGTTATACTTGTTGTCTCATTAACCTCCTTTGATGATTATGAACATGTGAACCTTGAGAACCTTAGATTGAGGATAGGCATTACTTAATGTCATCATGGGTATATGCGTTCATATTATTCATGCTTAGCCATGCTTTAGAATCAATGATGTAAATGATCAGATTAAAATTGTTTCCTGAAAACCTTGGAAATGTTACTGTTGGTTGCTGGTAATTTGATTAAAAACCCAAAATAAAACTATGGATTTGATGCGGGCGATTATTGGCAATAGCCGGATGTGCAATAAGGGTCTTGCACGTAGTGTAGGGTGAAGTGTCGCCCGTGTCGGATTAAGGACCGAACATCGTGTTGTATGATCCAAGAAAATCCGTACAAACCACAAGTGCTGGGATGGGGTAGCCTTAAACCGATTAAGTTACTTAGTTTAACTTTGCATTTTGGAAGGCCGAAGTAGTGCGGGCACTCCTTTTTAAGGTTTGCTCGATGGGGTGCCCACACCGAGGTGTTGGGAGCCACACTTGCTAATACTAACGGTGTACGCCATACTTGGGAAGTTCCAACATTTCTATGCTCGAGTTCTTCTATAATGGTATGGGTCCAACGTCCGTCATTTGGTGCAAAGTTAACCTAGGTAATGTAAAGGTTTTCATCATGAACATTCTCGCTCACGCTACAATTGGATGTGAAGCGTAGCAAAAAGAAAAGGTCATGTCTTGTGGGTACAGTTGTACACCTCTGCAGAGTTTAAATCTAATTGATTAGCTGTACCATGGTCATGGGTGTCTTGGTGAACTTGCACGAGTTAAATGTTTTATTGTTTCCAAAAGGGTTTATTTTACAAGTTAGCTTACCCACGATGACCCAATGCTATACCTGTGTGGGCAAGTATTGGAATCATTTGTTGTGCCTGTGTGGACAAAGAATGGATATATGCCATGCGATGGCAAGGTTTGATTAAATCGCTCACGCCATGGAGGACGGTGAGTGTTATTTATGCTTTACTTATTTGCTATCAATTAATCTTGCTCTTTTAAATTCGTTTGCAAATAACTTGGTTTCCAATTCAAATTCGCTTTATGCAAAATTAAGCGTAGTAGCCTCCTTTGAAATGGCTGCATGTATTGTAGGATTTGCTCAAGTCTTCTTTGAGTATGTAAAATACTCACCCTTGCCTAATTATATGTAGGTGGTTTAAGCGAAGCTTGAAGTTGTTCATCGCAGTTCTTGGATTCTTTTGAGCGATCTTTTCTAAGGATTTATGCAGTCGATTACTGCGGGATTGGATGGGTACACTACAAGGCCTTGCTTTTTTCTTTGCTATATGCTACGAGTTGTAATATTTATTTGTATAATCGTTTCCGCTTAATTATTGTAATGTATGGTTGTGATTCCAATTGTTGAAATGTGCGTGCTAGCTCTTGATCCGAGGACTAATCTTGCAAGCACATTAGATTTCGCTTTGGCATTCGTGCTAAAATGGGGGTAATCTCACTATGGTGATTATGGGTGAGCTTGAAGATAGAAATTTCTCAATGCTTATTGATGAGTCACGAGATGTATCAATAAAGGAGCAAATGGTTGTGATTGTAGGGTCGATGAGTTCATTTTAGGTTTATTTATTGTACTATTTTATTCATACAATCATGTGATGTTGTTTTAACTTAATACAATTTATGTTATGTAGGTTTGTGAACAAGGAATGGTTATTGAAAAGTTCCTTGGTATTAAGCATATCACTTAATTGTACATCTCTTTGCATTGAAGGAGGCTTTGTTCGATTTGATTGAAACCACCAATTACCAATTTGTAGACTACGTGGGAAAGGTTATGATGGAGCTTCCAATATGAGGAGAATTAATGGGTTGCAAAAGCTGATTCGAGATGAAAATCCATATGCTTTTTATGTCCATTGCTTTGCCCATCGATTCTTGATTAGTGGTTGTGATTGTTGCAAGTTGCGAGAGCTATTGCTGATTTTTTAACTATATTCCCTTGATAGTGACCATTGTGAGTGCATCTTGCAAGAGAAGAGATCGTTACTTGCAAAGCATCAAGATGTCCTATTGGATAAGTTGGAGAATGGTAAAGTTATCACGGGAATAGGGTTGCTTCAAGAAATGAGTATAGCTAGACCTTCGATACTAGATGGGGCTCACATCTTAAAACCTTGCTTTGTATTTTTCGGATGTGGGAGGTAGTATTAGGGTACTAGAGATTGTGTCGAAGATACCTGTCAACCATCAAGTTATAGTGGAGCATCGGGTTTGATCTGAAGATGGAAACCATTGAGTTTGTATTCATCTTGCATTTGTTGATAGACTTATTGAGCAATACAAATGAGTTATCACTTGCTTTGCAAAGGAGGGATCAAGATATTGTTGAATTCATGGGTTTGCTTATAGATGTGAAAGTGCACTTGCAAGACATGTGGGACAATGGATGGGAGCCATTGCTCCAACAAATCAAAACCTTTTGTGAAGCAAATGAGATTCATGTGCCAAATATGGAAGAATTTATATGAGTTAGAGGTAAATCAGACGTAGAAAGTATACGGTGACTCACTTTTATTATTACCATGTTGAGATTTTCATTGCTTCTATTGATGCTATTACATTAGAGATGAACCATCGGTTGATGAAGTTTCTTTAGAGTTCTTGGTATGCATGTCTTGTCTTGATTCAAAAACTCTTTCTCCAAGTTTGATGTAGATAAGCTTGTTCGCCTTCTTTGAGATATATCTTGATGACTTCACTATGGTCGACCGTATGTTGTTAAGAAATCAACTTGAAACATTTATTCTCAATATAAGAAGTGTAGAATTTCATGGATATGGTGATATTGTAAAGCTAGCTCAAAAGATGGTTGAAATAGGAAAAAATAGAACTTTTCCATTAGTCTATCGCCTCATTGAGCTAACATTAATCCTTCCGATGCAGCGTCATCAATAGAAAGAGTCTTTTCTACAATGAATGTTAATGCTAGTGCTTAGTGGTATATTGCATTCTTTTTCTCAATGTTTATAACTAATTGCAAATCATAATTTTATGATTGTATCACTAACTTTGCTAATTTTGATGGACGGTAGCTATTTACACATATTTATGGATTTTTGGGAGCACTAACCACTATGGCATTATCGAGGTACCACCTTCATTGTTCATTGTATTTCAACTTTTCGTTATGTTTCTCTTCTAACTATGTATGATTTTCGATCACAATAGTCACTAACTACTTCTAATTTGTTTGATTTTACCATTGTCTTGTTAGCGGTCTAGCACCCTCTAAATTTATGTCACAGGTCCAAAGCAGTGGATGGGTATGGACGTCACGCAAGGTATTCGATGAAATGTGGATGAGCTCGGAGATTGTTGTGTTTGCAGAGATGAGGCGGTGGCGATGGGCTCCAAACCTCCAAGTCGGGCATGTATGATTTATCTTGCGATTCGTAGGACCTATTTGGGGGAGCTATAGCTTTTACGGAAAGCTGATTTTTGGTTTTCTCGGCTGAAAAGAGGTTGTAGCTTTTTATAAGAGACCATTTGATAAACAGCTAATTTCTCTCAGCAATAAGCTACAAAAGCATGTCTCACCTAGTATTTGGCTTTTGTTAGTTATATGTGGCTTCTAGCTTACGTCAAAAGTCGCTTAAAAGCTGAGCTACTAATTTGTGGGTGTTGGGGGGCTTATTGGCTTTTTAGAAGCTAAAGATGGCATAAAGCCTCCTAAATAGAGCTATAGTAACATGCGTTTGCTTTTGGAAAAGTATTTGATTTTGGATTCAGTAAATAGTTTAGATGGGATCTTATGGGTACTGGCCAAATAGCTCACAAATACGATTAGCAGATTATCACTCGGATGGATCCTATGGGTGCTGGCACATTGGTAGTCTAAAATTTTAGTGCTTTGTTTGCGCCTATGCTTTACCTTTGGTGCGATGTCCCAAAAAAAAATCTAGTACGAATCGATTTCATTCCGTATTCGCTTCGAATTCATGACCGATGTTATTTGCACCATATTCGTATCCAGCACTATCCGTATCTGACTCCGACAAAAAATATAATTTAGGATACGAAAATAACAATATCTGACCAAATCAGAGCCGATTGCACCCCTACTGCTTAGCACGTTGGGCTCGATAGGAGGCTATCGCCCATCATGCTAAGCACGTGGTCAGCGGGAGGCGTGCCAAGCATGGGAAGCGTGGCATCTACTTTGTTGCGCTGCTGGAGGGGTGCCACGATAGGAGTATGTGGTATGTGACATGTGTCATCTACCACTATTTTTCTATGACAAGGCTAAATTTGTAAATTCGTTAGAACATACACCAAATATGTAAAAAAGAAGTATGCAATGAGGCTAGTAATTAAAGCCAAATTAGAGCTTCGCAGCTCCAAGAAGCCAATAACTATGCTCATGCTAGGGCGGGGATCGATCACGATGGCTAAGGGACTTCAACTTAAGTAGTCCCTATAGCCTGGCCAAATCAAATCGAAGCGTCTGAAAGCGATTCGGATAAATTTTTTTGATGAACAGTGTTTTGCTCAGTAAAAAAAACTACGTAGTTCTTTTCGCAGTCTGAACCATCAATTTTGATTCAGACGGTCACATGGAGATTCTGAAATTGCAATCCCTATAGGACTGCATGTGATCTTTGTTCCACATGCTGTGCCCCCATCTTCCATCTCCTTCTCATCATTTGGTTATTGTTTCTAGTACTACTAGTTCTACCTAGCTTTCTCCTTTTAAAAAAAATAAAAAAATAAGGGAGAAATTATAAGATTCTTGTCACAAATGAGTGCAGTTTGAAACTGCATGCATATTCAGAGTGATGCAAGCTAGCTAGATATGTTTTGGATGTATGCAGGGGCTTAACTTCCCTGCATGCATGCTAGCCCAACCTATGTGTCAGTAGATTAATTAATTAATCAAACTTGTACTGGTTAGATTTATATAAATGCATGCAGGTAGCTAGCCAGATTTATTGTTGGGTTAGGGATTTGAAATGGATCAGTGCGACGCTTGATCTGAAAATTGAAATGATGCCGTACAAGTACTGGCTCCTCACGTGCATGAGCATGAGACCACAGGATCCAATCGATCGGGTCGGGTGCATGTGCATGTACACCAGTGGATCTTTCCTCCTTAGAGCAAGTACAATACCAAAGTTTAATAGCACTGAATAATAGTAAATTAAAAATTAACTTGTATCATCTCTAAAAATTATTTCTAGATGTTTTGTAATAACTATATTTTTTCTTTTATATATAAATAATCTACCTATGGTTCCGTGCAAAAAGTTGGCTAATAAATAAGAGACAATTTTCTTCTCTCTTATCTTTTCTGACTCTTGCACGTAGATCAAAGTTGATGTGTACAGGTTAAGAGCCAGCTGATATGGGTTTATTATACATACCCTTATGTAGTACATGTGTGTGTATATATCGTACACACATATGCACGTATAACATGTATATGTACGTATATACTACGTGCTATATATATAATCAATCCCTTTATACGCGGAAGAATTGAAGCCCAATGAGCCGGTCCATTCGTCGCCTCGCCAATTAGCGAAAAAGCTCTCCATTTCTTGAAATTACGGATAGGTCCTGTGTAATTTTACGTGAGGCGAAAATATTTTTTTCCCTTTGCGTTTAGGTCCTCGACGGCATTTTGCGGAGAAGCCTCCGTTAATTTCAAATCGCGAACAAGCCCATTTTTCGGGATAGCTAACAGGTCCAAAAATAACGAATGTGTCCACCTTCTTACGTTCAGTCCTTTCTCGTTTTTAGGAAAAGTTGTTTTAAATCAAGAAAAAACCGGGAAAAATGTTTTCGCCAATAAAAAACAGGAAAAACTATTTTAGCCACCCAAAAAGATGTTTTAAATCACGAAAAAACCGGGAAAAATGTTTTCGCCAAGAAAAACCGGAAAAACTGTTTTCGCCACCCAAAAACCCGGAAAAATGTTTTGCCACAAAAAACACAGACGACCCACTTTTTATAACAAGCGAAAAACCAAAAACGAAAAAAGCAGATTCGTGAAGGTTTATAGCGGTTCATGAATTCGCCATGGTCCAAAGCGACCTTTTAAAAGGAAATACATAAAAAATCGTTTTCCAAATTTTTTTCGGACATGGATTCGCATGGTCCGAAAGCAAACCTTTAAAAAGGAAATACATAAAAAATACGTTTTCGAAATTTTTTACGGTTCATGGATTCGCCATGAGTCCAAAGCGACCTTTAAAAAGGAAATACATAAAAGATCGTTTTTCGAAATTTTTTCTAAGACATGGATTACTTCATGGTCCGAAGCGACCTTTTAAAAAGAAAATACATAAAAGATATCGTTTTCCGAAATTTTTTCAAAGACCAGAGAAATGTGTGCGACTCTATGTCTTCATGGATTCGCCCATGGTCCGAAAGCGACCTTTAAAAAGGAAATACATAGAAAAATCGTTTTCCTAAATTTTTTTCGACCAGAGAAATGTGTATGACCCTATGTCTAGACTTTTTCCCAACTCGATTTTCCATCTCGATCTATGATATTTTTTTAAACGTGTATTGTTACTCGGTGAACGCGTATAGTGTTAGGCTCGACAAAAGAAGGTTATCGTCTCTAATAATTTTTCACCCTTTTTCCTCTAGACTATTTTTGACCGGTGGGTGGTTATGCAAATATGTATTGTCACTCGATGAGCAGCAGAGAGTATTAGGCTTAACAAAAGAAGGTTGTCATCTCTAATAATTTTTCGCTCTTTTCCTCTAGACTATTTTTGGCCGTGGTGGTTTTGCAAAAGATTTAGAGTATTTTGAAATCGTAAATAGGTCGTTCATGATTATTTTGAAAAAAAAACTCTAGGTTCGCAAATTCGATTTGCAAAAAACTCATAACGGATTTTCTCTCATGGCCTTGATCATGATTCTCGCTTAGTACTTATCTTAAAGCCGAAGGAATTGGCCGCCTGCCAGCCTACCCACGTGTCGTGGTTTTTTTTTGTCAAAAGGCCCTTCGTAAATTTTTTAATTACGTTTAGGTCCTCCAGCCGGTTATTTTGCGAAAAAAGGCTCCGTAATTTTGTGTATTCGCGAGCGGGTCCTCCACAGGTAATTTTGCAAAAAAATACATCCAGGTCCTTCTATCGGTTATTTTGCAGAAAAGACCCTATAGTTTCATCTATTCGTGGACGGGTCCTCCTCCAACGGTTTTTTTTTGCAAATAAAAAAAGACCCCCATGGTAACATAGATTCAACGTCGGCTCCTAGCCAGCCTATTTTTTTTACAAAACCGCCTAAAAAAGGAAATTACGTTAAGATCCTCCTTCCTTTCTTTTTTCAAAAAGAACCAACGAGCCAAAATTCACACCGAGCGGTGTAGCGCGACGCGCGAGCTCTGGAGGATTTAGGCGCAATGAGGCCGTCCACGTCGCCGGTTTTTCCGAAAGCTCCCCATAAAATTGGAAATTACAAACATGTCCTTCCACGGTAAATTAGAAATCACGAACGGGTCCTTCTACAGATTATTTTGCAAAAAAAAACCTCAGAGTCCGGTTCTTCGACTTGAGAGATTTAAAAATTTTGAAATCGATGTGTCCTTCCACCGATTATTTTGCGAAAAGGACCCGTAGTTCGCAAATTTGATGCGATCGTCGATTCTTTCGTCGGTCCGAAAGATCTAAAAAAAATTGGGATCACGAGCAAGTCTTTTCGCCGGTTATTTTGCAAAAAAAGAAGCCGGTTATTTCAACTCGGAAGATTTTTAAAAAATTAAATCATAAATAGATCCTTCGCCGGTTATTTTAAAAAAAAGGCCCAGTAGTTCCATAAATTTAGTTTACAAAAAACTCGGACCAAATTTTTTTCTCATGTTCAGCGTTTATAGTATTGCGTTAATTATTCTCATAAGCGCAGCTAACGTCAGCGGCGCGGTGTAGCGCGCTATTATATCTAGTATACTAGGACACGGGAAGAGTTAGCGCGCGGCTCGAACTGGCAGTGCTGAATGGAGGTAGTGTATATTTTGAATGAAGGGCGGGCCGGCGGTAGGTAGCCAGGTGCAGGGCGAGTAAACAGGACCATAACTCCCGGCTCACCGGGCGGTTGCCGCCCAATTAAGAGGGCCGTACCATGGAGGAGCAGCCGCTGAATTAGCCAGATCCGATGTCGCTGAATTAGCCGGATCCGATGTCGCTCTCTATCGTCAGCTGCCAACATACTATGCATATAAGATTTTTACTAACATGAAAAAGAAAGAAGAGAGAGCATATATAGTTGTTTCTTTACGAAGAGATGATCATATAGATAGCACAAAACATCATTATGTGAATTGTTACATATAATAAATATTTTTTATATCATAGTTAAAAGATTGTAAAATCTCATAGAAACAACATTAAAATGTCATATATTGTAGAAATTGTCTTTAATTCTGCTCTTTAGATGATAAGGAGAAACATATAGATAGCGATCGTCTCTATCATTGTATATGCTCTAATAAATAAGGGATACAATAGTGTAATGTCAGCCGTCTATATATATACTTTATCACGTAAGATTTTTGCTGATATAGAGAAGAGATAATATAGCTATCTATACATGAAGAGACGACCATAAAGACAGCATAAAACACCATTGTATGAGTTGTTGTCTGTAATAAACAATTTATTCCATACCATAATTAAAAGGGTGTAAGATCTTGTAAAGACAACCATTGTAGAAATTGTCTTTAATTAATTTTATCTTTAGATGACATGGAGAAGTGTATAGACATCAGTTGTCTCTACTATTGTACATACGCGCTCCAATAGAACACTTGCCCCATGTTATGCATCCTACCTGTCGAAGTATAAGTGAATTGTCTATCTTTCCTCATCAGCTTAAGTTTTTGGGTAAACTGGTTGGTGTATGCAACTCAATATGGTATGAGAGCCAAGAGTCGAGTTGAAGATCCGGTTGGCGTAGTTAAAAAAATAATTGCAGTCTACTTCTATTCCACATCCTAAGTCTGAGAGAGCTTATACATGAGTGGAAGTGTTGAAGTATAAGTGAATTGCCAACCTTTTCTCGTCAGCTTAAGTTTTTGGGTGAATTGGCTGGTGCATGCAACTCAATACTACCGTATAGTGAAGAGAACATTTAAAAGCATGGATGTTTGTGTGAAAATAATAAGAATAAAACTTCAAAAAAATTCATGAAACTATTAATTTGATCATTAGCCTGACAAATTGAAACACATATTGATATCCTAGCGCTCAATCACACAATTGAGAGAATATTAGTCGTATTGATGATCGAGGACGGTATTGCGCAAAGATGCGCTATAATATGTAGTTTAACAAACACAACAAGTGCTACCTTTGAAAGAGCCAAAAGCAGTAGTTTATAGTGCAATTCAAATTTACTTCACTCCTAGAAGAACCATCGGATCACTATCATGCATCTTCACCAAGAACATCACACTATCATCCGATCCGGCCTTGCCAAAGAGAATGTACGTACCTAGTGATATCGATGCGGAAGAGAGTGGGTGGCATTCAATAAATGAATTACCAGCTGCATGCCAACGAACAGGCCTGGCCACCTTGAGTGCGCAATAGAGCTAGAGGTTGGAATAATTAATCATGGCTGAGGTTAATTAGCGCATGAGCTGCTGGCCGTGCCCGTGCAGGAGGCTAGCTAGCTAGCTGTCGCGCGCGATCGCGAGAGGGATCGAGGGACGTCCGTCCGTCCTCGTTGTGTCGCAGCTCCGATCCTTGCCGATCGATCCTCCTGTCCTGAGCTGGTTGCGTACGTAGCAGCAGATCGGGGAAGAGGGTGGGCGGCCGGCGTCGTCCATGGAGGGGTTATGGTGGTACGTGTACATGGCACCCTAGCTAGCTCTGCCATCGCGCCGCAGTACTCGATCTTTTCCCTCTCTCCGTTGCGTCGCTACGGACAGATCCGGTGAGATCCAAGCATGCATATATCTTTCCTAGTGCATGACTGCATGTGCGGTATACGTACTAGCTAGCTAGCTAGCTTGCTCCATGGTCCAAGCATGGCATGTCTACGGACGACGATCGATGCTGGTCGATCGATCACCAGCCGGCCGGCCACGACAAGCGGCAGAAAAGATCCATCCCAGATCTCGCGCATCGTGTTCGTTTTTTTGAAATTTGAAAAGCTCGATACGTACGCACGCACGTACTTAAGCAAGAAAACGAGCAAATTAAGCAAAGAATCAGACACAAGCATATGCCTGTACATGCCGATCGATAGGGATGGATCGCAAGGCTCCAAAACCAACGACATAATTAATGGGCCATGCAGTTCGATACAGTGTATCGTTAGCTGAGCTAGCTGCACATCGAGACTGAGCGGGCGAGCTGAAGAAAACGACGTACGTTCCTTGTCCTTCCGCTGCCTGCCTGAATTCTTGCGCCTTCGTTTTCAGGCAGCTGATTGGAGCCTTCCTTCCCTACCTACCTCGTAATTCCTTATTTTGCTTCTCTTTTCTCCCTTCCTTCTTCGCTCCCTGCTGCTGCATAGACGCCCGGCCTCGCCGCGCGCGCTCCATAAAAAAGAATGAATGGATGAGTGGGTTTATCAGGAATTAAATGTGAAATGAAAGGGAAATTAATTTTTTTTTGAAAAAACAGAAATGAAAGGGAAATTAATGAATCTTCACTACCAACAGTAACCATGTCATATTTAAAAAAATACTCATACATTATCCTGAGCTGAAAATTTTAATTTATCTTCTTAATGGATAAAACAATCACCAGTAAAAATATTAAAAATTAATAATCAATTTTGAAGTATTTAAAAATTCGAAAATAGAAAAGCTGAAAACTTTAAAAATCTAAATTTCGGAATTTTCATAAATTCTGAAATAGTCAGCGAAATATTCAGCCTTCTTCTTCCTTCGTTCGCCGGAGTCCTGGAGCCGAAACCCTTGCTGCTGTAGCCGCCGTCACCTCTGCAAAATCGCGCCGCCGGAGGCTCCAGCAGCTTCATTTCACTGCCACGCAGCAGCCTCGCCCGCATTTCGCAGTACTGCGTCGGCCGTCCCTTCCCCTGTGCCATGCCGCAAGAACCTCGCCGCATTCACACCCGTGACCGAGCTTATCTACACCATTTCCTGGCTGTAAAGGCCTCCCTGAGTTGCATTTGCTCGCACACCATTTCCCCTCATCTTCCCTTAATCCTCTCTAGCCGTAACGCCTTAATTTCCTTCCATTTCAGCCGTTACACTAGAAGCTCTGAGCTTGGTTTGGAACAAAATTGGAATGATTCGGCACACCGTTATCAAATTCCTTTGCCTACTTCTCCATCCACCTACGAATCAAAGCCCTCGCTTAATTTAACCATTGAACGGTCGTATCTTCGCCACTGTGTGCACTGTCTCCCACGGCTCCGGTCTACCGCCGCCGGCCTTGCTCGGGACTTCACCACCGCGGTAAGCCATTAAAACCGAATCCCCTAATCTTGTTGATGCTATCCATGGTGAAAATGAGCGGCGAAATCCCACCCTCGACTCACCTGTGAACGAATCCGAGCCATCCCTAGGTGCGCATGGGTCTGCTGGTTCTCACCGCAACGGCGGCTCGCCGTCTCCGGCGTCCCTCCGCTGGCGGCGGCTGTGAGGACGAGCTCCCCTGCTCTGTGCGTATGCCATGTGGGCCATGGCTGTCAGCATCCAAGATCGCAGCCATTGCCACTAGGACCCACCAGTCAGCTTGATCAGGTTTCTAAATGTCAGCCAAAAATAGAAAGTCGCTTTCCTCGATTGAAAGCGTAAATTCCGTTCATGTAGTTTCTGAATACAGAAAAATATTTTGAATATGAGCACTATGTAAAATTTTAATTCAAATTCAAAGAATGGGTTTAAAATATGCTATATAGAAAAATTTTGCAAACAAATTTTGAATTTGATACAACCAGTTTTATTGGAATCCTTATGCTACTAGAAACCTAAATATATAAAAATATTTGAATTTCAACTTGTTTTGATTTTTTTCTAATTAAGGCTAGTTTCAATATGCTAAATATTCTAAAACGCATAACTAATGCAAAAGAGATCTAAATTGGATAGAATTGATTTCTATATGTTAATATGACTGTACGTTACCTGGATCTATCTATCTATCTATATATATAGAAGCCTCTTTTCTACTCCCGGAGTAATTACTCCCTATGTCGTATCTCTAGCGTATGGGGTATCTCGTCATGCGACGGAGGTATGTATCGTAGTATCTGAGTCTATAAGATCATCTAGGTGGTATGTACATTTTTTGGAGGTGGTATATATATTTTTTAGACATACTCCTTTTTATGTGCGTATATGAAGGTATTTGCAAAATACACTAAAAAACATGGACTCTCTTGCAAGTTTTCCATGTGACTCACATTGGAGTATCTTATAATTAGTGTATGAGTGTACCTAAAGTGATAATGGAGTATTTCAAGATCATTTAGGTAGTATTTCAGATGTGGGAGTAACTACACCCGGGAGTAAAAGATATTTTCCTAATATATGGAAGCCTCTTTTCTACTCCAGGAGTAATTACTCTATGTCGATATCTCAAGCGTATGTGGTATCTCGTGTGTGGAGGGTATGTACAGCGTAGTATCACAGTATATAAGATCATCTAGGTGGTATGTACATTTTTTCAGAGGTGGTATATATATTTTTTAGACATACTCCTTTTTATGTGCGTATATGAAGGTATTTGCAAAATACACTAAAAAACATGGACTCTCTTGCAATTTTTCCATGCGACTCACATTGGAGTATCTTATAATTAGTGTATGAGTGTACCTAAAGTGATAATGGAGTATTTCAAGATCATTTAGGTAGTATTTCAGATGTGGAGTAACTACACTTTGGGAGTAAAAGATATTTTCCTATATCTGAAGCCTTTTTCTACTCAGGAGTAATTACTCCCTATGTAAATATCTCACCCGGAGTAAAAGATATTTTCCTATATATATATATATATATATATATATATATATATATATATATATATATGAAGCCTTTTCAGTACTCTCAGAGTACATACTCCCACCTCTAATATACCACTTAAATAAACATTTTATACTCCTTTATCACTTTCGGTATACTCTAATAATAATTCTAAGATACTCCAATACAACATGATTAAAAAAATTTCTTCATACCCTTTATTTTTTTGCTACATACCCTTTTTCATATGTATAAGGAATATGTAAACAAATTATGCTATAAAGGGTGGATTTTAATGAAATTTTTCATGAAACTCACTTTGGAGTATCTTATAATCAATATTAGAGTATACTCAAAAGGATAAAGAGGTATAACAATATCATTTAAGCGGTATATTAGAGGTGGGAGTACATACACTGGGAGTATGGAATCATTTTCCTATATATATATATATATATATATATATATATATATATATATATATGGGAAAATATTTGGTGAAACCCACCATTTGGTGGAAACACAAAACTCTCCTCCTGGCCATTAGATCTCTCTTGGATGGCTTGGATCCAACAAGGTGGAACCCCCTCCTCACTTATGTACTTTTGCATATAACCCCTGAAAATATTACCCTAATCCCTCTAATCCCTTCCTCACGTGGTGTTCATCTCCTCACGATCTCTCTCTAGCGCTTCCGTCTCCTCTCTGGCGGCCTTGCGCCTCCCTCTCTGGCGGCATGGCCTTGCGCACCTCTGCTCTGCCTTGGCGCTTGACGCAAAGACACGATCTCCCAAGCGCCAGATCCTGCGGCTCAAAGCGCGAGATCCTGCAGAGAACGCCGACCATGCGAGAGAAATTGATGGCGATAAGCGTACTTCTCGGTGCTAATTGATGTCGGTTTCGGACCCATTTCTTCATGTGTATCATCCATCGTGTTTTAGCTATTGACTAGTGTTGGAATTAATCATGGCTTGATCATTTTGCTGAAAGATTACACAGAAGAAGGTGGAGAATAAGTCGCCGTGTTCAGTAATCACCGGCGGGAATTAGTGTGTGCGTTTTGAATTTCTTTCTGTTTGCATTTGTGTTAATTAAGCAAGTTGATAATTGTGGTGATCTGCTTCCATAAATCACGCACAATATTTGTTTCCATACATTAGACTATTTAGTTTATGTATCGATAGTGATTTTACGATTGGCAAGAGTAATCAAAAGAAAATCGCCCTTAACATCTCGTTCTGTGTCGTTCTTGCCCTTGCTTTCTGTTTGTTTTCGTTTCCTCTCTGAGCAAGCGAAGCGAGTAGTGTCATTGTGATCATAAAGCTGGTTCTTCTCCGACCAACCTTCTCCTTTATCATTGACCTTCTTGCTTCCAATCTGAACCAAGTATCCCCAAGTTCGGAGGAAGCGGGACTACAACTAGAGAGGAGAACAAAGCGACAAAACAAGAAACAAAGATAGATTTTTTGGTCTTTGCCAATGCCGCCAAAGATTTTCGTTTTCTTACTCCTTATATAGAAAATGAATTACGAGATAAGTTGGAGATCTCCTAAATGACTCATAACCAAACTCAGGATCAAACCATTTGTTATCCGAACTACCCTCGACATCTTGTAACTAATCGGCAAACACATTTAAACTACGAAGACACGGAGCTCCTTACGACTCAGACTTCCCGGGACTCTGAAGACCAAAACAAAAAACTGGTTTTACACTATCATGAGACCGACAACAGCAAGTTTAGTTTAACAATGTCTGTCCTGGGCATATACCAACAACTAGAAGTTGCAAATTGCAACTCAAAAATGATGTTCTATTATAAAACCAGATGACAAGGCACCGGCCAGCAATGAGAAAGAGTCTTTGCGGCTATACATAACTTGGCAAGTGATTCATGAGGGAACAAGCTCTATTGATCAATCAAATGTTCGGACATAGGTCCCACAAATATTTAGGCTTAAGTCGCTAAACATAGAAAATGGACCATCACACCTTGTTTATAAGCTGCGGTTTTATTACGCACAAGCATATATATAATGGACCATCGATCCATCACAAGCGTTATATCTGCGGTTTCATTCGGACAAGCTTAGGTAACAAGATCATCGACAATAGCGCAACAAAGATTCTTCAAGTCTTCAAAGACACCATCTTGGAGTGAGATGAAGCCATCTGTTGAAATTTCGGTCTCCCGGTAGAAAGAAGCGGCGAAACCGGATAAAGCGCTATCTTGTGATGTAAATTTACTGCAGCGAGTATGAATATTGCAGCAAATTTCACCAAACAAAAAAAGACAATTCAACGAGAAAATTATGTAACCCTTTTAGGGCAATTGCGCTTGTCATGAAACACCAACTCGTTGCATGACTTGCACAAGCGTCGACCCTCTCATTCTTCTTTGGCTTCCTCACTCCCTTATCCAAAGTGCCCTTTAATTCTCTTGGCTCGACCCTTTGTGTGGACATCGATGCGGTGGCAATATATCGATATGGGTTGGAACACGGCTACCGATGAACCCTTCCATCTCTTCAATTGTACTTTGTTGCTTACTAGGAAGTTCATCTTTCACTTGACTACAAACTTATCAAATTTACTTTTCACATTCAACAGGTTATCCATGGAATTTCCACTTGTCGGATGATGTCTTCCAAGTTCTTGCGCATTTAGAACACACTTTTTAGTCTCTAATTCCATTGAGGAATTCTCATTTTCTTCTAACACATATCCATCTTCATCAAATATAGTTTCTCTTTTGCAAGTTTTGCTCCACCTTTGCAATATGTAGTGACTAGGCAGCTCATTCAACTTTGCACCTCGTAATACATGTATAATATGGCGACAAGGAATACCATGTGTTTCAAAAAGCATGCAAGAGCATGTGCCAATCATCGTGATAGTGTCTAAGCGAACTTCTCTCATCTTAGAAGTATCATCGGCTATGTGGCAAGTTTTTAAATTGCCCTCTTTATTTATGGAATCAACCACACAATGGTCCCTACTATGAAGGACTTATACGAAATTCTAGGAATTTAGCATATGTGAAAATCTCCTTTGCCATGCTTCTCTATGAGCCACCACATCTTCAATAGAGGCAATGTATGGAGGCTATCATTGTCATCCTTCAATTCCTTCTCTCTTTGCTCTTCTCTTTGTTGTGTCAAACCGAATCCAAAATTCAACTAAAGCATGCTTGTAACCAATGAAATGATTGAAAAAGGAATTAGTACTTTCCGATCTTGAGGTCGTTCTAAGAATCCCTCCTAAGAATATATCTACGAAATAATTTGGTATCAGAGAATCACGAATCGGTGTCGATTAGACAACCATTCATTACCTTCCAAGTTGAAATCAGCAATAATTGAAGCCCTCGGACTCAAATTCCTCACAAGTCTCACGAGGAATACACACAAGAATTCAAGCGCTTGTAAAATCTTTGGATTTTCCCTCACTTGGGGACCTACTTTTTACGGTACCTTCTTCAATATGTGCCACATACATAGTCTATGCTTGCTTTGGAAATACATTCACAATTGCCACCTTCATGCTAGGATCTTCATATGTGATGATAAGCCTAGGTGCAGCCCTCCCATTGCTTTCAAGAATGTACTAAACAACCATGTGTAGGTTTCTATTTTCTCATTAGCAATTAATGCAGCCCGAGCGAACACATGCACCATGGTGATTCGCTCCGATGAATGGTGTAAAAATCATATTATCTTGATTGGTATTGTATGTTGCATCAAATGATACCAAATCTCCAAAATGTGCATAATTCTTTCTGCATGTAACATCTGCCCAAAAGACATGGACCAATCTACCCTTGTCATCAACAACATAGTCAAAATAAAATCCTGAATTGATAGAGTTCTTTCTAGCAAGGGTGTCAACAAAAAGTTGTGCATCCGATGACTTGATACTATTTCTCAAGCTAGCATGGTAGTTTTGAAAGTCCCTTCGTGTGCATCCCACATTCTGAAATCCGCCATCACTAATACGTAGATATCTATATGCCAAAGAAGTGCCAATGCTAGCCTTATGATGAGTCAAACAATGTCATCTTAGCCTTCTCACTTACTTGCCTATTTGATCGTATCAAATGCTTTTTGCTAGGTGAGACAAGAACATACGAATGTATAGGCTGAAAATACTCAACTCTATATGTATTTTCTTTAGTTAAGCTTGATAGTAAGCATGGCCTCGCATCCACACGGTGAGTTTCGATCATATTTTCTTTTCTTCTTCATATCCAATTTGGGAGCTCAGTCCATTTTATTCCCACTATTTGTACTACCATCACGGAAGCCTTCTTTTGAGCAATAGTACCGCTTCCACATGACCTCACCATCCACTTTTTGTCTTTCCAATGTGGTGAAAAACCGTGAGATGGGCATAATCCTTGTAGAACTTCTCAACCACTATCAAATCTGGAAACACCATGCCAACAATTGGTTTAACATGATCAGGCAAGTTCGGTGTACACGTTATCCCCTGCATTGAAATCATGACTATCATCGTCAATTACTAAAGCCAATAACATTGTAAACATTTCATTTCAATTTGATTTGCACTTACAGAGAATGGCCGTTCACATTTTTTGGAGTGCACGATCCATACGCTACTTGCGATGTTTTGTCGAGAACATCCTTGGACTTCCATTGTAGGCGCGGAGGAGCTATGTGGGAGGATTGATCGAGCACCACCATCATTGCCGAAGCAACCCTTGGTCCGATTGGCCGTTGATGCGAGGAAGCATTGTACTTTCATCGTCCATATCATTGGCTATAAATGCATGCGGTGGCGATGTGATGCCGAAAAAGCTTGAGGTGAGGCGTTATACAGCAGCGTAGAAGTGAACATGTCGCTGAAGTTGGCCATGGGTGTAGTCGTCGGGCGATCATTTGAGCGGTAGATTCTTAGCGTCGGCGCTTGTTGAATTCGGCGTCCTTCTTCTCCTTGTTCTCCTGCAACAATTGCACTACTATCTTAGGCTAAAAGCAAACTGTTGCATTCTGAAGATTAAGCCCACAACACATTCAATTTTCTGTGTCATAGTGGGAATTGGTAGAAGTTACCTCTTTCCTAATCCGATCAAGTCAGATGTTCATGTCTAAGGAAAAGTCAGATGTTTAACTGCGTAAATAACTGATATGATTTTATTTGAAGCGTTTGATCACGTGTCGTAACGAGCTATACATATGATTAAGGTTGTTTGGACTAAAATTCTCTGATCCGTTTCCAACAGGACTAAAATTCTCTGATCCGTTTCCAACAGGACTAAAATTCCCGGCCTTTTGAACCCTGTGATATGTTCACCAAAGACTTGGCCACAAATTTCACAATCAGTTCTGCAGTGTGGACTACGTAACTTCACCACATTAACACTTTCAGTAGTTTTGACAATCGATGTCACCAAATTAGCTTGCAATCCAAACCCATCAAAATTCAACGATGCAATTAGCACGTGAAAGCTCTCAGTTGACAATGTCTGGGACAGAGAGAGGGATAGCTCTAAGCTCTAGCTATGGTCGATGCAAGCATGCATGTAAATTAAGGATTTAATTTCTTAGAAACAAATGTCTGTGATTTTATCAACTTGACCTTTTGGGGATGGGGTATTCGGGAAGCTCATTCTGCTTGCGCCAATGATCATCTTCTGTGAAATTCAAAACGCACACACTAATTCCGCCGGTGATTCTTGAACACGGCGACTTATTCTCCACCTTCTTCGTGTAATCTTTGACAAAATGATCAAGCGAGATTAATTCCAACACTAGTCAATAGCTAAAACACGATGGATGATACAGGAAGAAATGGGCTGCAAACCGACATCAATTAGCGAGAAATACGATTATCGCCATCAATTTCTCTGCATGGTGGCGTTCTCTGCGGGATCTGCGCCTTGGGCTGCAGGATCTGGCGTCATTGGGAGGCAGTCTTTGGCGTCATTGGCGAAGCAGAGTCTTGTTTGGCGTCGCCAGAGATCGCCGAGGAGAGGAGACGTGAAGCGCCAGAGAGAGATCGTGAGGAGATGAACAACCACGTGAGGAAGGGATTAGAGGATTAGGGTAATAGTTTGAGGGGTTATCTGCAAAAGTACATAAGTGAGGAGGGGGGTTCCACCTTGTTGGATCCAAGCCATCCAAGAGAGATCTAATGGCCAGGGAGGAGAGTTTTCAGGTTTCCACCAAATGGTGGGTTTCCACCAAATATTTTCCCACATATATATATATATATATATATATATATAGGCAAAATATTCAGTGAAAACCACCCATTCCATGAAAACTCCGTGGAAACCACCCGTAGAAGTTTTGAAAAATTCTCAAAAAATTACCATATGTAGGGGAGGTGAACTTCTACAATTCTGCAAAATTTTAAGATGAAACTCAATTGTATTTGAAAGATATGAAAAAGACAAACAGCAAAAAGAATAGTGCTAAAACAGTGAAAATTACTATTCATGCTGAATTTGTATTTTTCATATCTTTTAAATGCGATTGAGTTTCATCTTTAAATTTTGTAGGATTGTAGAAGTTCACCTCCCTACATATGGTAATTTTTTGAGAATTTTTAAAACTTCTACGTGTCGTTTCCACGGAGTTTTCATGGAATGGGTGGTTTTCACTGAATATTTCGCCATATATATATATATATATATATATATATATATATATAATGCTAATATATATGTAAGGCCCCCATTTATGATAATAAAACTATCAACAATGGTTTCCCTGTGCACGCAGTACTAGTCCTATGATCAGTGGCTAGTACGCACAATTTACAAATTAACATCACATTCATGCACAATAATATTACAAACATAGCTGTGTCTTAAGATTTCATAATATTATTACAGTCCAAAATTCAAGACTTGCAGCAGAAGCATTATTTAACTTGTAGTATGCCCAATAACGCTCGGGCAACAAACAAGGTAAATCCCTAGAAAAAAAGCATCATCATTATCCCCATATTCTGTATGATCATAAATATATCGCTTGGGTATTCGATGTGTCGTCACCTAAAAACAACAATGATAGCAGGATTCAGTATGTTGCGTACTCAGGAAGACTTGTAGTGTATCACAAATACAATTATAATAAAATGCAAGTCATAACAATGGTAAGGTTTCTACGATTAATTTGCATTGGCAAATTAAAGTATATTCATAACAAAGAGCAATGTTAATAACAAAGTAATGATAGGTATTGAATATCACGATGCAGTCTACCGACTGAACCAATTTCTTTCTCATATCATCCCTTGGCATGAATATATTTCAAAACACCCATTTTCCACCAAATCATTTTAGAAATATATTAAAAGTCTAGCTATGTGATGACGTTACCAAGTGCCTTTGACCGTAGGCGCGGCTAATTAATTAGATTTACACTCTGCAGAGGTGTACAACTTTACCCACAACAAATGATCTACCATTTTTGCCAAGCTATTTAACATACTGCCGTAGGTGTGTCGGTATGGTGATCATAACATAATCGTTACATTACCTAAACCCAACTTTTCACCAGCCCAATGACGTTAACCCTTGTCATGGAGAAGAAACATAAATAGCAGACATACCCTGTATTTTGAAATGGTAATATGAGCAGTACCCCTGCAATAAAGATTTCTTCCCATAACAAAGCGCGTGCAGATTATCTGGATATGCATTCTTGACACCGAGGTGTGGAAGTCTCTCACAAGAAAACCTAACTAGAGTGCTTCTACTATCTCTCACCTACCAATGTGCAAAGCCAGATTTAAGCAACTTAATAGATTAAGACTATCCCATACCAATACTCGTGGTTGTACGGATATATGACACGGACGATACTCCACCCTACACTGCATGCAATTCCCCTTGCACATCCGGCTACTGCCAATAATCGCCTGCATCAAAATCATAGTTTTATTTTGGGGTTTTTAGTCAAAATATTAATAATAAAAAACAAGTTGTATTCAACATTTTCAAATTTCCAAAAAGTAGTTTTTGATTGATCATCTACTTTGTTTGTAATTATGCATGGCTAAGCATGGTTAATATTCGTATATACCCAAGTTGATATCATGTATTGTCTACCCCTTTTCTTATGGTTACCAAGGATCACAAGTTCGAATTTATTAAGGAAATTCCAAGAAATAATAGGTTTATCTACCATCAGTCCAATATAACATCTTTATGAAAAATATGCGCGTGCATTACAGTTTTGCAAGCATTGAAAAGTAATTAATTAAAATAGTAGGATCAAAATGATCAAGGAGTTGCTTGCCTTGCTGATCGTAGTCTGGTACAAAATCCGGGTCGTGGGCGATGTCGTCGTCTACCAACTCTGATTCATCGCAATCTACTCGTCATTCCATAAAACATACAAGGAATAGTAGACCAAAGTAAGGACAAATAAAAGACAGATTGAACACCCAAATAAAAGCTCATTTATTGAAATAGAGGTATTCATTAGTGTGGAGTATATGGACCCGGGTATATGCATGGCGGTCGTGAGGACCACGGGAGAAATAAACCAAGCCAGTACATGAAGATGGATATTACCCAAGAGGGTGCCATCTTGTGAAGGAAACCGGAAGATGGAAACCGACCACCTTGGGGAGGATACAATTGTAATCCTATCCGCTATCATGTTTAAGCGGATAAGGAAAGAGATACAATATCCACTTTGTAACCGATTAGGACTCTTCTTTGTAAAGCCCTCCTCCGCTATATAAAGGGGGTGGGGAGGAGAGAGAACAAGACATCGGACATAACATCTCATCGACTATTAGCTAGCCACATATAATTCGAGCACAGACTAGGGTATTATCTCCACCGTGAGAGCGAACTGTATACATCGGGTGTTCTTGTGCTACCATCGAGTTTGGGTCGTGGCGTCCCCTTTTCATTATTGCCGACAACAAGCGTCGGCGGTTAGCGCGCCCGGTAGAGGCTGCGCTAGGATCAATCTCGGCAAACTTCGATGGCGATCTTGATAGCTTTTTACGCGGCCGTCCGCTGAATGCGTGGCGGTGAGCGAGGCGCAGGCCGCACCCTCTTCTCTTGGTTCTTGAGGCCACGCTGCGCGCTGCAGAAAGCCTCTCGCCCTCTGGCTAAGCGGAGATCGATCGATGATCGATCGCTCGATCGGACCGAGGTGCTCGTCGGTGGGAACGCGAGTACGTGGAAGAGCTTCGGACCTTCTGGTCCGCCAGAAGCCGTGGCGGAGCTTACCCTCGGCCAGAATCGTGGAGCAGGGAGGCCAATCTGCATTCGTCGAGTCCCCTGCCAGCGTTGGCTTCTTTTACACAACACCTTCATTGATCTCAGCCAATTCGGCGATGAGTTCATCGCCCGTGATGCCTATACTTTCTGGTTTTCCCACGATTCAAAGGCTACAATTTCTACATCATTGGAGAGATCCACGCTGGGCATTACGTTCCCGGCCAGGAGAAGATAATGGACAAGAACAACAAGCGTGATGTATATATTTCGGGGACCGAGATGCACATAGATACCGCCATGCGAGATCAATACATATGTACATGCGTGATGTATATATTTTCGAGGACCGAGATGCCATAGATACCGCCATCGACTCGAGCTCGGACGGCCAGGTAAATTTGGCGAATGCGCGTGGGACCACGCCGTCATCTCGGACGAAGTGTCACGACGCCGTCGTGGGCAACTACGTTCCCGAGGATGGCGAGAAGCGCCAAAGTGCAATCTCGCGTGGAACAACTTCTTCGCGCCATGGGTGACATCAACACGCCCACGAAGCCCGCGCGCATACTGGCTAATTTTTAACGCGGCAAGAGCCTCGCTGCGCCCGGCGCCAACCCGCGACGCTGACCAGAGCTAGCGCTGCGCCCGGCGCCAACTCAAGACGGCCACGAGCCTACGCTGCGCTTCGCGCCATATTCGCGCGGCCACGAAGCCGCGCCGCTTCCACTGGCGCTAATTTCGCACGCGACCAGAGCCTACGCTGCGCTCGAGCACCAACCGGCGGCCAGAAGCAGCGCTGCGCCCGGCGCCAACTCCGTCTGACCACGAAGTTAACGCCTGCGCCCGGCGCCATATTGGCGACGACCACGAGCCTACGCTGCGCGCGGCGCCATATTCGCACGGCCACGTTTACGCCGCGCTGCGCCGGCGCCAACTCGACTTGACTAAGAAACGCCGCGCTGCGCCCGGCGCCAACTCGGCGACGGCCAAGAGCCTACGCTGCGCCGGCGCCAACTCCGCACGACCAGAAACCAACGCTGCGCCAGCGCCAACCGGCACGGTCAAAGTTAGCGCTGCGCCGAAGCGCCAACTCAAACGGCGTTAAAACGCCGCGCCCGGCGCCAACCGGCGACCAGAAGCCAACGCTGCGCCCGGCGCCAACTCGGTGACGGCCACGAAGTTTACGCCGCGCCGGCGCCATATTCGCACGACCACGAAGCCACGCCAGCGCCGAAGCGCTAATTTGACGCGACCAAAACCTCGCCCGCGCCGAAGCGCCAATTTTGGCGACCACGAAGCCGCGCCGCGCCCGGCGCCAACTCCGCACGGCCAAAGCCTACGCTGCGCTTCGAGGCGCCAACCGCGCGCCACGAAAGCGCGCCTGCGCCCGGCGCCAACTCCGTACGGCCGAAGTTTACGCTGCGCCCGGCGCCATAGCCGCACGGCCACGAGCCTACGCTGCGCCCGGCGCCATATTCGGCCGTCCACGAGCCTCGCTGCGCCGGCGCCAACTCCGGCGGCTAAGAAACCGCGCTGCGCCCGGCGCCAACTCGATGCGACCCGTTTACCGCGCTGCGCCAGCGCCATATTGCGGCGGCCACGAGCCTACGCCTGCGCCCGCGCCATATTCGCTGACCCACGAGCCTACGCTGCGCCCGGCGCCAACTCCGCACGGCCAAAACTAACGCTGCGCCCAGCGCCAACTCAAGACGCGGCCAGAGCCTACGCTGCGCCGAAGCGCCAACTCGCACGACCGAAACCTACGCTGCGCCCGCGCCAACTCGGACGTTAAGAGAAAACGCTGCGCTTGGCGCCAACCGGCTACGAGCTAAGCCGCGCTTGCGAAGCGCCAACTCCGACGGCCAAACCTACGCTGCGCCCGGCGCCAACTCGGTGACGACCAGAATAACGCCGCGCCCGGCGCCAACCGGCGGACCAGAGCCTCGCCCGCGCCCGGCGCCAACTCCACGGCCAAGACCCTACGCCCGCGTCGGCGCCAACCGGCACGGCCAGAGCCGCGCCTCGCCCGGCGCCAACTCGGCACGACCACGAACCTACGCTGCGCCAGCGCCATATTAAGCGACGGCCACGAAACCTACCCGCGCCAGCGCTAATTTGACGACCAGAACCTACGCCGCGCCGGCGCCAATTTTGCGCCGCGACGAAGCACGCCCGCGCCAGCGCCAACTCGCGACACGACCAGAGCCTACGCTGCGCCCGGCGCCAACCGGCGACGCCACGAAGCCAGCGCTGCGCCGAAGCGCCAACTCGTCTGACGCTACGAGCCGCTGCGCCCAGCGCCATATTAAGCTGACCACGAACGCCGCGCGCCAGCGCCAACTCGCACGGCGAAGAGCCTACGCTGCGCCCGGCGCCAACTCCGGCTGACGGTTAAGAACCTCGCTGCGCATTAGCGCCAACTCCGGCATGGCCAGAAACCTACGCTGCGCCCAGCGCCAACTCACGACGACTAAGAGTTAACGCCTGCGCTTTAGCGCCAACCGCACGGACCAGAGCCAACGCTTGCGCCCGGCGCCAACTCACGCACGACCAGAAGCCTACGCTGCGCCATACAGCGCCATATTCGGCACGCCACGAAGCACGCCAGCGCGCCAGCGCCAACTCAAGACGACCAGAGCCTACGCCACGCCCGGCGCCAACCGGCACGACTAAGAGCCAACGCCTGCGCCCCGAGCGCCAACTTTGGCATGGCCACGAGCAAACGCCTGCGCCCCGAGCGCCACCTTTGGCACGGCCACGAGCCAACGCCTGCGCCCCGAGCGCCACCTTCGGCACGGCCACGAGCCTACCCCTGCGCCCCGAGCATCACCTATGACTCGACTGCAAGCCTATGCCTACACCACAAGCAAGGATGGCACGATCGTGCGCAACACATGGAGTATAAAGACTAAGTCACTTTTTACTCAATTATGTCATTATAAATAAAATTGTTGGCTTTCTTGACTTGCTACTTAGTTGATCCTCAACTAAGCGATGAAAGTCGGGGCTACCTAATAGTGTTAGCATGCGCAACCCTAAATGAGAAGGTTATTTGTGCCAAGAAGTGTCATATGTCAGAATTTTTATTCAATTGACTTACTACTCAATTGTTTCTCAATTAAGCAGTAAGTCGGAGGCTACACCTAATGGTGTTGCACATGTGCAACCCAGCATCTTGAATTAATTCCTATCTGTTTAAATCCGAAAGTGCTCTAAACTCTCGATTGTGAATCCCCGGACGAAAAAGTTTAGTTACCCAACGAAAAGCACGTTTGAGGGAAAAGGCCAAGCGCCAACTCGCGATGCTCGGGGGCTACACTAATCAGACGAGGTGTTTAAACAAAAAGAGTCAAACCACTCGGATGAATTCAAAATCAATAAGGAAAAGGAATAGAAAGATCTAAAATTATATATAAACCAGTCGGACATCACATCCGAGTAAATTGTTTTTACATTGCCTAAGTTCTGCATATACATGATTTCAGGGCTACTAAATTTGGATGCGACGCGTGGAGCTTTATTGAGTTCTTCGTGATCTCTTTGCCTACAATGGGTACTCGATTGGAAAGGAAAACCAGTCGGGAAACTACATCAAGAACTGGAAGCACTCGGCGTGAAGCATGACTCGGTTGGTGCGACCGGGAAGGCGACAACTTCGATCGCCAAAGCACTCGGGCCACTCTTGTGGAGTATATGGACCACGGGTATATGCATGGCGGTCGTGAGGACCACGGGGAGGATATGGCCAAAAGTACATGAAGATGGATATTGCCCAAGAAGCAGGCTGCCATCTTGAGAAGGAAACGGGAAGATGGAAACCGACCTGCTTAGGGAGGATACAATTGTAATCTATCGCTATGATGTTTAAGCGGATAAGAAAGAGATACAATATCCACTTTGTAACCGATTAGGACTCTTCTTTGTAATCGCCCTCCTCCGCTATATAAAGGGGGGTGGGGGAGGAGAGGAGAACAAGACATCAGACATAACATCTCATCAGCTATTAGCTAGCCACATATAATTCCAGAGCACAGGACTAGGGTATTATCTCCACCGTGAGAGCCCGAACCTGTATACATCGGGTGTTCTTGTGCTACCATCGAGTTTGGGTCCGGCGCGTAGCCCCCTTTTCATTATTGCCGACAACAAACGTCGACAATTAGCATAATTATAATTTGTATTTGGGTTTGTATACTACTTTATTATTTGTGGTTACTAGCATTACTTTTAGATTAAATGTTACCTAGTACTTCTTGCTTCATATGAATTATTCATTTTATTTTAACTAATTCAAGAAGTTAAAATTATGTATTTTCATAATTATGATTTTGAATTCAAGATACAAAAATTATTTAAAGTAGAAAGACTAGTGTTACTAAATATTAGGTTGCTTATTATGATTCAGATTCAAAGCACTATATTTATAAATTTTTGAATTATATATTCATTGCCTTGTTGTCCACTGATACTCCATCATATGTCCATCATATTTGCTGGACTTACTAATTCATTTCCTATATCTTCATGTACTCAATAATTCCTTATCATTATAAGTGTACAATTATACATACATATATGCCTATGTTAGATTATGGTCTAAATGCATAAATAGATTCAAGCCATGACTCCCCAAATATTAGTTTATATCCAAGTATATTACTGCCATATTATTTCATTGCAGTGATTTAATAAATTTCAAAATTCCTTTGCATTGGTTTATTCATTTTTGTTTATTATTCTCATTGAGGCTAATCTTTAGTAGAAAAGACTTACAAATTGGGTTTTCAAATGTTTTCACATATTTGAGTTCTTTGGTAGTACAAGGATCACATACAAATTAATTTCAATAAAGTTTGAGTTTAATTATAAATTTTTTATATATGGTCTATTTTCATACCTTCTCTTTAGTTCTATATTTTAATATTTTTCTAGAGTAGCTTTTCAAAATATTTTTGCAAATTCTGATATAGCTTTATTTTAGATGAATTTAGTGATTTGTTTCATTCCATTTAGATTAAAAATGCAAAAGATATTAAAGTTTGAAATTTTACGCGAATTGGAAAATAAAGAAAATGGCAAAATCGTTTTCCGAACTGAAGCGTGTTTAAGCTTCAGCATACGGTGCCTATTCAAATGCGTTGTTGTCGCTGACACTCTAGACCCACTCCTCGGTGACTCAAGCCACGCACAATAGAGTTCACCATCATCGCGACCAGCAGGACCCGCATGACCAGATGTTCAAGAGTTCGCTCGGCGGATTCGTGGCGGTTAGGCACCATAGCGCCAAGGCCGTATTGCGGTGCAATTCGGGTCTCGGCGTTTTGACCCTCGGCTCGAGAATTAATATAATTCATATATATTATTGATTTTATTATGAATAAAAATTTTTAGTTTTCTTTTCTACTTATTTGCAAATTGCAAGACATCAAATATTAAAGTAGAATATTAAACTAAAATACTTAAACACATGCTACTCAATTAATCAAGTAATAAACTAAGTAATAAGTACTATGTTAGTGACTTAGTGTACCTTATTTTTGTGAGCGACTGACGGCGTGAATCTTTCAATCATGGTCATTAGGTCATGTAAGCATAGATCAAAATGATCTCTCTCATAATTTTGTGCTACCGCCATATCCGCCAAGGCCCGCAAGGACCGCCAAGGACCGCCATGACCCCAAGGACGCAATTTATTGCCCAACCGCCAAACAGGCGCCAAAGGGCTGAATTCGTTCGTTTATAGCCGCCAACGCAATATCGGCATAATATCGCGCCAAATCACCGAATTTTGAACCTTGCCTTGCGCCAGCGACTCGAGCAGGTGCGATGATCTATGGCGGGGCTGAATCGTATGACGACTAGCTTCCTTAGGCCATTGTGCATCCAGGGGTGGCACCGATTCCTACCGGTGGCCAGCGGAGATACCTCGCCACTATGGCTATGCGATGGTGAAGAAAGCGGTGAGCCGCACTGGTGACAGAGAGCCCCTCAGGTGGAATCGGTTCCACCTAAAGCTTCCATGAGTCCTTATCGTTCCATTTTATCTATCTGGAGCTACAAAAGTTCAACGGATGCACTCAGCACCGTTCACCGGTCTTGAAGAAGAAAGGGCACGATGGCAATGAGCTCCGGTTGTTGATCTCTGAAAATGGTAGAGGGCTTTTGATCCTCAGTAATTGTAGAAACTAATGCGGAAGAGAATTTAGGAATAGTTGACTGCACCAGCTTAATTTGACCTCGATAAAAAAGGCTAGGGTTCTTCGACTGAGACAGAAATGAGGGAAATTGGCAGTGATCAGTGGATTTCAATGGGTGAAACTAGAAATAATGGCGCTATTCTACGACCTTGAAGCAAATATTTAGCCGACCGAGGTTTTGTCGCTCAGAATAGGTGAAGGAATGGGCAACTCTACAGAATTCTTCTGCACGGTGGAGGCGTGGCGAGCTGCGGAGAAGGTGGTTTCCTCAGGCGTCGCAAGGTTGCAGAGGTGGCGAAGCTATAGCCGGAGGAATGATCGTGGCCTAGCGGGGAAGCTCCGGCTAAGAGAGGAGGAAGAAGACAAGAGGTGTTGCTGATTGGTGGGGTCACGTACAGTATCAGGCCCATGTGATAGAGACCAGTAAAGAGAACTCCAAATTTTTTTGTGAGCCGAGCCAAGTTTGATTCAATGGATTTGTTACCCATCTTATCTGTGAATTTATGAGGAATTTACTGCTTGATGGATAGAGAGTTATCTACACATTGAAAAATTTTAGATGATAATGTTGACCACAAAATTTATAAAAATTCTGACAAGGTACTATGCTTAATTTTGAGCTTTCTAATTTTAATTTATTGAAGTATTTATATTTTGTTTAAAATTTTTGAAACGTTTTTTGAGAGTTCTTGATGACTATCTTAGTCTCCTATAAAATTTGAAACCTCAAATTCGTTATGGTTTATTTATTAAAATTTTGACACTTGTATTTTCAGATTTTTAGCTTTTCTGTTTTTGAATTTTTATAAATATCAATTTTAATGATTATCTCTTGATATTTTACTGTAGATGTATCGAGCTAGACTAAAGATAATGTAAAAACTTTCACTTCAAATTTATGATATATTCTTTTTATTAAATTCTGACATGATTACTATTATTAGTCAAGGTTTATTAATTTTGATATGATTACTTGGCCCAAAGAGAAGAAAATGAGAACACGACAAAGTTGTCAGGAAGGATTTTAGAGTAAGGCAATAGAAAGAACAAGTTTTCTTTAAAAGCTCTAGAAATCCAATAAAAGATCATAAAAGAGCTTATGATCCTAAGAACTAGCAATTTTCACTGCGATCATAAGAACCAAGATGCATTCATATTTTTATCTCTAAATGATGTCTTTTCTACAATTTCTCCCCCTTTTGGCAATATAGGCATCAAGAAGGCATTTTTTTGTTTAATTTTGAAATTTACATAAGTATGCATCCTAAAAGAAGATTTGAAGATTATCCAAGTGATTATAATGATAAGATATGACACCAAGCTAGTCAATTTTAGATTATACTAAACTAAGACATTTCCAAGTGCAAATAACAAATTTTGCTAGCAAGCTTATTTTTTAATATGACATTTTTGCAAGATTTGACAAGTGCATCACTTAGCATTAGTTTCAAAACTGGAAACAAAACCACTCAAATAGTCAAATGGAAAAACTAGAGTTCAACCTACTCAACACTTTGGGGAAGCATCGAGGATCACCTAGATCTCGTGAGCAGAACGAATGTGAGAGATCCTATCGTACTCACTGCCACTAAGGCTCTATATTCGGATGTTCTTTGCCTTAGCGTTTGCCTCAACGTTAGCCGTATTGCCGGCCGTGACGTTCTTATCGACAGGAACCTTACACGGGAGCTTCATCTTTTGCCATATCAAGAAGACCTAGGCAGTGATGTACAACTCCATTCGAGACTTCTAGAAGAGAAAATCAACTCCAGAAAAGATGGGAGGCTTGGTGAAATATTTGTCCGTCGCCATGACTCTTGAGACCGGTCAAGATTTATGAAAGAGCAAAATCATCTCTGATACCAATTGAAGATAGAGATGAAGATCAGAGGGGGAGAATGATCCCAAAATAAAATTTTTCCTCACTCAAAACGGTCCAACCAACAACTTCACAACATCAAAGCAGAGCGGAAATAGCGAAAATCCAGAAATTCTTAGCCAGAGGCACTCTACCAGTACAGGCGATAGTTGTAACGTTATGAATTTTTCGATTTCCTGAGTTTGAAAATTCAAAATCTGAACCGTGGCAATATTCTCGAATTAAATACAACTTAAATTGAATTTTCAAAGTCGTCAAGAATTTAATTTGATTAAATTATACCTCAAATTAATTATTTCTTATTTTATTTGGGTTCCTTGTATTTCATTGGATTTTACGTATTTTTGGGGATTTTTGAATTTATTTGTTATTTATTGGATTTATTGAAGTTTATTAGGATTTTATGGAATTATTTAATTTGGAAATAAATTCCAAACTCTTTTTTCTTCTGGGCGAATTCTTTCAGTAGGCCGATCATGTCCACAGAGTCGTAGGCCCAACTCGCTAGCATAGCCAATCGGTAGTAAACCTAGGCGAGTGAACCTCGTAGTTGATATCAATCAACATTTGTCATTAGCGAATCATTTCAACCTGACCATGAAACCCTAGATCGGCGTCGATCCGATCCCTTGATCATCAGCAGCGCCACGTCGCTGAATAAGCGCCGCCGCCTTGCCAGTCACGGCCGCTTGAACCAACCTTGGCATCGCGCTTTTTCCGTTGCCTAGACTATTTAAGCTCGCTCGATTTTGCCCGCGCTCTCCTCTCCACGCCGCCCATTTTACCCTAACTCTCATCATGGAGATGCTGGTTTGGAGACCGCTAGACCTCGCCGGAGTTAGCTAGTGAGCCAAAGAACTTCTCCGCCGTATTCGCCGCCTACGGTGAGTCTCGCCGCCCTTTTGGTACGGTGAGTTCACCTCTTCACACTCTTAGGAAACCCTAACTCTTACCTTCCTCCATTGTTCATTGCGGATCGTCTCGTCTTCTCGGCCCGGTGGCTGCGCCGCCCTGTCGCCGTCGTTCTTCCTCCATAAATGTCGGCCGTCCGTCGATCGGCAGCGGCGGATCGGCATCACAATCGCCGGTAAATCCGGGCGATCCGCCTTCACATGCGCTTGCGTTATGGTTATGTGCTGCGCGTGTATGCATACGTGTAGTCCATGTGTGCGCCACCTCGGCGCTAGATCCCTATGATCATCCGTCGGCGGCGCTTCGTTGCGTGTCGCGACGCGTCAACACCAACCGCCGGTGGAGCCACGCGCCCGGAACGCGTCGGCGCCACCGTAGGTCTTGAGCCGCGTGGTTGATGCGTTGGCGTCGCCACCTCAGCCCTAACCCGTACACATGTCGGCCACGTCGATGCCACGTCAGCCGAAAATCCCGTTGGTGCCACGTCGGCCCTAGCGTCTCGCGGGTCGCCCACATCACTGCCGCATCATTGCCACCTCGGTTTTAGATGCTCGCATGGCGCTCACGTCATCGCCACCTCACCGCCACGTGTTTTCCCTGTGGCGTCACGTCACCACCACCGCACCAAATACTGTGTCACCGACACAAGGGGTCCACCGGTCAGCCACAGTCAATATTCTGATTTAATCCCGAATTTCCGAATATACAACCAATCCCATGCCGACACATGTCACAGTTTGTTATTTTCCCGATTTTCTTTCCATTTAAACTTCGGAAGCCCCGTTCTCCTCCGTTCGAACTCCGATTTGAACGATTCAAATTTCTAAATTCATCTAAAATCAAGATCTATCTGTTGGTGTCAGTTTTATGAATTTTTGAATTTTATTTATTTCTGTTTATTTATTGTTTTGCCTCGATTCGCGTGTTTCGCGTGTAGACGACGTACCGGTTGAGCGAGAGGAGTATCCAGCAGAGGTTGCAGCAGCGGTAGAGGTTGAAAGCAAGTTTCCCTTGACCATATTGAACCCAAATTTATGAAATGCTATTTTGTGTTTAAATTATTGCATGCTTATTATGTGCGTATCATACTTTAAATACTGTTTCAATGTAGCTATATTCCAACTTTGTTATGCCACATTGATATTCAACTTGACAACCTTTGACACCTTAGGAAAACTAATTACTGTAATTAACGGTAATCATTTTATTAAGGAGCGGTGAAAATGCTTAGCCATGCTTAATCACGTCGGTACCTTACCATTATGGAAATGATTTCATTCTTGATTCAAAATGAATTGTGAAACCGATGGCAATTGGTGTTGCGGTATTAATTTGAAATTAAAAGTGAAAAATGATTTAGGCAAGGCGTATTGGTTGGATGGCGGGTGCGGGATGCATGTAATTTTTGGAATGTGATTGTCGCCCTAGTCAATTAAGGACCGATCGTGTGTTACCTTGGGCCATGCTATCTGATACAACCACATGTCTATATGGAGTGCGACTTGGTTAAGTAATTTGCATGTATCGTTATTTGACTTCGCCGGTGGGTACATGCGAGTTTGTCGAGATGACACTTGCAAAAAGCGCAAAGAAATTTGTGAGCGAAACCTTAGCGGGTGAAGTCGATAGCGGTATATGCATTATAAAAGGCCTTGTCATGATCTCCTGCACGCACACCAAAGGAAGTGTGTCAATAGCTTGGCGCAAAGGGTTGATCATGTCGTGTGGGTAAAAGTGTACCCGGCTCTGCGAGTCTTAAAAACTACTTAAGTAGCCGTGCCTACGGATAAGAACAGCGTGGGCAGCTTTCACATAATAGATTTTACGGTTTTGGTTTTAAATGGAAAAATGATGATTTGGTTTGAAATGAAAATGTGGTTGGGAATCATGACTAGAGCTCCGGAAGTTTAGATTGGCGGCTAGAGCCAACGGGTAGTTGGAACACGGAAAATTGTTATACTTCAAAGTTATTTAATTATGTTATTTTCATTTTGGTAAATCTTTGCTTTAGAAATTATTACTTGTATTTCCTTTAAATTTAGCTTTATGCAAATGAGCCATATTATGCCTTCCTTTGTTTAAAACTTGCATTTAGTTAATTGCATTATGTTTCCAAGACTTGCGAGTATGTTGCATACTCACCTCGCTTTTATTGCGAAATTTGCTTATTCCATAAAGCGGATGATGGGAGAAAGGGTGAACAAAGGCACATGATCCACAGTTCGACATTTGTGCTCTGAACTTTGAGGAGGAGGGCGACTCGATCTTCTAGGAGCACACCCCGTCGGTTGCTGTGGGCTAAGCTGATTAGCTCTTTTTGTTCTACATTTCATTGCTACTTTTACACTTAGTAGTAAGGCTTCATACTTATA
Source organism: Guadua angustifolia (assembly GCA_036346375.1). Lineage (NCBI taxonomy): Eukaryota > Viridiplantae > Streptophyta > Magnoliopsida > Poales > Poaceae > Guadua > Guadua angustifolia. The sequence goes on from CM070506.1 coordinate 854,557, forward strand.
ATAATGTGATGATGTTGTTACACTCTTTTGTATCTTGTTATGAACTTTATGATATGTACGTGTTATCATCCTTTGTATCTTTGTGTGCGCTAAATTGTTCACAGACTAAGCGGGTTGAAACACAGAGGGGTCGGATTTGGTAATCCGGGTCCCCACAGTAGTGCTAGACGAACAGTAGTCTAACACTTCCAAGATACCATAGTGGTATTGCTGGGGCACTGTAGCTATAAGAAAATCAGCACTATGAATAGTAATTTCAGCTTGAGTTCAAAAAGAAAAATTGAGGAATCTTTTGATCAGCTAATCCAAACTTAATGAAACTTTGTGGACACCTTCCTTTGGATGTTAGTAACCTATGCCAACCTTCGATTGTAAGAATCGATGTCAAAGTTATGACCTTTTTCAAATTTACAGAATGGTGCACAAGAACGGGTTCAAGAACGAAAACTTGACTCTTAGCTAGCTCGTGGGCTTTTGATGATCAAGATGGCCCTAGATGGCTTCTCATATGTTATAGCAAGCTAGAACACAAGATAAAAATACCCAAAAATCCAATCTTCCAAGATTGATCCTCTCATGAGTAAAAATCGGTTTCTTACAAGGAAGAACACAAGACTTGCCTAGATGATTTGGATACATGGTCTAAAGAGGACTCATCCATCAATCATTCATCCTTGACAAAAGATCCACAAGTATTTTGAAGGAGGGGAGGCAAATCCAGATGTGCGAAAAGTAAATTGTAAGAATGTAAATTGCAGAATTTAAAGACATAATGTAAATACGGAAAGTAAATTCATACACTACTACAGCGAGGCTTATATCAGACGCATGATCACATACGGTTTTGAAAAACCGTGCGTGATATGGAATTATCCGCAGAGCGGTTATGTACTCAAACCGTCGGTGTAGATATAACCATCTGTGATAGCTACGATTACTCGTATAGGCGGTTTCTAAGTAAAGCAAATGCAGTGAAATCCTGAGCGGTTATATAACACAACCGTCTGTAATATCTCTGATAGTCATTACAGTTGGTATATTTAGAAACCGTTTGTGATATTTCTTACATCACGAGGCATTTGTAATATAAAACCGTCTGTGATATCTCACGTATAAACAGAGCCTCCGACCACTTCGTTTATTGATAATTACCTCTCTGCCTTCTAATTTGAAAGAATTGAAATTAAATAATATTATATTTGAAACAATTGGAACTAATATTCCATTTGCAATAATTAAAAGAATGGCGAAACAGATTCAAAACTTGGAGCCGTTTGAGGTCTAAATGACCTTTTTTGGAATTAAAATGCAGCGACATATACTCGCACAAACCAGCAGGATCTGATCATTTGATTTTGGCACATTTATGAAATTTGGGTACTACTTTTAGAGTTATCTTTCAAAGCGAGCCAAAAACGCCCGATCAGATTCTGAATCAAAAGTTATGACCATTTTAACAAAAGTTCTCGGTTTCTTATTTGCAAACTAGAATCGGTGCCCAAAAGAATATAATCGGAGAGCTCATCGTGTGATGATTTCGGAAAGCTCAAGAATACCAAAATCGAACGTACGAGTCAAAAGTTATGGTGTTTTTACAAGTTCCGTGAATAATAATGGCACATATATTGTAAGCATCATTAATAGTCAAAAGTATGGAAAATAAATTTGAAAGCTTTAAATTTTGCTAATTACATCCATAGTTTGCTAATTTTGTTAAAAGGAGGAGGGAGGCATAATATGTCAGATGTTATCATACCACCACTAAAATACTGGATGTTACAAGAACTCTGCGATTAAGTGTGCTTAGATGAGAGTAGTAATAGGATGGGTGACCTCCTGGGAAGACCACACATGTGGTGTTAAAAACGTCTGGGAAGACCACATGAGTAGTAATTAGGCGAGAGTAGTATTCCTAGGTATTAGGATGGGTGACATCCTAGGAAATCTCTTCTAATTTAGTGTTTTTAAATTACCAGCTAGAACAGTGTGTGATGTGTTCTTATCACAGACGGTTCTAACCTCAGCCCTTATCACGAGGCGGTTTTTGTTAGAGCAAATGCGTGCACAAAATCAAGAGGAGAGGGTTACCCTACCCTCTATTTATACACTACTACCTGAGCGACACATCACTATCACTTTATACGTAGCCGGTTCTTAAGTTTTCGGAAAAAGCGATTGTGATAAGTAACCGGAAGGGTGTTAGTAATAATCACTATCGGTTACGAGATTATAAGTGATTGTGATGTAGCTTTGGAACATCGAATCGGTTCTCTACTAAAAGCGTGATAGTGATGTGCGGTCATCGAATCGGTTCTTTTCATAGAAGTGATAGTGATGATCACGTGACATCACTATCACTTCTATGAAAGAACCGATTACGATGACCGTGCACATCACTATCACTTTAATGAAAACCGATTACGATGTGCACATGGTTATCACTATCATTCTTTTTATAGAAGCGATAGTGATGACCGTGCACATCACTATCACTTGTTGAAAAGAACCGATTACGATGTGCGATTACGATGCGCTCGTGCTTATGTCTAGATGGCGTGAACATCGATATCGCTTTTGAAAAGAACCGATTACGATGTGCCTCGCTAGGTTATATATACCACTACTTTGAACTCTTCTCTGTTTTTGCTCGGAGGAGATTTCTCACATACCACAGAAAATAGCTCATATTGTGTGGTTGGAAGCAATAGTTGGGTGAAAATTTGAAGTCCTCATGGGTGGGTATTAAGAGGGCAAAATTGAAACCCTATCTTGAGGAGATTCCCTCTTTTGCCCTCTATTGCGGTTTTCTTCAAAATGTGAGCAGCAATTCTTTAAACCCTTCAATTTTGCTCTGGTAATTTCGATATGTCGTCAATAAAGTTTAGGTTGCCTTTGGAATTGTGTGCGTGCTTTCAGATTTCACACTCTTTATTTGACAAGCGCATATCTATTTAATTTTGTAGTCACGATCTCTGTTTATATATATGGAATTATTATTGCTATCATGTAGTAGCTGTTATTAGAGTTTAGGGCGTAACCTCGTCTCCGTTCGAGGTGCTTATTTATAAATATCTTTGAGCGAAAGGGCATATTTATAAGCGGCGATCTCGAATTGTCCACGTTTTTGGACAATTCGAGGATATATGGTTCGAGCAAGTTCTGGTGTGTTGTACAACTTGAGTAGATTTGATAGCGTCTCTCTGGTGTTCTCCGGATACACACCCTCTTGACTGTTGCCGAGGCGTGTATACGGAGAACGGCGAAGATGATCTTGAAATTCTCTGAGTTGTACAACAACAAGAACTTGCGAACCATATATCTCGAATGGGATAGGACCTAACCTATTTAGAGATTAGGAGTCATCGTTGGTACCCTTGATTTGTTTAGTTGTAGTAGAAAGATTTGCAAGCTCTGCACTAGCTATATAATTAGATTATTTGATATCGTTGTTGATGTTAAAATTTATGTCTCTTATGTAGGGAATTGGAAGCTTTAAACCGGGGAAGAAGCTAGGTATCGATCGTGAGTACATTTATATATCTTGGAACACATCACTATTTTGCAAAGGTAATATTAATTGAAATGATGTCTCAATATTTAAAATAGCTATAGCTAGTTATCGCTCGATTTTTCCTTAATTTATTGTGCGAAATTTAATTGCAGATGGACCGTGAGAATGGATGTATCGGAAAAGCCGTGTGAGTGCTGAATTTGAGAGGGTGTTAAGGAGTTCAAAAAATTGCGAGAAAGGCGACATGGTGAGGAGGGTGTAAACTTCATATATTGTCCTTGCATTGATTGCACCAATCGAGGAGATTTAACAACTCATCTCAAATTGAGGACCACGATTCGGCGTGGCCGTGAGAATTACACATGTTGGATCCATCACGGGGAGGCGGTAGTACCCCTCCGATATACTGCGAAGATCACGGTGGAACCGGATGGCGAGTTCTGACTGATATGTTTGAGGAGGATAATTTGGAGCAAATGTTGCGGGATGTGGAGGTAATTACGGAAGAGAGTTTGAAAAGTTTAAAAGCTTGATAGAAGGCGATGCCAAACCGCTGTTCACGAGGTTGCAAGCGGAATACACGAGGTTGGGTTCGGTCCTTGCATTGTTGAGCGAAGGCAAAACACCGTTGGGCGGATACAAGTTTCAATGCACTACTAGTTCTTCTATCGGATCTGCTTGGGAGAAGCGAGTTGCCAACAAGCATTTATGAAGCGAAGAAGCTACTATGTCCCATGGGAATGGAAATAGAAAGGATACATGCATGTCAGAATGATTGCATCTTGTCTTAATGCACATCGGGGCTGCGTTTGTCGGTTTGCGGTGTGCCGGTACAAACAAAAGGAAAGCGTAACGACAAGAAGCGTAAGCGAGAACAGCTTGACGGTGAAGAGGTCATCACTAAAGGTGCACGGCCAAGGTATTGTGGTACTTGCCCATCATTCCCGTCTGGGGCGGTTGTTTGCAAATCGAGAGAGGCAAAATTGTTGCGTTGGCATTCTGAGTCTCGAAAGGAAGATGGCAAGTGAGACACCTGCTGATTCGGCTCAATGGAGAAACATCGATTGGAAACATGAGGAGTTTGGTGCGAAATGAGGAACATAAGATTTGGGTTGAATCAAGCGGAATGAATCCGTTTGGTAACATGAGCGATCGTCCTGACACTGGCGATTCATTGTGTATCTACAACCTCCCTCCTTGGTACGTGCATGAAGCGGAAGTATATCATGATGTCATTACTAATCTCGGGACCCAAGCAGTAGGAAATGATATTGATGTGTACCTTGCACCATTGATCGAGGATTTGGTAAAATTGTGGAATGAGGGGTAAATCGTGTGGGATGCGTACAAAGAGCATTTCACCCTCACGGACTATGGTATTTTGCACCATAAATGATTTCCGGCCCTTGGTAATTTGGCGAGATTCTGATCTGAAAAGAGCCAAAGCGTGTCCTATTTGTGAAGAGGCGAGAGTCTATGGGCTGCGAATTCCAAGAAAAGCGTATATATGGGTCACCGTAGGTTTCTACCTCGAAGTCATCGATCTAGTAAGATGGATGACAAATTTGATGGGAAGAGGAAGTCCGTTGGCACATGACCTATGAGTGGAAGCCAAGTATATTCACGTGTAGAGGATATCGATGTTGATCTGGAAAAAAAAGTAAATCTGTTAGTCCTAGGACCATTTGGAAGAAGAGGTCAATATGCAGGACTTACCGTCTTTGGAAGGAGTTAGATGTCGGCATTGTATTGATGTCATGCATGTTGAGAAGAATGTCTGCGACAACTTGGTTGGCATCTGCTTGAACATACAGGAAGACCAAAGATGGTGTCAATGCTCGTCGCGACATGGCCTACATGGGAATCGAGCCCGGACTTGCGGTGATAGAGGAGGATGGAAAAGGCCGTACATCCTGTGCATGCTACACCTGTCCAAGAAGGAGAAAGAAGATCTCTGCAAATGTCTCCAAAGTATTAAAGTTCCATCGGCTACTCATGAACATTAAAAGCTTGTGTCTATGGATGATTTGAAGTTGTTGGGCATGAAGTCCCATAGTGCCATGTCTTGATGACCCAAATGCTCCTAGTTGCAATCGAAATATTCTCCCGAGAGGATGTCGGGTTGGCAATCACAAAGTTGTGTTATTTCTTCAATGCGATCTCTGCAAAGTTATTGACCCGATGTACTAGACAACTTACTGAGTGAGGTGGTGCGGACTCTGTGTCACCTTGAGATGCATTTCCCACCGTCGTTCTTTGGCGTAATGGTCCACCTTGTTGTTCACCTTGTCGAGAGATTAAGATATGTGGACCCGCTTTCCTCGTTACATGTATCCGTTCGAGAGGTACATGGGTATATTAAAGTCGTGCGTGAGAATCGATTGGCTTTGAGGTAGTATTGTTGAAGGTTATGGGGATGAAGAGGTTATTGAGTTTTGCGTGGACTACGGGTAAAGACAAGCAATCGGTGTTCTGTATCTCGTCATGAGGCGGACTTCTTTGGTAAAGGAACCGTTGGGTCCAAACTAATGAGTCAGAGGTTTGATATGTATTGCAAGGCGCATTTCACGAGTCTTGAGAATAGCCGAAGTTAGTCCATACATCGAGCGACATAAGTTGATATTACGGAAGAGAATCCACAAATGGATGAGCTTTCCATCGCACAAGAACACAATGATCGATTCCTCACATGGTTCAAAAGAAAAAGCGGAGGTCTCCTTCTTGAGAATGTAAAATGGTTGGTGACGGACCAAGATTTAATGTCTGAGACATGGCGAGTGCGATATTAATGGTTACACCTTTTATCTTGAGAGTCAAGATGCCAAAATCTTGTCCAAAAGCAGTGGTGTGAGTATAAATGCTTTCTCGATGATCATCACTTTCAGCAGTCTCCCCACCGCAATGAACTCCTACTATGGGATGATCGAAGAAATTTGGGAGCTCGATTACGGAATATACCAAGTTCCATTGTTCGATGTAAGTGGAGTGCGACTTCCACATGGAGTGAAGGTCGACAAGAGAGGCTTTACTATTGTGGATCTCGATGAACTTCGCCTACAAAGATGATCCGTTTGTCCTTGCGAAGCAAGCAACTCAAGTCTTTTCGTCGCGATCCGGCCAATCAAGGTTGCCGTCGTTCTTCATGGCAAGAGGCGGATCGTAGGAGTTGAAGATGTTGTAGATGAAGAAGAGTATAACCAATTCGATGAGATACCTTCATTTGCGAGATGGGGCTTGTCTTAGCGGGGATGGCGACACACATGGAGCCAATTACATGCGAGTAGATCATCATGAAGGGCAATATTGTAAATAAATGGACTATTATAATGTATGTAAAATAGTATTGTAAATCCAAGGTGATTAATTGCTTTGGAAGCTTGATGGAAATGCATGCAATTTCTCTTTATCTGCACTTTGTGCCATAATTTGTGAAAGAAAATTCCATTTTGTGAAATTATTGTTGGGAAAGCTTGTAAATAGTCGAAAGTTCATTTACGGAAATTTTACGTACAATTCAGATTAATTTGAAAAAGTTTTGACTTTTCTCGCTTACGCACAAATCATGTCTCTGAAATGAATTTTGGCATATTTCTTGAATGAGGTCGCTTTTTCCAAAAATTATTTTATGAAAAGTTTTGCGGTATCTGAAATATGTTTACGCAAAATTTCTAATAATTTCAACAATGTATGACAAAGTTATGGCATTTTCTCTCTTTGATGAAATGCTGAAAATTCAGAACTTGCAGATGTGCGAAAAGGAATAGTGCAATAAACTACATCGATGTCGGTTTTATTAAAAAAGTAATCTTGACGACTAACATCGATGTTCTATTAGACAAGCGATGATCAAGCATCGATGTCGGTTTTCTTAAAAAGTGATACTAATTGTGAAGCATCGATGTCGGTTTTCTTAAAAAGTGATACTAATGATAAAGAATCGATGTCGGTTTTATTAAAAAGTGATACTAATGACTAACATCGGTGTTTTATTAGAAAAGTGATGATAAAGAATCGATGTCGGTTTTATTAAAAAGTGATACTAATGATGAATTGTGCGATGTCGATGTCGGTTTTCTTAGAAAAGTGAGTGATACTAATGATAAAGAATCGATGTCGGTTTTATTAAAAAAGTCGATATCGGTTTTATCTTGATACTAATGACTAACTATCGATGTTCTATTAGACAAGTGATGATAAAGCATCGATGTCGGTTTTCTTAAAAAGTGATACTAATTGTGAAGCATCGATGTCGGTTTTCTTAAAGAGTGATACTAATGATAAAGAATCGATGTCGGTTTTATTAAAAAGTGATACTAATGACTAACTATCGGTGTTTTATTAGAAAAGTGATGATAAAGCATCGATGTCGGTTTTATTAAAAAGTGATACTAATGATGAAGCATCGATGTCGGTTTTCTTAAAAGAGTGATACTAATGACTAACGCAATTCTTAAAACCCTACCCATAACCATTAGCGCATGACACACTCCGCAGCGCTTAACCTAATCGCTTGCCCCGCCCGTGCCCCGCCGTCCGTCGCGCCTCCGCCGTCGTCCGTGGGCGCCTCCTTGCGTCGCCGTCGCCGTCGCCGAGCGCGCCTCCGCCCGTCGCCGTCGCCGAGGCGCCCCACTCCCGGTGGGATTCGATCTTCAAAACATCACCGTCGCCGCCATCTTCTTGTCGCCTCCCGCCCGTCGCCAGCCTAAGCGCCAGAGGCGCCCGCCACCCCACACGCCCGCCCGGCAGCGCGCGCCCCACTCCCGGTGCCTAGCAGTCATACGAGCGACTTGAGTCATTACATTTGTAAGATTTTGAATCTTGCATTTGTTTCTTCTTGTTGGAGGGAGGGTATTGCTCTGTGATGATAATAGGGTAATTAATGATAGAGACAATTTGTCTTGTGAATGAGGCCTTAAACTAGTAGACTTACATGCTTTAGAAGTTTTGATTCAATCCTTTGCATGAAAGTCTGAAGTACATGTTTAGTTCAATTTGTTCATCGTGATTAAGTTAATATGTTCGATAGACTCAATTTGGCTCGGCTAGCTTTGTGATCTGCTGCGGTGACTTCTTTAGTTCAATTAACTTTCTTGATCGAATTGTGTCGATGAAGTATTCATCTCTTGTTGATTTTTCTATCGATTAATTCAATTGTTAACATAGTGGGTGATCCAGATTAGCTTTGTTGTTCGGTTGGTATATTTGATATACAACGATCGATTATATATATTGTTACGAACTTAACTTTGTTAGTTAAGACTTCAATTGTAGTGACTTTTATTGTCAATTCTTGTTGTGCATGATAAGGTGGTAAGGGTTTGAGGCCTTATTTACTAGATTGATTGTTTTTGGATTTGTGATTGTAGTTGAAGGTTTATAACCTTCAAATATACCCAAATTCGAGAGCAATCATTCATAAATACTCAAATTGCCATAGTAGACATGATTCTTCTCATGAATGCTATAGTGCATAATTTATTTGTCTTCTCAATTATGTCAATATGGTCATTTTTGAATCATGTATATGAACTCATCTTGTTATATGGAATAAAAATTAAAAACTTGCTCTTATACTCGATTCTCTTCCATAGTGTTGAAGTTTCTTATCTTCATTTAGACCCTCAAATCGAGAGCAATTATTCATATTACATATTACCTCTATAGTGCCATAGTAGACATGATTCATTTTATAGATGACATGATGATGCCTTTACATGTCTGTCACCATATGTTTACTTTCGACATATTACTTTTGTTTTATCTCGGCATATGTTAGAGTTTAGGTTGCGTAACCTCGTCTCCCGTTTAAGAGTGCTTATTTATAAATATCTTTGGAATAGCATATTCATAAGCAAGCGATCTCGAATTATCCGTTTTTGGACAGTTCGAGGATATGTGGTTGGGCAAGTTCTGAGCTATGTTGTACAACCGAGTTGATTTGATAGCGTTTCCTGGTGTTCTCGGATACACACCCTCTTGACTGTTGTCCGAGGCGTGTATCACGGAGAACGGCGAAGATCTTCTTGAAATTTTCTCTGAGTTGCCTGCAACAAGAACTTGCTCGAACTCCATATCGAATAGGATAGGACCAAACCTATTTAGAGATTAGGGGTTATCGTTGAGTGCGTATTTAGTTGGTCATGAGATATTGCATGTTATGTAAACACTAACTTGACCTTCTTGTGTTGCTATTCTTGCATTAGTACATTAATGCTCAAATTCTCTGTTGATGTTGTGAAATCTGAAACTTGTTGGTGTAAGTAAACATCTGCTAGTGCTAAATTCACTTGTCATATGGAATGGGCTTTTGTTTTTTATACGGCGAGAGGTTAGAGTTTAAGTTCGTAACCCACATGTATCAGTTGAATTTAGAGATTAGGAGTTATCATTCCAACTTATTAAGTTGGTCAATAGATAGACTTTTGTTGAACAATTGCATACTATGAATTATCTGTTGATCCTTTACAAGATTTATTGTCAAGTGCATATAGTAGCTTCAAATTGCTTTCTCTCATGTCACACATATGACCTTATCGGATAAGAAAACTCAAAATGTCGCAACTAGAGAGCATCGGCTCAAATGCATGAACAGTAGAAAGTCTTTGCTTCGAGGGCGAACATGGTTCCAATTACTCAAGGGCGAGTAAGGTGAGGAAGACCGAGGACCAAACAAAGGGGCTCTGAGGAGAACGCAGCGGGTTCTCGCTTCAATGCCAGAAGTGCACGGGCCCTCCTAAGTACATGGGGCGATCTGGGTCATTTCTTGGCCAATTGGTGAGGAGAGTGCCCATAACAATTAAGGATTGGAGAAAGGAAGTCGTTGGCGAAGAATCGGTTGTGGGGCGAGGTTAGAGTAAATGGATTATAGAGGAGACGATGAACCCACAGTGAGGCAGTGCGCCTTGAAGAGGATGGGTGTGGCCTTGAGGCACTTCAAGACCCTTATGCCTGCAGTGATGCGTCTTGGAAAGGCCGTACACCATTAGAAGTATCCATTTGTGACCCACGATGTTTGGGCGGAGTTCACGAGGATGAAGAATGCTGAGGCGAAGCGGTGAGAGAGAACACCGCTGTCGGAGGCTTAACTGCGCACCGCACCACCTCGGTGCAGTGACTATGAGGGAAGAAAGCGAGTGGCGCGACAAGCCGAGAGTCGCTCACTCAGGACGGTGATGCCTTACTCCCACATATCGAGGAGGCAGACGCATAGCTGGGTATTAGCGAGGACAAAAAAACCCTGACAGGCGGCTTGTAGTTGCAAACCACACTCCGCTCAAGTCGTCTCTACCATCGTAAGACATCTAACTTAGTACAATACAATTGACCCAACTTGTTGTATTTCAAATCTAATTAGTGCTAAGCTTATTACGGGAAGAGGTAAGCCGTGAAAAAACAGGGGACCTTCTGAGCCAAGGGTCGCGAGGACATCTGTCGTCTGCGATCGGGAAGTCCGACCATAAGGCGGGTGCTTGCCGTGAGGCGGGACACACGAAGAAGTCCTACTTTCAAGATGGCCTTAGTATCAAGGTCATGGCGAGCGCGTGAGGCGCCTCAAGGACACACTAAGGGAGGCGGTGAGGAGGAGATTAAGGAGGAGATGAGGGGAGATGACCACGGCGTGAGGAGGAGATAAGAGGGAGATGATGGCACGTGAGGATCGCTGAGGGCGAGATGATGGCGATGATTTCCAGTCGAGCGGATGCCCTCGATTGTCATAGAGAAGTCGTGCCCGACCTAGCATTGCGGTTCCAAAATGATAAGACCGGTCCCGGTGAAGGTAATAATTAATTTTCTGAGTTAAAGCTACGAGTGTAACTCCGCAATGTTTTCCTCAAGTTGTACACTTCTTGCGGTGCTGCGAAGTGCCGACTCACCATCATGACGGAGGATGGATTTCCGTCGAGGTGCCTGTGAGGTTGCATTTCCATGCCTTGAGACCGACCTTGTGCATGGTCGACTGTGGGGAAGGGCTACATGAGGTGCGGTGGACTCGTCCACGAACTTCTTATCACATGTGCTCGATTTCCCCCAGCGAAGATATCACCACTCTCGGGCAAGCACGCATGTCGTTCATCAAGTGGCCCTGACGGGTGTCGTCTTGGTCAAGGTAAAAAGTCCCTCCGTCTTCTCTACCATTCGATACTCTGCGATAAGTTAAATATATCGTGCTTTGTAGGTTCCTCCTCACTTTGCTCTGCTCCTGCTCTGCTCTGATGCTCCTGCTCCTGCTCCTCACTGATCCTGCTCCTGCTCCTGCTCCTGCTCCTGCTCCTGCTCCTGCTCCTGCTCCTGCTCTGCGCTTGCGCCTCCTCCTGCTCTGCTCCGTAGAACCACGGGGAGGCCTCAGGACTCCTCCTTCGCCAAGAGGCAAAGGCGCAGAGGCCAGCGCCCCTTGAGGTACTGAAAAGCCCACTACCCGACCTCGGAGACTCCTTGACCCAGAAAAGAAAAAGTCGGCCTGAGCCACAGGCACCTGTATGATTATAAGGCCTCTGAGCATGGAAAGCCCTGATTGCATCGCCTACAGGCTGAATGATCTAGGCAAGTGGACTCGCCTCCTCCATGGATGGTACCTTGATAAGGTGAAGGGAAAAGCGTCGAGTCGACTTCAGCGTGAAGTATAAAAGGTACATTTTCACCGTGAGGAGCATGGAACATTCCCGTCGGTTTGAGGATCTATTCGTGTGTACCAAATGAAAGCCGTCGATATTTCTACTTTTACGATCATGGGCATTTGTGAGTATCACACCATATAGCTGCGCTCATGACTTTTATAGGATTTTGCATTATGTTTTCTCACTTTCAACACGAGTTGCGGGATAATGAGACAACGAGTAGTGGCGCATCTACGAAGTTGGGTTTGTCGACCCGAGCTTGTGTCTGCGACCTTGGCTAGGCTTCAGCAGGAGTTAGTTGCTAGCTACATCAAGGGGTATTGCAAGGTGAGTCGAAGAAGGACTTCATTGTATTGCCGTACCACGAGTAAGTAGTACTTTTCGATTCAATTACTTATGCGCACTTAAAACCGTATGTGAACTTATTTCCTTGCACTACATTTTATTTAATAAGCAACCATTGGGTTCTACTCGTCCTCGTTCAGAGTGAAAAACAGATCTACACATTTAACTTTCGATCGAGAAGAGGCCAGATGGCATCTGTGATCAAGCCTCCTTTGCACAAGTAAGCACATTATTGTAACCTAACACATCGAGGAATTTAACTCGTTTATTTTTTTACTCAATGGTGCTCTCCAATGTATGCGGGGTTTCTCGGACTATGTCGATGAAGGAGGGCATACGGCGACAAAAAGGGCAAGACAACTGCGGTATAAGCGATTTAAGGTACAAGTGCCTAGCATATATATGATTAATTTTTTGACATCTAATCTTCGTGGGCTGAATTTCTTTTCTCTCTTCACAGTGCCATCAACAGGCAGCGGTGACCATTCTTGACTTCTATGTCATGCGGTACATGCTCATCGTGGTCGACAACTCACAACTTTTCCTAAGGTATATGTCGTGCATAATAATATACTTAGCCTTTTACATAGAAATTTTGAAACTGAAATTAATCTGGTCATTTCATTTTGCGAGAAGATCAATATCCCCGGAAGAGTTTAGGCGACAAAGCACTCAACAATTCTGAGACCACTTATGCGGTGGTCTTGGTTAGAAGTTATATCGAGAGGATGGCGGGTTTAGAGATCTGAAGCATCCTACTAGTCCATATGAAAACAATATTAATAATATATGTCAATTTGATATGTATCGGAGGAAGTCCATGTCTTGATTGTCAAGCATGTTTGAGTTGTATATTGTGAGCGACTATGATATATATGTGTTGTAATTAAAGCGTTTACATTACGTGAATGTGATATATGCATCTGTGTTACGTTACGTGAATGTGATGATATATATTGTGCATTACGTATTGAGAATGTAATCTGTGCTTTTTTGGAGAATTTGCAAAATGGCACACCCAATGGGTCATCGAGAATCGGTTCTTTAAGGAAGTGATTACGATGACCCCTCATCGAATCGGTTCTTTAAGGAAGTGATTACGATGACCCGTCATCGAATCGGTTCTTTAAGAAAAGTGAAGATGATCATCGAATCACTTTTTGAAGGCGGATTACGATGGCGGGTCATCGAATCACTTCCTGAAAAGCGGATTACGATGAGGGTCATCAGAATCATTTCCTTAAAACCGATTCGATGAGTGGGTCATCGAATCATTTCCTTAAAAACGATTCGATGACATTTTATCACGATCGGGTCAAAACCGATTCGATAGCTCCACCTCATCACTATCTAAGGACATCGTATCGCCACTAGAACCGATTCTAATGCTAAAAAAACCGATTACGATGTGCCGATTACGTAGTAGTGTTCTCAAAAGCAAACTAACTAGACCCACTACTCTATCACCTAGACCGCGATCCAACGACTCTAGGCAGACTCAATCCAAATTATTTCAAATTAAAAATCCAATTTAAATCAAACTCAACCCAGAGTATACCAAACTTAAATTTAATCAAATACTCATCACCAAGATGGGTAGACCTCTACATGGTCTTTCAGAAAGGCAGCGAATGCATTTAGGACATTGTGCGGGATAGTTGCATGGGAACGTGTCCCCATCACTTGTCCATCCTAGAAATCATTGGTGGCGAGAACCTAGCGATTAGTAGTGAAGAAATTCTGTCTTCATTTGAGATCGCAGAAGACTGCGTGCACTTAGTGCGACGGTATACACTGCTAGTGGTGGAAAAAGCGTGGAAGAACTTTAAGAGCACATTTGTCGAGGAATATGTCATTAAGGATATGACTCCCTTCTCTGAGTATGGATTCATTGCTGAGGGCGTATGTCAAAATTTTGTTAAGGTGAAGATGATGGACGAATTCGTGCGTCAAAGTAAAGCCCACAAGGCTCTACAGGCAAGGAACACCCACCCCCACTGACTTGGCATCGTTGGGTTCACGGGGAAGAGGGAGCAATGGGAGAGGGAGGGCAAGGAGGCCTCTGCGCCATTTGCATCGATCGTTGACCAGCGCTCTAGAGACTTGCTGAGAGCGAGGTCAAGTGCCACATCTTCCGGCACCGTATCCTTTACAAACCCCACAAATGAGGAAGTTTGCCAGTGCTTGGTAATTAAGATATCCGACTACCAATTTTGTACGTACTTAGTCCATAACTTCGTAAGTGAAATAACTTGTCAGGATTTTGCAGGTAGCGTTGAGTACACAATCTCCCAAAAGAACTTTTTTGCCAGACAGGGAGAAAGATGTACTCTCCACAGTCTTGAGAAACAAGGAACACCCTATTCGCACATGAGGCAAAGGGGTTTTCGTTCCCTGGACAATGGGATTCCCAGATGACTCTAACAAATACCGAAGTAAGAAGAGAACCAAACCAAAGCAAAAGGAACGACTGGTACAAAAGACTAAGAGAAGAATTCAACAATAAGATAAGAAACCTCGAGGAAAGACTCAATAATTAGGACTATAGATAGCCTGTGCAAGTCCCAAATGCATGTGCGCAAATTAGCCCTACTACCAAAAAGAGCAGCTGTTCGTCTGCCACTCTCACAGATGAACATGGTAAATTTCCTATCTATGACATGAAAGTACTTATATATATGTCTTAAATGCTCCATACAAATAGCTGTTAGACACATTAGCTAATTATATACTGTTATGTATGTGGCCACACACTACACTCTTCAAGTGAGACTTTCCCATGGCTCCATTCCTCTTTCGGATGCTTGGGTGTTTGCATATCCGTCCGTTGAAGGGGCGCTAGTGCAAGGTACCCTAGTGGCGCTGGGTTTCATGATGGTTAATATGGACGGTGTACATGATAGTTTCAAGACCGTCCCGCTACAGATGCCCCCAAACAATGTGATTGTGACATTAGAGGACACCATTCGCACTTTCATCCTGTGTTCTAGCAGCGACATCTACCTGGACACCTGTCCTCCATCACCGAAGCTACCCTAATTGCTTGAGTCATCTGTTGCACCTCATCAGGCCACCAAATCGGCTCTCGTGCCCCCTGCATCAAAGGACTTTTGGTGGGAAGACTCTCTATAGTAGAAAGCAAGTCAAGAGCAAAGCAAAACAGATCATGAAGGAATTGGACTATTCGATTGCCCCGCTGGCTGAATTATACCAACTAGGAGAGCCTTTAGTAATGGGAGAGTGCTTGGAGAATATTTCTATAGCTTGCATTAGATTGCATAATTGGTACCTGGAACAAGCTAAAAAGCCATTGCAAGACCGCATAACGAGTATCTCGGTCAGCTTCATGCCTAAGCATCTGTTCAATGAGTCATCGGGGGGCTTCTTCGCTGTCGACTTCAAGAACCTATTTGACATCTTCAACCTCGACGCCTTTGACGCCACGCTCTTGAGATGCTAGACATTATAAGTGTGTGCAATCATAGTCTGCATTCATGTAATACTGATAAATGTCATATATATATATATGTATATATATATATAACTCATTGCTTTCATATATATAGATAGATAAATGATCCATGAAGCGAGAGAGAACACACAACCGGTGGGTTTCCTGGACCCATACATAGTCTCCAAGTAAATAATAGACAAAGATTTAAAATTTATCGATGAATATGTCGCACAGGCCTTGTTCAAAAAGATAAAGATTTCATACTTCTACCCCATAACCCAAGGTAAATGTTGCACTACTTACTATACTTTGATTTGTACTATGGACACAACTCTATTTTGTTAATTGACCATGCTGATATACCTGTGTAGGTTTCACTAGGCTTTCATTGTAATTCATCCAGCCACAAATCGGGTTATTTACCTTAATTCTTTACAGAGTGGCAGTCACAACTTAAATCCTATCGCGAAATTACTCAACAGGTAATTAATCACATTTCCTCCATAGATAACATGGTTATGTAGGTTGTTCAAGATGTACGTTGCTCATAGAATGGATGAGGCTAACCTTTTGCAATCACGAAGTTCTTTCGGAGTGTACAAATATTATGGAGGGTGTTCTGGTAAGGACGGACCGAAGCTGAAGCACAATTTTAAGTTTTTGATATCCGCTATACACAATAATCCTATATAAACTATGTAATAATGGCTCAAGAACTAACCAATTCTATATTTACAATGCCACCATAGGGAAAGGGAAATAACCATTGTGGATTTTTCGTTTGCCACAACATGGAACTCCTCGTCAATACTAAAAAGATCTGTCAGGTAATAACTACGTTGGAAGAGTTCAATCTGATGCGAATTCGAGGATAGTTTTATTTCTTCTTGCTCAGTCAGATCTTAAATATAAAAGGCGAGTTCCACATTGCCTAACTTCAGGAGTTGTATTTTTCTGAATTACCATTTGGGATAATTGTTAAACTTGTGCTATGAATTTGTGAATTGTTGTTATGCATTCAACTAATTGGTTAATAATATTGAGTTCCACCTGTCGGCAAAAGTCTATCTGTCGGAAAAGGTATATTTGTCGGTGAATCTCTTATAACATGGTCAGATAATCTATCTATCTGTAGCATTCAGATAATCTCTTATAACATGGTCAGATAATCTCTTATAACATGGTCAGATAATCTGTCTATCTGAAACATAATTAGTTAATAATATTGAGTTCCACCTGTCGGCAAAAGTCTATCTGTCGAAAAAGGTATATTTGTTGGTGAATCTCTTATAACATGGTCAAATAATACGTCGGCAAAAATATATCTGTCGGTAAATGTTTTTCCCGACAGGACTTCTTCCGACTGTTGTTTTCTGTCGAAAAAACTTTTGCTGACAGATAATGCGTCGCACTCGTGGCCTTTGAAGCCGAGATGGGTATTGATGAAATTGTGTCATGGTGTAGTGTCACTTAGGTAATAACTACGTTGGAAGAGGCCGATCTAATACGAATTCGAGGACAGCTTTGTTTTTTCTTTCTCAATTAAGTCTTAAATCCAAAAGGCGAGTTCCACGTTGCCTAACTTTAGGAGTTGTATTTTTCTGAATTACCATTTGGGCTAATTGTCAAACTTGTGCTGTGGATTTGTGAATTGTTGTTGTGCATTTAATTAATTGGTTCATAATATTGAGTTCTATTGGTTAATATATCTGAGTTCATTTCTGAAATAGATGTGCCATGCAATATTAATCTATACGTAATCTGCTTGCGCTGTGATGTAATTTGAGTTGATTGTTGAAATGGATGTAATGTTTGTAATCTAAAATGGATGTAATGTTTGCCATCTGAAATGGATGTAATACTTGTAATCTGAGTTGAGTTAATCTGTAATTTGCTTTTTTCAGAGGGCATGGCTAGCATTTTCTACGCCTAGCCAATAAACAGAAAAAGGGTTATCTGTAGGAAGACTTATCACAGACGGTTTTAATTAGAAACCATCTGTGATGTAATGATGTAATAGACGTTTCAAACTAAAACTATGTGTTATATAATAACATCACAGACAGTTTCTAATTAAAAACGTCTATGATGTCAGTATACCACATACTCTAATTAAAAACCGTCTGTGATATCTTCTATTATCTACGATATGCCATAATGTCACTAACACATGGCTACAGATAGTTCAGAAAACCGTCTGTAATGACCATTTAATAATGTAATAGTGTGTATTGAATATAGTATTTTCGTGTAATAATTAGGGATAGCTTAGTCCTTTCTAATATCTCTTTTTGGTCTACATGTAAAATAAAATACATGCTATATCTCTGAACGGAGGGAGCAAGCACAAATTAAGATGGATTGCTTTGGGGACGAACAAGCAACAATTAAGGACCAGATCGAGAGTATGAATTCGTAGATAGAGAGCACAGCACACACGGTGGATAGAGAATTAAGTAGCAGTACGTAATAATGCGCGCAGCAGCATGATCCATTGACCCGGCAGTACGTACGTACGGGTCTCTGACAAGAAGGGGCCCATGATACTGTCGGAGTGCTCCATCTGAAGAGACCGAGATGCACCAACCCGCGGTACCCACGTACGGATCGATCGACCTGACCTGCACGCTGAGGCTGAGCTACTATATACCTTCTTACTGCATACTATATACTACTTCTTGGCATTAATTCTTGCATTACCACGTACTAGCTGGTTAATTACTTCGCTGTCAGGCCAGTTTAGCTTTGATTTCGATTACGAATTCAAATCCTGTACATAGTACCACAAAAACATGATGAATGCACTGCACGATCTAAAAGCGACTCATGCATGTACTACCGCTACCAATTATACCATGCAGTAACAAAGATTCTTGCGCGGAGAAAGAAAAACAAAAAAATTCGAGTGAGAAACATCACATATAACTTCTTTCTCTAGTCATATAAAAAGCACGATCGAGTTTGAATTTAGGCTATTAATCCGTACCTTAAAGTTGCTCCAACACATATTAAACGCCTTTACAACATATGTCATTAACAAATGTTGGAGAAATATTTTATTGTTATTGATATTCATTTTACTATCATTTCAACCTATTTATTATATTCAATGAAAAATACTGCTTTATTTCAAAATAGTCATGTCAGCCATGATTTGGAACAAGCTTTGCATATAGCTGCTATAAAGAGTAGTCAACACCTGCCATAGAGGAAGAGACGAGTTACTAGGAATCGAATCTTGTCAGATGCCTTTGGCATGACGATGGGTTATCCATCGAAGTTTTCCGTTCTACTGGTGTCGATGATCGGAATCGCTGACCTGAAAATGAAGAGGGGTTAAAATGCGTATGAGGACCCGAAGCGCTTGGTCAACAATCTAGTAGATGAAGGTCGAGGCGGCGTCAGCGGCGAGGCGGGGTTTATCTTGGTTCGAGCCTCCACGAGTAATAGCTCTCGTCCGATCTTCTCTGTGAGCGAAGAATTCACTGCTGTGAGTACAAGGGGTGTTCTGACTCGGGTTTGAGCAACTTTGTGTGTGTAAAGCTATTGCGGTGAGTTCTGTCTGTACATTTGCCTTGCGTGGTTTATATACCCCGAATAGGCGCTGCCTTGGCCGGGAGATTCAGGGGAGGGGCTTCGTCGCGCATTGAAAGTGGGTATGCTTGCTCAGGAGATGTTGCCCTCTCGCCTTAGCGCCACCATTTTAGGTCTTGGTAACATTGGGTCAATGCATCCCCACCGTCTGGTGAAGCTTGGCCGACCAAGAGCTAACCTCACGACCTCGAGCTTGAGGAGGTGCGAGCGAACCTGATCGGCGGAGCCCTAGGTCATCTTGAGACCCGCGGACTAGGTCATGGTGAAGACCTTCTTGGGTTGCCGGCGGATACCTGTTGGCCGTCGTTGACTTGTCGAAATCTACTCGGTCCTGACTGGCTAGCCCCGAGGCTCAGGTGTGATTGGAACATGGGCCGACCTTGAGCCTCCTGAGAGGCAGGTCGATTTGGAACCTTTAAATCTGAGGTCGAGGTCGGGCGGAGATTGCTAAGAGAAACCGTACAAGACACCTGGTACCTTTTAGACCCCTTGATCTTGATGCAGTTCAATCGAGGCGGAGGGAGACATAGCGCCTCGAAGTCGGCCTTGCGATCTTAAATCTTGTCAAATCACCATTAGCACGGCTTTTGAGGCGTCTTAAGATAAAACCAAGCGACCCGACGAAGCCCAAGCCTTCCTCAACCCGGATCACCCTTGAGCCCCTGCACTCTTGACCTCCGGCCCTTCGCTCGTGCAACTTCCTTTTCTTCAATCAACCTTACGGAAGCAATCGCCACAGCCAAACTTCGGAAGGAGCTCCCTCTGGGCGAGGATGAAGGAGCTCGAAAGTCAGGCTATTGGACGGCAATATGGCGGTGCCGGTGGCGAGACCGAGCCGCAACCATGGCGGCAATTAAATGCTGCTGCAAAACATCTGGCGCTCTTGACTGCGACGCCTTGGGAGAAGCGATTTCTTGGCGGCGGTCCTCGCCTACTGCAACATAGAGCTCATCAATTTGGTGCCTAATTCCAACCTCCTCCTTTCCATCTTTTCGCATTTATGTGAGGGTTCCTTGGAATCCTTCCCACCCCTCACTCTTCTTGATTCTTCGCCTTGTTTAGCTCAGGGAAGGATCCGTGGTCGGATGCCTTTACTTAAACTTGATCGGGATCCTCTGGTCCTTCCCAAGACCCAATTTGAGACTCCCTTGGCCCGTGGGCGGCGGTGGTTTTACTTGAAGAAGGGAAGGACCGGGGCGCTGTTCTTCGACGGGACCCCCATCTCCGGGAAGAAGGAGACCCCAGAAGCGGACGACCTAGAGGTCGATGAGGAGACCATCGCCGCCATCCACATCTGCTCCACACGCGGCCTCACCGGACAGGCGATCACCTGCGACTTCTTGAGGAACCGAATCTTCCCCCTTCGGAAGAGGGAGCACCCGTTTTACAAGATTACAGGACGCGACGACATGACCCGCGAAGGTTCATGCGATGCGTCACCTTGCCCTGAAATTCGCTTAAGTCAGACCTTCATCCTTCTGACGGTCTTGTCATCTCGCGCCAAAGGAATCTGGGTTGCCGCCGGGATGAGCGAGATGTTGGGAAAGGGCACACGACTATTCCATCATGACCTGTCGGCGTCCTTCGGCCGGACGGCAAAGGTAGGCACTCGAGACACACTCCAATCCGTACTCCTCAATGCCTTGCTGACTTCATCATGCCCACAGGATCATTAGGAGCTGTTTGAAACTTGACCGAAATTACTCCATTGCTGGCGAGGCAAAATGAAAAAAAGCCACCTCAGAGCAAAGCGGATGATCGTGGGGCAAAAAGCCCCACGTCGAATGGGCTGACCGCGCCATGGTAAGAACCCCATGGTCGAGCCCCTGAGCCTATACTTGTGCTTCCTCACTTCCTAACGTGCCTTTCTTGCAGCAACTAAGTGCGGCGGTTGCAGCTAGGACCTCGAGCCCCCAGACGGGCCAAGGATCCCAGCCACGAAACTCCGGGACCTCTGCTTGCGGAGGACTTGGAAGCACCATGAGCCCTTAGGTCCCAAGCCAGGGAACCGGGAAGCAGTCGCTCCCGGCCTCGGGTAGCCATAGCTCCCTGCGCCTCGCATGCGAGACTCTTGACCAGTCGTCATTTGCGCTCCTTGCCTTCGAATCTCCTTTATCTTCTTAGCTTAGTAGTTGCTCCTAATCGCAGACCTTGAGCACTCGAGCACAACATTTGCCCGAGTTGATAATGACCGTGGTCCAGGGCGAGTCCGAGTCAGAGGAAGAAGGAGCGAATCGTCTTGGCGCCTCGCCGACCCTCAAGCAGAGGCGCTCCCCGACCTTGCCATCTGGATCCGGTCGGGATTTCGATTCAAATTTGGATGGCCGGACAAGGAGGGCCTCGACTTGCAACGGCGAGGATTACGGACCGGCGAAATGTCTGCGCCATGGATGGTGCCGACCAACGAGAGGCTGCTTAGGAAGCGTGAGCGGGAGAGATTGATCCCGGAAGTTGCGAAGGAGTTGGCACCGAGAACGCGTCGACCCACGAGCTGCAGAAGGAGGCGGCCTTTGGGATGCCACCGCCACATCTGCTGAAGCCACCACAACCACGACGGTCGGGACTCCCCCGACCGCCAAGCCAGAGGACGCGCCGGCCACGACCATCGCGGAAGACCCACCTATGGATCGGGCCAAAGCCACCGCAGGGGAGGAGTCCGGAGCTCCCTTAGTCACAAAAAGCAATGTTGCCGCCGAGACAGAGCGCGGAGGCAGGTCGAGCCCCCTTGGCAAGGAAGCTCGAGATCACGGCCCATGACGGAGCGCCCGAGGATTCTGCACGAAGCCCTTGCGGCGACGATGGGTGACCACTGCCTGGAGCGTCAGGCGGCCCCACCATGTACTCCGTGCAACCTTGAAGGCTGCCTTACCAGTCGTAAGATTCTTGAGTTCTGAGCCTGGTGTGCCCTTTGTCTTCTTGGCCTTTGTCAAGTGATCGTGACCCCTCGTGCTCCATAGGCCATCGGCTTGGTCTCCCAAGGCTGCAAGGCCTTCCACGCACTGCAAGCGGGGACGAAGGCCTTGCTCGATGTCTTTGGAGGGGCGGGAGAAAGGCGTCGCCAAGCTCGTGGAGGACCTCCGGGCGGCGGGAGGAGGCCGCACAAAAGGCGATGGAAGACTCCAACGAGATCGCCAGCCTCCGAGGGGTGGTGGCAATGCTCGAGGCCACCCACAAGGCCAAGCTAGAACGAGACATCGCCTCAGAGCGGGATCATGCATACAAGACCGTCGAGGAGCCCAGCCTTGTGATCGGCCAGGCGCAGGCCAGCGAGCCAAAGGCGAAGAAAGGAGCAAGGCAGCTGCAGACAGGCCGGCATGCCGCCAAAACCTCCCGAGCTCGAGGCTAAGCTTCAAGAGCTCGAGGCTGGGCCAGGCGAGCAAGGCGGCCAAGGCTGCCTTGGCCCAGTTGCAAGATGAGCAGCTGTCATGTGCGCAAAGCCTCAAGCGAAGCCCTCCGGCTCGAGGCGAGATGTCGACCTTGAGGGCAGGGTAGCCGAGCTCGGCGGGAGAAACTTGCAGCGAGATGGCGGACACTGAGATAGGGTAGATGCCAGTAAGACTTGTAAGAAAGCAACAATGGGATAGTTGTATTTTGATCAAGATAATGTAACGTCTTGGTTTGCTTTGTGATTTCTCGGCTAAACAATTCTCTCCCAATCGAGCACCTAGCCTTCTTTGGTAAGTAGTATACCACGCCTAGCCCAGATTGGGCTCAAGGTCGGCGCGGCAGACCTTGGGCGCAAATGAAAGGCGACAAAGATCAAGACACCCAAAGTCAAAAAGGAGCCACAGAGACCATAATATGGTTGCATGAGGACAAACTTAAACTCGAGAGTTAGGCTCAAGACTCGACAACAATTTACCGCTTCGTCGACACGGCGGGAGCTTAGCTCGAACCTGGCGCGATGGGAGTGTTCTTCTGCGAAGAGTTTAAACTTCGCTTAACTTCGACCACCGGGGTTAAGGGTAAGCCCGACGCCGAGACCAAGGGCAAGCGTGCTTATCGTAGATCTAGCAAAAGCGAGTTTAAGCCAATCTGAGACAAAAGAGATGCTCAGAGGCCAATCATGACAAATGAGCGAAGCTTTATTGAAATTTGAGGTAAAAGGGTTACACATAGAATTTGAAGGCGATCGATATTCCATGAGCTAGAGCTCTCTACCATCGGGCATCGCTAGCGGTAAGCTCCGTCGATCTGTTGAAATAACTCTATAGGGGCCCTCCCACATGAGGGATAACTTGTTGGTGTTGGGCGGTGCGAATCCGTCTCGGGGCTAAGTCCCCAACAAGGAGCTCCTAGGTCGTCTGCGTCGAGGCGCATGTCTGCGAAGAGCTTGCAGTCTTCTTGTTGATAAATGTGATGCCGGACATCTTACTTCTTCCGCCGGGTAAGGTCAAGACCGTTCGTGCTCGAAGTCAACTTGATCGACCAAGTGACCTGGCGGAGCCAGGCGTGACCTCGGGAGGCGGGGCGGCCGATCAGCTGCGAACACGAACCGAAGGGAGTAGACCTGTTGCTCGGTGGTGCGTGGTTGGATAGACCATAAAGCGATGGGAAGTTCATCCACCGTGTGCGGCCGTGTTGTTCGAGCTCATCAGGCACTCGTTTCTTCACGCCTTGAGCGATTTGTCCGTTGGCGCGCTCAAGCGCTCCGTTGCTCTGCGGATGGGTGGCCGAAGGATAGCATACTTTGGTGCCTATGTCTTCGCGGATATTCTGGAACGACTCACTAGTAAAGCGGAGTTCCATTGTCGGTGATGATTACGCACGGAACTCCATACACGTGACCACGAACAAGCGGAAGAACTTGGCCATTTACGCAGCTGTGATGGTCGAGGCGGGCTTGACCTCGATCCATTTGGTGAAGGTGTCGATGGCGGCGAGCAGAACTTCTTCCCTCCGATGCGCTGCGGAAGGGGCGAGATGTCCCCGGTCGAGAAAGGCCAAGCAAGCGGGATGATGCGGAGCACGTGGCGAGTTGATCGTCTTAGAGCATGAAGCGGCAAGCCTAACGGCGCGGACAATGTTGCGCTGGCGTCTGGCACCGTGGGCGATGGGAACCCCATGCGGAAAGCCTTCCCGACCATGGTCTTGAAAGAGGAGTGTGCCCCGCATAGACCTGAATGGATGTCACGTAGAAGGTACTTACCCTCCTCTGCGGTAACACACTTCGTCAGGATGCCGGAAAGATTCTGACGATATAGCTTGCCGTCGACGAGCCTGTACGAGCTTGCCCGGCGCTTGATCCTGCTCCTTTCCGCTGGCTCAGCCGGGAGCTCGCCCGTCGCCAGGAAACGATGGATGGACTCAGCCCACGAAGGGACGCCCTCGATGAAGGCGACCGAGGCCTCTTGGTCGGAGATGGAGGGAGACGCCAAGGCTTCCAGAATCACGTCAGGAGGAACCTTGTCATCGGACGACCCGAGCTTGGAGAGGAAGTCGACATCGAGTTGTCGCCAGCGCCACATGCGTGATTTCCAAGTTCTGGAACCACTTCTCCATCTTGCGGCGCCTCGGCGAGTATTTGGCCATTGAGTCCTCCTCGAACCTTGGTACTCCTTGTTATATTGATTGACAACGGTGAGAGTCGCCCGCACAATCAGCGGCGCACACCCGGGGCCTTCTGAGCCCGAGCCTACCAAGAGAGCCTCGTGATACTGCGTTATTGGTCGGCTGAAACCCAAAGCGAACCACATACCTTAGGCGGTCGCCTTGTGATAGAGATGAAATCGGCCCGGCGCTGAAAGACCTCGAGCCATCAAAGTACATGATCAGGCTTCTCCTCCTCGACCTCGGGCGAGGCGGTAGGGGATGTCTGCTCGACCACGAAGTCAACGAGCACTGCGACTTGATAGCCGTCGCTCACGACCGGATGTCGAGCGCCCGACTCCATAGCCCACTTAGCGTCGCCCCTCGCCTCCGGGTTCCTTAGAATGTCCCGAAGCGGCGCTCGGGGCGACCACCGTCTTTGGAAGTAATCTGGGAGCTTCGCGAGCCATGAGAAGGGCATACAAAGCTTCTAAACACGTGGGTAGCGCTCCTTGAGCCGTCTGAGACTTCATCGACATAGTAGATCGGATCTTTGCCGCGCATCCTCTCGGCCACCAAGGCGGCATCGACGGCTGGGCGGTGGTGCTAAAATATAACAACAATCGCTCACGGCGCGGGGTGGTGAGCAAAGCGAGCTTGAGAGGTGCGCCTTGGTCGTCGAAGCGATCACCGTGCCTCGAGTCCACTCGAAACCCCTTGCTTGCGCAAGGCCTGAAGAATGGCAGCCCTTTCGCCAAGCCTTGAAATCATCGGCTAAGAGTGGCCATGCGGCGGTGAGCCATCATACTGTTTCACGGAGGTCGGGCGCCATCTTCTCAATTGCCGATCTTCTCGGGTTTGGGCCGACCGAGCCCCGATCATGTAGCCAAGCACCTTCCCTAAAGCGGCACCGAATACGCACTTCTCCGGATTGAGCCTAATGTTGTGCTTGTTCAGGTTGGCGAAGGTTTCCCCAAGGTCTTGAACGTGGTCGTCCTCGGAAGAGCTCTTGACGATGATATCGTCCACGTAGACCTCGAGGTTGTGGCCGATCTGGGGATCGAACGTCTTGGTCATCGGGCGCTGGAAGGTCGCGCCGGCGTTGTGGAGACCAAACGACATGGTCGTGTAGCAGTAGGTCCCGAACGGCGTGATGAATGAAGTCTTGCTCTCATCTTCAACCGCTAGCTTGATCTGGTGGTACCCTGAGTAAGCATCCAGGAAGCTCAACATACTGGCGTTTGCGGTGGAGTCGACGATCTGGTCGATGCGTGGGAGCGGAAAGTTGTCCTTTGGGCATGCCGAGTTCAACCCCGTGTGGTCCACGCACATCCTCTATTTTCCGCCCTTCTTCTGGACGATGACCGGGTTGGCCAGCCACTCGGAGTAGTCGATCTCGCGGATAAACCCGGCCTTCAGGAGCTTATCCAGGTTTTCTCTGATGATGGCGACCTTCTCCGGTAAGCAGCGACGGCCAGCGCCGCGACAAAGCGTGATCGGGTCGCACCTACAGCTTGTGCTTGACCACCTCCCTCGGGACTCCCGACATGTCCGCCGGCTCCCAAGCGAATATACCTTTATTGGTGCGGAGGAAGGTGACGAGCTCGAGTTCCTATTTGGAAATCAGCCCGGAGAGATGTGGGCCTTTTGGTCGGTCGCTCTCCTCGGCTGCACTCGCCTTCATGTAGCCTGGTGGATCGTCGTCTTTTGGCGGCGCTCTTCTCTGTCGCCCCCGGGCCTCACTGCGGTAGCATGCCTGCAAGGGCCAGGGCTTGAGTCTCACAACCATGCGCCGCTTTGAGGTCGCCGCGCACGGTGATGACGGCATTGGGCCCCGGGAGCTTCATGCATCGGTGACCGTAGTGGTTGGCCGCCATGAACTTCACCAGGGCAGGGCGCCCTAGGATGGCGTTGTAGGGGAGGTCACCCTCGACCACCTCGAAGGTGATCAGCTCGGTGCGGAAATTATCCGTGGCACCGAAGGTGATGGGCAGAACCACCTGCCCTAGAGGAGTGGTCGAGCTCCCAAGGACGATCCCGAAGAATGGAATCGCGATGCTCTTGACCTTCAACCAGGAAATCTGCATCCGGTCGAGCGCACTGGCTAGCAGTAGATTAAGGGAGCTGTCGCCATCGACCATGACCCTCCCGACCGTGGTGTTACTAATGGTCGGGGTCACGACCAAGGCCGTCTTTAGGTCTCTTGACATACCTTGGGGGGCATCCTCCGATGTGAAGGTGATGGTCGCCCCGGCCCACTTGTAGGGCTGCTCTGAGGATTTTTCGGACACGGTAGACCTGTGTGGCTTCCTTGATCTCATGGGGATGAAACGCCGAGGAGCCACCAAAGATAACGTCGATCTGGCAGTCGCCTTGCTGAAAGTTTAGGTCGAGGTCGGCCTGGTCTTCTCCGGCGTTCACCCTCTCGGGCTCATCTCCTTCCTTCGGGAGCGTGGGCATCTCTCCACGCCCGTCGTAGAAGGCCTCGAGCTTGGCCTGCCAGGCCCTGCAGCCCCGCAGGTCGTGGCCTGGAGCCCTGTGAAACAGGCAAAATTTGCCTTCATCGAACCGAGACCGCCCCTCAGAGCCTTGAGTGCGGCCGTCGGCTTGCCGCGACCTGGACCGGCGGTCGTCCTGCCGAGGTCGGCGCTGCGCCTGCTGGGGTCGTGGCGATTCTGCTGAGGCGCTTGCCCCTCTGGCCGGTCCGTGCATTTCCAAAACTTCACGGTGGCCGTCGCCGTGCTTGCATTTTGAGGCCGACCACCATCGCTTGCGGTCTCTCTTCCGCTTCTTGGCGGCCACGCCTTGGTCGGTATTCTTGGCGCCAGGTCGGCCTACGCTGTATTGACGCCAAGCTTACCTTGTCGTAAATGTCAGCGCTTCAAGCGAACCGCCTCATCCGCGTCGCGTGGCGCTCCGCCATGCTTGGAAAAGCTTGCCGACCGTGAGCCTTGCCGTGATCTCGAGGTCCTCGGTGGCGTTGGTCGCAAGATCACCGAACTTGAAGGCCTTGATCACGGCCTCGTCCGGCCTGCGGGAATCGATTCCTAGTGCGGATGAACCGCCGCCGAAGTCGCGGAGGGTTTATTTTTCACTGGATCACTCGATCCAAGTCCTTTTCCCTCCGGGCCGCTTCGTAGCGACTCTGGAAATTTGAGCGGCGCTGGATTTGGCGCCCGGCGAAAAGTACAGTTTACGGTTGAAGAGCGGTGCGGCAAGAAATCCAAGGCGGTTGGGAGGAAGTTGGCCATCACGTACTCGTCACCTCCGCGGCTAGGATGGCGATGGTGTAGATCGAGAGGAACTCATCAGGGTTCTTTGTCCCATCGAACCGCTCGATCGACGCAGGCTTGAAGCGAGCTGGCCACCGCACCCGCCGAAGATCATCAGAGTACGCGTGACCTCGGCGGCCACGGCGGTGGGCCCGAGCATCGCCTGGGAGGTATCGTAAGCACTCGTGGACTCGGCGACGCCTCGGAGGGACGTCGGGAGAAAGGCCTGACGTCTTTGCTCTTCGAGTGGAGGTTCTTTGTACTCCGCCGCCGCCGCACACCGTCGGTCGCGCTCGAAGCAGCGGCGGCGTACAAAACGAACCTCGAGGCTAAGGGCGCAGGAGACCGGCGGGGGTGTTGACGCCTGCGAGAGGAGCTATCATCGCTCCTTAACGGCATCGAGACCCAGCGGGGAAGGTCTGGCGGCTGACGGCAACGGCAACCGGTCGTGGCCTTATCGAGCTCATCTACAAGAGCCCGGCCAAAGAAACCCGACGCCGGGCGCGTGGGCTCGAACATGACTTCGTCGCGATCGCCGGGCGCTTCGCCGAGTGGGGAAACTGGAATGCCGAGGGCGTTCAATCTTCTCAAGTTCCTCTCATGGGAGGCGGTTATGGCACGGTTGATGGCAACCCGAGCCATCCGTGCATCTTCCGGGGTCTTGGTGCGCTCCCCCTCTCTCGTTCTCATCATGGCCGTGCGCCATGAGAACAAACAGTTTCGCGATGGCGGAGAGGGAAGAACGAGGATGCGAACTTCCATGCTCGAGAGACGCATTGAGCGAGCTCACGAATCGCGCTTATTCTGCGAAGACGCCATGCCTCGAGAAGTTGAGGTCACTTCGGTTGAGCAAGCCAGGGCCCACATGGCGCCATTGTCGGCGATCGGAATCGCTGACCGCAGAAATGAAGAGGGTTAAATGCGTATGAGGACCCGAAGCGCTTGGTCAACAATGACATAGATGAAGGTCGCGGCGTCAGCGAGCGAGAGACAAGGGTTTATCTTGGTTCGAGCCCCCACGAGTAATAGCTCGTCCGATCTTCTCTGCGGCGAGAGAATTCACTGCTTGTGAGTACAAGGGGTGTTCTGCTCGAGTTTGAGCCTTGTGTGTGTAAAGCTATTGCCGGTGAGTTCTGTCTGTACATTTGCCTTGCGTGGTTTATATACCCCGAATGGCGCTGCAAATCATGGGAGAGATTCACGGGAGGGACTTCGTCTTGGCGTTGAAAGTGGATATGAATCGCTCAGGAGATGTTGCCCACTCTGCCTTAGCGCCACCATTTTAGGTCTTGGTAACCATGGTCAATGCATCCCCACGTCTGGCGAAACCGCCTCGACCAAGAGCTAACCTCACGACCTCGAGCTTGAGGAGGTGCGAAGCAGACCACTGGTCGGCGGGCCCTAGGTCATCTTGAGACCCGCGGACTAGGTCGTGGTGAAGACCTTTGCGGGTTGCCGGGCGGATACCACTGTTGGCCGTCGTTGACTTGTCGAAATCTATCGGTCCCAGGCAGTGGTGTTTTCTAAGATTTAAAACCCTATGAGACCTAATAAATGTAAAGTCAATTTTAACGTCATTTAACTATCTTTTATTTTATAAATATAGTCTTTTATTATGTTTTTACTATATATGTATGTTTGTGATATTACATCTATGTTGCTACTGTGTGCACTAGCGTGATTCTAGATTAGTACAATATACACACAGAGTCCAGATTTACATATTTAGACCCCGACAGATGGTAAGCCATTCAATCTTAAGCTTTTTTCGGTACACTAAATTCAATATGAGCCATTTATTCTTTTTGATCCAGTAGATTAGATTGGCTACAATTCATTTATAATTCATCCTATAGATGTGATGACCCTTCTTTTTTATAACACTCTGGCCTAAATTAGCTCAAAGTCTAGCGTACCGTAGGACGGACCTACGCATGCATAGCACCCCACTTATACTTTTGTCATCGTTTCGTGTAAAATGGTTAACCTAGAGATGTTATGTTTGGACCTAATAGACTCACTTTGTGCAAGCAATGTGGGACTAATCCTAGCACCACTCCACATGGGCCACATGAGCCTTCACATTAACGAGCCGGGGTATTACTGCATCCTCTATCGGACCCTTGAAAAACACTTTTGAAATTCTCCGTGTATTATGTACCATTCCAGGAAAAGGTAGCACACATAGCAAAGATGATATCACAACATATCCATCGCATTTTAGTAATAATTAGAGTTTACATAAAACTTGACACTCAGGCCAAATAATAAAACAGCGAAAATAAAGGAAATAGTAGTAAAGCCCAATAAATTTGCCATAAGCAATCAACTAGGAAGCGGCCTAGTCCATCTGATCCTCACCATCGTAGAACTCTTCTTTTGAACAGAGTACGTAAGGGTGAGTACAACAGTACTCAGCAAGTCACACAGTAAATACAATATTAATGCAATGGATACAAAGGAAGGTTATATGGTTGAGTTTAGCGTAAAACAGCGAGTTGTTTCAATTATGTAGTATTTTTCAAAGACATAATTTTAAAAAAGATATTCTTTTAACAAAATTTTAGCACAGGAATCACTCCTGCAGCTAACCCAACTTTTCCCAATGAATGGAATCACTCCGATAATGGAATCACTCCATCTGAAAACACCTTTTTAAATTCATTCTTGGAAACATTAAAATCTAGCCCGTGAAAGGTTTGCTTGGCATACCCATGATAGCGGGTGCGGCTAATCAATTAGCTTTACACTTTGCAGAGATTATAGAACTTTACTCACAAGACATGATTATCTCCTTTTACCCAAAAACTCACTTCCTTTGGTGTGTCGGCAGAGAAAATCATGACAAGACTGTAAGTTCAACCTTCATTAGTTATGGTTTTGGTGTTAATGACAAATCTAATCGTGCGTTAATGACAAATCTAATATTAAGTTTATCCCCTAATGCGATATTGTTATTAATGACAAATCTTATATCGAGACTAACTTGTTTATTTAGAATATCTTTGTTTAGTCTCATCGCATTAAAAAATGGAAAACCCAAGGTATGTTTGCATATTCATTCTAGTATTAGTTGCATACTTTGGAGTCAAGTTAAAATATGAATGTCCCCGTCATATTAACCACAAAATGTGCATCATGTTTCCCAATCCATACATTACATGGATGCACACACTTAGGGGGAGTTTGTAGTTTAACTTGATAGTTTCTTTGTATTGATCGATTCTTTATTGATACACATAAGGATCAAGACAAAGAAACTAAATCATTGAGTATATATTTGAATTGCCTAGTTATAAGTATACTCATGGTAATATAGGATATACTCCAATATGATTAAAGTAAGTATGTGCATATTATATCCAAGTCAATCATATTTATGCACATATACATGTGGAGTTTACTCTATAGTTGATGATTTAGAGTAATGATCATTTCCATACAATTTACATATAATGGATCATTACTTTTCATCAACGTGAGTATATGAAAACTTGTGTAGTTGATATATACTCATATCAATTTAAATGATAATTTAAATTGAGTTCATTTGTCTCATTAATCATTAAAGAACACTTCATCATGTGTTGATGGTGTTCGTGATTAATTAAGGACAAATGAATAGTTCTTAAGTATAATAAAGCATGAGTTGCATTATTGTACTTAAGACACAATTAAATCATTTCAATTGATTTAGGTTGTGCTCAATTGATCTAAAGGCATCCATTATGTGTTAATGGAGTGCAAGAGATAATTGAGACAACCGTGCATCTTGGACTAACTATTTTATGAGTTGTGATTGAGTTAGGTCCAAAGATGGATGAGATGATGAGAAGGACAAGGGCGGCATCATGAGTTGATGGGCGTCAAGAGTGGATCCCGAAGAGGAGTCGAGTAGAGATCCTGGGGGAGAAATCAAGTGTTGATCATAAAGACCCCAAAGGGGATTGCTTGTGCGCGGCGGCGAAGGTATAATTAGATAGGCTAAGGACTTTATAGTCTTTGAGTCTAAGGTTTTTATCGCCGTGCTATTAAGAGGGGTCGTTCCCTAGCTTGAGCTTCATCATGTGTTGGTGATCTCATTCCGCGTTCACTCAAAGCTCAAATCTTATTTGATTTGGTTTTTGCATATGGGTTAACCATTTGGCATGTGTTGCGAATGGGTTAAACTTATGCTTGGTTGTATTTGGTTTTCGCATAATGCTTTGATTTGCATGTGTTGCAAGATGTGATAAGCTAGTGCGTTGGCTTTTGCGTGAAGTTCACTTTTGCATGTGTTGCATTAGTTGAAGCTTCATGTTTTGGTTTCGCAAAACAATCTTTCTAAAACTTGTGTGTTTGTATGGAGCTAGAGGCTTGCATGTGTTGCGAGTAAAGAGCTCATACGTATGGTTTTGGTTTTAGTCGAAGTTTGATTTGTGGTTGCTTTGAACTAGAGAATTGCATGTGTTGCAATTAGAGAGTTCTAGCACCTTGATTTAATGTTGCTTGGAGCTAGACTTTTGCATGTGTTGCAAAGAGTAGTGCTCGAGCATGAAATGTGTTTATTGCGTTATTTGCAAGTTCGTTGTGCGAATAAACTGAGGTTTATGAGTCCGGAATTCCGAGAGCATGTGAGTGGGGCTTGCAACGGGTGTTGGCAAGTTGACCGGGTCTTGTGTTGACCTTCACATGGCTAGGGGATTAATCTCATAAACTTCGAGTTTGATTTGCTTATCGTTTTGCAAATAGATCTTGAGTTGATTGCGAAATGTGTTTTTGCAATTTGGGTGAAATTCTTTGAGCATGAGCTATGTTGGTGCAAATGTGTTTTGCACGTGTGTATGATCATGTGTTGATCATCATATGGCTCAAAGAATAGCATTTGGTTTTTGGAGAAATGATTTTAGTGTGAAAAATCTTGTTTTCTCTGTGAGACCGGTGCTACCGGTGGTGGTAGCCCGGTGCTACCGGTGGGTGGTAGCACCGCCCCTCTGGCCGGTGTGATTTTTTCAGAGGGGTATGTTTTTGTGGTTTGTTGAGGTCCGGTGCTCTGGCTTATGGCAGTGCTACCGTGGCGGTAGCACCGCTCCTAGTTGGTCGGTGCTCTAGGATTTTTCGATAACGGCTAGTTTTGTAGCCGTTGGCCCGTCAAGGGGTGCTGGTTCTAGTAGGGCGGTAGCACCGGATTTTCTGGAGTTCTGCCCATTTCGACCCCCAACGGCTAGTTTTGGCTTGTGGGCTATATAAGGAGCCTTGGGGCTGGCATTTGAGTGTTGTTGAAGGGTGTTGGAGTTATTGTGAGTGTGTGGGGATTGTGTGCATGTGTTGCCTTTCTCCATTTGCTTCTTGAGCTTAAGTGTGAGCACTAATTGCATGTGTTGCAATTAGTGAGTGGTTTGAGAGCCTCTTGTGCATGTGTTACACTTGAGGGAGGCCTTGTGCATGTGTTGCACTTGGTGATCACCGAGGAGCGCATTTGTTGTGCCCGGTGAGGTTCAAGCAAGGAGTGGCTTATTACTCTTGGAGGTTGCCGACTCCTAGACGGCATAGGCGTCGTGCGCGGGAGCTCTCAAGGTTGTGAGAAGCCCCGGCGAAGTTTGTGAAGGTTCGGGTTGAGCCTACGCTGAGCGTGAAAAACCACGACTAGTGGAAAGAGGCGGGTGCTCGGCGGGGCCGGTCCAAGTGTGGGCTTGCCTCAACGTGGACTAGGGAGACCAGCAAGTCTCCGAACACCACGGAAAAACATCGTTTGTCTCTTGTCTCTTTACATTCAAGTATTTACCTTTTGCATATTAATCAATTGCTTGATTGTAATTAGAATTGCTTAGTGTTAATTGATTGATCAATTTAGCAATTCTAGTTTAGAGACATAATTTAGTTAGTGCACTAGTGAGCCTAGTTGATTTAGGCTTTAATTGTCAAAACCTATTTATCGCTTCCGCATATATATTTGATTAGGTTTTGACATAGGGGTTGATTAGAGCGAATTGTTTAGTGAGCGATCGAATTTTGTAAATCGCCTATTCACCCCCCCTCTAGGCGCATCCTCGACCCTACAAAGACCCCTATAAAGCTCCATCCATGTAGTCATATCCGCTGAGGCTTCACCACTGGTAGAGTTAAAACTGCCCAGTCCAGAAGCCCCCACTTGCACCAAGTGGCAGCCTTACACCCACTACCACTTTCAACCTAATGACATGACTACCACATTTAGCGTCCTTAATTGACTAGGCGAGCTTTCTATAACTCTCGTGCCACACGCACCCACTTGCCAACCATTCTCATCTGGTCTAAACCACGTTTTCATTTTCTTTTGAATAACATCATCTTTCATAACATCCTATGGTGTATCGACACCAAGGAATAATTTTATGTTCAACATAAATCTTGTTTTGGCATAAAACCCCCAAAAGTCCTAAATTCACATCTAAGCATATTTATGCCATTAACTATATAGCACTAGTTAATACTATAATAATGTATCAACCAGTGATATTTTTCTCTAACGTGACAGGATATGAATATTTCAAAGTCAATTGAGGCCATAACAATTAGGAGTAACTAATTATTTAAAACTGGGATTTAAATTACATTGATAAAACTATACATGCAATAATTTAAATCAAAATATAATTTTTAAATTATGGGATCAACATGTTCAAGGATGTGTAACTTGCCTTGGTCACAGAGTAGCTGTTTGGGATCGTCGATTGCAAACTCTTCCGGCTCTCCGAAATCTATACGTGAAAACATCCAAATTCAAATAAAATTCAAATAAAATATCAAACTAGCATAAAAGGAAATTTAGAATTTTATATTAATTTAGAAATAAAAATACCTAAAAATTTATAATCGCATAAAATGATAAGACCATCTTTAATTTTTTGAAATTTCTTTTCTAAATAAAATTTTCAAAATTTCATAGTTAAAATTTAGATTTCAAAATTTGAAAATTTTCTAAATTTTTCCACTATTTTTCTCCCTCCTTTTTCTTCATTTATTTTTTCCCTCGATTGATAATCTCTCTCCTCACTTTTTTTCCTTCCTTTTTTTCTCGTTGTCGCTCACGGCTAGTCTTGACAGAGAACAGAGAGCAAAGCTATATGTTTCCATGGCTATGGTGTAAGGGGTAAGGCCTAAGGGCGTATGGTCAGCCAACGGCATGCAAGTAGAGGAGTAGGCGGCGAAGGCGATAGTGGCCAGAGGGAGGGCTAGACGGCAGCGCATGGCTGGAAAAATAGGCGGTGGTCAGGAGCACTTTACCTCATGAAATCAGGTGAAACGAAGCCGAATTAGCTCTTGAGAAGTGACAAAATAGATAAAGGGTTGAGTTGCGCACACAATGCTCCCTTTTATGGCCCGAGAGAAGGACCGGAGGGGCAGGATTTGAAGCGGGAATGGCAACGGCCAAAGATGAAGAACATTGAATTTTTGGGGGGCAAATCATGGGAATTTAATTGGGGAAACCGCTATTGGAACGAGAGAGATGAACTAAGAATTTGATTGCGCATTTATTTGGGAAGAAATGGTAGAAGAATCGTGGAGATTTTAAAGCTTCATTTGTGCTCTAATGGTGGGGAGAGAGGGATAGCTTCTCTGGACTTGATTGGCCGGAAGTTGATGGCTCTTGACAGTGGGGTCCGGTCCCACTGTCAGTTTTTCATGAATTATTTGGAGCTAAGAGAAAATCGGCTTTGGTAAAAATAGTGAAAGGCTTTAAAATTCTTGTAAAAATTAAAAAAATACTTTGGTATATTGGAAACCCAATAAATTTATTTTTTAGAAAATTTCAACTTTTAAATTTTTCTGCGAAAAATCTTTTTGTAAAACTGAAAATGGCGAAAAGGCTATATAAAATCCATAAAAATTAGGAGAATTCCAAGAAGAATCTAAATAAAATAAATTAAATAGACAGTCAATTTTTTGGGATATTACATTTTTGCAAAAGAAAGTTTTTTGTGCATACAGTACTAGTCACATGATTAGTGACTAGTATGCATATTTTCAATGTTGAAAATACATCCATATACAATATTATACATTTAATAACAAAAGCTATTTATACAAATAAGTCTTACAAGACGGAAAATAATGCATCAAAAATTCAAAATCCTTGTGGTATGCCCATACAAATACTTAGATAATTGACAATGTATAAACCCTAGAAAAAACTCGTCAATGTAATCAGCATGACCTTCATAGAAATATGTGTCTTCTGGGATTTCGTTCTCTTCACCTACTAAATCAACAAATAAAGCAAGATTGAGTACTTGTGTACTCAGCAATACTTATAATGTATCACAAATGCAGATATAGTAGATGCAGGCTATGTCATTGGAAAGGCTTCTACGGTTATTTTGCAGAAAGCGAATTTGAGTCATAAATATAAAGTAATAGATTATAAACAGAATTTATAAAAGCAACTATGACTGATATTAAAATAAGAGTAGAGTAACATATCTCATTCCACAGTCATCCATGACTATAAATATCGCATTAATTCATTGCCAATCCCTGGCATAAAACAATAACTTTCCAAACAACATTTTCAGTTCATTCATTTTTGAAAATACCAAAACATCTAACTAGTGCCAGTTCACCAAGTGTCCTGTGACTACGAGAACGGCTTTTTGAAAAGATTTACACTCTGTAGAGATGTATAGCTTTACTCACAAAAAATAATCAACTCTTGTGCATTCGATATTAACACTTCCTTTAGTGTGCCACATAGAGATCATAACATAACCATTATATTACCTATGCCTAACTTTGCACCAGCTCGGTGATAACTAACCTATGCTATGGCAGCAGAAGATATTTATACAATTATTGTACTGTGAATGGTTATACACTTCATTGTACTACTAGAGGCAATCCTTATCCTACTATAGAAAGAAATTTCAGGTCATGATTTTACTTATGTGATTTTACAAAATTCTGACAATGCAACTGTGTCCAATATTTATTTTCTGATTTTATTTTTATGAGTCTTCAAATGAGGTTTATTTCCTTTAAAATTTTTTGGTGTGATTCTATGGGTTTATAGAGGTCACTATAAAATTTTCGGATGATGATCAATTCTATTTATTTTTATACACTTTGCTCATCGACAATGCTTATCTTTGCTTCTAATTGGCTTTCTATTTTTGATTTTATAAATGTATCAGATAAAGTTATTTATTTTTAAACTTTTTATGTAGTGTATTTTTATACTTTATATGATTTAATAAAAATTTCAGAATATTATCTTGTTAGTATATTTTAAATTAATTATGACAATACTACTGTTCTTAGTCTTGGAATATTGTTTTTGATTTCTTATCTACATTATATCTTTTCACATTGCTCTGAAACTTTGTATGTTAGTTCCTTTGATGCTGTGGACGATACCATAAAAATCTTAGAGGATGATCATTCTTAGATATTTTTAAAAAATTCTGACAATGTCTATGTTCTTTGTTTTCAAATACTATATTGATTTTCTTTAAGGTACTAAATGCATTCAAACTCTTTTGAGACTTTTTGTGATCATTCTGGAGATGGATTACGATTTATAGAGATTTTATTCAGATTTTATGTTTGTTTGATTTTGGGTTTTACAAAGAAATGTAATAATATAAAAGAGTTTTCTTAAAGACCAAAAATCCAAGAAAAATTCAGAAAGGATGGAAAATCAGGATAAAATAATAATTCCAATTAAAATTTATATTTTACCTATTTTTAAATTTTTCGGGATGTTATAATATAGCGAGTAATAGAAATACTTTTAACAAATTAACGATTAAATTTGATTTCTACTACCTACTATGTACTACCAGTATAATATATTATAAAATTTCTCCGAATATTTGAGAAGCTATGTGAAATCAGCATCTTGGTGCATGCAGGAGAGGAGTGCAAAGAGGACGCTGTTTGAAATTGAGGCATATACATGAAAGAGGAGGTCGGATGACCAGGAGGGGAGCCAATTGCCACCAGTACATTGCGGACAAGACTGTACGGTTTTTTGATCATTTAGGATGTTCTCTGATTGTCCTCTAGCTTCCCTACTAAAATCCTTCCTGGCCATAATCATGTGAGCTGCTCAAGTCCAACAAAGATGTGTGTATGCGCAGTATGAACATTATGAACAAATGTGGTTTTCCCGTATTTTGTTTTAAAATTTTGGTGAAATGGCATACAAATTTTGTTGTCTGTATTATCACAGATCAAGGTGTCAAATTGATAAATTGGTACATGGATTCTATATATCATAAATAGATTAAGTCTTTTCTGCCTATATCATATGGAATCTGTCCTGCCTTCATGTGCAGTTCCATACAATGTTGTGAAGCTCACCATGTTTTATTTTGTTCCATATTTCAGTTGTTGGGCTCCTCGAAGGATGTGAGCAACAGACATCCTCTGCTTTTTTGGTAGCACTTCTTCTCTTCTCACTTTCTACAATTCTACTTGAATATAATTTTATTCTTTGTGATAATTGATGATCATATGTCCCAAATACTGAAGGAGACAACATGAATGGACGTCGATACTAGCCAGAGTTTCAAGGCGATGGCCACAGATTCAAAGGTAAAAGCTTTTCTAAACATGGTCTCTGTTCTTTCCAATAGATTGGTAAAATTTTTTTGGGTTTAACAGAGCTAAGAATCACTTTGTCAGAGGACATACGCATAGGTAAGAAACAAGAGAGGTACACAGATGTCAAGTTCAGGTTCGTGTGTACTTGGTGATAAGCTAGTTTCTTGAGGGTGGGATCCAGCAATAGGGCGAGGTGCCACGCCGGCCGGACCCCTTCCCTCCACCGCCACCGCCATGGCCTCGGCGGCACTGGAGCTCCTCTGTTGTCTCGGGGAGGAAGATGGCTTGCTTGTTGGCCATTATTCGCATTCGGAGCCAACTGTCCTAGCCCGCCATGCCACATCAAGGCATCAGGCTCTCACCCACCGCTAGCTCGTGGTGGCGTGACGGCGTCTGGAGGCGGGCACAGCTGAGGCCGGCGGCGGCGGAGACGTGGAATGTGGCGAGGCGTAGTGGTGCCGGCCGTATTCAGTGTTGGACCATGACGATAATAGATGCGCCTCTGTTGCCTGCAGGGGGCCATTGCTTAATCGATTGATTAAAGTCGCGCGTGAGACTCGTGAATGCGTTGGATCATCCATCGAATTAATTGAAGCATGCATGCATAAGAGCAGCTACCAGCACTGCAGCCTGCAGCCAACAGGAGCTTGCTAGCAATGCATTCATTCATTCGTTCATTCATTCGTTCCAGATCTGTTTTAGTATTTCCTATAGCGCTTTCACTGCTATAATGAGGCCTCCTTCATTTCAGCTTCTGCTTAAAAACAAAGCGGATTGTCTATCGAACGGGAGGATTCTGAACAGCTTCTCCTATAATCAGAAGCTGCTCACATTAAATGCTAATTTGCTTTCTATTTGACAGTAGAAGGCCACACTGTTAAGGGATTCGATCGGTATATTTGGCTCGACCAAATTAATATTAGTGTATTGCAGTTGCAGGAAAGGAGGAGCAAGAACCGGAGAAGGAACCTCTGTAGACCACAACTGAGTCCGCATTCATCTTCAGAAAATCAGGCAAGCTACCTTTGATCACTTTGAGCACGAGTAATTTGTACAGAAATTGTTTTCTACTAAGACAAGAACACCATATGCATAAAAGGGAATTTTGGAACAAAATATGTGTTCGATGTGATAACCGATCAAAGTGTATGCTAGTGAGATCAGTTGATGGAGCAGCTGACCTACAAATAATTTCTCCACATACAAAGTGTATGCTAGTGTACGTAGTATTAGGGGGAGTGATGGGATCCAATTCTAATGCCAATGAGGTGTATTAGTGCCGCCGCTGAGCTTCTTCGCCGGATTCTGTCGCCGTCGAAGGGTCTCCATCTTCATCATCTACACAGTCGGATTTGCCGTCTCGTGTTCTACAAGGTGCCAACCTTAACTTTGCCGGGTATTATCCGAGGCCACCGTCACCAGGAGCTTGATGTCGCCGCTTTCAGCGTGCCACCGCTCGTCGTCGATCGCCAGCGGTGAAACTAACCACAGTCATGTGGATCGCCGTGTCATGTTCTGACTGGTGGTATCATTCGCTTGCCCGTAGTCACCGTCACCGCCATTGCCGGAATTAAGCGGCCACTCGCCGATGTTCGCCGGTGACCATCATGAAGGGGAACAGGTAAGCTATTTTAGTGTAAATTCAAAATTTTTACCGCATAACTAAGGAAACCATTGCAAGTTATGGATCATAGAATTACCACTAGACGTACAGACTTGTAGCAGAAGTAGAGTCGATGTAGCGTATCTGTGCGGTTGTAGTTGTACAAGTCTCGCGGTTCCTTCAACAGCTCATCGTGACCATCACAGGTTGCATATCGTCCTCGTGACCGTCGTAGGTTGCAAAACTTTCAGATTTGGAACCATACCTTTTGGCTCTTCCTTTCTGTTCTTTTGTATTCTTTCTTCTCCTTCCATGTTCTTTCTCTCTGCTTCTGATTGATCTAGTGGACGAAATTTTTGTGGTTGTTCTTTTTTTTTTTTAACTTGGTGGCCAAGCTCCCTTTTTCTTACTTGCTGGTGAAATTCTGGTTCAGTAAAAACCTAATAGATGGGCTCATTCAGTTGTTTTGAAACGAAAATGAAATGGAGCGTTTTTTGTTGACCTGCACTGTAGCCAAATATACTGACTTTTAGTCAACCTCGGCCCGCCCAACCCACTGGAGATATTTCCCATCCGAAACTGCTATATATATCTGTCGAATGTTTTTTTTTTCCGGCATTTTCAGTCAAATTTGTAGCCACTTGATTTGGTTTGAGATTTAATTTGTAGCCAGTTGATTTGGTTTCAGTCAAATTTGTAGCCACTTGATTTGGTTTCAGTTAAATTTGTAGCCACTTGATTTGGTTTCAGTTAAATTTGTAGCCACTTGATTTGGTTTGCTACATATATCCGAAACTACTCCTTTCCCCTTTCCTCCCTCTGCAGATTTTTTTATCACGTCTTCTCAAGCACGGCTAGCACTGTCATGCTCAAGGACATCATTTTCTTACTCGGATTAATTACTATAAGCTTCACACTGTGCAATAAATAGTATGAGATTTAATTGGTCAAGATGAGTGTAACACAATAAATTTCACTATGCTAACATTTGCTACATCATGTGGTTACTTTTTGAACATCATTGTCAGTTTTGTCAGATCAGCTGTCACTGGTTTAGGCAATTAGGTTTTTTTTTTTTTCTAGATTTTCTGTTTCGTAAAAATTTTCAGCCTTTGAATTGCCACTTTGTTATTTTGCTCCTTTGACCTTTTGTCAGTTTTTTTTCCCTTTGCTAATATATCAATTCCCCGATGTCAGTTTTTAAATTGGTATTATGTTTTTTTTTGTCTTGGTGCAGTTTTCTTATTTTCTCCCCGTGTTTGTATTGGTTTCATTTTCTTGTTGTTTTCTTTTGCGGAATGACTTATGATCGGACGTCTGATTTTTTCGAACGCTGCAACATTTTTCTCCTATGCATGAATTTTTTTTATTACGCGTGCAACATTTTCCTTCGATAACATTAAAAACGTGCGCGTGAAAAAAATGTTGCAGATGTTGAGAAAAAAATGTTGCACCGACGTGTTTGAAGAAAAACGCTGGCATCGGACGTCCGACTGCTAGCACTCACCTTTCTTTTGTTATGGTATGACATGATTTTTGTTACGCATATAATCCTTTTGTTACGCACTCACCTAACCTGATAGTGCGTGCAAGCAACTCCAGAGCCATCCATGCCGCGGCTGCAGCCGGT
This sequence comes from Guadua angustifolia, assembly GCA_036346375.1. Classification (NCBI taxonomy): domain Eukaryota; kingdom Viridiplantae; phylum Streptophyta; class Magnoliopsida; order Poales; family Poaceae; genus Guadua; species Guadua angustifolia. The sequence goes on from CM070506.1 coordinate 896,673, forward strand.
GCTCCTGCTCTGCCGCCTCGGCCCGGCCATCCTCGCCGACCTCGCCGCCCGCTTCCGCCTTCTCGACCTCTACGCCTCCGCGCTCCCCGTCGATGCCTTCCTCGCCGCCGCCGCCTCGGACGCCGACCCCCCGCGCGTCGCGCTCGTCGTCAGCAGCGGGCCGGTCCGCGTCGACGCCGCCTTCCTCGATGCCGTCCAGTCGCTCAGCTGCGTCGTCTCCGTCAGCGCCGGCCTCAACAACATCGACCTCCCCGAGTGCGCCCGCCGCGGCGTCGCCGTCGCCAACGCCGGCGGCATCTTCGCGGCCGACGTCGCCGACTACGCCGTCGGCCTGCTAGTCGACGCGCTCCGCCGCGTCTCCGCCGGCGAGCGCTACGTCCGCAGCGGCCTCTGGCCTGAGCGCGGCGACTTCCTCCCCCTCGGCTCCAAGGTCCACTACACATTAACTAATTAGTATCTGCTTAATTCTTTACCAGCAAATCAAGCAACGGCGGGCGGTTTCTTGTGCGCAGATCGGCGGGAAGCGCGTGGGCATCATCGGCCTAGGCAACATCGGGTCGGCGATCGCGAGGAGGCTGGAGGCGTTTGGCTGCGTCGTCTCCTACCACTCCCGGCGGCGAAAGGATGAGGCCTCCTACGCTTACTTCCCTAGCGCCCGCGACCTCGCGGCGCACTCGGACGTGCTCATCGTGGCGTGCGCGCTGACGGACGAGACCCGGCACATCGTGAACAAGGACGTGCTGCACGCGCTGGGGGAGGGCGGCGTGGTAGTGAACATCGCGCGCGGGGCGAACGTGGACGTGGCGGAGCTTGTGAGCGCGCTCAGGGAGGGGAGGGTCGCCGGCGCGGGGCTCGATGTCTTCGAGGACGAGCCCAAAGTGCCGGCGGAGCTGCTGGGGATGGACAACGTGGTGCTGACGCCACACGCGGCCGTGTTCACCCCGGAGTCTATGTCGGACCTGCGCCGCCTGATCGTCGCGAACCTCGAGGCGTTCTTCTCCGGCGAGCCGTTGCTCACGCCTGTCGTCTCCGACTGAAACACACAAGAGCCTCAAAATTTGGGCTTGCCATTTACAGTGCACCTGTTGTTGTGACAGAGCTTAGAATAAGAGCTCGGTTGTGGCCTCGCTCCCCTCCCCTCAATTTGTGGATCCAAAATTAAATATCTTGGTATTCCTCTTTATTATGATAAGATTAATAAGAAAGATTTACCGTCTTTAGTTGATAAAACTTTGAAGAGAATTGCAGGCTGGAGAGGCAAATTACTTTCTTATGGTGGGCGGCTAACTCTTATTAAAGCCTGTTTAGCGAGCATTCCTGTTTACTTGCTGTTTTTTTCAAGTTTCCTAAATGGGCTCTGGATATTTTGAATTCTCATATGTCAAACTGTCTTTGGAACGATTTCGAAGGTCATCATAAGCTTCATTTAGCCAATTGGCATTTAGTTTGCATGAAAAAGGAGTTTGGTGGACTCGAGATCCCTAATATTAGAGATTTAAACTTGTGCCTGCTAGCTTCTTGGACTAAGGGGTTATATGCTAATGAAAACAAACTGTGGGTTGATTTGGTTAAATTTAAATACAAGATTGATAATCCCAATATTTTTGCTTACCATCCCGATCATTCATCTGGTTTTTGGAAAGGGGTTCTTTGGGCGGCTCAGGCTACTAAATTTGGGTACAGGTGGTCTGTAGGTAATGGTAAAAAAGTAAGATTTTGGGAAGACACTTGGTTTGGTGTTTCTTGTTTAGCTATTCAATTTTAGGATCTTTATGCTCTGGTCAATGAAAAAGGTAGTACTCTTTCAGATATTTGGGATGGATCGAATGTTAGATGTACCTTTAGAAGATCCTTTTCGGAAAATTTAATGATTAGATGGTTTGAGCTAGTGGAGGTGGTAAAGAGTATTACTCTTTCTGATGAGGATGATTCATTAGTTTGGCAATACTTTAGCAAGAGTATTTACTCAGTTAAATATCTTTATGCTATTATCAATTTCAGGGGGGTTGTCTCAGTTTTTATTCCCGCTATTTGAAAGTTGATTGTTCGCCTAAGAGTTCAGGTTTTTCTTTGGCTTCTTGCTCATAATAAAATCATGACTAAAGACAATTTATTGAAGAGAGGCATTGATAAGGAAAATGCTTGTTATTGCTGCGATGAAATTGAATCGGTTAATCATATCTCTTTTGAGTGTGTTGTGGCTAAAAACGTTTGGCGTTTGATCTCTGATTTCTTTGATGTTAATGTCAGGACTAATTTTGAATCTGTGGCTTATTTTTGGCTGAGCAACTCTAAGAACGGTGCTTTAAACTCGATTTGTGTTGCTACCTTTTAGAGTATTTGAAAAATTAGAAATGTTGAGTAGATTTTTGTTAGCCTGGAAAGTATGGTGATTTTGTGGACTGTTTTCGGGTTCTGTTTTTTTTGTTGGTGGTGTCCTGTGATGTTGGGTTGGAGGTTGTGATGCTATGTCTGGACATTAACTGAGCTAACATTGGTTTCTTAAATGGAATCGGATCATCATCTTTGATGGCCTTTTGATTAAAAAAAAAAGATCAAACAAGCTCTGCGGATTCAAGAATATTCGTACCACTGGCACATTCTCTTGCTTCTTCCTCCGGCTGGTTGGAATCCCAGAAATTTCTTGTCGTCTACCAGACTCAAAACAACCACCAGTGAGCATCAGATGGCAATCATGGCACACCTAACGTGGTTGATTAATTAATTCTTCCCCCAAAACAAAACAGCAGCTAGCGAACGGAACGACCGCATCCAGAGCAAAAATCAACATGCCGCCTCCGCCCACCGAGAAGCCGCTGGTGCTCCTGTCGCGGCCGCTCTTCCCGGAGTTCGCTGCCGCGCTCGCTGAGCGCTTCCGCTTCGCTCTGGTCGCCGACGCCGAAGCGGATGCCGCCGCGGAGGCGCGGGTCCTGCTCGTGCCGGGCCTCGCGCCGGTCACCGTCGAAATTGTGGACAGGCTCCCGGCGCTCGAGCTCGTGGCGGCCACGTCCGTTGGCGTTGACCACATCGACCTCCGCGCCTGCCAGCGCCGTGGGATCATCGTAACCAACGCCGGCCCCGCCTTCTCGGTCGACACGGCTGACTACGCCGTCGGGTTGCTCGTCGCCGTGCTCCGCCGGGTGGCCGCTGCCGAGGCCTACCTCCGGCGCGGAAAGTGGGAGACGGAAGGCAGCTATCCTCTGGCCACCAAGGTTAGTTACAAGTTTGCTGTACAAATTTTCTACAGCTTTCAATTTCGATTTTATAAAATTATAGATTTTGGTAAAACTTACATCATAAATCTATAAGTTTTTAATCAATGGTTTATTATAATAGGTCTAATAAAATAAGCTCACATGACAATCTTACACTTTCCAATTTCTAGTATACTCACATCTAGACTATCATTTTGACATTTTTATGACACAGGTTCTTATAAAATATATAGTTTTGTAAAATAGCAACCGTAAAATAGCAACTTTGATATGTATCTTTTGATATTTTGTTAAAAAAAGAATACAGTCTTCCTACGAAATTTACCGGAGCCCTATCAAACACACCTTACTGTATGAGTGTACGGTAATTCAAGCCGCCAAGATAGCGCCTTGGCTCACCGCCTACCCAAGCCGCCGCTTGAGGAGACGCCGCCGCTTGCAAGCGAGTCTTGATGACAGCTATATCGATCACATATTTGCGTGCAATGCAATGCAGGTGAGCGGCAAGCGAGTCGGGATCGTCGGGCTCGGGAGCATCGGATCGCTCGTCGCACGGCGGCTCGCCGCCTTCGGGTGCACCATCGCCTACCACTCGAGGTCGCCCAAGCCGTCCGTCCCCTACAAGTTCTTCCCCGCCGTGCGCGACCTCGCCGCCGACAGCGACGTCCTGGTGCTGTCGTGCGCGCTGACAGTGGACACCAGGCACATGGTCAACCGGGAGGTCATGGAGGCGCTGGGCAAGTACGGCGTGCTGATCAACGTCGGCCGGGGCAGCCTCGTCGACGAGCCGGAGCTGGTCAGGTGCTTGCAGGAGGGCATCATCGGCGGCGCGGGCCTGGACGTGTACGAGAACGAGCCGGCCGTGCCGCCGGAACTGTTCGCCATGGACAACGTGGTGCTGTCGGACCACAGGGCCGTGATCACGCCGGAGTCCTTCCGCGGCGTGCTCGATCTCGTCACCGCCAACCTGGACGCCTTCTTCTCGGGGAGGCCTCTGCTCAGCCCTGTGTCACTCTGAAATGCAGGTAGCGACACACGGAAAACACAATTAACGTGCTGCTCATTTATCTGCTATAAGATTAACTATGTATGAAACCAGCAACGCTACTAAATAATGGCAATATCACAGGTCACCCGACCTCTGCAGCTCTGCAAAATTGATCACTCCTGTAGTTTCACCAGTACTTTCAACGATTGAATTCTTGTTCAGATACGTTCTTCTGTGCCTAATCAAATAAGTTTCAAGTGAAGGCGACATAGATCAGCTTGCAAGGATCTAACTATGCTAGCCAAATCTGTCTAGGATTCCAAGTGCTCGTTGATCTCTTCAGGTTCCCTGTTACAAAGCCAACTTAAGCATATGTAATGCGCGCAGGAGTACTTTGTAACACTGGAATTTTAGAAACACAGACAATGTCTATCTGTTAGCTGAATTATTTGGTTAGTGGTTCAGTTTCTGGATACATGGTAGGTAAAGTGATACAATGGGATGGTTAGCTTAGTGTTTCAATTTTTGAATACTTGCAGGTAAAAATTTGAATTAATCAAATTGTCAAGAACCAGCAAACAGAAATAGTGCTAGAAAGTGGGAGAGAACAAATGGAGTGATTTGGGGAGCAACCGTCAGATATGTATATACTGTATACATTGAGTTCATCTGGGCTAGCTAACTGCTCACTGTTGATTCCTCATCCCCTGCTTGGAGTATAAATAGTTTTTACATTCTGGTCGAATTTGTAAATCTAAACAACATGTACTATAAGTGGTTAGTTTATGTCAAATCATGGTTCTGAATACTGCGCATATTCATGCCTTGTAATTTCTCTGAAGAAGTACCATACATGAAAATATTAGGAGACATGTTTATATTGATAATACAGATTTTAAATAAGGAATTAGTACTTGCTATATGTATGCTTTAGGTGTGTCCGACAAACTTGTTGATGCATTTCAATCACTGTATTTGGCATAACTGGTTACTGTAAGTGCATCTGAAATCATAACGGCTCTTCACATGTCTTTGCTCGGTTTCTGCATTGAAAACTTATGTGATGTGTTGAAGCCTGCAGTTTATATATTGAAACCCCTTACATCTATTAGCATTTAATCACAAAATTCGTTTATTTTTCCCAAAAGCATCCAAACATAAATTTTGAAAAATTCATGTATATTAGATTTTCTTGAATTGGAAGTTGTTGAATTTGAGTTGAATTGGTAGTAGTGTTCTGAAAAGCTAGCTGTAGCTACACTATAACTTTTTTGGACCCAACATGAAGCTATGGTTCAATGTTTTACTACATTAGCTATAAGCGTTATAGTTAGCAATTGCTCCTCTATGTGTCATAGCTTGTAGCTAATGATAGCTCCGCTATCCCACGTAGCTTAGGTACCCACGGCTCAAAACATTAGGCTCATTTTAAAATCCAACATTACTAGAAGGCTTAAATACATCTTTTATAGGACTTAACTACGAGAAAGCATAGTTAAAGACATCGTATGTCTTGCCCTTTTTCTATAATCCAGCATTCATATTTTTAGTGATTAAATACTTGTTGCTAAGAACATTATGATATAGTTATCAGTTATGGTCTTTGATATGTATTTGCATTTTAATTGATTCTGAACTTAACTCATATTCTTATTATAAAAATATTCATACTTTCTAAAGTACCATGGTTTTATGATTTGTTTAGAGGTGACTTATATTATATACATATTTAATTTTTAAAAATTTTTATCCTAAAAGCGATGAAGGATAGCTTGTGCGATAACTGTTGTAGCTTTTTTGGAACCATGCCGTGAAGCCGAAAAACCGTGATTTAAAACCTTGATTAGTACAGAAGAGAGATGAGGAAGGGAAGGAGAAAGGACAGGGTGAATCTTGTAGTGAATTGAACAGTGGATGCCTGAGAAGAAAATCATGTCTCTTAATTTTTTTTTATATAGAAATGATTTGGTTCGTCCTTGTGTAGTTTTGTGTGTTGAATAAGAAGGAAAAATGTCTTAGTACATCATGTAATACGCATGTATCTACAAGGTTTTTGACTAAGAGTTGTCTAACGCACCAATCAAACATGCATTGCGTAATTAGTCTGAAATGTGCCAATCGGTTTTTTACGCTCTAAGGGTGAGTTTGGTTTGCGAAATACTCATAGGTTTCTCGGGAATCCTTTAGTAATTCTATGAGAATATTATGTTTGATAAATCAACCTGTAATCTGAACCAGGGATCAGAAATTATCTTGGGAATCTGATTACTGTTTCTTAAGATTGTCTCTAAGGATTCAAACTCACCTAGAGACAACATCTCTAATAGTTTATCTCTAAAATCATTTCTCTAACTATTTTATATTATTTTCATCAAAATTTCCCCTTCACACTCCATCACTATTTGCATTGGTTTGTGTGATTAGGTTGCCTCTTGCATAAGAGACAACAAATTCTCTTTCTTCACATCCTCTCTCATCCACGTAGGATTTTATTGACATTGTATAGCTAAGAAAAAGTTGAAGTGGTACTATTGGAGATACCCTAAGGGAAAGGAATATTTGCTATTATGTTTTTATTATTTGACTTAATTTCTCATAGTCAAATTTTGAACTATAATAATTCAAAATACAAACTAACAATTTTTTTTCAAAATATGAATTTTGAAAGCAAAATATCAAAATTTGAATATTGAATTTTGAATCTTAAATTTAGACAATTTAAATTTTCAAAGGTCAAAATTTCCCATTTGGATTTTGAAATTTCATTTTTGAAATTGGAAATCTAACAATTTAAAATTTAGAAGAATTTTGGATTTCAAAATTCAAGTTTTGAGAATTTAAATTCTATAAATTGAAATTTATTTGTTTCAATTTATGAATTTTAGACTTTTGAATTATGAGAATTTAAATTAAAAATCTCAAATTTAAAATATAAAAACCCAAAATTTGAACATTTGAATCATAAGAATTGAAATTTCAATATTGCAACCTTAAGTTGTGAGAATTTTACTTATAAAATTCAATATTTTTGATTTTATTTTAAAATTTATAAATGTTAACCATCATGGTTTGAAATTTTTAATCCTATAATTTGAATTTGTAGACTTGTTGATTCGAGTTACGAAATGTTTAATCTATTATGGGGTCTATTTTGTAGTTTCCTTCAAACTAGCCGAACGTTGGAGCTGTAGATTACTGTTAATGTGTTTACCAGTAATTAAATTGAAGATAATATTAGATAACATAGAAATATGAAATTATGTATAACAAATGTACGGAGCATTTAGTTGGCAGAATCCTTTGGTAATCTTACGAGATTAACTTATTTGGTGAAATAACTAGTAATCTAAATCAGAAATCTAAGATTACCTTGGGAACCAACTGTAATACCGCAAATCTCCTTTGCTAGGGCTGTCGGTCGGAAATGATTCCATTTTCGTGATTCAAGGTTTCTCTTTAGTTACTCAGGAGAAAATAATTATCGTCGCGCAGCTGAAGCTCTTATTAAAGGTTTTGGGTTTTCTGTTAACTTATCTGATTTGGGTTTCAACTGAACCTTTGTTTATTTTGTGTCAGGTTTTAGTGAGCTTTTGCGGTGTGCTCCCTTGTTTGAAATTTCTCTGCTGCAGATTGATTCAGATGGAATGCTAACTGTGGGAAATTAATTGTGTGTGTATTATCGAGAATTTCGTTTTTGTTAAAAAAATCAGGAGGGCTTCAGTTGGAGTCTTGAGAGGCTTTTATTAATTACCATCTTGCCCTTGGAAATGTTGGCTTTTTATCCCTGGCCGAGCCTGCTCTTTCCTTCCCTGGCTATTCTTTTTCCCCTCCTAGCCGTGCGCCACTTCCCTGGCCGACTCCTGCATCTCCTCCTCTTGGGCGGCTGCAGCCAGCTGAGTCTCCTGCGCCCCTCATTCCTCCTCCCAGGCAGCAGCTCTCCATGGCGTCTCCCTTCTGGTGCTCCTCCATGGCGTCTCCCTCCCGGAGTTCCTCCATGGGCGGCACCTCCGGCCAGCTCCGGTGACCCCACCTCCTGCCAGCCCGACAGGACTCGGTGACTCCTCCTCCCCGTGTCAAGGCAGCCTCTTCCCTCCTTCCTCCTTGGGCTTTCCTTGAGGTAAAACCCTAGGTGGTGGGGGTCCTTTGGCTTGCATGCAAGGTGTTTGTGCTATTGCTTAGCTGGGGTTCATGATTTTGAGGTGTTGGAGGTTGGGAAATGGAGAGACTAGAGAAATTTGGGAGTGTTCTGTTCGGGCAGATTTCTGTCCCTGGTTAGAACTGCTATTTGAAAATTTTGCAAGCATTTCCTGGGAGTTTGGCTATAACAACAGTTGTAGATAATTTAATTACCTTTCAATAGAGACCGAAATCATCAAGTTTTGTTCAGCCATTTAAAAGTTATGGCTATTTTACCGAGTGCTGTCTAATTCTTGTCGCGATTGGTTCAGTCTGTGTTCTTCTGCAGATTAGAGCATCGTAGAGGCCGAATTAGACTTTTTCATTTCCTAGAAAAAGTTAGGATTTTTCGATTAGATCGAGAAAATGTATTCGTTTATGTGATTTGGAGTTGTAGAACTCAAGTTATGCTCATTTTGGTGTATGCTGTCCAGAACGAGTTAAATTTTGCGTTTGTCTGCTGTTCGTTGCAAAACTGAGATTAATCGGTGCGTTTCCCGATCAGTCGGCAGTAGAAGAAGTTGTAGAGTTTTCTCTTGCAATCGTTTAAAGCCCAGTTTCATCCTTTTTGGAGTTGCCTTTTGGAAGTAACGGTATTTTCAATGCCGGCTGTCCAGATTGCACTTAAGTGGTTATGAGGGATATTTTGGTTTCGATTGTATATGTGAATGTGTAGAGTTGTTTTCTTCTGTCGCTTGTACCGAGTATGTATGAATTTGAGTTGGATGAATATTGTTTTATTTGCAGGGAAGGTTCTGTCGGGAGTGGCCTCAACCACATGCCACTTCATTCTTTCGTCGGTAAAGGCAAGTGCATCAATTTATTGAACTTTGTGAATTGAAGATTGAATGTCTTAATTGATTTGATTTGTGAACCACTAATGTTTGTTATGGTTATATGGACGACACTAGTATGGGTAGGCTATGTGGATACCCATGAATGATATTAAAGGATGAAACTTGCATGCGCATTTTTGTTTGTTTGCTATGTGTGCTACATTGAAGAATCATGTACCTTGTTCATGTGACTTGTTGTGATAACTTATGTTCCATGTTGGTGCTCACTAGTAGGATTAGGGTATTATTGACATCAAAGACATGAGTTTTGAGTTGAAAATGATGGTTCAATTCGTATTCATGATAAAGGATTAGGATTTTTGTATGAAGTATTGATGATAAATGTATGTGAGGACGGAGTATGGAGTTTGATTGCGAAAAATGGTTTGATTTATAATCAAGATATATGGAATTAGTAATTACTCGGGTATTGGTGATGTGAGTATGAATATGAATGTTGAGGAGGTGATTATGAGTGTGGAGGATGCGATTATTGAGTGTTGCGAATGTGATTATGAGTGTTGAGAATGTGATTATTGAGTGTTGCGAATGCGATTATGAGTGTTGAGGATGTGAATGGTAATTTATGGATGTGAGGAGTGGCTGATGTTTATGTATTTGGCTATGGCTATGCAAATGTGAGAAATGAATGTAGTTTGCAAACTGGTTTATGTCAATTGCATTTGTGCATTCATGATGGAAGAGGTGACCCATTCTGATGCAGGCCTCTGTGATCACTTGTAGTGAGTACGAAAGTCCTACCTCGTAGTCCCGTATACGTGGTTATATGGGAGCGAGTCAAGAAGAGTAGGCGCCCTCGACCACGGGGTGGAAGGGGAATGAGAGGTGCACACCGACGGTGTGCACTCGGCCATACCCCATATGTGCTAAAAGGAAATGAAACATGCATGATGCATCATATGCATGAGAATTGTGAAATGAAATGAGTATATGAACATGCAAGCATATTTGCATCTCGCATGGCATTGACAATGAGGAAATCATGTTTAATGAGTTGATTGTGATGCATGGATTTGAGCTTCTGCTTTTGTATGGCATATTTGTATCTGCATGGCATTGACAATAAGGAAATCATGTTTAATGAGTTGATTGTGATGTATGGATATGAGCTTCTTCTTTTGTATGTTTTGTGCGCTTGAGCATGAAAGCATAAAAGCATTCCATTGCATTGTGTGTTGCAACGGATAGATGGGAGTGATAGGAATGGGAAGAACAGGTTGAGGATTGAGGCGTGGACTCATCCAGAAATGTTTATTGAGGCAGAGGTAAGTTTTGTTACATTTTTGAGATTGGTTATGTAAGTGGAGTCAATTCATCGCTCGTTCTGGATGTTTTCAGTTAAGTAATGATTATGGTAAGTGATGGAGTAATCGTTCTCTTATGTTTTGGATCTTTTATGAATTCAACTGCCTTCATTTATTTATGAATGCCAATTAAAGAAACTGTTACTTTATGTTTTGAAGTAGCTGTATTTTAGTTTAATTTCTTACTTTGTCTACTTGTTGCACTTTGCTGAGTCTTGGACTCACGCTTGTTTGTTTCCTGTTTTAGGTACCTTGAAGTTGGCTCGTCTGGTTGGGAGTAGTATCACGTGCACGCCTTCGGCCTCCACAATCTAGTTAACTGATTTGTTAAGTCTGGATGTAACTTCTGTGTTTGTAATGTGTCATTTGTCATGGGGGAGTTATTTATGTCTATTGGATGTGAGGTTGGTTAACTAAGGACCTGCTAGAATGATATCATGTGACTGCTTATGTTTTCTGTCTGCTGAGTGGATGTCCTATTTTCTAAAGAGGTCATGCCGAAATTTTGTAAATTTCGGTGACTTAGTTTTAAACCGGTTTTAGAGATTAGTGGGTGATTGCAGTCAAGTTCATAGAGGTGTTAGTTTTTTATGCCTCCTTTGGTAGTTCTCGGTTTAGTTGAGCTTGTTGGGGAAAATTATCGTGGATTGGTAACCCTTTAGGACATGTGTGGGTCCGAGGGGTGTCGCTAGTGAAGAGAGTTGGTAGCATCCGTGGCGCGTATGGGCTCCGGGGTGTTACACCAACTATTGTTAATTCTAGGATTCTGTTTCTCAAAGAAAAGGGTGTCCATCTTAGATTGCTAAGAAAAATGAATATTTGCTATTACACTTTTATCATTTTATTTAATTTGTCATTGTCAAATTTTGAACTTTAAGAATTCAAAATCCAAATTTAAAACAATTTTCAAAATATGAATTTTGAAACCAAAATATGAAATTTTGAATACTAAATTTTTGAATCTTTTCATGTTTTGATTTTGAAGTTCCATTTTTGAAATTTTGAATCTTATACTTTAAATTTTCAAATTTTAGATTTCAAAAATTCAAATTCCAATAAACTAAATTTGATAAACTTGAATTTTGCATGTTTCAATGATTTGCAAAACCTCAATTATTGGCTCCAATTTTCTACAGCAGGTTCGATAATTTAATTGATGTTGGTTAATCAAATGACACAAATCGTGTCGAGTTCTAAGTACAAAATTTTGCGTCGAAACCCAAGAAACTAGAAATACGAACCACCCTAGCCCGCCATATGTCTGCTCCTCCTCTGTTTATTCTCTACCAATAGCAAAATAACAACAACAAAAGGACAACGACGGAAGCCAAAAAGAAATAGACAGAAAGGGGAGAGTGGCAGGTGGCATAAAAGCACCCTCACCACCCTTCACTACCCCTCCCTTCAGCCTTCCTTCTCCTTTTCCCTCCTGCCATTTTCTATCCGCTTAAATGATGTTGTTATACTTATTTATTCTTTTGAGTATACTTTAATACTGATTATAAGATACTCCAAAGTTAGTTCTACGAAAAATTTCATCAAAGTTCACCCTTTATAGCATAATTTATTTATATACACCTTTTACATATGGAAACTGGTATATAGCAAAAAATAAAAAAAATAAAGGGACACCTTTTACATATGGAAACTGGTATATAGCAAAAATAAATAAATAAAGGACTCCGATGAATTTTTTTAACCAAATCACCTTGTAGTATCATAGAATTATTGTTCGAGTATAACAAAAGTGACAAAAGAGTATAACACGCTTGTTTAAGTGGTATACTGGAGTTGGGAGTACGTACTTTTGGAGTATAGAAAAGGCTTCACACACATATATATGTGTACATATATACATATATATATATGTATACATAATACATATATGTATATATACGTGTATATATACATGTATATATTTGTGTATATATCATATATATACGCGGTGTGCATATATACAAGTGTGTGTATATATATGGGTAGCAGTGTTCAAAAATTCGGTCCTTGGCGGCGATATTGCGGCCGATATTGCGCTTAGCGGCGAAGAACGAACAATTCAGCCCTTGGCGGCTTTGTTTGGCGGTTGGGCTGAAATTTTGAACTTGGCGGCCGTGGCGGGCGTGGCGGGCATGGCGGGCCTTGGCGTATGTCGCTTGGTGGCACAAAATCAGCCAATTCCTTTCCTCCGCAGCCAAACACCACTCGCCCGAGCTCAGACTCCACTCGCAGAGCTCGATCCGGCGCTAGGGTTTCTTGAGCTCTCGCTCGGACCTCGGCGGCGCCACGACATCTCCGCAATCGCCGCCGCTCGCCCCATCCGCATCCGCGACCCACCGCCCACTCTCCCCGACCGCCGACGCCCAAGCCTCAAGGATCCGAGCTCCACTCCCACCGCCGGACGCCGCCACCACCGCCACCGGCCGGCTCTCCGCTGGTCGGTTGCTCCACCTCCCCATCGGTCGGCTTCTCCCGACCGGTGACCTCGTGACCACATCTCTCGCTCTTCGCTAGGCGCTAGTCCGAGGCACCGATTTCGCTCCACCACCGTCGGAGCTTGCCCCCCCGCCGAGCTCACGCCAGCCCAGCCGCCTGTATGCTCCACGCCTCCTTGGTCCTCGTCCGTCCTCCTCCTCGGCTCCTCTAGTCCTCTCCTCTGTCGTCGGCTTGCCGCCATCCAAAGCCGCCCGGTCCGCCAGACTCCCACCGAATCACTAATTGGTGATGTATCATTTGTATGATTAATGATTTTATCAAATTGTTGTGCATTTGTATGATTGTATCATCATTCATAAGTTTGGACTTTGGAGTAAGAACTAAGAAGACACTCGACAAAGGTGAGACAAGAAGTCGAGGAAATGTGGAACCAGTTGATTCAAAAATCGGTGCTACATCGCTAGTGCTAGTAAAATGTTTGTTCAGACTTCGAGTTATTGCACAATGAATGAATGAAATCAACTGTATGATATGACCCTCATGAATGTGTTGTTTCTACTTTCTAGTGACGCTTAGCTCTGTTTGTCTCATAGAGAAATTGCAAATATTTTGTAACTTTCACTCATATCTTCGAATTTCGTTTGCTAACCAAGCGAAAAGGGCGCAGTCCGTTGTCAAAAAAAGCGCAAGAAAAACTCTTCATTTCTTTTGGTACCAAATAGATGTTTATAACTTTTGTTAGGAATTCATCGCTCTTTTATCGTTTATGAATCATGAGTTTATGAATTGTTGTGTGTGTTGTTGTGTCTTGTTGATTATCATCTTATAGTTATGGTTATGGATGGCATGTAGAAATAGAATTTAATGAATTTAATATTGACATTGTAGTGTATGTTTCTAAATTGTCAAATTGGTGATGTCAAATTGTAGTTATGGTTTTAATCTTGGAGAAAGTTGCATTTTGATTTTGGATGAGGATGACACTATTACTGCTCAAGTCAAAAAGGTACATTCTAAATTTCTAATCACTAGTTTACTACATTATATTATATATATTTGAACATTGTTTGTAATATACATTCTATTTCTTTTCTTTACATGTGATTTTGGATGAGAATGAGACTATGAGAGAGACCATTTTGATCTACTGTTTACATAACATGATGACCATGATTGAAAGATTCACTCATTCATGTCGTCGCCCTCAAAATAAGGTACACTAAGTCACTTCAAGTATTTTAGTTTAATATTCTACTTTAATATTTGATGTCTTGCAATTTGCAAATAACTAGAAAAGAAAACTACAAATTTTTATTCATAATAAAATCAATAATATATATGAATTATATTAATTCTCGGCCGCCGAGGGTCAAAACGCCGAGATTCAAGAATTCTTGCCGCAAATACGGCCTTGGCGCTTGGCGGTGCATAACCGCCACGAATCCGCCGAGCGAACTCTTGAACACTGATGGGTAGATATATACACATGTGTATAGAGTTATACATGAATTTGATTTTTATTTATTTTAACCATAACTTTTTATTCTTAACTCCGATTCACGAATAAATTTCACTATTGATGGATCGAAATGGCGATCAGAGGGGGGTGACTGATCCCAAATTAAAATTTTCTCCCACACCAAATAATCTAAACAAACCCACAAGAAAAATACTCAAAAGAAGGCACACAAAATGAGATAGCTATCCTATATGGCCGGTGCTACCGCTGGGTGGCCGGTAACACCACACATGGGGCGGTAGCACCGGGCTCAAGAACAGGCTGAAGAACAGTCTGAAAAACAACACGAGTCAAAAGCAAATTTTGAGGGATCTTTTGATCGGCTAGACAAAAACTCATGAAACTTGGTAGATGTGATCCTAAGGATATCAGTAACCTATTCCAACCTTCAATCACAAAGATTGACGTCAAAGTTCTAAGATTTTTCCTTAGAAGGAAGAACATACCAAGTTCGTCGATCATCTTCCAGCGATCCTTGACAGTCAGGACCTCCAACTCTCCTTGCCTAGTTTCAGTCATCCTCTGCCTCACCATGACCTAGCACCATCGTCCTGCAACCATCCAAGATAAGGAAAATCCATCACATAGTAATGTCCAAAAAGATAAGCAATAATCATTACAAAATTATTAATTATATCAATCACTCTTAGAAGGTTTGGTACTACCGCCCCCCAGGCCAGTAGCACCGCTCTACCGCAATACCATCAATACACCTTCTCTGGAAATTTCACACCGGCCTAGAGGGCCAGTGCTACTGCTCCACCGGTAGCACCGAGTTGACATGGCCGGTAGCACCGGGTTTCCTGATCCCCCTAAAAACATTCTCTCTGGTTTTTCCACACCGCTTTGGGGTCCGGTGCTACTGCTTGACCGGTAGCACCGCGGTATAATGGCTGATAGCACCGAAAAAGGCAGTTAAAACTCAAATTACTTCAAATTGAAAATCTAATTCAAGTCAAACTCAAACCAGAGTATACCAAGCTCAAATTTAGTCAAATAGTCGTCACCAACATGGGTAGACCTTCACATGGTCTTTCAACTATTAGATTACTGATGATGAGAGAAAAAACATAACATAAGTCTCGCTAATAAATGTCATGTAAATTAAATTTTACTACCAAATGAATATCAATTTACTACTGTATGATAATAAAATCTATATATCAATGTAGTAATTTCTATATATAGATATAGTGAAATATGTCATTAGCTAGTAAAATTACTGCTTATTAGCAAGACTTGTATCATTACATTGCCGTTGTTGTCAGTAAGGTATTGGTAAAAAGCATTCATGTATCAGAGCTGTAAATAAAAAGTTATACGTAAATTAAAGAAAAAACAGATTCATGTTCAAATAAGAATACATATTACTAGTGATGTAAGACCGACTAGTAAAAATATCTTCTGTAGTGTGTTTTCTAGTTTGTACATGAATCTGTGTATTTTTTGATTTGGCTATAACTTTTTATTAACAGCTCCGATGCACGAACGATTTTCACTAGTAACTTACTGACGACGAGAGCAACACAATGATATAAGTCTCGATAATAAATGCTACATGAATGAGTTTTCACTTCCATTTTGCTGAATGTATCGTAAGATTTAGCTACCGCATAGACTGCTGAACCTCTGGTATGGTAGTAAAATCTATGTATACTAATAGTAACATCTATGTATACAGATAATAAAATCTGTTACTAGCCAGTAAAATTACTGTTTATTAGCGAGACTCGTACCATTATGTTGTTGTCATCATTAATAAGTGTCGACGATCGGGATCGCCTGACCGCAAAAGTGAAAAGGCGAGCCCCCACGAGGGTAACAACTCTACGTCCAGTCTTCTCCTTAAGGTGGAGAAATTCACTAATTGTGAGTACAAGGAGTCGTTTACAGCTCGAGCTTGAGCGTTTTTGGTGTGTCTAGTGGTCTATTGCTGGTGTGCTGATGCCCCCTGTACACATGCCTTGTGTGGTCTTATATCCTCCCGGATGCTGCCTGTAACAGACGGGAGAGATTCCCGGAGTAGTGGCCTTGTGTGCATTGAAGGTGGGTCAGAATCGCCCTGTTATGCCCACGTCTCCCTTGACGCCACCATCCAGGTCTTGGTAACCGTCGAGTAAATGCACTCCCCCAAACCAAGGCCGAGGCCGTGCGGGGGCGGGACCCCTCACTGCCCAAGCTCGAGGTCGTGCGGGTATCAGCGCTGCTTAGGTCTTGGTCGAGGCCCCTTGCTGCATCGTCTCGAGCTGGGGACCCCTGTTGACAGTGTGTTGACTTATCAGAGGTTTATTAGTCCCCAACAGCTAGCCCCTGAGGCTCAAGGTCGTGGCATGAACACAGGTCGATCTCGAGCCTCCACGCAGACGGGGGACTGATTTCTGGAACTTTCGAGCCTGAGGTCGAGGTCGGGCGGAAACCTATCGCTAGGCCTTGATGAAGTTACACCTGGCGCCTCTTGATCTCCGAAATTCCAATACGAACACTATCGAACAGCGGAACGGTTCGTAATGCCTCGATTTCGCCGCGCAGCCCTTAATTGCTCCTGTCGAATCACCTGACCAGCGTGTCTTTCGAGATGACCCAACCTCCGGCCTGTAGCGCACCGAGCTTATAAAACTCGAGACCATCGCCACTTCCTAGAACTCTCCACCCCTTCGCAGTCTTCGCCTCCTAACCCCTTGCTCGAACCCTCCTTCCTCCTCCGACCAAACTTCCCCTCAATCGCCATGGCCAAGCTCGGGAAAAGTTCCCTGATGGTGGCAAGGATGAGAGAACTTGAGAGCTTGGGGCTGTTGGACCCGGTGACATGGCGGCTACTGGATGGAGAGACCGAGCCGTAGCCACGGGATGACGAGCTCGTCAGCACAGAGCACTAATGCTCTTCGGCGTGCGGACGCTAGAGAGCGACTTTCTTGCAGCCGTTCTCGCTGTATGCGAGATCGAGTTAATCAATCTGGTACCCAACTCCATTCTTTTGCTTTCCATCTTCTCTCACCTGTGCGAGGGGTTCCTTGGAATCCTTCCCACCCCCTCGCTTTTCTTTTGCTTCTTCTCCCTTTTCCGCACCGGGAAGGACCCCGTGGTCGGATGCCTTTACTTCCGGCTGTGGACGGGAATCCCGTGGTCATTCCCCCAAATGCACCCCCGCGACTCCCTCGGCCCGTGGACCGAGCGGTGGTTCTACTTGAAGCGGGGCGAGGGTGGCGCGCTGGCGTTTGACGGCACCCCCATCAACGGAAAGAAGCAGACCCCGGAAGTGGGCGACCTAGAAGACGATCAAGAGGCCATCACCAATGACTTCCTGAGAGGCCGGGTGTTCCCCCTGCGGAGGAGGGAGCACCCCTTCTTCCAGATCCAAGGTTGCGACGACCTTACTCGTGAAGGGACAACTGGTAGGTTGCTTTGCCTTAAAGCTCGCTTCAGTTTTGTCCCCCGGGTTCCTTTTAATGAGTTGGTCTTTTCAACAGCGCCGAAGGAGTCCTGGATTGCTGCCCGAATGAGCGAGATGTTTGGGAAGGCCGCGTACAACTATACCCTCGATGAACCTGTGCCGAGGAACGTGCTGCGCCGTAAAGCCGAGGTAAGTCGCCTTGGACGAAGCTTCTCTGTCCTTATTCACCTGAAGCCCTCTTTGACCCTTCGATGCCCCGCAGGACAAGCTCGAGTTGCTTGAGACGGCGAGGAAGATGCTGCCACTGCCCGGGGTGGGCAAAGGCAAGAAGACGAGCAAGAGACCAGCCCTGGACGGAGCGGGCGGAAAAGACCCGAAGAAGCCGCATGTCGAGTGGGGCGACCGTGCGATGGTGAGCATCCTTGGTCGAGCCCCCCGAGCTTCTCGTTCGCGCTCCTTCATCCTCTAACCTAGAACCTTCCCCGCAGCAACAGAGCACAGCGGACGTAGCCAGGACCTCGACCGAGGCCCATGACCCACTGCAGGCCCTGAGGACCAGAACCCGAGGAAGGGACTCCGTCCCCCTTGCAGGGCACCAGGGGCCCCGCTAGCCCCCTACGAAGCGGAGGCTGCGGACTTAGGTACATCATTGGGCTCCTTCTCGCTTTTGATTCCCTTCCATCTTCTTAGCTTAGCAGTCGCTCTTAATCGCAGACCTTGATCGCCCGAGCTCAACACCTGCCCGTATTGACAATGACTATCGTCCAGGGCGAGTCTGGGTCTGAAGAGGAGGAGGAGGCCAACTACATGCTGGCGCCCCACCGTCCCTTAGGCCGAGGGCGCACTCCTTCGAGCCCCCAGAGCCGGGTTCAGGCCGGCGAGTTCGACCAAGGGCTCGATGAATCGGACAAAGAAGAGGCTCTCCCCGTGACCAGCGAGCATTATGGCACCGGCGAGGTAGATGCTGAAGACAACGTCGACCCGCCAGAGGCTGCCGAAGGGAGACGCCCCTACCATGGCCACCGAGGCCGCGCCGACCGTGGCGGTCGGAACTCCTCGAACCGCCGATCCCGAAGGCACTCCAGCCGCGACAAGCACGGAGGACCAAGGCGTGATCCAAGCTGGGGCCACTGCAGGAGTGGAGGCCAAAGCCCCTCCAGCTTCGGGAAACGAGGCCGAAGCCCCCACTAGAATTGAGTTTGGGAGCAGGTCAAGCCCCCTCGAGGAGGAAGCTCGAGGCGTTGCCGCCCACGACGGGCACCCGGTCTCTCCTCGAACACCTGCGGCAAGTGGGTGACTTCGCTGCAGAACGCGTCGGGCAGTGGCCCCGCCGTGTACTCCCGTGCAACCTTCGAGGGCCGCCTTACCCAGGTACTTAAGTCTTATCCGGACCTTGGCTTGGACCTTGCCCTTTTTTTGTCTCTCTCTTTAACTCCGTCATACGCTGCACTGACCCTTCGAGCTCCACAGGCCATCGACTCAGTCACCCGAGAGCTGCAAGGCCTTCAAACGCACGCTGACGGGCTCAAAGCTTTGCTCGATGTGCTGGAGGACCGGGAGACAACACGCTCCAAGCTCGTGGAGGACCTGCAAACCGAGCGGGAGGAGGCCGCACAAAAGGCAGCAGAAGATTCCAGCGAGATCGCCAGCCTCCGCAGGGTGGTGGAGACGCTCGAGACCACCCATAAGGCCGAGCTGGAGCAGGCCATCACCTCGGAGCGGGACCATGCGTACAAAGCCGTCGAAGACGAGCGTACGAGGTCGGCCAAGGCGCTCGAAACCGAACGAGCCAAAGCCGAAGAACGAAGTAAGGCCGCTGCGGACCAGGCAGCCGTTTCGTCGAAGGCCTCCCCCGAGCTCGAGGCCAAGGTGAAAGAGCTCGAGGAGAAACTGGGTCGAGCAAGCAAGGCGGCCAAGAGCGCCTTGGCCCAGCTTCAAGAAGAACGCCAGCAGGTCGCTAAAGCCTCAACCGGCCATCCGACTCGAATCGAGCTCTCGACCTTAAGGGCCAAGGTAGCCGAGCTCGAGTAGGAGAAGCTTCAGCGAGATGGCCGACTTGTAGATAGGTAGACTTCCTGCAAGACTTTTGTAAGAAAACGGTTCAATGGAACAACTGTATTTCAGCTAGAACAGTTTAATGTCTTAGTTTGCTTTATCATTTCTCGACCAAGAAATTTTTCCCAATCATGCACTTAGCCTTTTTCGGTCGTGGTATATCTCGTCCCAAATTTCTGGGCTCAAGGTCGAGCAACGCCGGCCTTGGGCGCAAGTTAGAAATCCTGCAAAGACCAAGACCTGCAAGATCGAAAAAAGCCCACAGGGAGCATAACATGGTCGCACGAGGAAAAGCTTAGGATCTAGAGTAAGGCTCGAGGCATGACAACGATTTGCACGCTGCTCGTTGGACCCGGTCATGGGCTTAGTTCGAACCCTGGCGCAGGGGGAGTATTGATGCGAAGAGG
This sequence comes from Guadua angustifolia, assembly GCA_036346375.1. NCBI lineage: Eukaryota > Viridiplantae > Streptophyta > Magnoliopsida > Poales > Poaceae > Guadua > Guadua angustifolia. The sequence goes on from CM070506.1 coordinate 917,018, forward strand.
TTCGGCTTACACGCAACTCGACCACTAGGGGTGAAGGGTAAGCCCCCGACACTTGGGCCAAGAGCAAGCGCGCTCATCCGTAGGTCGGGCTCAGAGAGGGTTGAGCTCGAGCCAACACAAAGCATAGAAAAAAGGTGCGCAAAGACCAATCATGACAATTGAACAAGAGCTTTATTGAAATTTGAGGTAAAAGGGTTACACATAGAATTTACAAAGCTGGTCAATATTCCATGAGCTAGAGAGCTCTCTGCCATCGGGCATCGCTAGCCGGTAAGCCCCCGTGCGATTTGTTGAAACAACTCTATAGGGGCCCTCCCACCGCGGGGATAACTTGTTGGTGTTGGACAGAGCCTAAATCCGTCTCAGGGCTAAGTCCCCAACAAGGAGCTCCGTAGGTTGTATCGATCGAGACGCATGTCTGCGAAGAGCTTGCAGGTACTGCGCCGATCGTAGTAGTGCACGGCATCTTACTTCTTCCACCAGGGTAAGGTCAAGAGACCGCTTGCTCAAGTCGATCCGACGACTAAGTCGACTCGCAAAGCCCGCCAGGACCTCGGGGAGGCGGGGATTCGCTTCGCATCAACACGAGCCTAAGGGTGTGGACCCCGTTGTTTCTACCGACCGTGGTACTTAATAGACCATAAGATGGTGGGGAGTTCGCCCACCTAGGTCCGGCCGTGTCGCTCGAGCTCATCCGACACTCACTTTTTGACGCCTTTGAACGATTTGTTCCGCGTCGGCGCGCTCCACCGCTTCCATTACTCGTGGGTGGGCCACCGAGGCATAGCATACCTTGGTGCCAATGTTCGCAGACTCTCGAACAAACATCGGTAAATTGAGTTCCATTGTCGTGAATGATTCGCATGGAACTCTATACCGTGGCCCTTAACAAAGCGGAAGAACTTGAACGCGCGCGTGAGCCGTGATGGTCGAGACGGGTTCGCCGATCCATTTGGTGAAGGTATCGATGGCGCATTTAACAAAACTTCTTCCCCAGAGCTCGTGGGAAGGGGCCGAGGATGTCCAAATTTCTGTGTCGAGAAAGGCCAAGCAAGTGGGATGGTCTGGAGTGCATAGGCAGGTTGATGCGACTTCCGAGCATGAAACTGGCAGGCTCGACAGGTGCGGACAATGTTGGGCACGTCCTGGAGTGCTGTTGGCCAGTAGAACCCCATGCGGAAAGCCTTCCCGACCATGGTCCTGAAAGAAGAGTGCGCCCCACACAGACCTGAATGAATGTCATGTAACAGGTACTTACCCTCCTCTGTGGTGACACACTTTGTCAGGATGCCGGAAACATTCCGACGATAAAGCTTGCCGTCCATGAGTTTATACGAAGCTCGCCTTTGCTTGATCTCGCGCCTTCCACTGGCTCGACCGGGAGCTCACCCGTCGCCAGGAAACGATGGATCGGCTCGGCCCACGAGGGAACACCTTCAATGAAGGCGACCAAGGCCCCTTGGTCGGAGATGGAGGGAGACGCCAGGGTTTACGGGATCATGTCTGGAGGAACTTCATCGTCAGACGACCCGAGCTTGGAGAGAAATTCTGCGTCGGAGTTGTCCTTCTGCACCACATGCGTGACCTCCAGGTTCTGGAACCACTTCTCCATCTTGCGTGCCTCCGCGAGGTACTTGGCCATAGAGTCCTCCGAGCACTGGTAACCCTTGTTGAACTGGTTGATGACAAGCTGCGAATCGCCCTTGACGACCAACCGGCGAACGCCCAATGTCTTGCAAGCCCGGAGCCCCCCAGAAGGGCTTCAGATCGCCGCATTGTTTGTTGCCGAACGGCGAACCACATACCCTAGCTTGTCGCTCAAGGGTAAGGATGAGGATCCCATTTCGAGCGCTTGAAGGACCGCGAGCCATCGGTACATGATCCGAGGCTTCTCCTTATCGACCTCGAGCTCGGAAGCTTGCTATGGATGTTTGCTCGACCACGGTCACCAAAGACTGCGACTTGATAGCCGTATGTGCTACTTAACCGGAGGTCGAAGACGGCCAGCTCCATGGCCCACTTGGCGATGCGACCTCCGGCCTTCGGGTTCCTCAAGATTTCCCCTAGCGGAAAGTTGCTCGGCATGACTACAGAGTGAGCCTGGAAGTAGTGCCGGAGCTTGCGCGAGGCCATGAGGAGGGCATAGAGCAGTTTCTGGACCTGAGGATAACGCTCCTTCGGCCCATAGAGGACCTTGTTGATGTAGTAGATCGGTGTCAGCCGCACATCCCACTCTGGTCACCGTGATGGCCGACGGCACGGGCGGTGGCACGAGGTAGAGCAACAACCTCTCACCTAGCTGCGGGGTCGTAAGTAAGGGTGGTGTTGACAGGTATACCTTCAACTCGTCGAAGGACCGCTGAGCCTCGGGCGTCCACTCGAAGACCCCGTGCTTGCGCAAGGCCTTGAAGAATGGCAGCCCGCGCTCGTTGAGCCTCGAGATGAACCGGCTGAGGGCAGCCATGCGACCGGTGAGGCATTACACCTGCTTTATCGAACTCGGGGGAACCATCTTCTCTATCGCCTCAATCTTCTCTAGGTTCAGGCCGACCCCCGAGCCCCCGATCATGTAGTCGAGCACCTTCCTAGAGGCGGCACCAAACACGCACTTCTCCGGATTGAGCTTGATCTTGTGCTTGTTCAGGTTGGCGAAGGTCTCCTCAAGATCTTGAACGTGGCTGGCTTCGGCGGAGCTCTTGACGATGATGTCGTCCACGTAGACCTCGAGGTTGCGGCCGATCTGAGGCTCGAACGTCTTAGTCATTAGGCGCTGGAAGGTCGCGCCTGTGTTGCGTAGACCAAACGACATGGTCGTATAGCAGTAGGTCCCGAACGGCGTGATGAACGACGTCTTGCTTTCATCATCAACCGCCAGCTTGATCTGGTGGTGTGGGGACCCGGATTAACTAAACCAACCCTTCAGGTTTCAACGCGCTAGTCCAGCAGATAGCGCACACAACAGACAAAGGATGATAACACAAACATATCAAAAGTAAATAACAGTAATAAGCAAAAGAGTGTAACAACATAAACATCCATCATCACATTATTACAAGTATGGAGCCTTACGGCTTAGGTGAAAATGTAGCAGCGGAAATGTAGAACAAAAAGAGCCAATCAGTGTGCCCACAGGCAACCGACTGGGGTACGCTCCCTAGAAGATCGAGTCATCCTCCTCATCATAGTCTTCACCACAAATGTCGAACGGTACAATGCCTGCTCTGATCTCTTCATCTGCTTTATGGAATAAGCAGCCCCGCAATGAAAAGCGGGGGTGAGTATGCAACATACCGCAAGTCTCTAAACTTAATGCAAGTAACTAAATGCATGGCTTGAACAAAGGAAGCATATAGGGTTCATTTGCATAAAGCTAAATTGAAATTTAAATACAAGTAATAATTTCATAAAGCAAAGATTTAACAAAATGTAAATAGCATAAATAATTAAACTTGAAGTATAACAATTTTCCGTGTTCCAACTACCGTTGGCTCTAGCCGCCAAACTAAAACCCGGAGCTCTAGGTCATGATTCCCAACCACATTTTTCATTTTAAACCAAATATTCATTTTTTTCCATTTAAAACCAAAACCGAAAATCTACTATGTGAAAGCTGCCCACGCTGTTCTTATCCGTAAGCACGGCTACTCAAGTAGTTTTTAAGACTCGCAGAGTGGTACACTTTACCCACACGACATGATCATCCCGTTTTGCCAGGCCAGTAACACACTTCCTTTGGTGTGTCGGCAAGGAGATCATGACAAGGCCTTTCCAATGCATAATACCGCTACCGACTTCACCCGCTAAGGTTCCACCGCTGGTAGGGCTACCTCCGCCCAGTCCAGAAGCCCCCTCTTGCGCCTTGCAAGTGTCATCCCGACAAACCCAAGACTGACCATCGGTGAAGTCAAATAACGATACATGCAAATTACTTAGCCAGGTCGTACCCATATAGACATGTGGTTGTACTGTATAGCATGGCCCAAGGTAACACACGACCGGTCCTTAATTGACTAGGGTGGACAATCACATTCCAAAATTTTGTGCATCCCGCACCCGCCATTCAACCAATCCGCCTTGCCTAAATCATTTTTCACTTTTAATTTCAAATTAATACCGCAACACCAATTGCCATAATTTCCACAATTCATTTTGAATCCGAATGAAATCATTTCCATAATGGTAAGGTAATCGACGTGATTAAGCATGGCTAAGCATTTTCTACCGTTCCCATAATCAAAATGATTACCATTAATTACAGTAATTAGTTTTCCTAAGGTGTCAAAGGTTGTCAAGTTGAATATCAATGTGGCATAACAAAGTTGGAATATAGCTAAGCATCAAAACAGTATTTAAAGTATGATACGCAAATAATAAGCATGCAATAATTTAAACACAAAATAGCATTTCATAAACTTGGGTTCAATATGGTCAAGGGAGACTTGCCTTCAATCTCTCCCGCTGCTGCAACCTCCGCTGGATGCTCCTCTCGCTCAACCGGTGAGTCATCTACACGCGAAACACGCAAATCGAGGCAAAAATAAATAAAACCAGAAATAAACAAAATTAAAAAATTCATAAAAATGATACCAACAGATAGATCTTGATTTTAGATGAATTTAGAATTTGAATCGCTCAATCGGAGTTCGAACGAGGAGAACGGCCTTCAAGTTTCTCGAGAGAAAATCGGAAAAATATTAAGAGTAACACGTGTCGGGCTCGGATTGGATGATTTTCGGATTTTCGGAAATAATCGGGAAATACCAAAAATGAATGCGCTGACACGCGGGGCCCACGAGTCATTGACTCGGCTCACGTGAACTCGGTGCACCGAGGAGTTTACGGATGACGTGGCGAAGACGTGTAGGCTAGGGTCTACGTGGCACGAACGTGGCACCGACGGAGCATCCACGTGGCGATGACCTGGTGCAACACAGCGATTCGGCGTTGCTGACGTCGGCGGCCACACCGATTTAGGGCTGAGGTGGCTTCGACGTGGCGGACAAGGGGCGGCTACATGAGATGCTAGCGACGACGTGGCGCACACGTGGCTGGCACGTGGCGCACACATGTCACAAACGTGACGACACACCGGACTTTCCGGTGAGGTGGCGTGAACGTGGTCAACACAGTGGAGTCGAGGGTCGACGTGGCGGCGTTGTGGCGGCCGACAAGGCGACACGCAAAGGTGACGGCGCTTGGTTTCGGGGAGGCTTACCGATCACAAGACGGCGAAGATCCGAGCGGTCCGCTGCGGATCGACGGTGGAGGTTGACGGAGAGAGTCGACGGCGAGGTCTGCGGCTTGAACGCTACCGAACTTGAGGAAGACGGCACCGAAACGCGGCGATGGAACGACGATCGGATGAAAGAGTTAGTGATTCGGTAGAGGTTGACGAAGTGAACTCAACGGACCAAAAGATACTGGCGGAGGCTCACCGGAGAGGGAAGAAGAGGGCGGAATGGCTCGGCACGGTCTCGCACTCGGCGAGGTCGCGACGGCCACGGATTCGGCGTCTCCGTCGGCGAGACTTGAGGGAAAAGTTGCGTATAAGGTGGAGAACGCGACGTGAACCCGAGAAGGCTTAAATAGCCTAGGGTTGCGGTAGAGGTGCGGATGCGAGGTTGGTTTCCGGCGGTCGGCTGCACGGCGGCGGCATTATTTGGGGACGACGTGACGCACCGAGCCATAGATCGAATCGGACGGGTGAGTTCGTTGGAAACTAGGGTTTGGGTTTTGATCCCGTGGTCACATTAATCCGCCGCTGATTCGCGATTAACGTGGAAGGATTAGGGTTTGTTGAATCGGCCGCATGCGGTGCGTTGGTAGGCGAAAGTGTTTTCGCCCATAACAGATTAAAGGATTTAGGAAATTCAAGAAAAATGCCAGAAAATCCGAATTAACTCCATAAATCCAAATAAATAGCAAACAACTTCGGAAAAATTCCTAAAAATACAGAAAAATCAAATGAAACATAAGGAACCCAATAAAAATAACAAATAATTAATTTGAAGTATAGGTTAATCCAATTAAATCCTTTTTGGCTTTTGAAAATTAAATTTAAGCTGAATTAATTTCGAATAAAATCCCACGGGTTCGCGTTTTGAAATTCAAACTCCAAAAATTTGAAAAACAGTATGTTACAAACCTTCCCCCCTAACAAGAAATCTCAACCCCGAGATTTGAAACTAACCAGGGAAAAAGGTTGGGGTAGTCCGCTTGAAGATCCTCCTCGCGCTCCCAGGTGGCTTCCTCTTCCGGATGATTGCTCCAATCGACTTTCGCCTTGTGATTCCTAATTGATGTGCGGAAATAGAGAAGACTTCTATTTTAATTTTAGGTAAGTGATGAGAGATACTAATACTTTCTACATGTCTCTTTTGTTTAAATAACTAGTATTGTTAATAATCTAATTTATATAGTGGTATGTGGTATGATTAGAATATTTGAGGTGAAAGAAAAGATGCATTGTCATTACTCTCATTTGGGGAAAACCGAATGTTTAATATCAAGAAAGGTATTTGAATACAATGGTTGATCTCAGATAATTCAACATTAGTCGATTTAAATGAGCTGAGAATAAATGTCAGCCGAAAGGACTTTAAATTGGAAAACATGTATATATAATTCAAGTATTGGGTTGAGGTAAGAGGATTATAAGATGATTCATGGTGATTTAACTTGTTTGCTCACTTTGGTAAACAAAGGGTTTTCATTTTCTTTGGTTTTGAAAACTATGAAGGACTAAAATATATAGACTCAAAAGATTGATTGCAGGAATTGAATACACAAGGGACGTACTCAATACCACAACAAGTGCCGGGTACAATCACATAAGAAAGATGTTTACGTTCAGAGCCTGATATCGAGGCAGGGGTTGTTCTAGACACTTGATGTTTTCTAGGTCTTTGAGATAGCTTGGAAATTATTGATGTTTTCCTTGTCGAGGTGAAGTAAAATTCTTCTTGGGTAGGTGTTGGCGAAGTATTCAAGTTCTTCTTGGTTGATACAAGTGACATTACCCATTTTATTTGAAACAACAGAAAGGTTGTTTGCTAATGATATAAAATAGATGATCAGGAAGTGACTAGGATCAAAGAGTTGATCTTAAAATTAAACTTATACCCTGGTAAGGTTCAAATACATAAGTATCATACCTTCTGGCGGGCCACTTTCGTGGTTGCTGATGGACCCTGTTGAGGCAGCATGCCAGCGAGGGCTAGGGCTTGAGTCTCGCAACCGTGCGCCGCTTTGAGGTCACCACGCACAGTGATGATGCCACCTGGTCCCGGGAGTTTCTTGCAGCGGTGACCGTAGTGGTTGGCCGCCATGAACTTAACTAGGGCGGGACGCCCGAGGATGGCGTTGTAAGGGAGGTCACCCTCGATCACCTCGAAGGTGATCAGCTTGGTGCAGAAGTTATCCGAGGCGCCGAAGGTGACGGGCAGGACCACCTGCCCCAAAGGCGTGGTTGAGATCCTAGGAACGACCCCGAAGAACAGAATCGCGATGCTCTTGACATTCGACCGGGGGATTTGCATCCGGTCGAGCGCGCTAGCTAGCAGCAAATTGAGGGAGCTGCCACCATCGACCATGACACGCCCGACCATGGTGTTGCTGATGGTCGGGGTCACGACCAAGGTAGTCTTAAGGTCCTTGGACATACCTTGGGGGGCATCCTCCGGCGTGAAGGTGATCATAGCCCCGACCCACTTGCAGGGCTGGTTTGTGGGTGTCCCGATGGTGGCCTGGTAAACCACACGCGCGGCATCCTTGATCTCACGGGGGACTGGTACGCTGACAAGCCGCCGAAGATGACGTCGATCCGGTGGTCGCCCTGCTGAAAGTCCAGGTCGAGGTCGGCCAGGTCTTCTCCAGTGTTTACCCTTTCGGGCTGATCTCCTTCCTTCGGGAGTGTAGGCATCTCTCCACGCCCATCGTAGAAGGCCTCGAGCTTGGCCTGCCAGACCCCGCAGCCTCGAAGGTCGTGGCTCGGAGTCCTGTGAAACAGGTAGAATTTACCTTCATCGAACCGAGGCCGCCCCTCAGAACCTTGCGGGCGACCATCGGCCTGTCGCGACCCAGACCGACGGTCGTCTTGCCGAGGTTGGCGCTGCGCCTGCTGGGACCATGGTCGATTTTGCTGAGAACGGGGCCTCTCCTGAGCCGAATCCCGAACTTCCATGACCTCATGATGGCCGTCCGCCGAAACGGTCACCCGTGGTCGTCCTGCCTCATGCTTGCGGTCCCTCTTCCGCTTCTTGGCAGCCGAGCCTTGGTCGGTATTCTTGGCGTTGGAGGGGCCGGCCTCGCCCAAATTGACACCAAGCTTACCTTGGTCGTAGTCGCGCTTCCAGCGGACCGCTCGTCAGATCTCGCAGAAGCGCCCGCCATGCGGAAAAGCTTCCGACGGTGAGCCTCGCCAGAATCTCTGTGTCTTCGGTGAGGCGCCGGTCATAACGCCGAACTTGAAGGCCTTGATCACGCCTTCATCGGATACACTAGGATCGATTCTAGTGCGATGAACCGCCGCACGGTCGCGGAGGGTTCATTCTTTCCCCGATCACTTTGGTCCAGTCCTTCGCCGCCGCTCATAGCAGCTCGAAGTTCGAGCGAGGGCGCTCTGGATTTGGCGCCACGAGCGGAAAGTACCGTTACTAGTTGAAGAGCCAGGTGCGGGCAGCACCGTCCAAGACGGTAGGGACGTAGTTGGCCATCACATACTCGTCGCCTTCCGCGGCCAGGATGGCGGTGGTGTAAATCGAGAGGAACTCATTAGGGTTCTTCGTCCCGTCGAACTACTCGATCAATGCAGGCTTGAAGCGGGCCGCCATCGCACCCGCCAAGGTCGTTGAGTAAGCCGCGCACCAGATGTCGAACAGGACGCTACTGGGCGGTATTTGCCGCCGCCGAGTCGGATTCCCGATCTCCCTGGCGCTCCGCCCTACGACCTCGACGGCTGTGGCGGTGGGCGCGAGCATCACCCGGAAGGTACTGCAGGCGTTCATGGACCCGGCGACGCCTTGGGATGGCACAGCTTCGGTAGCGGCCTTATCGAGCTCGTCTGCAAGAGCTCGACCGAAAAGGCCTGACCTTGGACGGGCGGGGTCGGTCATGACTCGGGCGATCGCACGGAGACGCTCGCTCGACTGATGGAGCTTGGAACGACCTGATGACGTTCCAACCTTCTCGCGTTCCTCCCCACGGAGGGTCACTTACCTTTGGTTGATGGCGACTGGGCCATCCGCGAGCATCTTCGGGGTCCTCGGATCAAGGCCTCTTCTTCGCGCCGCCCGCGCCATGACTTGCGTACCATGAGAACGAGCCGATTAAGACGGTGGAGAAGGGGAGAACAGGGATGTGGAGCTCCCATGCTTGGGAACCGCATTCGAGCCCGAGCTCGCAGAATGTGTCGTTGCAGAAGACGCCATACCTCGAAAGTTTTGAATCTCTTCCGGATGAGCGAAGCTTTGGCCCCACTTGGCGCCAATTGTCGATTTATTGGGATCGCCTGACCATAAAAGTGAAAAGGGGATTGGTGTGAATGAGGGACCCAGAAAGCGCTTCACTCAACAATGGTGAGGATGTAGGTCGGAGCGAGGCGTCAACGAGTAGGAGACAACATATTATACTGGTTCGAGCTCCCATGAGGGTAACAGCTCTACGTCCAGTCTTCTCCTTAAGGCGGAGGAATTCACTAATTGTGAGTACAAGGAGTCGTTTACAGCTCGAGCTTGAGTGTCTTTGGTGTGTCTAGTGGTCTATTGCTGGTGTGCTGATGCCCCCTGTACACATGCCTTGTGTGGTTTTATATCCTCCCGTGTCTTTCAGAATCTGACGGGAGAGATTCCCGAAGTAGTGGCCTTGTGTGCATTGAAGGTGGGCTGTAATAGCCCCGGTTATGCCGCCCACGTCTGCCTTGATGCCACCATCCAGGTCTTGGTAACCGCCGAGTAAACGCACTCCCCCGAACCAAGGCCGAGGCCGTGCGGGGGCGGGACCCCTCACTGCCCAAGCTCGAGGTTGTGCGGGTATCAGCGCTGCTTAGGTCTTGGTCGAGGCCCCTTGCTGCATCGTCTCGAGCTGGGGACCCCTGTTGACCGTGTGTTGACTTGTCAGAGGTTTATCAGTCCCCGACAAGAAACTACTAGTAAAAAGCGTTCATGCATCAGAGCTATTAATAAAAGTTATGGCTAAATCAAAGAAAAAACAGATTCATATTCAAACAAGAAAACACATTACTAGTGATGCATGACTGACTAGTAAAAATAACTTCTATAATGTGTTTTCTAGTTTGTACATAAATTTGTGTATTCTTTGATTTGGCCATAACTTTTTATTGATAGCTTCGATGCACGAACGGTTTTCCCTAATAGCTTACTGACGACGAGAAAAACATAATGATATAAGTCTAACTAATAAATGTTGCACGAATGAGTTTTTATTGCCATTTTACCAAATATATCGTAACATTTTACTACTGCATAGGCTACTGAACCTCTGGTACGGCGGTAAAATCTATCTATACCGATGGTAACATCTATGTATATGGATAGTAAAACCTGATTTTTGTGCGAGACTTATATCAATATGTTGCTCTTGCCGTCAGTAAGCTACCGGTTAAAACCGTTTGTGAATAGGACCTGTCAGTAAAAAGTTATGGCTAAAAAATTATTGCTAAATCAGAGAAAAAACATATTCATATACAAACTACGAAACACATTTATTAGTTGGCGCACATATGCATTCACAGTAATCATTTGCGTTCACACTGGCTAGCTAGTTCAGCGACATAGGGTTACGGCTCATGCGTAGCATAGGCAGAGCTATGCGTAAGCGTAGATTAGCGTTACTGTATATATGTATATACACATATGTGTGTATATATACACTTTCTAACTATCGTTGGAAATTTTCGTCATAGATAATAGTTATTCGGTTTTTGCAATGTCATGTATATAGCCACATTATTTATGTCTAGCGATGCTAACGATAGTGTCACATTGGTTTGCTTTGTACATATATCAAAACTAAACTAGCTTGTGCTATCTAAAAGGGCAATATTGTACCATAGCTAAGATCATGGCAAGCGATGGTATTTTTAAAGTATGTGATCTTTGCAATGGTACTGAATAAAATAATTCTATAACAAATATAAGGGAGATAAATTATCAAGTAGCACGGAAGCATTCCATTTCTTTGACAATAGAACGTAATAATCCGTTGCATGCATGATGACATAAGTGGTGTGACGTGTGAGTCATACCATCTCTTGTTTTGTAAATTTGAGATTTTTGAATTGGAATCCATCGTTTGGCAACAAAGGACAACAATGTTGTCACAGCATCCATGTGTGCCCATTATGCTATAGCTAGGTGGCGAAATGGTGTGGCATCATCTATTGGATTGCGACAAATGTTCAATGTCCGATAGAGAGAAAAAAACCAAGTGGTGGTGTGTATCACACATAATTCGTCCCATGTGCAGCTCGAGCGTATGGCGTGTATCACATCCCTTACTTCTAAAACAAACTACTGGATTGTGACAAATATTCGACATCAGATAGAGAGAAAACAACCAAGTGGTGGTGTGTATCACACATAATTCGTCCCATATATAGCATGAGCGCATGAAGTGTATCACATCCCTTACTTCCAAAAAATCTATTGGATTGCGACAAACATTCGATGTCTGATAGAGAGAAAACAACCAAGTGGCGGTGTGTATCACACATAATTCGTCCCATGTGCAGCACGAGCGCATGGCATGTATCACATCCCTTACTTCTAAAAAAAATCTATAATATGTCACTACAGGAAAACATGGATTTACAAGCTGTACCGCTTCCAATAGTTGGTTTTACAAGCGGCTGAGCCGCTTTGAATTTTAATAGCTACTACTTTCCATTCTGCTGCTTGGAATAGTATCTAAAGTGGTACTACTTCTTGAATACTTTCCAAGTGGTACGACTGCTTGTAATATTGAATTCCTAGCAAGATTAGTGCGGCAATGTTTAAACCTTTTAAAGCGCCACCATCGCATGGAAAGATAATTGCAAGCTGTAATATCGCATGTGATTAGGCATAACCCATACCAAGAAAATTAATCCTAAACACATATATACCGCTTGTAATAATAATTGATGATGCATTAGCATGCATGCATCCGTTGTCAACAATCGCTATAACAATGATAGCAACTCAATAATTTGATAAAATCAAATGTAAAAGAATAATTCACAGAACAAATCTTTCATATTTTTCCATACCCGAGAGCAAGCAACAACATATACATGAGTTTTGATGTCTAGTTACATCACCATGCATATTCCACCAAAAATAGCCAAGCAATAGCATACAAGAGTTTTGATGCATGTCTTGGTACATCATCATGCATATTCTACCAAAAGACGATGGATTTATAAGTCTACTCTCCTGCCTTTTAAGTCGGGCTTAACTTCGTAACAAGGTACAAACTAGTGAAGGCTATCCTAACAGTTTCCATCTTGAACTTGACCAAAGGAAGCCTTTGCAAGAAATTCTTCCTTCTTTAGCTATTTCCTTTGCACCTTCTACCGTGGATTAAAGATGTTGTTCTCAATTTTCCTTCCAATAGTGACAATTGACATCATGTACACTAGTTTCAATGACAGAGACTAAGCTTATATATGCAGTAAAGGTGAAAAGCATTACCTAAGTTAAGGGTTGCAATGAAGTTGTTTAATCCTCGATCACTTTGATTTTTCTCGTACATGAGGCTAACCACTTGTACTAGTAGCTGCAACATCATCTTCCATCTACAAATTCATATATATTTTTTCTATTATTTCACATCCTTGACTAATAAGAATGAAAACAATACGTAATGTACATTACCTTATTATATGGCCATGAAATAATATTGTAAGCTTTTTCTAGCAAAGACATCCATATCTAGGAGTGCTTTTGGTTGCTATAGATGATTATTCATATGAGACAAGAGAACTTCAAACTTTTGTCAAAACAAGAATCATATGAGAGGCCATCAGATACCTATCTAATGATTTCTCATTACAATTGGACAAAAATGGTTACTTGAATAAGCGCCACATCACAGGATATTGCAAACTTTTGTAGCAAATAAATCCACATTCAGACTACATGTTAAATTATAGATGCAAACCAATTATCAGCATGTCAAACAAGAATCACCCATAATTAATCGACATAAGTACTGGATCATGAAAAACACTCAAAAGACCAAGCCGACAAATGCTTCAAGAGTATTTTCGATGTAGAAAATGTTGGGGCCTCGAGGAAATGAGGATTAAAAAATCAGGCAAATATTTGGTTTATCTTAGTAAAATGAGAAGGTGTTTCCCAAAGCCACCGATTATCCGTGTGGAGTTTGGTTCCATGTCGATCATTCCTAAGCACAACTTGGTTAGAGCTATTGTTGTCGTTTAGCATTTACTTGGGCCTGCAACGATGACCCCTATCAAAAACCGTAACCATTCAAAAACATAAAACCACAGTAAAAAATAGATATTCTTCATATAATAAAAATTAAACTCCTAGACATAAAGGCTTGGGATATCAAGACTTTGACCTCTGAGCTCCAAATGCACATGAATGTAGTGCGAAGCGATGTGTGACATCATTGAAGCCGATTACAGCCCGACAAGAATTCATAAACAAGAAAATAAATGTAAGAAAAATGAAGCTGAAATATCTTAAATGCGCTCGAAAAATATTTGTCCGGCGAGGTTAGCTCCCATCCCTAAAGCAAAGTCATCAAGAACTCTGAATTCTACCTTGTCAAAAGGCTAATCACTAATCACTTCAAGCGCATATAGCATGCATTTTTTAGCAAGGTGAGAAAGGTCCGAATAAATCCATAGAGAATGTCATACACCAAAGATACAAGCCTCGGTTGATTCAAAGAAATAACCATCAAGGCCTAGGTAGTTGAATTTTTCTAGTTATTTCGAACTCTCTCAGAGTTATCCAAAATTATTTTTAAAAATGACATACAATGGTAGCCGATAAAATTTTTGGGTTTATATATAGCTCCAAGATATTATCGCCTTTCTAAACGCTTTACTGCATCAAACTCGACGACAACTGAAAGCAGCAATTTCATTGTGTGGGAGGCCAAAGAGTTAGAAAATAGAGGGATCTTCCGACCACGAGTTATAGAATTCATGACATCAATTGTAGATATGCCATCAATCATTTCGTCGAGTATGTTCGCTTGTCGGGATTGATAGAACTTCCTAAACAAGATTAACAAAACAATGTCAAAATCTAGTGAAAATGCACCCAAGCATATCCAAAGGACACCGGAGTTTTAGAACCCAATTATACAAAAAGTACATGAATGAATCAAATTCAGCATGAATCGCTAAAAAATTTCAAGCATTAAAACAAATAGCATTTAATCATAGTCAATTAATCCATTGGACCAGATATCATACGTAAGAATATTCATTTACATTATATGCAAGCACAAAGTTGCAAGGGTGCAAGGACAATGGTATTACTCGCCAATGAATTGCATGATTGTGTATTTGTTGTCGATACCGAAGTCCTTCAAAAACCTCGCCAAAGGAATTTCAAAAGTACGATGAGCAATAAAAAGAAAGGCAGGGAAAAACTATACACTAACATCTAGATTGAAGTTCAAATTCATCCCAATGTCCGATGTCAATCAAGATGAAAGTAAAGACAAAGACAACTGTTTAGTGATGCTTATATTGAGTTCATGTGTTTGCCTTAATACATAATTGTATCCACGCAACTTAGATTGTTATTACTAAAGACAGTAATTGATCTTAGTCTTTGCAAGGTGCAAAAGGATGAGATAAAGAGTATATGCCACCTCTTTTCCCAATCACATTATCACAACCTGAATACCATTTTGGAGGGAAAATCTCATCAATAAGTCATGAAGAAGGAAACAATGTCTATTTCATAAACTACATGATTGCATCAATGAATTGGAACCTTCCGAACAAAATATGTGGTCTTCATTCTTGTTTTTAACTGAGCAAAGTAAAGATAAATATTCCAATCTCATCCGAATCACATATAAAGAGAAATATTCTATGTTCATTTAAACCTTTCTAATTTCTTCTAGCTTAGATAGCAAAATCACATACAAAAATGTAACTCTTCTTTCTTGTTTTTCTCTTCTTTCTTTTTTCTCTTGACAGTGAAGTGCATTTCTTGTTTTTCTTTCTTTCTTTTTCTCCTCTTTACCGCCATACTTGTAAACCGAGAAAGCCACCCATTAGTGTGGATCAAAGGCTCATTATCTCGATTGAGAACAATATTTCCATATTTCAAGAGTAAGACCAAATATTACATGAACTGCCGATAAATCATGCAATGTGATAGTTTTGGATAGTATCAAAGCAAACTCAGATATTGCAATGGAAGAACTCAGATCCTCGCTGCTTGGATATTTATAGCTAAAGTAACAAATCTGTATTCTAATCAAGCGGAAAAGAAAACATACTCACATGGGACCACTCCATAGCACAGATTGGCAGGCATGCAAACTGACTCACTCATTATGATTAGGAGACATAGTCACTAGCAATCAATAGAAATATCAAACCTCCCAATAAATAACAAATAACCAAAGAGAATTTACTCTCTCGTAATCAAATAGTAGCATATCAAGAAGTACTAGACTCAATTAGCAAATACCACCATACCTCGACACAAACACATACGATGACTAGCTCTTGGCATAACCATGCAACAAAACAAAATCACAAGGTCACATAATCGAAATTGGCATAATTTACATGTCACATTCACAAATGAAAGGAATACGCGCGCGCAAGCAAACAATGTTAACCCGTCTGTTAGACATATGGTATTTAGCAATGACATAAATAGTAATAAAACCAGATCGCCTCTATTCATCGCTTAAATCAGAATAACATAACCCAACCATTCCCGCTTATAACTCATCTAACATCAAGTAAATAAATCACATCATCCAAAGCGATATTACTTATACAACAATCTAGGCAATGATTTTAAATATGCAATAAGATAAACCATTTCCATTACCTTCCATCTTACCGTCACATGTAGCAATTAAACAAACCACATCATCCGTGTGACCTCACTTATGTCACAACTAAGCACAAAGATTAAATATGCACTTGCCTTAACCTCAAGGAACAAAGCGAGGCGAGAGGTCCCTAATCCGCACATAGCTTCTCCTAAAGAAAGATTATACAAATCAATCAAAATATATACGACATCACAAATCGACAACGATATAACCTAATACGCCCCGCTAGAACCCTCTTTAAGCTAAATCGAAAGTTTTGACCGATAGTCAAAAAGGCCAAAACTCTCGAACCACCCATCCGATTTCACGATCTAGGACTCTATGGAGAATTTAGAAGATAACCTACCAAATACTCCATAGGAGCTCGGGTCAAACACGGCCTAAATATCAAATCATGGCGCAAGCTATCGCTATCGACGTTCTAGATACCAAACAGGAGACTTTCTACCGGCACTTCAAACCCACATAGATCGGCAGTAAATCAACACAACGATTAATGCACAACCCTCTAGAACTCATCACAGACCGAAAAGCACACAACTAACCTTAGTGCATAGCACCAGTTCATCACCTAACACGCAATCAATTTCTAAAATAGCCTCTGCAAATCATGCCTCCATACAAATATTCATACGCATCACATTCCATTAGCGATGGCGTCGAACCATGATACCTGCGCACGGCCGGAGCGGTGGGCAGCGGCCGGCTGGAGGCGAGGCAGGAGGGCCATGGATGGCAGTGGAGCAATCCCAGGCGTGGTGACGTGGAGCCAAGGGCGCTCGGCCAGCAGGCCCCTCCGAGGGCGGCGGTGAGAAGAGGGGGTGGCGTCTCGCATGGAGGGAGGCACGGCCGCACCGCCGTGAGCGCAGAGGAGGACGGATCGGGCGGGTGGGTAAAGCGCTGATGGCGCATGGCGCTAAGTGCGCGCTTGCTTGCGGCGGCGCAGGCAGGTGAGAGGAGGCACACAATGAGCCGGGCGAACGGCGAGGCAGAGGAGGCGGCGAGGTCGAGGCGACGCGCCGGGCGCACGGGCAGAGAGGCGGCAAGGCCGCACGGGAAGGACGGCGAGGGAGCAAGGCCGCACGGGAGCTGCCGAGGAGCAGGCAGGCGCGGATCCTGCTGGGAGCAGATTGGCACGGGCCGAATCCGGGAGGAGGAGCCGGATCCCATTTTTGGAGAGGAAGAGAGATAAGGGGGGAATAGAGGAGGAAGCCCCTCCAGAACTAATCCAGAGACAGTACTACAGCTGGGCACGTGGTTTGGAGAGCCCGGTCTTTTGCCTCACTCGCTTTTTGCTCATGGCAATCATGCAAGGCTAGGAAAATTTTGTGCACCAAAATTTTCATCCACCCGCCAAGCAGATATCCCAAGCGGTAGTGCTATCTTAAATAATTTTTTAAAGCTGTTTGTCTGCTTGTGATGATGCAACTTTTTCATAGCGGTACCACTGCTAACAATTTGAACCTTTCTAGACGGTGATACTGCTTTTAAAATAAAATTTTATTTGAAGCAGCACTACCACTTTCAATTTTATTTTTTCTAGGCAGTTGTAGCGCTAGCAATAATGGGATATCATGTAGTGTGCATGCAACTAAACAACTATATGAGCTATAATAATATGCCACTCATTGTGAGAATGACATATGAGATGTGGACCCATGTGTCAGTAAGACATCAATGGCATATTGTATACATAAGAAGATATTCCGCGGTATATAGACCTTTTAGAGAAAATATGGAGTTTCTTTAGGATAATATATGCTTGACAATGAATTTATGTAGTATATGATGCCAACCTATAAATGTAATATTCCAGTGTAGCAATTTACGATTTTGTAGTATTCCATTTAATTTGAGTTTCTTGGTCAGTGCTTAAGTTATGTGGGCGCTTTTGTCTGTGGTTGGCCCAAGTGGTGAGAGGGTCTGCTAACCCTAGTTTCTTTCTTTTTTTATTTGCCCAAAGGACCCTCCCAGCCGCCACTCCCGGCTCCTTTCCCCACTCGTGCTCCCCAGACCTCCTCGCCCCAACAAGACACCCACCAGGCTTACGCCGCCCATGCTGCAAGGCCCCACCCCGCACAAGACCTAGTCACAGGCTGGCCACACACGCCACCCTCGCCTGTACAACACAAGACTCCAACCTGCACACTTGAAGGTTCGTCCGCCAAGGCCACACAGGTTCTGTCCACCGCCCCCTCCCGCCCCCACTTTCCCTTCATGAATCCATGAGCAAAAATTTGAGGTAAAAATCCTAGGAAATGGGGATTCATTTGGCTTGCATGTGTGGTGCTTGATGAAATGCCTAGCTAGGTTTTTCATGAGAAGGAACTGATGTTGTGCATGCTTGTGTTATGATTTTAAGAATGTTATTGCAGAGCTCATTTTAAAGTAGCATTGTTGCGAAAATAAATAAATAAAATGCCGATGCATCCTCTCTTCTGCAATGTGAATGGATGCAGTCGCTAAGATATTGTTATTCCATGCTATGGCTTTTGTTTCAAAGAGTATTATGTGAGACTTGTTTAAATGCAAAGGCATCTACTTCCAAAGCCCTGTGGTGCATGGTATTTGGTGATGACCAGATTGGTTACTTTCAATAGGTCTAGAGTCCGATAGCAAAGCAGATGTTGGGAAAACAAAGTGAAGAGAGTGTAGATTTTACTCTACAATCTTAATTCATAACAAAGACAATATGTTCTGGAGCTATTAGTAAGGAAGATGAAGCTTAACTGTTGATTATTATTATTTTTTTTCTCTGATCAATCTTTTGTGTATTTAAGATGTCTCATGTGTTGGTATGGTAGATTTTACAATGCAACTTTGTTCACAAGTTTAGCTGTGAGTAGGAATGATTTATTATTGGAATCTATATATATGTATACACTTTCATTCCTAGTTCTTGCGATGTGTATGTGTTTACTTAAGTATCTGTTCGTCTAGCATAATATGACCATGAGGCTTGCTATTGTTTAGTGGATGATTATACCTGATTAAGGGCTAAGGCAGCTGCATGTGGAAATATAACCATGAATAAGTGCAATGTTCAACACCACTTCATCGTTGGTTGTTAACTAGAGGGTGGTATTAGTAGGATCTAATCAGCTCAAGCTTTATTAGCTTTTACCCGCTTAGTGCTATAAAATATTGATGGTTTAATTTGTTAGGTTCTCGCCTTTAATCTCTCTTTGGAATGCTTGAACCGCCATGTTCTTTTGATATCGTTCTTCCTTATCGAGAGTAATGGAAAATATTAGTGTATGCATGCGATATATATATATATATACACACATATACACTTAATTGATCTCAAGAATATGAATTCTTAGGGCTTCCTTAGCGGAAATACCTATCTTGGTAATCAAAATATGCTTAAGTTGGTGTAATGTCCCTAGTCAATTTTGAGTAAAGCTACCCATGAGGATTTAGATACACAACAGTATTGTGTCAGATTCGACTTATTTTGTCTACGTGATATTCTTATAATAATTAGAATGGGAGCTATTTATTTACCGATTAGGTACTCGTGTATAAGATAATAGAGCTAAGATCATATCGTCTGCAACTTGTTGTTTCCTCAACTACCTTAAACTTTACTATAAAGTGTTTGTGTTTATTTCAAATTTGAATGTCATCCTTATGCTTGAACGCATTATGCGTCACCCTTCACCGCCTTGCATGGAAATGTGGCTTGGAAGCCGTTAACTTCTCAACCTTAATTTGGTTAGGATGGCGTTTAGATTGTATCGGTCTCTTCTTATACTAATTTTCAAATTGCGGCTGTCCGAATTTCATTAGTTGGAATTTGGACTATTTTGATTTAAGTGTGGAGTGTTAAGCAATGTTGCTCGAGTCGGTTTTGATTGTTCTTGTGCGCAACATTGTTTTTCAGGGAGAGTGTCTTCGGGGGTGGTCTCGACCCTGAGTTGCCTCACGTGTCGGTAAAGGCAAGTACATCGAGTAGGGTGCCTAATTGAATTGTTTGTTGTTATTTATCTGTTCATAGCTAATTTCTATTGATTTTGGCAAGTATGAGTTATATTGGTGATCGTCCCTTCAGACGTGATTAGCTATTGGATTCGGTGGTCACTAGTAAGCCTTAATCTCGGTGAGTTTACTGTACCTTTCTTAATATTGCACTGGAGTAGCGAGAATTGGGTACGGGATACTTGTGGTTAATATACAAGAGATGTATTTAATTGTGCCTCGTCTAGGGAATTGAGTTGAGTATGTTGATTGAAATGTGTTTTAGTTGAGTATGTTGATTGAAATGTGTATTTGTTGAGAATTGTTGATTGAAATGTGTTTTAGTTGAGTATGTTGATTGAAATGTGTATTTGTTGAGAATTGTTGATTGAAATATGTTTTAGTTGAGAATTGATGATTGAAATGTGTTTTAGTTGAGAATTGATGTTGCATTCTTGCATTCATGATATGCATTCATAATGGAAGAGGCGACCCATTCTCGATCTTGCAGGCCTCTGTGTTCACACGTAGTGAACATGAAAGTCCTACCTCGTAGTCCCATTCATCGAGGTGAATGGGAGTGAGACAGTAAGAGTAGGCACCTTCCATCTACGGGATGGAAGGGATGTGAGGGTGCACACCGACGGGTGGGCACTCGGCAGTACCGATACGTGCATGGAAATGAGCATTCATGTGCATTGCATCTTTAATAATGAGTGTTGTGGTAAATGGTGTGTCATATGGATGGTGATTATGGTAATTGAAGGTTTAGTCGTGGATTCAACCCTTAAAGGGGAGATTGAATTGAATTGATGAATTAGCGCATGTCTTTTCTTTGCTTTGCTAATTATGTTGTATGATTATCGTGGAGTGAAATTTGAGTTTTGAACTCGAATAAAGTCGATGAAAATGGTTTGAGCTGCAACAAGGGGTGATTGAGTCGGAAAACGTAGTGACTTAGAGCCACATGATGCCTCTTTTACGTTGAGTGGTTTTATTATCAAGTTGATGACCTGATTGTGGTAAATTTTCGGTATGGTCAAGTTATTGCTTAAAATGGGTATAAATGCGTAATTTCTGGTAGTTGTTCCAATTGTATTGCTTGCTCCTATAGTCAAACTCTTGTTTTACCTATGATAAATTGGAATTGTTATTCTCGTATACTTTGCTGAGTTTGAACTCACGCTTGTTATTTAATGTGTGTAGGTGTTTTGAAGCCGGCATGCATGGATGGGGGTAGTGGCACAATCACGTTCACATCATCACCGTTCCATCATAATGATTCTTAATTTTGATCTTAATAGCTCGTGAAGAATTCTTGTAAAAGGTTATCTGTGGTTTGTTTAATGAGTCCTCGTCTGTAATAGTCATGTGGTGGATTTGATTAATTCATATTAGATGTGTGATTGGTTAACTAAGGACCTGCTAGAATGATATCTTATAACTGCAAAAGTTTTCTATCTGCTGAGTGGATGTCCTAGTTTTAGGGGAGGTGCTACCTAAATTTTTAATAATTTTGACAACCTCCTAGTTGTTCGCTTGCTTTGCGAATAATTATTCTTAGTGATTTGTAGTTCTTGGTGCTAGGGGGTGTAACATTGAGGCACGGGTGCCGGGTGTATTCTGAGTTGGTATCAGAGCGGGCTTTAGGTCCATGGCATGTGAATTTAGCAAATTACTCTAGAGTAAACTAAAAAATTTTGCTGCGTGAAATTAGAAACATGGCATAGGTTTCGACTCCTTTAAAATTTGGCCTTCAGGCAATAACCTTAAAATCTAAATTAGAGTGGTTAACTAATTTAAAACTTGACACACTCTGATGCACAGTAGGATGGGTATCATTGCATTACGCTTAAATGTTGCATTTAAGCTTTTATGATTGAATGTTAAATTATTGTGTATGTTGCTTTGATTATAAAAAGGATTGTTTGAATCATTATGCTTTCGCCTTCGTGCTTTTGACCTTGTTAAGGGCCTTGGTGGTTGGTGTGGCCGTGGATAAGGCTGTGGTGGTGGTTGTGGCTAGGTAGGGCCACCACCGGAAGCATGGGAACCTCTCGAGGTGAGGGTCGTCGTTTGTTGTGGCATAGTTTAGGGAGTGAGTGGAGAAGGTTGGTTTTTATTGGTTTCATTTCTTTGGCGGCAAAGCGAAGAATTGGGTGATGAATCTTTTCGGATTGCTTTTACCGCTCGAGTTCGGTTTTCTTTGGATTCTTTGGTTTTCGTTGGTTATCGTGAGTTGCCTTGTGAAGAAAACTATTGTAGTTGTTGTTCTCTCCATTTAAGAAAGTTATTAAAGTTTATTTGGTGCAAAACTTAAGTCGTGTGGATCATTTCGTTTTTCCCCTTGTATCTATTCTCCTTTTTGGAAGTTGTAAGTCTGGAGATTTGTTTAAGGAGTTGTTTCCCATTCGAGTTTGGGAATTCGAGAGCCGAATTCTCTTGTGATTCATGGTTGAGTTTTCTGGGAGGAAAGTTGGTTTTTGCTGTTACTCATGCTTAAGAATTGTGGTTTTTCTTTAAGGGTTGGGTGCGTGACCCACGAGGATGTTCAAGGCGTTAAGGGTATGAGGAGTAGTTGAGCTTCCAGATAAGGAGGTTTACTAATTCTGTTAAAAGAAACTTGTTGGTTATTTAAAGACAACCAAATTTATTGTATGATATATAATGATTAATTGGAAGGGTAGGTGATTTAAAAGTGAAAGGTTGATTAGAGTTATTACAATAGTCGTGAGTTGTGGAATTGATTGGAGGTTCAAAAGTTGTGTTCCAGTAAGTCTAGTGTTGATCAGGATTGAGGGTCTAGAATCTTCTATGGATGAATTTATTTTAGTAAGATATTGATGTAAAGTACCGGAGTATATTAGCGCCAAGGCATGAGAGTTGTTGGTTTATGTTGCTTATGAGTCAATTAAATGGTGGATCGATAAAATGATTTAATTGATGTGAAATTTAAAAAAAAATGAGTATATGGAATGGTTGTATGAATGATGGGGTTTTGTCTTGGGAAAATGTCTATCTGGAAGTTATCTATGGAAAATGGCTAGTGGTGGGTATATGAATAGGAGGAGGAAGGTAAAGGAAGATTGGGTTTGGTTACTTCCGTTCAAACCTGTGTACTTTTTAGGATTTGGTGAAAATGAATCATCTAATGGCTAGAGCATTGGAGTACTAGAAATGGTGAGATTTGAGATGAACCTTCCTTTGGCTCTGAGGATTGAAATTGAGGATGTAAGAGTCGTCCTGGAAGTAATCGGTTGATGGAATCCGGAATATTTTATTTTGTCAAACCACGTTAGACTTTTGCTTTGGTTAAGAGAGATGGCCTGATTGATTACTGTGGGATTTACGCTCGGAAAATGTAAGGCTGGATCTTGTTTTAGCGTGGAAACTGAGCTATTTTAGGAAGGTTTCATAAGTGGTTTTGTTGGGAATAAGTTCCCGTTTCTTGGGAGAAAAGAGTGGTGATTGTGTGCTTGGATGTGTGACCTGGAAATTTGTCTTCTCCTCCAAAATGTTGATTTTGGGTTAGCGTGAGAGGTTTTGCCTTGATCAAAGTAAGCTGAGTTGTCTCTTGGTTTTATAAGAGCTTTTGTCAGCGATTTGTGTCAGGTTTCTCTTTTAATTGGAGTTCTCCCCGAGGTGAATGTTATTGTATCGATTTGAAAGTGTTAAAGGTTTCTATGATGTTTGAGAATCGGATCTTCTCTTGCAAAAATTTGGCTTTGGAAGAAGAATTTGAGTGATGATTGGACTCTATCAAGATCCTCTCTCAGGTAGATTTTAACGCTTTGGGTTCAAGATGATGTACGTGGTTCAATTGGTCAAAACGGGAATTGTATTTCCATGGTGTTCTAGCTGGAGTTACTGGATATGGAAGCTTATGGTATAGTGTTGAGTATAATAAAGAGAATTGAGTTTTTTGGTCATTGGGATTGCAGCTATAAAAGTTCAATGCAGTGTTTCTCTTGAAAGTTGAGTTTTCCTTGGTGGGTATTTTATAGCATTGATTGAAAAAGGATGAGAGTGGTTAGTTTTGTTAAAGAGAATCGAGGGATTTTGGGGTGGATAATAATTGAGGATTTTACTTTTGCTACATAATGTTTTGTAATGAGCATTTTCCTTGGGCAGTGGTTCGTTGGGATTTTGACCTATTGCTTGGCTTTGGCTGAGTTCTTGCGTGAGAACCTGCACTTATCTGAGCTAAGTCAAATTGTTTTGTTAATCGTTGGATTTGAGGTTTTGGTTATTCGTTTGTAGTCGTTAGAATTTTTTTTTGCGTGGGTGTTGTGAGTTTGCCAAGAAGTTTCAAGTCCCTTGTAGACTTTGGTTTTTGGTTGGCATTCTTCGAATTCGGGGTCGAATTCCGTTAAGGGGGGGAGAATGTAATATTCTAGTGTAGCAATTTACGATTTTGTAGTATTCCATTTAATTTCCGAGTTTCTTGGGCTGTGCTTGGGTTATGTGGGCCGTTTTTGTCCTGTGTTGGCCCAAGTGGTGAGAGGGGCTGCTAACCCTAGTTTCTTCCTTTTTTCTTTGCCCAGTAGGTCCCTCAGCCGCCACTCCTGGCTCCTTTCCCCTCAGAGCTCCCAGCGCCTCCCTCGCCCAACAAGACACTCCACCACACACACACCACGCCTTGTCAAGGCTGCGCCTCCCGCCAACACAAGACCTAGTCACTTGCCACACACATGGTCACGCCAAGGCCAAGGCGCTGCGTGCTGGTGCACTGGCGCCCCCCGGCGCCTCCCACTTCCCCTTCATGAATCCATGAGCAAAAATTTGAGGTAAAAATCCTAGGAAATGGGGATTCATTTGGCTTGCATGTGTGGTGCTTGATGAAATGCATAGTTAGGTTTTTCATGAGAAGGAACTGATGTTGTGCATGCTTGTGTTATGATTTTAAGAATGTTATTGCAGAGCTCATTTTAAAGTAGCATTGTTGCGAAAATAAATAAATAAAATGCCGATGCATCCTCTCTTCTGCAATGTGAATGGATGCAGTCGCTAAGATATTGTTATTCCATGCTATGGCTTTTGTTTCAATAGTATTATGTGAGACTTGTTTAAATGCAAAGGCATCTACTTCCAAAGCCTGTGGTGCATGGCATTTGGTGATGACCAGATTGGTTACTTTAAATAGGTGTAGAGTCTGATAGGCAACAGATGTTGGGAAAGCAAAGTGAAGAGATTGTAGATTTTTACTCTACAATCTTAATTCATAACAGCACAATATGTTCTGGAGCTATTAGTAAGGAAGATGAAGCTTAACTGTTGATTATTATTATTTTTTTCTCTGATCAATCTTTTTTGTATTTAAGATGTCTCATGTGTTGGTATGGTAGATTTTACCATGCAACTTTGTTCCTGTGTTTAATGTGAGTAGGAATGATTTATTATTGGAATCTATATATATGTATACACTTTCATTCCTAGTTCTTGCGATGTGTATGTGTTTACTTAAGTATCTGTTCGTCTAGCATAATATGACCATGAGGCTTGCTATTGTTTAGTGGATGATTATACCTGATTAAGGGCTAAGGCAGCTGCATGTGGAAATATAACCATGAATAAGTGCAATGTTCAACACCACTTACTGTTGGTTGTTAACTAGAGGGTGGTATTAGTAGGATCTAATTAGCTCAAGCTTTATTAGCTTTTACCCAGTTAGTGCTATAAAATATTGATGGTTTAATTTGTTAGGTTCGGTCTTTAATCTCTCCTTTGGAATGCTTGAACTGCCATGTTCTTTTGATATCGTTCTTCCTTATCGTAGAGTAATGGAAAATATTAGTGTATGCATGCAGATATATATATATATATACACACACACATATACACTTAATTGATCTGAAGAATATGAATTCTTAGGGCTTCCTTAGCGGAAATACCTATACTGGTAATCAAAATATGCTTAAGTTGGTGTAATGTCCCTAGTCAATTTTGAGTAAAGCTACCCATGAGGATTTAGATACACAACGGTATTGTGCTGCATTCGACTTATTTTGTCTACAGGATATTCTTATAATAATTAGAATGGGAGCTATTTATTTACTGATTAGGTACTCGTGTATAAGATAATAGAGCTAAGATCATATCGCTGCAACTTGTTGTTTCCTCAACTACCTTAAACTTTACTATAAAGTGTTTGTGTTTATTTCGAAATTTGAATGTCATCCTTATGCTTGAACGCATTATGCAGTCACCCTTCACTGCCTTGCATGGAAATGTGGCTTGGAAGCCGGTTAACTTCTCAACCTTAATTTGGTTAGGATGGCAGTTTAGATTGTACTGGTCTCTTCTTATACTAATTTTCAGTGCCGGCTGTCCGGAATTTCATTAGTTGGAATTTGGACTATTTTGATTTAAGTGTGGAGTGTTAAGCAATGTTGCTCTGAGTCGGTTTTGATTGTTCTTGTGCGCAACATTGTTTTTCAGGGAGAGTGTCTTCGGGGGTGGTCTCGACCCTGAGTTGCCTCACGTGTCGGTAAAGGCAAGTACATCGAGTAGGGTGCCTAATTGAATTGTTTGTTGTTATTTATCTGTTCATAACTAATTTCTATTGATTTTGGCAAGTATGAGTTATATTGGTGATCGTCCCTTCGCGGACGTGATTAGCTATTGGATTCGGGTGGTCACTAGTAAGCCTTAATCTCGGTGAGTTTACTGTACCTTTCTTAATATTGCACTGAGTAGCGAGAATTGGGTACGGGGATACTTGTGGTTAATATACAAGAGATGTATTTAATTGTGCCTCGTCTAGGGAATTGAGTTGAGTATGTTGATTGAAATGTGTTTTAGTTGAGTATGTTAATTGAAATGTGTATTTGTTGAGAATTGTTGATTGAAATGTGTTTTAGTTGAGTATGTTGATTGAAATGTGTATTTGTTGAGAATTGTTGATTGAAATATGTTTTAGTTGAGAATTGATGATTGAAATGTGTTTTAGTTGAGAATTGATGTTGCATTCTTGCATTCATGATATGCATTCATAATGGAAGAGGCGACCCATTCTGATGCGGGCCTCTGTGTTCACACGTAGTGAACATGAAAGTCCTACCTCGTAGTCCCATTCATCGAGGTGAATGGGAGCGAGACAGTAAGAGTAGGCACCTTCCATCTACGGGATGGAAGGGATGTGAGGGTGCACACCGACGGGTGGGCACTCGGCAGTACTGGTACGTGCATGGAAATGAGCATTCATGTGCATTGCATCTTTAATAATGAGTGTTGTGGTAAATGGTGTGTCATATGGATGGTGATTATGGTAATTGAAGGTTTAGTCGTGGATTCAACCCTTAAAGAGGAGATTGAATTGAATTGATGAATTAGCGCATGTCTTTTCTTTGCTTTGCTAATTATGTTGTATGATTATCGTGGAGTGAAATTTGAGTTTTGAACTCGAATAAAGTCGATGAAAATGGTTTGAGCTGCAACAAGGGGTGATTGAGTCGAAAAGCGTAGTGACTTAGAGCCACATGATGCCTCTTTTACGTTGAGTGGTTTTATTATCAAGTTGATGACCTGATTGTGGTAAATTTTCGGTATGGTCAAGTTATTGCTTAAAATGGGTATAAATGCGTAATTTCTGGTAGTTGTTCCAATTGTATTGCTTGCTCCTATAGTCAAACTCTTGTTTTACCTATGATAAATTGGAATTGTTATTCTCGTATACTTTGCTGAGTTTGAACTCACGCTTGTTATTTAATGTGTGTAGGTGTTTTGAAGCCGGCATGCATGGATGGGGGTAGTGGCACAATCACGTTCACATCATCACCGTTCCATCATAATGATTCTTAATTTTGATCTTAATAGCTCGTGAAGAATTCTTGTAAAAGGTTGTCTGTGGTTTGTTTAATGAGTCCCTGTCCTGTAATAGTCATGTGGTGGATTTGATTAATTCCTATTAGATGTGTGATTGGTTAACTAAGGACCTGCTAGAATGATATCTTATAACTACAAAAGTTTTCTATCTGCTGAGTGGATGTCCTAGTTTTAGGGGAGGTGCTGTCGAAATTTTTAATAATTTTGACAACCTCCTAGTTGTTCGCTTGCTTTGCGAATAATTATTCTTAGTGATTTGTAGTTCTTGGTGCTAGGGGGTGTAACATTTAGTGCACAGGGTGCTGGGGTGTTACAACAAAGCTAGACGATGATCGCTCAATCAAAACATTTGTGCTGCACCCGCAGACTGTGATATATAAGAGCAATTTACTACATGCTTATCAGAATTTGGCACTATGATACTCCATTCAGTAAATTTTTCTGACTTTTCAAGGACAATAATAATTTTTTTACCAGTAAATTTTCTTACCATGTATTGAGTTGCATGCACCAACCAGTTCACCCAAAAGCTTAAGCTTATGAGAAAAGGTGGGCAATTCACTTATACTTCAACACTCCCCCTCACGTGCAGGCTCTCTCAGGCCTAGAACGTGGAATAAAAGTGGGTTGCAATTATTTTTTAAAATTGCGTCAACCGGGTTTTGAACGTGAGACTTATTGGCTCTAATACCATATTGAGTTGCATGCACCAACCAGTTCACCCAAAAGCTTAAGCTTATGAAGAAAGATAGGCAATTTACTTATACTTCAACACCATGCATACGAATAAAAGTAGCATACCGTGGAATTATTTTTCTCTGACTATTATAGTCATGGAAGTTTCATATATATCCAAACAGCTTGATCTAGACAAAATATATAGCGGAAAATCACGCGGTTTGTCTGCACTTTATTGGGTGTCACCTTCTTTTTTTTACTGGAGGGAGTAACTGACACTCCCTTGGTTCATCACGAAAAAACATTAATTTTCATAGATACATGAGGTCGTCCATGTTATAGATTTCTTACATCTGTCATACATGTAAAGTACATGGACTGCCCAGTGGCTTCCTGATGGGAGTCCAACTCACTCGGGATTAGATCCTGGGATTGACACACTGTGTCTTATTTGACTAACTAGAGTACACAAATGCATTGGGAAAGTGTGTCTTATTTGATTAACTAGAAAATTTTTCGCGGCGTAACACGCAGCGCGCGTCATTTTTCGTAGAAATTTTTTTTTCGGTGGCGTTTTATTTTTTAAATCGTCGAAATAATGAGCGAAACGGCTGAAAGAACACAAAATTTTTCGCGGCGTAACACGCCGCACGTGTCATTTTTTTGTAGAAAGATTTTCTTTTTTTTTGTACAAAGATTTTCTTTTTTTTCGGCGGCGTTTTATTTTTTAAATCGTCAAAATAATGAGCGAAACAGGGAAAAAATAGAGATAAAGCTGTAGAAATATCTCTTTCGACGAATTATTTGGAAAATATTGGAGACTGAGCTGGAAAACCGCGGTGGGAAAAAAGTCTAGAGGGAAAAGGGTGAAAAATTATTAGAGATGATAATCTTCTTTTGTCGAGTCTAACACTCTATGCGTTCACCGAGAAATAATACATGTTTTAAAAAATATCAGAGATCGAGATGGGAAATCGAGATGGGAGCTGGAAAACCACGGTGGGAAAAAAGTCTAGAGGGAAAAGGGTGAAAATTTTGCGGCGTAACACGCTGCGCGTGTTGTTTTTCGTAGAAAAAATTTCTTTTTTTTCGACGGCATTTTATTTTTTAAATCGTCGAGATAATGAGCGAAACGGCTGAAAGAACACAAAATTTTTTGCGGCGTAACACGCCGCGCGTGTCGTTTTTTCGTATAATTTTTTTTTCGACGCTGTTTTATTTTTTAAATAGTCGAAATAATGAGCGAAATGGGGAAAAAATAGAGAGATAGAGCTGTAGAAATATCTCTTTCGATGAATTATTTGAAAAATATTGGAGACCGAGCTGGAAAACCGCGGTGGGGAAAAAGTCTAGAGGGAAAAGGGTGAAAATTATTAGAGATGACAACCTTCTTTTGTCGAGCCTAACACTCTACGCGTTCATCAAGTAATAATACATGTTCTAAAAAATATCGGAGATCGAGATGGGAAAAAAGTATAGATATAGAGCTGCACAAATATTTCTGGCGACGAAAACATTTTTTCCCGGGAAAAACGGAAAAAGGATCTAGACGTAAGGAGCAATGACCTATTTGTTACGTTTTTGGACCTGTCCGCTATCCTTAAAAATTAGAAAAGGGCTTATTCGCGATTTGAATTTAACGGGAGTTTTTTTTCTGTAAAATAGCGTACGAGGGACCTAAACGTGATTTTAGAAAAAAATATCTTCCCCTCACAAAAAATCGCGAAGGGCTTATTCGTAATTTATAAAAAGACCAAAATGTGAATTTTTTTTTGAGCCGAGCCGCCGGCTAGGCTCAAAGCGACGGCAGGGCGCGAAGCTTGCAACATTTAGGAAAGGTATTATTATTAGAGTACACAAATCCATTGGGAAAGTGTGTCTTATTTGACTAATTAGAGTACACAGATCCATTCGGAAGCACGCGTCTGCCCTCGCACCGTATGGACCAGGAACCTCTACGAAATTCAAGCATGTGTGTGTACGTGGCATGAGATAGAAAATATAGGAAAGAGTCTATTCTTAGTCTCTTAACTCTTGTCTCTAAAACATAGTAAGACACGTCATCTAACTCTTAAAACTGTTTATAATCCATCCCTTATGCAAGTAAAAGATGGTTTTGATTGATCAGTTTAACCTATGTGGCGTCGATTGAGTTTGACCCATGTGTAGGGTGGAAAAATAGCTCGAGGCTCGTGGTTCGGCTCGGGCTCGGCTCGGCTCGGTGTGGCTCGGCTCGGCTTGATGCATCAACGAGTCGAGCCTGAGCCTACCGTCTAGCTTGGTGCTACAATGAGCCGAGCCCGAGCTGGCTCGCGAGCGGCTCATTGGCTCGTTAGGCTCGAGGTGAAGATATGAAACACATAATAATCAACTCCCAGGTCATCCATCCAGATTCCAGCCCCCTTACCTAAAAATCAAATTCCTAGCCCCCTTACTCAAAAATGAACAAAAATCCCAAGTCATCCATCCAGATTCTAGGCATCCATCCAATTCAGAACAAAAATCAAATTCCTAGCCCCCTTACGGCCTTACCCAAAAAGAAACTCATTCTAATCAACTCCCATGTCATCCATTTTTCTAATATGGTGCCATTCTGCTGCTCTTTTCGATCCATCACACCACAAAGCTCGCATGACTAATGCGATTTAATATCATTGCATTCAAGAATCAAGAGTGATAAATTCCTACTGGCTCTGTTTAATATCATTGCATTCAAGACTCAAGAGTTCACTGCTCAGTGCTCACCGAGTCAGCTGGTGCTACTACTGGACCTGCTGGTGTGGAGCAAATGGAGGCAGCGCCGAGAACGGTGGTGTTGTCGCCGTGTACTGCATCTGGAGCCTCAGTCGGTGACAGGTGTGCTCCACCTCGCTTCTTCTTTTGCGGTCGCTCCATGGGGGGAGGCCAGCGACGAGGTGGAGGCGTGGAGCCACGGAGGGAGGGCCGGCCGGTCTGGGGAGGAGGCGACGGGGTGGAGCCGTGGGGGAGGCAGCGACCGGTGAGGCGGTGACGGGGTGGAGGCCGTGGAGCCGTGGGGGAGGCGGGCAGGCGGCGAGGCGACCACGGGGTGGAGCCAAGGGGGAGGCGGTGAGGCAGCGAGCGACGGGGTGGCCGGCGGAGTCGCCGAGTTGGGGAGGCATCGCCGTGCCACGCCCGCCGGGCCAAGGCCCGCCCGCCCAACCCTAGCTCCTCTGCCGAGTGCTCTCCTCTCTTCGATGGATTTGGGGAGGACAGAGGAGTGACCGGCAAAGGAGAGACCGAGTGAGGACTGAGTTGAAATTGAATCGATCGAATCAGTTTTGGTGCCAGCTCACGAGCCGTAACGAGCCGGCTCAAGGCTCGATCGAGCCCAGCTTATAGCTCGATTCACTCTCCGAGCCGAGCCGAGGCTCGGCTCGGCTCAATTCCACCCATACCCATGTGGAGCACGCCACATGGGATCTTAGCTCGCCAAAATAAGGTGGGCCCACCTTCATTTTTATATTTAAATAAAAATGCTTAATATTTCAATAACGCATGGGTTCAGCATATCCTATGTGTTGATCGTGGACTAGGTGCATGCACCACAGACATGTTAGCTCCACCTCGATTTGGTCGGCTTGGATCTAACATAGCGTGCCACGTGAGTCAAATTCGGTCAAAACCATATTTTGCTAGTGGGAAGGATGGGTTGTTTTTGAGAGTTTGAGAACATTTTCTACCCGGTTTTGAAGATGTTGGGTGAAATTTAAACTATACAAAGAGTTGAGGAACCAAGAATAAACGCTTTACTAAAAAGTAAGTTATTGTTAGGAAAATATATATGCGAAAAGTTGGATATGCAGAAAAGCTTTGGAACAGTGGCAGCAGTTTGCCATTTTTTACTAGCTAGACAAAATATCGAGGCATTGTCTCTTTGATTTCGACAATTATATTCCATTTATACAGACAAATAGTCTACCAGGAGGTGGAACAGGGAGATTGCGATATTCTATCCAACTTTTGTTGAAAAGTTTACAATGCGATACTATCATAATTCTACAGACCACATGTGGAACAAATGACAGGATACTTTCAATTTCAGTAATGAAAATCGAGCTAGCAAGCTTTGATGAACAATAGCTTAGTTTAGTTACATTATTTAATTTATGACAAGCCATTCTAATGGTAGTCATATTGGTTTACTTTGCTTGTACATATATACAGAACAAATTAATTACCTTTTGCGCTGAAAACGTAACGGAGATAAACTGTCAAGTAGCAAGCATGCATCTATTGCTATGACAATATATAACAGGTATATATATTCCATTGTAAGCATGATGACAAAAGTGGCCGTGTGAATCACGACATCTCTTGTTTTATAGAGAACATAGCCTTTTTACAATTGGAATCCACCATTTGGCAAAATGGACTGCCTTAGGTGACATATTGGTTTGGCATCACCCATTGGATTGCGACAATTATTCAATTTTGGATAAATCATTACATATATCGATATAGAGAATCCAGTAGGTTTGTGGACCACTGAGAGATTGCGGCATTCTTTCCAACCTTGGTACCTGGCATACATACATATACAATAAATATATACCCCTCTCTCTCTATATATATACACATACATACATACTCCCGGAAGTACATACTCTTACCTCCAATATACTACTTAAACGAGCATGTTATACTCTTTTATTACTTTTGGTATACTTTAATAATAATTTTAAGATACTTTAATGCGACATGGCTGAAAATATTTCATTGAAGCCCTATATTTTTTCTATGTACCCTTTTTCCAATGGTAGAAGGAGTACATACACAAATTTGCTAATACTTCAACAAGAAAAACAAGTATAATCCATTGCATGCATGGGCACGCATGACGACATAGTGGTGTTGTGAGAAACGATTTCTCTTGTTTTGTAGAGAATAGAGCGTTCAGAATTGGAATCCATCATTTGGACGATAGCAATCAAATTGTGAAAAAAGTAAATCGTCCATGAGAATTTTAAACTAAATATTCATGTGGATGATATAGCAGTTTCGAGCACAGAACAGAGCTTGTCACCGTAAAGAGTTGAATAATGATACATATAATATTACAATCAAGACCGATAGTGATGATCATCGATTTTGAGGTCAGACTGATGGTAATGTTTTGCACCATATTTGTCACCCACGCTGAATTATTTATCATTATCGGTTTTTTTTTGAAAAGTTAGGAGTCGATCCAGATGAAGAGATAGTTGAAAGTGCATCTAGGCACTTATGTTATTTTGGTGATTAATGACAAACGCATATAAGGACAATCTATATAATTGTGTAAATGCTTAACTTAGTGCTTAACAAATGATAAACCTCTAATATGATTATATTGCTATGAGGCTAACATGTTTATTGCCAAGTTGAGTATTAGTCTCATCTATTTAGAGGAAAATCAAGTGGGATGGTTAAGCAAAGATAAGGTACGCAATTTTGGTATCTCTTCTATATTTGTTATTGCATTCCTTTTGTGTAAATGCATAGTGAACTCCAAGTAGCATGTTGATTATATATATGCACATTGGTTCATGTCATATTTATTTGTGCATATATATTCATTTGAGTTCATTATATGCCTTGTTTTTGGTATGCATGTATTAACTAGAGTTAAACTTCACATTGCAATAGATTGACTAGGTGCATGAATGTTTTAGTTGTGTATCTTCTCATGCACCTCCCTTAGTGAAGTTTAATCTAGAGTTGGATCACATATTTACTCTTATTCCAAATATTGTTTGCACATGTACAATTCGTGTATATTCTATCATGTGCTTCATTTAAGTAAAGACTGTGATCCTTGCCATGATTTAATTAATTCATTATATTGGCAATTATCTCTCTAGTGCATATAGATCAATTACATATTCATCATGATGCACTTAGTAGAGAGCATTTCTTATGTCAAGTGTTTCCATTTATATTGTGCTTCTTTATACGAAACACTTGTGGTAATCAATTGCTCACAAATATCAATTTATTCATATCTATTGAGTTTTTGGGACTAATGTCTTTCATGAGTGATTCGGAAAGAATTAGGTCCCGTGTGTGTATGATGACCAAGATATCTTGGAGGATGATCGTTAAGCCGAGGTCAACAAGGCGGCGGTGTCACCAAGAGTTGAGGACTAGGTCAAGATCGACTTGGCGTGGAGATCTCGGAGAGGATGATCAAGTCAAGGTTGATAGGACGAGAGTCTCATGAGGTGAATCGATTCAAGTTGGACAAGGCGAAGACGTCATCAATCATTTGGTAAAATACATCATGCACATTGCATCCACGAAGAAGTCGGCATGCGGATTGAATGTAAGACTTAGATTTCTCGTTTGAATTTGAGTCTAAGGATTGCCGTACTATTAAGAGGGATGCGAACGTTGAATGACTTTTAGATGTGTCAAGTGCTCAAATGATCCATCCTTGTGAAATTTAGAGAGTGTGTGGTATTGGTGGTGCCGGAAATTGAGAATTGTAGGTCTCTCTTGGATTCTTTGTGAAATCTGGATTTATCCTTTGAGATTTGGGTAGTGAGACCTTGTTATTTGTGTAGCCCTTGTTCTTAGCTTTCAATAGAGTCCAAAATTACTGAAATCGGTGTCCGGAATCAAAAGTTGTGCCCGTTTTCGTCGGGCTGCTCAGTGCCAGTTCGGACTATCCGAAGTGAGTTCGGAATGTCCGATGTTGACATCGGATAGTCCGATGTGGACTTAGAAAATTTTGTGAAACATCTTTGAAAATGGGTTCTCTCTGGAAATATCGGATAGTCCGATGTTGACATCAGATAGTCCGATGTTGACATCAGATAGTCCGATGTTTTCTTGGAATTCTGGAGATTTTCACACATCGGATAGTCCGATGTTCCATATCGGAAAGTCCGATCTGTGCTTTTTCTTCACAAAAATTTGAATTTTGAGTTGAGTCGATCTGGGGTTTTACACATATCGGATAGTCCGATGTTCAACATCAGATAGTCCGATATGTGTCTGACCAGGGCATAACGGCTAGTTTCTTGGAGCCTCTATTTAAAGCCCTCTCCTCTCCATTTCAAAAGTGGCCGTTATCCTGCAGCTTTGAGGTGTTCTCCTCTTGTTCTTGAGCCCCCTAAACACCTCTTTACCCTTAGATCTAAGTGATCCCCTTTGTGAGAAGGGTAGGGAAGAGTTTGAGGAGTGAGGTGTTAGATTGAGTGGATTTGAGTTGTTGAGCACTTGATTTCATCTCCAAGCTTGTTCTTCGTGAGCATTTGTTACTCTTGGAGGTTGAGGACTCCTAGACGGCTAGGAGGTCGCCTACGAGCCACCAAAGCTTTGTGTGGTTGGCCGTGGGAAGTTTGTGAAGGCCGATTCCGCCTCCGCAAGGGAAGGAATCAAGAAGTGAAGAACCGGCGAGTGCATTTGTGCAACACCGGGAGGAAGAGGGTTGAAAGAGACCCCGGCTCAAGCGTCAAAGGAGTTGAAACCGGCGAGTGCATTTGTGCAACACCGGGAGTAAGAGGGTTGAAAGAGACCCCGACTCAAGTGTGACCGAGCCGCCTCAACGGAGACGTAGGATCCCCTCAAGGATCCGAACTTCGGGTGAAAAATTATCGTCTCCAAGTTTGCTTCTTACTTTTGCTTTAGTATTTGTTTTTGAATCTTGAAATTGCCCGATCTACTTTTCTAGTGAGTTTTCCGCTTAGCTAACTAGCTTAATTTGGTATAGAAGTAATTGTTATAGCTAGCTTACTACTCCTTTTGTTACTTAGCCTTGTCTAGCTCTAACTTGTGATAAATCTGATTGTTATCGCTCTGATCGGATAATCCGATTGTGCATGTCGGATAGTCTGATACATATCGGATAGTCCGATATCCAAAGTCGGATACTCCGATCCTTTTCAGCTGCGAATTAAGATTTAATTTTATAAACGCCTATTCACCCCCCCTCTAGGCGACATCCCTGTCCTTTCAATAGTGTTGTTGTATCATTTTGTAGTAGTGATTGTAATATGTATATGTATATGCATGTGTATATATATGTATATGTATAGCTTTTTTATTTTCCCTGTAATACCCTGGCACCGAACGCACCGCGAATGCTACCAAAAACCCTAAATGACGCTTACAACACTCCGGAACCATACTGGTCCAAAGTGTCCCAAACAAGACTCAATAAATAAAACTTGACAAAGAAGTCCAATTGAACTAATAGCTCAACGAGCGAGTCACTAAACACTTTACCTCTACTAAAAGATTGAAACCGACCTCGAGACTCTCTAAACCAGTTTAAAACTAAGTCACCGAATTTTACAAAATTTCGGCATGACCTCTCTAGAAAGTAGGACATTCACTCAGCAGACAGAAAACATTTGTAGTTATGATATCATTCTAGCAGGTCCTTAGTTAACCAAACACACCCAGTAGAAAATAATAAATTTCACTACGATGAACCATACATTTCAACCACATTAATTACATCCAGACTTAACGAATTTGTTAATTAAATTATTGGAGACCGAAGTCGTGCACGTGTTACTACTCCCAACACGACGAGTTAGCTTCACAGTATCTAAAACAAGAGAACAACAAGCGTGAGTCCAAGACCCAGCAAAGTGCATTTAAGTATGAAAAGTAATGAATTCAACTAGAATACAACTACTTCAAGACATAAGGTAATAGTTTCTTTAATTGACATCCGTAAATAAAAGAAGCAGTTTAAAATCGTATAAAACCAAACATAAGAGCACAATTACTTCATCATTTGACATGATCAATATTTAATTGAAATTGTTCAGTAAAAGAAGCAGTAACTAGCCCCATTTACCACATCCAACTCAGAAACGTAACTAAACCTTACTCGTGCCTGAATAATCATTCCAAGATGAGTCCACGACTCAACCCTCAACCTATCATTTCCATTCTCATCAATTAACATTTAACAATTGCAACACACAATGAAATGCGATGCCTTTATGCGTTCATGCTCAAAATGCAACCTTTTAGCCTATACCGGTATAGCTGAGTGCACATCCGTCGGTGTGCACCCTCAATCCCAACCATCCCGTGGCGGGGCCTACTCTTCTCGACTCGCTCCCATCCGTGGATGGGACTACGAGGTAGGACTTTTGTACTCACTACGGTCAAGATCTGAGGCCCACATCAACATGGGTCGCCTCTTACGTAATGAATGCATAAATGCAAGTGACATGTTTATAAGTACAACACAAACATGAATATAACACACACATTATCAGTTAATCACTTTATCCTTTGCATCAATATAACCATACTCATTTGTACAATACATAAGGCGTTGCAATACTAGAAAGTGAATAACTTACCTTCCCATTGCTAACATGCATACATCCTCATTACCATGATAAGAACAACTTCTAGATATGCTATTAAAAATAATCAAATCATTAGAATTTTCATACTCTTATCGCAAGCAGAGCATTTAACACCCTACTAACGCTCTAGGAGATGCACTTGCCTTTAACCTCGGCGAGGAACTGACGGCCCATTGCAGCGCTAGCAACCACCAACCCTAGAGAACAGAAATCCAAGATAGGGCAAGGTACGATTGTCACAATCACAAACTTATCGGAAATTAAAGAAGCAAGGTTACATAAGAGTATAATAACATACTATTCAATATGGGACTTTAGACACTTCAAGATTAACCATTGAATGGCAACCTTCCTCAAATTTCTCTAGGAAACCAGCAACCTAGCGATCGGCGTTCTCCACCCACTCTTCCTGGAGTTTTGCCACTGAACTCCACTAGGAATACGCATATACTTCTCTCAGGACATATAAACAAGTAAACTTCACAGGGCTAAGTTTCTTGGTTCAAGCTATCAAATGTAAAGCATTATCTATATTTGAATTGTGAATGTTCAATAACTAAGCTAGGACTTGTGTCAATGAGGAAGGGATCTCTGATACTGGTTACTATGATCATCATTAGATTTATAAGTGACTGGCATATCAGGTAATGGCCCTAAAGTGACAACTACCATATACCAGTATAGTATGCACAACCATGAATACTAGGCTCTAATCCAATAATAAAGCACAAACCAGACAATTATATAATGCTCACGACAAGCATTTCCACATTTTTAGAATCCCATAATGGCTCATCTACAAGAAAATCTGCTATACATCAATGCTAACCACATCAAAGAAAAACACAGAACATATATTTACTTCAAATATGCCAGCACCTCAAGCTCACAATTTAATGGGAATCAAAATTGCAGGCAATACCAATTCATTCTCATGAAAGCCTAGCTAGGCATTAACACAAACACCTTGCATGCAAGGAGAAATACCCAGGCTAGACTACCTCAAAGCACATCCATGGAGGAAGAAGGGAGATGGGGGAGATGCTGGCCGGAGGAGAGATCAACGGCACCGGCGGGGGAAGGGAACCCGAGGCAGCGCTGCCGGCCGGAGGGTGGCTCGTCGCCGGCCAGAGGCGCTGGAGCAAGCCAAGGGCCATGGATTGCAGCTGCGCCCTCATTGTCTTCTTCTTCTGCTCCTTTAACCTGCTGCAGGCTACTCAATGAGGGGGACAGGCGCCGAGCAGGGGGAAACCAAAGGAGGCGGCGAGCCAGCAGGGCTGGAGAAGAGGCGGGAAGGAGGCGCCGGCCTGGGAGCTCTCGGCCAGGGCAGGAGGCGCAGGGAAAAGCATCACCAGGGGACTCGGCTGGGGCAAGGCGCCAGGAGCTTCGGCCAGGGGAGCTGCGGCCAGGGGAGCGTCGCCCAGGCTGGAGTCGGGAGGGGAAAAGCTAGAGGCGCAGGAGCTCGGCTGGTTGGGGAAAAAAATCCTGCCTCCAAGATTCTTAGCCACACAATAGAAGAGAGAGAGAGAGAGGTTAGGTGAGGGAGGGGAAATTCCTAAAAACCCCTCCAAACCCAAGTCCATCTTTTAACCAATAGCGCGAACCAAATAAAATTTCACTTCTTGGCGCGAAACGACAACTGTCAAGAAAATACAACTTACCGCCAAATAACACGGCTCAAAAGATACTTCAACCAAAAACTAGCGCAACATCCAAAACCTTTACTGAAAGCTTCGAAAACGCGACAGTAAATATTTTTTCCCAAATACAAATCCCTGAATCACGAAGGTGGAATCATTACCGGCCGAAAACCCTAGCAAAAGAGATTTGCGGCATTACATTCCCTATTGGAGAAGAGAGATGAAAAATGCTGGGCATTGGCTCTCTATAAATACCAGGGCTAGCTCTCTATAAACCATGAACCATTTGTTTATGTAAAAATATTTAAAGTGTGACCTCTATTCAAAATTTGAAGGAAACCTATCATATTCAATTTCTAAAACTTTTACAAATCAACTTCAAATTCGATGAAATAAATTTTAAATTTTTCAAAACTCGTAAGCTCTTCATTTCTCCAAAAATATTTCAATTTGGACTTAGTTTGAATTAAACTTTTCAATACATTCTAAAGTCAAATGTTGGTAACTTTTACAAATAAACTTCAAATTTAATGAAATTAATTTCTAAATAATCATAAATTTATAAGATCACTGTTTATGCAAAAATATTTCAATTTCAACCTTGTTTACATCTAGCTTCCTTACGAGATGATTCTCTTACCATTAAAAAATCAAGTAATATACATATATGTATATATATATATATGCTTAGCTATGCATTAGAAATGGGACAACAGATGGTCAGATGTGCTATTTGTTATGAATATAAATTCTAAATATGTTGGGAAATCTGGTTCAGGTATTTTGGTGTAAAATGAAAATAAAACTCTGGTTTGACGAGGACGAGATATAGAAATAGATGGATGTGCATGGGACTTGCATGTGGTATAGGGGGATTATTCTCGCCCAGGTCGGATTAAGGATCGAACATAATGTTGCATAATCCAAGAAAATCGGTGCAACTACAAGTGTTCTTATGGGGTAGCCTTAACCAATTAAGTTACTTACCTCTAGCAATCTGCAAATTAGAAGCCCAAAGTAGTACGGGCTTCTGAGATGGATTGCTCTAAGGGGTGCTCTCAATGAGGTATTGGGAATAACGCCTGCCGATACAACGATGTACTCCTCGCTATGCATCAAAGTGGGGACATGACAGAGATGGACTGTCATAAGTGCAATGTTTGTACACATATATTCTGCCACCATAGTAAGGGTTTACTATCATTAGGCTGGTGCAAAGTGTTAGGTCTA
Source organism: Guadua angustifolia (assembly GCA_036346375.1). Lineage (NCBI taxonomy): Eukaryota > Viridiplantae > Streptophyta > Magnoliopsida > Poales > Poaceae > Guadua > Guadua angustifolia. The sequence continues at coordinate 957,759 of CM070506.1, forward strand.
AGTGATGTAATGGTTTATGTTACAACCACTTGGCCACATGCTAAAGGAAGTGTGAAAATAGCTATAAAAGGATTTGGTCATGGCTTATGGGTAAAGATATGTACCTCTGCAAAGTGCAAATTTTTTTGAAAAGCCGTGCGCGTAGTTATGATAAACTTGGAGAGCTGACACTAGTTAGATTTTTATATTTTCATAAATAGGGTTGAATTGAAAAAATTTGTGAAAAGCTTTGTTTCAGATTTTATGTCAATAGTTGGCAAGGAACGGTTTGATGCTCGTAATCATGGAGGACTATGTGTTGTTACATTTTATACTATTATTACTTGTTTCTTACATACCTGTCAACTTGCTATTACAAATTCCGTCTACAATATATTACTTGATATTCATTCCTCAAATTCGCTTTATGTAGCTAGCTATGATAGCATTTTCTTTAATATAGCCTGCATCTATTATAAATTTGTGATACACTATAAGTTATGTTGAGTACGAAAGTACCCAACCTTGCTTATTGTTGACATCCAGTGGGCGAAAGAAATTGAAGCTCTTGTCAATACGAGGATTATGCTTGCGAATTCTTCTAGGTTATCCTTGCCAGTTGCCTGGGGGTTATAATTGACATACTACTGGATTTATGTATCCTCCGCTGCACTTTGATCGGCTTTTAAAGTCTCATTGCATAAACTACTTCCGCTAATTTAATTGTAACATTGTATATGGATGTGATGACAATATTGTATTTGTGCATAATAACCACTAATTATTGGACTAGTACTATATGCACAAGAGATATTCTCGGTACTCCATGCCAGAATGGAGGGTTTTGACAGAAATAATTGCTACCCTACCATTTTTGCAACACAAGTTTTACACTCTGTAGAGGCCTACAGCTTGACCTACAAGACATGATCAACTCATGATATCGGCCATTAAACGCTTCCTTTAGCGATGGAGAGATCATGATAAAACCGTTACACTGCCTAGACCTATCTTTGTACCAGCCTAGTGATGTCTGACCCTCGCTTTGGTGGCGGAAATAAAAAATTCTCAACACACATAGTACAAATGACAGTCCATCCTTGTTATAATCAATTCCCCTAATAGCAAGGTATGCACCATTGTATTGTAAGCTTCAGTGATGAAACCCCTCTGTGAGCTTCAGTGATGGAACCCATTCAAGCAAACCTACCTAGAATGTTTGTACTACCCCAGCCTTCTAATGTGCAAAGCTAGTCCTAGATAACTTAGTAGGTTAAAGTCATCTCATAATAGCATTTGTGGTTGCATGAAAATATTGGATTTTATGACACTATGTTCGGTTCTTGATCGACCTAGACGAGAACTCCCCCTACACTACATGCAAATCCATACACTTCATAAATTATATTAATAACTTGCCTGCATAAAAAACTTAGTATTTAACGGATGATATTTTCTAAACTATTGATCTCATTGCTTGTTAATTTAATATTGAGATGCCAAATGCATACGAATAATTTCAAGTAGACAAGAGGTTTAGTCTATTTTAGGTTCCACGAGAAATGAATGCTTGCAAAAATTAGATCGTACCACAGCTCTAAAAAAATTGATCGCATCACATACATGCACTGTGCGCCCTCACACGTAGCAGTCAGGCAAGCGCAAGTCTCTGGATACCGTCCACGCGGGCTACGTCCTGCAGTAGTGGGAGACTCCCTTCTACGATACAGTATGTACCTGTATTTATCTAATATGTACATTCAGTATTAGTCTTATGTTCGGTGATTAGTACACGCTTTCACATATTGAGATTCAGTACTAGTTCTATCATTTGTGGCTAGTTCTATGATTTGTGGCTAGTTCCATATATTGAGACCACAACCATCCATAATATTTTATTACATATTACAGCAGACACTACTACACAAATGATCTTTAGTCCCGGTTGGTAACTGGTTTTAGTCTCGGTTACCAAACCGGGACAGCCCATCCGGGTTCCCCTAACCGGTACTAAAGCCCTCTCGCGATGTAGAAAATATCTAAAAACTATGACGAACTCAAGACTCAAACCTGGAACCTCCTGCATACCACCGCAGGACACTCCCAACACACCCACCACGTGTATTGAATAGACTAGGATATGCATTCGTTTTAAAGTATGCAGGAACGAGCCTTTAGTACCGGTTCGTAACACGAACCGGGACTAAAGCCTTACTTTTAGTTCAGGTTCGTAACACGAATCGGGACTAATGTGTGCTCGTACCAGCTGTCTGCCAAAGCACTCTTCTGTCCCGATTCGTGGCACGAACCGGGACTAATGTGAGCGAAAAATCATGCTTTTAGCCTAGTAGCCACGAACCGGGACTGTTGCTACTATTAGTCCCGGTTCGTGGCTAATCGGGACTGATGGGTCGGTATGAAATGTCGTTTCTCTAGTAGTGAGAAGTAGTTTTATACATAATATACTTACAAACTAAAATAAACTTGCAGTGGAAACATTTTTCTCTTGTAGTTTGTCTTTAACCCATTATTCCCATAGGCAACCGACGAGGTAAATCTTAGAAAAACTCATTGTTGATATCCCTGTATCACACATCAAAGTAAGTTTCATCGAGGAATTATGTTTCTTCACCTAAAAGCAACAATAATAGTAAGTTGAGTACCTAACATACTCATAAGACTTTTTTCAAAAGCTATAATATATGCGGACTGTATCAAAGGAAGGCTTCTATAGTTATTTTGCATAAAGACAATTTGAATTGTAAATCTTGAATAATAGAATGCAAATAGAATTTTGTAAAAGCAGTTTGATAGGTATATAAAATAACAAGTATTTTAGCATAAATGTAGCAACTCACAGTCCTCCGTGGACGTGAGCAACACTTTGAATCATTTTCTACCAACACATGGCACAAACCAGTCTTTGTCAACACATGACATATCAGATGAAACCAAACCTTACGACCCAATTTTCCAATTTCAATTCATTTTTAATAAAAATATGAAAATCATCTAACTAGTGCTAGCGTACCAAAACTCCTATGACAATGGGAATGGCTTTTCGAAAAGGTTTTTACTCTGTAGAGATATACAGTTTTACCCACAAGAAATGATCGTCTCTTTGTGCAATAGATATTAGCACACTTTCTTTGGTGCCACATAGAGATCATAGTATAACTGTTTTATTACCTAGATCTAACTTTGCACCAGTCTGATGACGACAAACTCATACTATGGTGGTAGAAGATATTTGTACACACAGTACGACAAATAGTTTCACATCCCATCATCCCACTTCTCCCTATAGTATGACGTACACCGTTGTATTGGTAAACGTTTGTTCCATATTCACCTCGGTGTGGACGTCCCTTCGAGCAATCAATCTAGAAAGTTTGTATTACTATAGCCTTCCAATGTACAAAGCTAGTTCTAAGTAACTTAGTAGGTTAAGTTTGTCTCACACTAGCCTTGTGGTTGTATAGTAATTCTTGAATTTAACGAACACTACGTTCGGTTCTTAATCTGATCCGGGCGAGAAATCTCCCCCTATCTACATGCAAGTCTATGCACATCCGACTATTACCAATATTCGCACGTGTTAAAATCATAGTTTTATTTTCATATTTTTTAAAATACCATTGATCATATTATCCATCATATCAAACATTTATTTTCATCACGAATAGTTTAACTAGCAATTCGTGTTCCCAGTTCTATAGCATACTAAGCAGATGCATGTATAAAAGAGTGTACCCATTTTGACATCATCATTTCTCTATTCATAATCTAGGGTTATCAAGGTTCGCTTGTCAATGTTGATTAAGGAAATCCTACAAATTAAAGAATATACTTCTACTAGTACCCACAATATAGCAATGTTTATGAAGCATAGTGCATGCACAAAAGTTCTGATAAAACCATTTTTAAATGCTGGGATCAACATGGTCAAAGGGGTGTTTGCCTTGCTGATTGTTGTCTTTGACAGAGTTGAAGTCGTAGGTGGTGTCATCGACGACGATGTCAGAAGCGTCGATATCTACATGTCATTCAACGGGAAACATGGCAAATAACAAATAATAAGTTTTCAATAAGAGGAAAAAGAAATCAGATAGAAAATCAAATTAAAACTTGCTATAAAGAACAGAGGTGGTTCTTAGGGTTTGGCTGGGGTTTCATGATTTTATGCGTACTTTATTCTGTCTTTTAATCCTTAACTTATTATTTTGCAATGTTTGAGCATAAGCTAAGTCTTAAGTTTATCCTAGGACATGGTTTCTTGTTTTTTGTAAATTACTTATTCTTATTTTTTGAATTCAAGAGGCTAAAATTGTTTGGATTAATAAAATTTAAGTCATAAAGTTACCATGTAGTGTCATGTGTAAACTACTATTTTTCCCTAAATATTTTTGCATATCTAGGTAGATCATTATTTCTAAAGAGCGTAGCAACCGACTTCACCTAATTCGGAGTTTGTTTGCCCAAGTTGTGCACTTTTGAACTTTAAGCATGTTGAAACTAACCTATGCTAGAAATGTTTGAAACCAAGTTGAAACTGAAATGTTTTTGCATAGTTAGGGGTATTATGGTCCTAATAAGGCATAGGAATTAGTTTCACCAAATTTTAACTTTATTTGCACTGTTTATTGCTATTTGAATTTTCTATGTATTGATTAACAACCTATTTGCAAATTTAATTCAAACTAGGTTCAAATATAAATATTTTTTACATTGGAATACTTATGACCTCAGGAACATGTAGATATTTATTTCATAATTTTTGAGGCTAAGATGCATAAATTTTATATAATGACCATATTAGAGTTTAATACAATTTTATATACAAAAATTTAAATTATGATCCAAAACTAAATATTTTTGCATATTTGCAAACTACATGATTTATCATGAATTTATAAATTTATTTTACTTGTTTTAGAGTTGAAATGCAAAACTTATTAAAGTTTGAAGCTTGTTGGTTTGAAAAAAGAGGCAAAAATTGAACACACGTTTTTAGAACTGAGGAAGCGTAATCAGGTTTTACTCCTTTCTTGGTCAGGCCTTTCGACTGACATGCTAGGCCCGCAACACAGAGACAGAGAACAGGGGAGATCGACCGGAGACTTGTCGCTGGAGGTGTGGGACCAAAGCTAGCCGGCTGCGGGCTCGACGAGCAGGAGCAACCCAGGGGACTCGTCGGCGGTAGAGAAACAGCGGCGAGGTGACCTGCCACAGCTGAGGGGCGATGATGACAGTGGCGGGCGGCCGCGGGGGTAGAAAAAGGCGGTAAAGTCCAAGCTGACTTGGGGAAAAGCATCTAGGTGCCGAGGGAGTTCCATTTTTCTGCTCGGCTTGGTCGGAGGACGGCCAGGGAGTTGCACCACCGTGTGACCGGCTTTGGGGAAGAAGAACAGTGGCGGTGGTGATTCGGGCAAGTCTGGTGGTAAACGGAGAAGGGATTGAGTTCAGATGGTTCATTTTATTGGTTGATTGGATTTCGGTCCTTTTGCACGAAGCATGGGGGAAATGGCAACTAGAGATGGAATTTGAGCTGGGGCTCGGGCGGTGGAGGCGTGGGAAGACCGTGTGGTGTTTGGCCATCTTTATAGGCGCGTAAGTTAGTCGCTACAGAGTTTGAGCTAGGAAAGGCAACGGCGGTCAGCATTGCGGCAGGGATTGGCTCGGTTTTCATTGCCGTGGCAACGATCAGGCAAGAGAGGTAGGCATGCATTGAACTGAGAAGAGGGCAAGGCTGTGATGAGTGGCACGGGCAGGTGGGAACGCAGGGAAAAATCGATGCCGCAATCTTGCCCACAAACAGGACATGGCGGTGGTTATCTTGCCGAGGCAGGGTTTCTCAGTGATTTTTGTTGTCATGGCAGAGATGAGGCAAAGGAAAGACAGTGACCGGCTAAGGGAAAGACAAGGTCGGTGAGGGTTTGTGGCGCTGTCCAGTGCGGTCAAACATGATCAATGGCCCACATGACAGAGAATTATGATGGGTATTCTGGAATCCATTCTCTGGACAGATTAGGTTTCAACATTTAATTGAGATGTCATTCGTGTCCTAAGATTTTTTGAGTCCAGGTTAGGTTTCAACATTTAATTGAGATGTCATTCGTGTCCTAAGATTTTTTGATAATTTTTGCGTATGATCTAGAGGCAGGTCTTAAAATTTCAGGTCAAGATCTTATCTATGGAAATTTATAAACTTGTCAGCTTTACCAATTAATAGTTTTCAGATTTTTTATTCTTCCGAGGATGAAAATGGAGTCTATTTTATTTGAAAATTTTCCTGGGTGATCCCATGGATATTTTAGCATTACCATGAAATTTTGAGAAGATGATCTGCTCTAGGGATTTTTTATTAAATTCTGATATGATTTATGCATTAATTTCAGTTTTTATTTTTGATTTTATAAATGTGTTGAAATTGATTATTTATTTTTTAAACTATTGCTGGAGATCTATCTATCTCTGAATAGGATATGGTAAAATTTCTACCTCGAGATAAGGTCGGCACATAATTTAATAAATCAGACATGTTTTACTATTCACAGTCCGAGTGACTGTTTTTCTATTTCTTTCTGCTAGTAAGTGTGTTCATATTAATTTTAGGGTGCAGCAATGATGTTCCAGAGATTTCGTATATTTAAATATAATTTTTCAGATTTTTCGTTACTGTATGGTTTTATATTTGTTACTTTGAAATCCAACAAACAAATACTAAAAACAAATTTCTAAGAGATCAAAATTTCAAGAAACGATGAAAGGGATGGAAATTCAGAATGTAATCACAATCCAATTTTTTTTTTATTTTACTAATTTAATTTTATATCTCAGCTATTTTTAAATTTTCTGGACCATACAAGTAGACGATATGGCCAGGAACCGCTGAACGACCGGAATCGTGTATAAAGGGACCTTGCCGCTCGCTCTTTCGTCACCGGTGACTCCACTCATACAGCAACCTACTACAAAAAACGAAGATGTTTGTCACAGCGAGAACTGCAATCCCGGCCCTGGCACTGTGCGCGCTCGCACTTGCCTCTGCTGCGGTGACCACGCGCGCCCAGACGTGCGGCAAGCAGGGCAACGGCATGGAGTGCCCTAACAACCTCTGCTGCAGCCAGTTCGGGTACTGCGGCCTTGGCGTTAACTACTGTGGCAATGGCTGCCAAAGCGGCGCCTGCTACACTAGTAAGCGGTGTGGCAGCCAAGCTGGCGGCGCGACGTGTCCCAACAACCAGTGCTGCAGCCAGTACGGGTACTGCGGCTTCGGCCAAGAGTACTGCGGCGACGGCTGCCAGGGCGGCCCGCCTTGCCGCGCTAACATCAAGTGCGGCAGCCTGGCCGGCGGCAAACTCTGCGCCAACAACCTCTGCTGCAGCCAATCACGGGTATTGTGGCCTTGGGAGCGAGTTACGTAGCACAGTCGCCATAGCGGCGCTGCGGCCTGAGACAAGCCGTGTGGCGGCAAAGGTGGTGGCGCGGTGTGCACCAACAACTACTGTTGTAGCAGGTATGGGTCCTGTGGCTGGCGGCGATTCTGCGGTGCGGTTGCCAAGGCGCGTGCTACAAAGGCTTCGGCGAGGGCCTGGCTGCTGGACTGAATGTCACTCTGCAAGAATTTTAATCTGTGGCCTTATAAATATTGCAACAAGAAATAATCTGTGGTACCAGGTAGTATTGTTGCACGAAAAATAACCTGTGGTAATTAATATATAGTACTGTTATTGCCACAGTTTTAGTGTTCGCTACGAGAAATAACCTGTGGTGATATATACTATTGCTGCCACAGTTTTAGTTTCGTGGTAATTACTACGTCTTTGTTGCCACGATGTACCGCTATTGTAACTTTGTTGCAATATGATCTAGTTATGGCAAAGGAAAAAGATGTTGCCACATACAAGTACAATTACTGTGTTTTTACATTGTAGTAACAGAGGTTTTACCATTCTTGAGATGTACCAGTATCTACACCAATGTGATAACCCTCCTTTATGGCTTGGAATACCAACAGAAGTTCCATGTGTATACAGTACTAGTACTATGATCTGTGGCTAGTACGCATATTTACAATATTGATGACACAACCATACACAATGTAATATATATGATAGCGGAAGATAATTATACAATAAGGTCTTACACTATGTTTATGACGTGAGTGATTATCGGCAATAGCCGAATGTGCGTGGCCGCCAAGCTACACTAGTAAGCGGTGTGGCCGCCAAAGGCAATGGCATAACGTGTCCCAACAATCGATCTTTGCAATGATGCAGGTTCTGCGGCTTGTGAAGAATCTTGTGGGCAACGGCTACGAAGGCCCGCCTTGTCGCGCTGACATCAAGTGTGCCGGTCTAGCCGGCGGCAAACTTTGCCCTAAGAACCTCTACTGCAGCCAAAATGGGTATTGTGGCCTTGGTAGCAATCTTGTGTACAAAGCTGTCGGCGCGCTTGCAGCCTGAGCAAGGTGTGTGGCGAAGCGGTGGTGGTATGTGATACTCCAACAACTACTGTTGTAGCAAGTATGGGTCCTGTGGCCTGGGCGGCGAATTTTAATCTATGGCCTTGGATATATATATTGCAACAAGAAATAATTTGTAGTAACAGGTAGTATATAGTACTATTATTGTCATAGTTTTAGTGTTCTCTACGAGAAATAACCTGTGGTGATATATACTATTACTGCCACAGTTTTAGTTTCGTGGTAATTAGTACGTCTTTGTTGCCACAATGTACAAAATTGCAATATAACCCAGTTATTGCAAAGGAACATGATGTTGCCACATACAAATACAATTACTGTGTTTTTACATTGTTGTAAGAGAGTTTTTACCATTTTTGAGAGGTACCAGTACCTACACAAATGTGAGAACCATCATTTATGGTTTGGAATACTGAGAGAAGTTCTATGTGTATATAGTTAGGGTTGCAATCGGATCGGATAATTTCCAACCAACTGACCGACCAGATGTGTTCGGATCGGATTCGGATAATTTTTTCAGCTAGTTTTTGGATTCGGATACTTTATTTCGGATTCAGATTCTGGATATCACTATCCGTCGGATTGATATATTCTAAAATTTTTTCAGATATATCCGGTTAAAGTTATTCGAATATCCGATCTTTCGGCTCGCACAAGTCTCAACAACCGCTCAACCCCGCCTTGGATTCCTCCTTCCCAATCCAACCCGTCGCCTCCCCATCGTCGTCACTGCCGTCCGGTGTTGCTCTTCTCTTCTCTAGGGCTTGCTTCCCAGCCTTAAGCTCCACGCCGATGTGGCGCCCAGTTCTTGGGGGGAAAAGGCCAGCTTCTTGCTCTGATGGATGCGTGCAATGTAGGGTCCAGTGCCTTTGGATTTGAGTGGTTTCTTGGGGAAGTTTGGATCTTGAGGAGGTTCTTCGATCTCCGTCGCAAGGTTGGAGCTTAATCTTTCGTGTGCTCGGTTCTTGTCTCTTGTGAGGAGGTAGTAGTGCGGTTCGGGGTGGGTTTCATTCTTGGGAGTTCATCTGGAAAAGTTGAAGAAATTGGGGAGTTTTGAGCTTGTTTGTGGCTGCAAGGTTGGGTTCTTGGAGTGTTCGACAAAATGGCTTCCATGTTAGGCGCCGAGGGTGCGGTCTCTGAACGTCGCGCCAGTGCCGGGCGGATGTGGGCGGAGGCGAGGCGGTCTTGATGCCGGCAGCAACAACACCAGTCTGTCTGTGAACACCGAAGCCCACCTGAATCCGATTCGAGGAAAAGGCGGCGCTAGCAACTCGGCAACATCGAGAAGCTGTCGTTGCGGTGGCGGAGGACAAGAAGGAAGTGAAGAAGAATGCAGGCGGTGGCGCTGCCACCAAGGGCTCGTCCCCACTGCCATCACCAAGGGGAACCATGCTACTGGCGCAGCCGCCAAGGATGCATGATGTGTCGCCACGAAACCTCAACCTGTCACTCAATGTATCTTGTTCCTCGGACAACTTCGTTGAGTCGTTCCACAGCCGGGCTTCCACTAGGAGGATTGGGGTCAAGAGGTAGCTGAACCAGATCAAGCTTGGTGTGCCGAAGCAGGGGAAGTTGGTGAACAAAGATGTCTCGGAAGGGTTGGTTGCCACCACGGCCCCACCTGAGTTTGTTCATCGGAGGAGATGCGTGTGGGTGACTCTGACCACCGGTGAGCTTGTTGTCTTCTTGGAGTTGTTTGGCATTACTGTAGGTCTCAACGCTGAAATAAGTTTGATGATTCTAAACACATTAGCCTTTGATTGAGAATGAGATACTAGTATGTACTCTTCTGTCCATTCTGATTGTTTGCCCAATAGAGCTGAAGTACTTTCCTTGTGCTGGATCATTTGCTCTTAATCATCGTCACTTCTCATAGTATTTTTCATAAGATTTTATGGAGTTATTTGAGTAGTAAAACTGCTGCCAAACCCTTTTAGTTTCAAGGAGTTGTAACCCATGCACTCGTCTCTCTGTCATGTACTCGTAGTCTGATTAAGCTATTATCAGCCTGCCTTGGCTACTTCGGTGTCAAACTCTTTTACAAGATTATGTTATTGTTGTGTCTTGTGTCTTAATGCCTGCGTGATATAATCCTAATATTGTCTATTTGTCTTGTTTCTTTCATGGAGACATGGTCATGTTATTATGATATTATTTACATATCGTTCTATGTTTCATAACTTTTTGTATGTGTGCTGTTGCAATTGAATGTATTTTTAGAATTTTGTTGGACTACCTGATCAAATAACTTGTTAAATTGTGATAGTTTTGTTGCATTCGAACGCATACGGTTGATTAATCATTGTGATGTGTGCTATATACGGTATCTATTCTCACGTGATATCTGACAAAAAAATATCCGGTACCGTATCGATTTCGCTCCGTATTCGCTTTGAATCCGTGACTGATATTATCCGTGCCGTATTCGTATCCAGCACTATCCATATCCGATTATGAATCCGACAAAAAATATGGTTTAGGATACAAAAAGAGCAATATTCGACCGAATCCGAACCGATTGCACCCCTACATATAGTACTAGTACCATTATCGGTGGCTAGGACGTATATTTACAACATTGATAGCACATCCATACACAATATAATACATATGATAGCAAAAGATAATTATACAATAATGTCTTACAAGCCAAAATAAACTACAATGAAAAATACATAAGTCTTGTAGTATGCCCATGTAATCCCCCAGGCAACTGATAAGATGTAAACCTTAGAAAAACTCATCGTCGGGGAGCGCGACCTCTTCATCAACTGAAAGTTAACATAGCAAGGTTGAGTACTTTCATACTCAACAACACTTGTAGTGTATGCAAATATAATTAAATGCATGCTATGTTAAAGGAGAAGGCTTCTAAGTTTATTTTGCATCAAACGAAATTGAATTGTAAATATTGAATAGTAGATTTCAAGCGGAATTTTGTAGAGCAATTTGACATATATATAAATAATAAGTATGAATGGCGTAAATGTAATAACTCATAGTCCTCCATGAATGTGAGCTTCGTGCCAATACTTGCCAACACATGACATAATCTCTGAAACAAACTTTTCCAACAAATTTTCCCAAATCAACCCATTGTATGAAAATATCAAAACCCTCAACTAGTGTTAGTGCACAAGACTCCCATGATTGCGGGAACGTCTTTTTAAAAAGTTTTACACTCTGCAGAGGTGTACAGCTTTACCCACAAGACATGACCAACTCTTTTACCAAGCTATTAACACACTTCCTTTGGTGTGAGGCAGAGATATCATGATGAAACTGTTATATCACCTAGACCTAACTTTTTACCAGCCCGGTGACGACAAACCCTTACTGTGGCCGTAGGAGATATTTGTACAATCATTATACGACTAATGGTTATAACCCCATTGTCCCACTTCTTCCTATAGTAAGGAATACACCATTGTATCCGCAGGTGTTAGTCCCAACACCTCGTGAGGGCACCCTTCGAGCAATCTACCCTAGAAAGCCCTACAACTCCCTCCTTCCAATGTGCAAAGTTAAAACTAAGTAACTTAATAGGTTAAAGCCATCCCATACTAGCACTTGTGGTTTGTAACATCCCGGAAATTTCAAAAATAAGAAAAATAGAAAATTGGAAATTTGAAATGAGACTAAATAAAAATTTCATTTGAAATCATGATCTTTAAATTGAAATGCCAATAATTTTTAATTTCAGCCTTTAAGTAAAGTTTCAAGAGCAAATTTTTCTTCTAAATTAAATAAACTATGAAAATGATTTTCAAACATGATCTTATTTTGATTCCTACCCTTTCTTGATTTTTCTTGAATTTGGTTTTTAAGAAAAATCTTTTAGATTGAATTAGTGAAAAGATAAATGTATGAAAGTAAAAACAAACATCAGTAAAAATCTACAAAATATGAATTAAAATATTATAAATCTCCAGCATAACATTACTGCAGTCAAAATTCCTATGAACACATTTATTGATGATAAGAGGTGCAAATAAATGGTGTTTGACTATAAACAGAGCATGTTCAAAATTAATAAAAAAATTCTAGAATCTTATCTAGGGCTGTAAAAATTACCATAATGTTCGCGATACAGTATTTATCCCTGGTAAAAATTTTAGAAATTTATAATGTCATTATGTTTTTTAAAATTAAAAAAGATGGAAAATCTGAAAGAATCAATGTCAGATTTTAAAAAAAATAAATATTCAATATTTTGACCTAAAAATATTATAGGATCACTATTAGATCAAATATAACTCAGATAAATAGTTTCAAAATAAATAATATTATTTTCATACTTAAATAAAAGAAAGCTTGAAAAAGAGCAGTCATCCATGTCAGAATTTATAATAATTCCCTGTAAAACATGTTAACGCAAAATTTTTATGGCAGATCATCCACTGCCTGAACATCATAGTAAAAAAGATTGGAAAAGTTTGGCAGAGATTAAAGGCCGAATTAATGCAAGAGCTGACCTGTCTCGCTTGGCCTCATCACCTAATCTCTTGTCCTTTCGCTGCCATGTGGGGCCCGACACTGTGCTACAGTCGTTCGCTGTAAGCAACGGAGAATTCAGCTCAGTCACTACCTGGTGGTCCCTAACCCCACCTGTCAGCCACTATTTACCTTATTCCTTCATCTCTTTTCTTCCTCGCCTGGCCAAGACTTCGCTTCACACCCGATCTTTTCCACTATGTCTCATCTGCATTCGGAGAATCGGTACATTGCCCTTGCTCCTATCATGCAACATTCATCCTTGGGATGCTGCACCTTGCCTCGACCTTCCTGCACCATACCGCACCAGTTAAAGACCGTGCCACCTTGCCTTTTGAAAACAAAACCAGCCACAACCTTCCACCTCCGTTCAAACACTGCACCTCGCCACATAAGCAGCTATATAAGCCACCGAATGCCTCCTGCCTTCTCATACTTTACTCTCATTCTCCCTTTCGAATAGAGCTTGATCGAAACCTCAAATCCCTCTGAGATTCACCATTTCCAATAGACTTTGAGCTCGGGATCCAAAGATCAATTCAACTCCCACAGTTAGTCATCCTCAAATTCATTCAAGTAGTAGTATTCTGGGTATCTAATGATCGTTTCACCCATTTAAACTCAGCTCTCGCCCACTGGAATACTTCCCCAGCACCACTCATCTTCTCCGCGGTAGGCAATAGGTGGTGGCAAAATATGGTTGACCTCTGTCACCATTTTCAGGTAAAATGGACCCCATGGACCTCATAGATGCTTGTGAAATCCTTTCCCGATGAAAATGAAGTCTGTGCGAAGCTTTGCCACTACTCACCCATGGCGCCGCCATATGGCTTTGGTGGCGCGTCACTGTTCTCTGTCACTGGCAACCAAAAAGGCCTCTCCTAGATGCGAAATCTCGCGCTGGTACTCATGGTGGAACCGATTCAGCCTCACATGTGGTGGTTCACCACCGGTTAGCCAGGGAAGCCTGTTCCCTACTTTCTGTTGCTGCACAGTGGGACTGACTGGTCAGCAAACAATAGTGTTGAGTCTCTGCTAGTTCGCTCCCACAAGGCGGTCACTTGTCCCCTCCTCTTACGCTGCCATCTAGGTCCACCTTATCAGTCAACAATGCTAGCACAAGTCTCTGCCATTTGAGGGCCAGCTGTCGGTGCGTTGAGTTTAGCGTAAGCCAAAAATGGATGCCGTTTTCTAGCTTCAAAAGCGTACTTTCCCTTTTTGGTAAAATACCCGATTTCTACTATTTTCCAAACCCTAGCATATTCATCTATGCATATCTTTTGCATTTTAGGTCTAAATAAAATAAAATAAATTTATAAAATCGTCTAAAATCCTATAGTATCAAAAGAAGTAAAAATATTTTGGAAAAGATCCAAAAGTGTTGATGTACACTACACCTTACTAATTCGCTTCCATAACGTAAACTTTATAATGCCATATAACCTTTTTCAACAATGAATATAATGTCTCATCTAAACACTAAAATTTATGAAATTAGTGTAGGAATACTCTCCAAAGTATAGACTACCATAATATGAAGAAATAATGTTATTCTGTCATGCTTCGAATATAAATCCTGTTAGCAGAATAACCTTAAGTATTATGTTTTCTGAACTTTATATTATGAATAAACAAACTTAATTAGTAATAATGAAGAAATCTATAGTTAAGATGCTTGTATCATCAGAACCTTCTTAAAAACCACCAATATATACAGTAATCTACCCTAGCAGATCTAACATATTCGAAACCACTTTTTATGTAAAATCAATTAAGGAATAAGCTCTATTCATTCATTTCATGCAATAAAATGACTAATGTTCTAATCCTATCAATCTAAATAATTTTTGCATACTGAATTCAAAATTATGAATATAAAAGTTCATAATTTTAGCAAAAGTTCATAATTTTAGCTTCTCGAATTCATAAAAGAAGAATGGATAATCTATAAAATAAATCGTGCACTGCTCAGTTTGAAAGCTAATAACAGTATGAATGTTTAATCATTTAAAACACGAGAACTTGAAATCATCCAATCCAAACCCTATAATATTCGTGCTTTCTACAGTGAATCTTTATTTGGTTCTCTATCTGTCTTCTTTTGCCCTTATTGAAGTTTCTTATTTGCTATATTTTCGTTGAACGATGAGTAGGACATGGCGTCGTTAACTCCGCTGCCGCGTCACGTCATTGCGACCTCAACTTCGTCGTAAACAATGATTAAGCAAGGCAAGCACTTCTTTGATCATATTGATCCTAGAATTTAATTTTCCTTTTGTTTATCAAATTGTTTCATGCATGCACTTATTTTCTATAAATTCGTTATTTTGTGGTAATGATAGATATACCTATTGTCTTATGAAACTTCCTTGATAAGTATGGACATGCGAACCTTGATAACTATAGAATAGGGTTAGACAATACATGTGGTTAACTTGGGTATATGCGATTACATATTGTTCATGCTTAGCCATGCTTTACTAGCAGCGATGTAGATGATCAGATCAAAATTGATTCTTGAGAATTTAAAAAGGTTGGATATGACACTGTTGGTTACTGGTATTTTGATTAAAAACCCAAAATAAAACTATGATTTTGATGCGGGTGATTATTGGCAATAGCCGGATGTGCAGATGGATTTGCACGTAGTGTAGGGTGGAGTATTGCCCGTTTCGAATTAAGGACTGAACATCGTGTTGTATGATCCAGGATAAATTCATACAAACCACAAGTGCTGGATGGGACAGCCTTAACCTATTAAGTTACGTAGATTTAACTTTGCACATTGTAAGACCGAAGTAGTACGGGTTCTCCTTTTAAGGTTTGCTCGACGGGGTGCTCTCACCGAGGTGTTTGGAGCCACACTTGCCAGTACAATGGTGTAAGCCTTGCTATGAATAGAAACGGTGTGTTGGGTGCGGCGTGAAAGGAACCACGTCTTGGGTGAGTGTTTCTGTTTCTATGGCAAGGGCTTAACGTCCCGGTGCTGGTGCAAAGTTAAGTCTAGGTAATGTAACGGTTATGTCATGACTCTCTGTGGCACACCAAAGGAAGTGTGCTAATTATCAATTGCATAACAAGTCAGTCATATCTTGTCGGTATAGCTGTACACCTCTGCAGAGTATAAATCTAATCAATTAGCTGTACCTGTGGTCATGGGAGTCTTGGTGAACTGACACTTGTAAGCTATTTTATTATTTTCAAAAGTGCTTGGTTTTACTTGATTTTCCATGTGTTAGCAAAACCATATTATGTCATGATTGGCAGGATTATTGGATGATTTCATTGCTTGCGAAGGACTGTGAGTATTACTAATGCTTTACTTATTTCTTATCAGTCAAACTTGCTCTTACAAATTCCGTTTACAAATGAAAACTTGATTTACAAATTTAAAATCGCTTTATGCAAATTAACCGTAAAAGTCTCCTTTGATTTAACCTGCATTACTGCATTTACAAATACCATCTTAAGTCTTGTTGAGTACGAAAGTACTCAACCTTGCTTAATCTATTATTTTAGGTGAAAAAGGTAGCGAGCCTTCAAAGACTTCTTATCGTCGCAGGTTGCGGGATCTTCATTGAAGCAATCTTTTCTAGGGATTTTGCCTTGTCAGCTGCTTGCGGGTTGGACAGGAACACTACAAGACTTTGCTTCTTTTGTTGCTATATGCTCTGAGTTGTAAGATTTCTTTGTATAATAGTTTTCACTTTAATAATATAAGGTATGGTTGTGATTCCAATTGTCATAAATGTGTGTACTAGCCATTGATCATGGGACTAGTACTGTATGCACATTAGATTTCTATTTTTGTATTTTATGTCAAAATGGGGGTCATTTCAGTTGGTATTAGAGCTATACTGACCGTAGGATAAACCCTAGATAGAATGGTCATTAGCATTAGAATATTCAAATTCAAAATCTTATTTTCAAAAGTTATTATATTTGCAAAATGTAGACTTTGCTATTCATTCCTCTTTCTTAAGACTCTATTCTTACCCCTACTTTCATTTTGATTTGTAAACAAATTCTCCTTTCCTTAAAAGTAGTTCTCACCCATGGTTCATTTTCACCATTTGCTTCTAAAGACGTCTGAGACATTCACTACTATTCTTAATGCCAGTCCATGAAGACTACAACATCTACGCCAACAATCTCAAGGAAGTAGACAACACTTCACTACTTCTGACAAGGCAAAAGTAAAGCTCGAAGATCCTACTTCGTGAAGAGATAGCATCACCTAATAGTAAAATGCGGAAGATTAGAAAATATTAGAATCCACTTTAAGATAAGAACCCTTGTTATTCCACTCTAGTTGTATGAAGCATTTTATGTGGTGTTTATATACTTGCTACATGGAATTGGTTTTTATTTTATTTGTTAGGATTGGTTTATGTGTGAACTTAACCTCTAGGTTAAAGTTTCACAATAATTTGTCATTATGTATGAATATGGAAATCTCAACCCATAGGATAAATAGGAAATCATAAAATATCTTATCTCTAGTTTCTATAAAACTTTTTACAAACTTATCTCATCTTTGTAGAACTTCTCATCTATGTAACCTTTTCGGTCATTAACCTTTTTCAACATCAAGCACCATCAGGATTAATAGTATAGTCTCTACGCCATTTCTAGCCTCTTGAGACCACACCATCCATATATAAACCAAGGCCAAGATGTTCACAACCACCAACTACCTAAGTTGTTTTAGGCTAGTTAAAACCTAAATTTTTTAATAGTAACTCTTGACCATGCCTCAAAACTCACCTCATTGCTTTTCCTAGAATATAAACCATGAACTTGAGTTAGAACCAGAAATGTTCTATACTTCTGTATAGAAACCTTAGAATGATCATTAAAATGAAAACTGGAAAAACCAAAAACCCTATTTTTCTAAAAGAAATATAAAAAAGAGTAGCATTAGTTGTATATATACTCCTTTTCCATCTATAGGATTTAGTCTCCCTATTTACATACTCTTTCCTTTTATTGGATATTTCATATACTTATTTCCACTCTATAGAACTTTCTTTCTCCACTCCTAAATTATACTTTCTAGAAGTATTTCTCTCCTTATCCTTTTACATAATAAAAACCACTAGCAAATCTTTTTGAAAATAATTCTGGTAACAAGTCAACAAACATCATAACGTCTACGTTAACAACATCAGGAAGATGGAGGTAACGAAGTGTCACAGCCTCTCTGTCTTCATAGAAGGCTTAGAAGACTAACACAGCAAGTGGTGCAAAAGTTAAAAGAAACTCGTTGCCGAATAGCCTACTTTGAAAGATAGTATTATATGAGCTACACATTATTCTAGCTATATAGTAAACCTCTTGTGCAGAAATACGTATGGTACGTGAAGGATCGTAATAAAATTTTCCCCCACACAAAATATTCCAAACAAGCTTACAAAGAAAACACACAATAGAAAACACGCAAACTGAGATGCTTGACCAGGAAGGCCGGTAGTACCGCATTGGGTGGGCGGTAGCACTGGGTGCAAGAACACCTCAAGAACAACCGAAAAAAACTCAGCCCGACCCAAAAACAAAACTCAATGAATCTTTTGATCGGCTAGACAAAACTTCACGAAACTTGGTAGAAGTGATCCTAGGGATGTCAGGAACTTGATTCAGCAATCAATCACAAGGATTGACGCCAATGTTCTGACCTTTTTGGCTGGGAAGGAAGAACACACCAAGTTTATCAAGAACCTCGAAGAAAACGATTCAAGGCTTGCTCGTGGGATCTTGATGATCAAAGTGATCTTGAATACCTTCCCACAAGTCACAGCAATCAAAAATACGAAGAAAAACTTGTGCAAACTCAAAACACAAGAACATCCACTCAAGAACGCAAAGCACGCAAAGAACTCAACACAAGAATCGTAAGCATGTAGAAGGAGGGGAGTCAAATTGCGTAATGTAAATTGCGTAAAGTAGATTGCAAGAATTGAAATCTTTGAGTGGAAACTTGTATTTCTGGAAGGGAGGTTTACAAAGCCACACCAACAAAAGTGGGCAAAGCACAAAAGAGCACCAAAAACCTCTAAAACCTTCTTCAACCTTCCAAGGGAGGAGGCTACCCCTCCACCCCTATTTATACTACTCTTGGGCCACCTACCACCCTTAGATGCAGCCCTCAACCCTAGAGTACTCATCTAAGGGCTAGGATGAGCCCACTCACACAACTGTGCAAGGGGAAACCCTAAAACCACACCAACAAAGGGTTTTCTTGCATGGTTTTCAAAGCATACTACTAGACCCGCTAATCCTATCAACTAGACCGCGATCCGACGGCCCTCATTGATCTGTGCAACATCTAGCTAATTTCTCCTCCTTTCCTTGCCTTTTTGGCTTGCCCAAACTTCGTCTTCGGTCATCTTCCGATGATCTCTCGACCGTCTGGACCTCCGATGCACCTCGTCTAGTCCTGATCATCCTCCACCTCTCCATGACCTAGCACCGTCGTCCTGCAACCATCAAAGACAAGGAAAACCTTTCACATAGCAATGCCCACAAAGTATTCAATAATCATCTCAAAATCATTAATCAAAATCAATCTCATTCAGTCAGTCCGGTGCTACCGCCCCTAGGCCGGTAGCACCACTCTCAATCAAAATTCTAACTGAACGTATCTCTTTCACAGCAAAATTTAGTCTGGTGCTCACTCAGCTCAATCCTATGCTCAGTCCGGTGCAAACTAAGTCTACACTGGACCATTTTTTTTAGTTCGGCGCTGAAAGCCACTCATACAGAGAGCAAACTGAGCGTACGCCATCTACAACAGACCAAAGTTTGCTATACGAAAATTTAGTCCGGAGTAGATGCATTCCTCTCTGTTAGACTCATAGCTATTCCTTCAAAAAGTCCGTTACACAAGTACAAGTTCACATCTTTGAAAGCCTTCTACGGTGGACCAAGTATTTCGGTCCAGCGCACATGTACAAGTTCAGTCCGATGCAAATCCTACGTACGCTGGACCAAACCAATTTAGTCCAGCGCAAATGGTCTTCTCAGCAAAATTAGTCCGAAGCAACATTAACTCAATTTCCCATGGACCAATGTGAAACAACCACAGACTAATTTGCTTCAAATCCAATTCAAATCAAACCAAACTCAATTTCCAAGCAAATCAAGCCCAAATCTAGTCAATTACTCATCGTACAGGTATAGACCTCCACATGGTCTTTCAGTACGGCTAGTAGAAGAAAAATCATAGATACCCCTCTCACGTACTAAGTTGAATATATAGTTTTATTATTCTATTGAAATTTTGTTGCAAATCTTTTGTATTGATTCAGGGTTTCTCTTGTAAATGCTAAACCAATAGGTTAAAATTTACGATGTGCCAACCCTACTTAATAAGAAAATTTAATTAAGAAGATTTTAAAGAACGAAACGTTGCCTTATAAACTAAAACAAAAATTACTTAATCCACATAGAAACCACAACTAGAGATTATTTGGAAAGAATCAATGTTACTTTGTAATATGTATAACCCTCACCTAACTATCTCTCCATGATTCCAACATCTTGTCAAACGTGGTTGCAAGACGCCTGTGACCCAATCCATCAATACATCCATTAGAAATAATAAGAAATCTGAGTCTTTGCAAAATTGACCATCTCCCATCAACCCAATCCTTGAATCATTGCTGCCCTGCTCTCAATCTAAACTTCCACTTCCCACCTACGCTTAGAAGGTTAGCCTAGAATGATATTTATTCACAACTAACCACATTAACACTCATTGAGCTATCCAAATAGCCATTGTATTTGAATACCTTCCTGGATGTTGACCTTCGACTCTCCCAAAATAACCTCGGTTAAGATGCATCCTTTCTTTCACCTCAAATATTCTAAACTTACTACATGCCACTGTCTAAATTAGATTATTCTTATTAACAATCCTAGTTATTCAATCAAAAGTGATATGAAGAAAGTACAAATATCCCTCGTCTGCTCACCTAAAACCCAAATAGAAGTCTTCTCTATTCTTGGCACATCACAAGATGAAGGTCCAGAAAAGCAACTGCAATGAAGATGAAGTAACAACAGAACGACAAGGTCACCTCCGAGAAAGAATTCCCTAACCTATCTAGTCCTTGAAAATCTCAAGGATGAGATTTTTGTAAACTTCGCTCACACTCTGATGTCCACGCAAATTTCCTCTCCTTTTTCAAAAGCTGAGTGAGCGGTCTAGCTTTTCTGAAGAACCCTTCTATGAAACGGCGATAATATCCCGCCATTCCAAGGAAACTTCTAACTTGGGTTACCGTCTTGGGTGACTCCCAATTGAGCACATCTCTCACTTTACCAGGGTCAACGGCGACACCTTCGGCTGATATAACATGACCCGAGAATGCAACTTCTTTCATCCAGAACTCACATTTACTGAACTTGGCATAGAGTTGATGTTCTCTTAGCTTCCTCAATACTTGGCGGCAGTGATCCTCATGTTCTGCCTCACTCTTGGAATAGACTAGAATGTCATCAATAAAGACAATGACAAACTTGTCTAAATATTCCATGAATACTTTATTCATCAGGGTCATGAAATAGGTAGGGGCATTGGTCAAACCAAAAGACATCACAATATACTCATATTGTCCATATCGAGTCACAAAAGCTGTTTTGGGTATATCCTCTTTACGGATCTTCAACTGATGGTAACCTGACCTCAAATCAATTTTTGAGAACACTCCTGCTCCTTGAAGCTGGTCAAATAAATCATCAATCCTTGACAAAGGGTACTTATTCTTGATGGTGACCTCATTTAAAGCACGATAATCCACACACATCCTCTGAGTTCCATCCTTCTTTTCAACTAGAAGAACTGGGGCTCCCCATGGCGAAGAACTTGGTCTAACAAAACCCTGATCTTGCAACTCTTTGATCTGTCTCTTTACTTCAGCTAACTCATTAGCAGGCATCTTGTACGGTCTCTTGGAAATGGGTGGTGTTCCAGGAACTAGCTCAATCAAGAATTCTATATCTCTATCCGGTGGCATACCAGGCAACTCATCTGGAAACTCCTCAGGAAAATCTCTAGCAATTGTCACATCTTCCAAACTTATTCCTTTGGCACTACAAACTTTTATTTCTTTGGCACTACAAACTTTTATCCCTTCGGTCTAATCTGCGGCAGCTTGAAACTTTAACTTAGCTCCATCTGGACTGGTTATTGTGATCTCTCTATTTCCACAATCCAAAACTACTTGGTTCTTGGAGAGACAATCCATTCCTAGGATCACATCTAGGGACTTGGTGTCTAGGACAATGAGGTTGGCTAGAAATTCCACCCCTCCGATTAATATCTTAACTTCGGGCCAGCCTTGGTTCGTACTCAAATTAGAACCAGGTGATGGTTTGGGGGTCATCAAGGGTGACACTGTAGTTCTCCCACCATTCAGCGGCAATGCCCTCTAACTAAGGAACGACATAGAGGACCTTCTCATAATCTGTGCACTGAGAAATAGCAAGCTTATTCTCAATGGAGCGAATCCAATCATCTGCGTCTAATGGTTATCAAGAGTTGGAGAAGGTAGGCGGACGAGTCCTCACGAATTCTGCTAGCTTGGACAGTGGATGAGCTGAGGAGGTGCAACAACATCAGCTTGATTTTGCGGATTCAATAGGTTAGCCAGAGCAACTACAGTTTGATTTTACTGATTCATCATATTATTCATGTTCTGCATCATGGTAGTCATTAGCTGAGTCTGAGCTGCTAAGAAATGTCCCAAGTTTTGATCTGACACAGCAGGCAGTGGTGGCGGCGGGTTGGTGCTGGCACTGGCATTAGCATTGGCATCCATTGGCGAACCGCGGCTGGTTCCAGAACGAGTGTCAACCATTTGCGACATAGCACAAGGGTTTGATAGGTAAGAGGGAAAAGCAATAGGAAAGTGGTAAGGTCATCTAGGGAAGAAGGTAATACCCAAGAACAAAGGCTAACCAAAGACATAGCCGAAAAGGCTACAAAATAAAGAGCCAAATAAAGCTTTCAACTTAAGGTATGGTTGCAACACCATGCTTGAGGCAAGTGTACAACATACTTGGCACACAAGCAACAAAAATCCTAGTATACGCAGACTAAACGTAGCTAAACTAAAAAGAAATGGTGTGCTCAAATCCACGGAGCACCACAACCTATCTTATATGGTAGTCTTCCCGGACATACTCTTCGACGGTTTGATCATCGCCTCCTTTAATTTGATTCCTTGCAGATGCCTTGGGGTTTGAGAATTTTTATGAGATAAGATCAATTTAAATTTTCAAAACAATATTTCAGCAAAGGAAAGGAATAAGAACCTAAGAATAAGATGAGAGTAGACAAACTATTAAATACTAATTTGTTGATTTGATTTAGAAAATAATTTTGAAGACCATGCTAACTAAGAGAGTGACCTACATCGATATGGCTCGATACCATCCTCGTCGGGACAGGATATGCAAATTGAAACCCTCTATGTATACTTGGCGAGGTGGCGTCCTTTGGCCGGTAGGCCTTGATCCGGACCCCGAGCTCGGAGGCCCCGGTCTCGACTGGTGCGTCCGAGGCGCCGACCTAGAGCCGCTAGACCCGAAAGCTGCCTGGCCGACTCGACCTCGAGCTCGGCGGGCCTTGTTCGGAAGCCACGATCCGCCCTTGATTTTGGATCAAGCATTTGACCAACGGTTGCTCAAGGCGCGGTCGTGGGGCGAGTGGATCGTCATGACAAGTTCTGAAGCGATTCTGCACGGCCCTCAACGCACGAAGGCCACTTCCGGGAATCTAGCTTTGGCCGTGCTAAGGTACGAGGAGGTATAAAACCAAGGAACACAGCCCTTGGGCGCACGAAGACAACACACAACGCGCTTCTAGCTCAAGCTTGGACTTAGCCATTGTTGAACTTGAGCCAGTAAAAACACCCTTGTACTCAAATTAGCTAAAAGAACTCGCCAAGGCGATCGAGTAGAGCTATTACCTCCCCAGGCTCGAACCAAGATAAATCTCTTGCCTCTCCGCCGTTGTCGCTCTCACTCCGACCATAACCGGCCCATACTTTTTTCCCGACTAAGTGAAGCGCAGCTCGTCCCAGATCACACCGACCCTAACTCATTTTTTGCGGTCGGCGATCCCGATCGTCGACAATGGGCGCCACCGGGGCCGACATTGCTTCGCTTATTCGCAGAACAACATCAAGAACCCAGAGCATGGCGACTTCATAGACGGACTTTCCTCGTTGCGGATTCGCACAGGACCACCACTGCGTGTCCTGCGCCGCCGCCGCCGAGCAAAGACGCGTTCGATGGCGGACGGCCAAGGCGCGAGGGAAATGCGGATGACCATGATCCGCGGACCTCAAGACGCCCGCCGGATGGTGCACGTCGCCATCAACCAAGCCATAACCGCCCGGGCGTGAGGCCCGAGAGAGGGCCAAGACGTCCTCTGGGCCCCCTGCCCCTCTCACCGAGCGCCCGCTATCGCTGGTCATGGCCGACCCGATAGGGCAAGGTCGAGTCTTTGGCCGAGCTCGCCGAAGAAACTCGTCGGCTGCGACCGAGGTCGCGCACACGAAGACCGGGACTCGGGACCCGCTCCCGAAAGTGATGACGACACGTCGCGTCTGCCGCCCAAGACCCATCAAACGCCTCATGCGCAGAGGCCGCCCGAGCAACCGGCCGGATGAGGCCTTGATTGACAGTACGCCGGTGCCTGCGCGCACCGCACCAGCAGGGCGGGCCGAGCCAAGCCGACGGACTCCGAAGTCGACCGTGAGCGTGTCCGCGGACCTCTCCCCGACGCTCGCCCAGCGCCCGTAGGGTCCAGATCGCTGGCGCTTACCTACCTGTGATTCCGCGCTCGCATCAGTGGTCGTTTTCACCGGAAGGTCGGGTCGCCGGGAGCCTCGACTCAATCCGGCAGCAGCAGGGACCTTGTCGGTGATGACCACACCCGGCCAAGACTGTCCCGCCTATGGCCGCATGGCGTATTCCGACGGTCTACGCCGTGCGGTGGTGGCCCGGTTCAAGCCCGCGATCGACGAGGGCTTCGGGGACTAAGAACCCGACGAAGTTCGCGGTCCATCTACTCGACCGCCTTCCGCGGCCGGAGGGATGAGCCGGTGATGGCAACTACCTCCGCTGCGGCCGGACGGAGCCGCGAGGACTCGCCAACCGTAAACCCGTTCCTTCCAGTCGGGCGCAAATCGTAATGCCCTCCGCTTCAACTTTCGAGAGTTGTTACGAGCGGCGGGAGGAGAAGGACCCGGATCGCGCCATCCAGTGGCAAGAACGAAGCCATTGCAGGATTTCGCGGTGGTTTATCCGCGACAAGGAACCCGATTCCGAGCATCTCCGATTGCCGCCATCAAGGCTTTCAAGTTCGGCGTCCGCGATCGTGCCTTAATCAAGACCCGGAGATCACTCGAGGCTCGGCGTCAACAAACTTTTTCCGCATGGCAGAAGCGATATGTCGACGCGACGACGCAATTCATTGAACGCTGATCACGACTCAAGGTAAGCTTGGTCTAAGCCAAACGGAGGCCGCCCGCCCAATTTGGGGTGCCGACCACGGCACCGCTAAGCTTAAGCGTGACCGCTCGGGCAAGGCGGTCCGCCGCGGTGATCGTGATTTACGGACGGCCAGCGCGAGGTCCTCGAGGTCCAAGGTCAGGCTCGAGAGGGCTCCAAACCTCGCCAAGGTCGGTCTCGACCTCGTCAGTACGTAACCAGCCCAAAGAAGAGGCCAACGACACAGGCCTCAACGGCCGATGTTCGCCACAAGGCCGAGAGGCGCTAAGGTTATGATGAAGCAAAGTTCTGCCTGTTCCATAGGGCGGCCGCCACGACTACCGGACCGCAGGCTTGGCAAAGCAAACCGACGCTTTATGATGGCGGGCGAGATGCCCGTGTTCTGGCTGATGACGACCAGATCGACAGGTAAACGCGGCTGAGCATGGCGACTCGATCTAGAGTTCCAGCGAGGCGAAGGCCGGATCGATGTCATCTTTGGCGGCTTGTCGGCTTACCAGTCCAGGCGCGAGGTCAAAGCCGCCGCGCAAGAAACCATCTACCAAGTCACCGCGGAAGGCCCATCGAACAATTTCGCAAGTGGGTCAGCCACCATCACCTTCTCCCGAGGACGCCTCCCTGTATGGCTCAAGACCAAGACCGCTTTGGTCGTGACCGACCATCGCAATAATACCGCATGGTCGGGCGCTGGCTATGGTCGACGGCGGCTTTCTAAACTTGTCGCAGTGAGAGCGCCGACCGATGCAGATTCTTGGCCGAAGGTCAAGAGCATCGCTATACCCTTCTTCGATCGCTCTCGAGCTCGACCATTCCTGGGCGGTGGTCTTGCCTCGTGACCTTCGCGACTTTGACAATTTCGACCGAAGCTGGTCACCTTCGAGGTGGTCGAGGGTGACCTCCCATACAACGCCATTCTCAGGCGGCCTGCCTTGGTCAAGTTTATGACGGCCAACCATTATGGCCATCGATGTATGAAGCTGCCTGGCCCGAACGGCATCATCACGTCGCGGGTGACCGCAGGCGCGATGGGTGTGAGACCAAGGCCTTGGCTCTTGCAGGTATGCTGCCCCAGCGCGGTCCGGAGGCGACGGCAAAGAACGCCCGCCAGAAGGCGGCGATCCAGCCAGTGGGGCGACGAAGGTCAGGTCCGCCGAGGAGGACGACCCGACCAAGTGCATCCACGCTTGGCCGAGCCGAAGTTCCAATAGGAACTCGAGCTCGCCACCTTCTTCGCGCCAACAAGGGTATATTCGTCAGAACCCGCGACATGCCCGGCGCTCCGAGGGAGGTGATCGAGCACAAGTTGTGTGAGGTCCGGCTCGACCAGCGCGCCGGTTACGCTGCTTTCCCGGAGAAGGTCGCGTCATCAAGGAGAACCTCAACAAGCCTCAAGGTCGGCTTCATCCGCGAGATCGACTACTCCGAGTGGCTGCCAACCCGGCCATCGCCCAAAAGAAGGGCGAAGTGGAGAATGCGCCGACCATACGGGTTGAACTCGCCCGCCTGGCGACAACTCTCTTCCGCCAAGATCGACCAGATCGCCGACGACCGCTAACGCCAAAATGCCGAAGCTTTTGACGCTTACTCTGATACCACCGATCAAGTCGGGCGGTAGACGCATTTAGAGCAAGATGCCTTCATCACGCTGCTCAAGACTCTATTGCTATAATGACCATGTCGCTTGGTCTGGCATGAACGCGGGCCACATTCCGCCGCTCGATGACCAGACGCTCAACCACGATCGGGTGGAACCTTGAGGTCTACATGGATGACATCATCGCCAAGAGCCCTCCGAGGGCTTACTCACGTCGCGATTCGAGGAAACCTTTCGCCAACCCGAACAGCACAAGATCAAGCTCAACCCCGAGAAGTGTGTTCCAAGGCGCAAGGCCGGGAAGGTGCTCGGCTACATGATCAGGGCTCGGGGTCGGTCCAACCGGAGAAGATCGAGGCGATCGAGAAGATGGCGCCCGACCTCGATCAAGGTGTAGAGCTCACGCCGCATGGCCGCCTCAAAGAAGTTCATCTTGAGGCTCGGCGAAGCGGGCTCCCATTCTTCCAAACTCTCGCAGCACGGGCTTCGAGTGGACTCGAGGCGCAGCTGTCCTTCGATGAGTCAAGGTATATCTGCTGCCCCCACTCCTCCTCATAACGCCACAACCCGCAAGAGGTTGTCGCTTCTACCAAGCGCCACCACCAAGGCCACGCTGCTGGCCCTAGTGGCGGAACGGGATCTCAAAGAAGACCCAATTTATTACGCCACGAGGTCTTGCACGCCCAAAGGAGCGCCACCGCAGTACAGGTCGCCAGACGCTCTCCTCATGGCGTCGCCAAGCAAGCTCCGCAAGACTATTTTCAGCGATTCCGTGGTTGTTCCGAGCAACTTCCGCCGGGGACATCTTGCGGAACCCAGACGGCGGCGGGCGCGACGCTAAGTGGGCTATGGAGCCGGGCGGCGTTTGACGCCCGTGTCGCCGCCGAACACCATCAAGTCATTGTGTGTCGCCGACCAGGTCGAAAGAGCAGCGCCGAATCGCGACGAGCCCGAGGTCGAGGATGAAAAGCCTTGGGTCATGTTATTCGACGGCTCGAGGTCCTTCGCGGGGCCGCAGATCCTTGTTCTCACATCGCACGGCGACCACCGAGGTACGTGGTTCGTTTTGGGTTCGCGCAGTAATAATACCGCGGCAGAGTACGGCTCTCTTGGCGGGCCTCCGAGCTTGTAAAACTTTTGGGCGTCGCCGATTGGTCGAAGGGTGATACCCAAACTGCCGTCAATCAAGACAACAAGGAGTACCAATGCTCGGAGACTCGACATTAACTACCTTGCCGAGGTGGGCAAAATGGAGAAGTGGTTTCAGAACTTGGAGCTCAAGCACATTCCTGAGGGACAACTCCGGTAGCCGATTTCTCTCTCCAAGCTCACCTCCTCCGACCACGAGATCCCGCCCGACGCCATCCTCGAAACGCTATGCCCTCGATCTCCGCCCAGAGGTCTTGCTCGCCGTGGTCGAGGTACACCTTCCGGGCAAGATCCACCAGATTTCCTCGCAGACAGTATGCATTCACGACCGACCTCGCCGAGAGGAGCGGGTCAAGCGCCGGGCGAAGTCTATACACGCCGTCCGGCAAGCTCTACAGCGAATGTCTCCGCGCCCCGACGCTGCATCTTCACGGAGGAGGGTAAGTACTACTAGATGACATCCATTCGGTCTCTCAGGAGCACATTCTTCAGACAGATTTATGGTCGGCAAGGCCTTCCGCATGGGGTATTATTGGCCAATGGCGCTCAAGATGCTCGTGATATCGTCCGCGACTTCGTCACAAGATGCCAATTCCACGCCGGAAGTCGCACCACCGCCACGCGCTTCCGCACCATCCCGCTTGTTCGCCCTTCGACCGGGGCCGATATCCTCGCCTTTTCCACAAAGGTCGGGGAAGAAGTTCTCGCTCGTGGCCATCGACACCTTCACCAAGTGGATCGGTTTCAACCGCTCGACCATCACCGCTTCAAGCGCCGCTCGCTTTTTTCCGCTTGTTCATGGTCACTGTGCACGGGTTCCGCACGATTATCATTGACAACGGTACTCGGGCTTACCAAAGGAGTTGTTCTAGGAATTTTATGGCGAACTCGCATCAAAATATGCTTCGCTTCGGTGGCTCACCCCGCAGCAACGGAGCAATGAACGCGCCAACGGCAAATCGCCTAGGGCGCCAAGAAGCGAGTCATGATGAGCTCGAACGCCTACTAAGCAAGACCCCGGTGGACGAATCTTCCCACCGCCCTATGGTCTATTCGCACCACGACAAGCCCGCCACAGGTCCACACCCTTCCAAGCTGCGTGTTCGGTAGATCGCCGCCCCGTGATCCCGAGGTTACTACTGGCTCGCCAGTAGTCACTTTGGTCGACTAAGTCGACTTCGAGCATGAACGTCCTCGACCTTACCTCGCAGAAGAAGTAAGATGTCGCGTAATCGCCACGATCAACGACTACCGCAAGCTCTTCGCAGACATGCGCCCGGGCTTTCACGACCTAGAAGCTCCTTGTTGGGACCCAGCCTCGAGGCGGATCTCAGTGGCTCGGCCCAACACCAACAAGTTATCCCACTTGGAGGGCCCTACAGAGTCAAGCTTTCAACAGATCGCACGGGCTTACTGCTAGCGATGCCCGATGGCAGAGAGCTCTCTAGCTCGTGGAACATAGATCGCTTCAAAAGTTTTATGTGTAATCTCTATACCTTAAATTTCAATAAAGCTGCTTCATTTATTCTCGCTTTTTATGTCTCTACCACCGGTGTTGTCAGCCGTTCTTTTTTCCGAGACTCCTTTTTCATTTAACACAACCTCGCGGTACAGCACATTCGCTTCCTAGTCTAAAGTGTTGCGAGTTTGACGCTCACCCCAAAGGAAGAGCTAAACGTAGTTTAACCTTCGCAATCTAGCTTCCTCGTGCTCCTGCCCGAACGGAGAGCTCGCCATTTTGATCATAAGGGCAGTATGGTCGCGATGGTCGCTCGAAGTTAACCTAATGTGACCGCTTACTTAACGGGTTCGCCGGTCATTCTACTCTTGCGCACTTGTCCTCAACTCGCAGTCGTGGCCGCTTGTCCATATTCGCAGTTTGTGCCCGAGGCACGCTGCTTCAATCTCGGGCCCAACGGGCTGGATTAGGCTATCCTATTGGCGCACGCATCAAAAGAGCGCGCACGGCGAACAAACGGGCGTATGACTCTAAGTATCCCCAACTACGATTTAAAACAGGACGAGGTTTTGTTCTCCAAAAGCAATCTATTTCGCGGCGCGCTTTCCGCTTAACATTTTTATAGTTCGCCATCTCGCGGACAAGTTTTTCCCCGCCGAGCTGGCATACTTTTTGCCTCGTGGTCGCTTATCTCACCCTCGAGCCGAGGGCTTGTCTGCGAAGCATCTACTGCCGCGCTTTTGTCTTCAAGTTGGGCCAGGCACTCTTTCGCCACCTCGCCGACACGCCAAGCCTCGAGTCCCGAGGCCTTGATCTCGAGCCCGAAGATGCCTTTCTCCACGAGGCCTTCCCACCGACCTTGGCACGCCGGCCTCGAGCGCCTTTGGTGGCGCGGCCGAGCCTCCTCCACTGGGACGCTTTGGCCGAGGATGACGTTTGCTCACGGTAGCCTTCTCCAATACCTCGACCTTGGCTTGCTAAATGAAGCGCTTTGGTCGAGGAAGTCGCCAACGGCAGCTTTCTCCAATGCCTCGACCTTGGCGCTTGCTCTGCAGCGCTTTGGCCGAGGAAGTCGCCCGCTTCGTCGGCCTTCTCCAAAGACTCGCCCTTGACTCGCAGGCCTCGAGCTGAGTCCGAGGACGGCTCATTCCATGGGCCTTCTCTCCGCCTCTACCTTGGCGCTGCGCTCGGTCTCAAGCGCCTGAGCGCCTTGGTCGCCCGAGCCTGCTCCCACTCCATCGGCCATGAAGCTGCTCGCGCCGAGGCCCCGGGTTTGCTCGAGCTGGCCGCGTGGGACACCTCTCGCGCCACCATCGCCTCGACGAAGGTCATCGAGATCCTTGTTAGCCCGCCGAGCTCGCTGGTCGACCTCGATGGTTGTGCAGTAGTTTGGCGCCTGCCTCCGCGCTTCACTACGCTCAGAGCCCTTTAGCACGCGTCAAGATGCTCAGGAGACCTTGCAGCCTTGGGAGACGCCGCCGATCGCCTTTAAGAGGACAAGGAGGGGGGCCCGAAGAAATTGACGAAAAACTTGACCGAACGACAGCAGGCATGAGTGGGGATCCTCACCTCGCTGGAGTTGACCCTCCAGCGGCGCTGGTGAATTCTCGCGATCGTCAATACGACAGTAGGGATTTCCTCCTCTCGCCGCCATCAAGGCCGGTGTCGAGGTCGACCTCGGCCACCGTTGGCGGCATGGCCAGATCTTGAGTTCGGCCCCGGGCGGCTCGGTCATCCGATGCCTCCTCCGAGGGTTCACCATTGCCCGTCGGGAGGGTCTCGGCAAAGATTAGTCTCGGCCCTACGGCCGGGCCCCGCCTGCTCTGGGCGCCAGGATTTGGCGCGGGCTCGTCAGCAAGGCACTTCGCCCCGTGGCACAGGATGTTGCATGGCCTCAAGACCGACGCACCGCCTCGGCTCGGGAGTTCCACGGCCCGATCACCTTCGTGGCAGCGGGACCGCGCCTCAAGGCCGAGTAACTGCGTGGTCGGGAGCTCGGTATCGCCGCGCGGCACGGCTCGGGTGTCCTCCCGTGGAGGCCTCGGGAAGGCCGACGACGGCAGCCACGCGTGGGTCTCACCGTGTCAAAGTCCGCCACTGCCACGGCCGGGCTCACATCATCGTGCGGTCGCCGAGGCCTTGGTCGAACTCGCCAAATGGAATCCAGCTTCTACGACCCGACGGAGTTCACGCTACGAGAGGCGCACGCGACCAATTCGAATGTGTCCTCCTCCTGACTCGACTCGGACTCGCCTCGATAATGTACCCATCGTCCAAACGGCAAGTTTCGAGCTTGGGCGCCAAGGTCTACGATCAAGAGCATACACTAAGCCGAAGATGCGGGGCGCGGTAATCTAAGATGCCGGGTTTACTCGGTCACCGGCCTCGCCCGCCGAGGGTCGGCGAGATCTAGCTCGCCGTGCCACGGGAGCACGCCGCTCGCGCCCACCACCTGGGACTCAGACTCTGGCCGGCTCGCCGCTAAAGAACGGCGGCCTCAGGGCCTCGAGCCCGAGCACCCCGGGCCGACCGAGGGCTCGAGAGTCCGGCGGGCCGCCGGCTCTATTGCTACAAAGAGGAAAACTCATCAACCGACAGTCACGGGCGCTGAAGCTCGGGCTCGACCCGGGATCCTACCATGGCACGGCCCCCACTCGACGGGATTTCTTCGCCTCAATGGCCCGCCCGGCAATGGAGGCCTTCTTCCCTTTCTTGCTTCTTGCCCCCTCCGGCAGAGGGAGCATCCGCCTGGTCAGATCAAACAAATTTTGATGGTCCCGCATGAAAGAGAGGGTCAAGTAAGGCCTCGGGGCCACTAAGACGAGCCCTTGGTCCGATTGGTTTACCTCGGGTTTACGGAGACGCTCCTTGGGACGGAGTCGCCCATGGAATAGTTGTGCGCCAGCCTCAACATCTCAGACATCCTGCCGGCGACCCAAGACTCCTTCGAGTCGTGCAAAGGAGCGCCTTCAGGACCACCAAGGGCGATTCGAGCAAGACCACGGCAGAAAGGGCTTACGGACGATTTCGCGTGTCGAGTCGATGCGCTCGATCTCGAAGAACAAAAAGGCCGTTCCGCAGGGAGACACTCTGGTTCCGCAGAAATCAACGGCGATCGCCGCCGGTGAGACTGCTGTGCGAAGATGTATGGCGGCAATGGCCTCTTAAATGCCCCTCGAGGTCGCCTGACATTCGGGTCCCTTCTTCCCGCCGACTTTCCCTCGATGACAACAAGGCCGAGCTCCCCTTTCTTCGGTAGAACCACCGCTGCCCACGGCCCGAGGGAGTCCCGAGCTTGGATCTTGGGAAGGACCACTTGAGCCCCGGTCATTGCCGGAAATAGAGGCGCCTGACCACGTGGTCCTTCCCGAGCTAAGAGGCAAGTACCCAAAGAAGAGCGAGGGTGGGAAGGATTCCTAGGAACCCTCGCACGAGTGTGGGAAAAGATGGCGAGAGTAAGAATGGAGTTCAAGACCACGCTTATGAGCTCGATCTCGAATGGTGAGGACCACAGAGAGGAACTCGCTCTCCGGGTCCGCAGTCAAGAGGACGGCTTTGCGGTGCATTTATTTCGCTGTCCCCTGCTGCCCGAAGCCGCCATGTGAATGGGTCGAGCCCTGTGGTCTCGAGTTCTTTTCATCCTCGGCGACGAAAGTGCTCCTCCCTAGCTTGGCCATGGCGATCGCGCGATCTCTTGGCCGAAGGCGGGGAGGAGGGTTTTTGCTTGGGCGGAAGGGCTTGGAAGACGAAGGCACTAGTCCGAAGCTTCCTCAAGAGATCGCAGCTTTTTTGGGTTTATAAGCCGCACTGCCGCCAAATCCGCATCATGGCGCTTTGGAGGACACGCCACGATTTGACAGATGCAATTAAGGCCGGGCGGCGGTTTCGAGGCACGGCGAGTGTCACCAACCGCTCGCGATCCGCATCAGACGACGGAGATCAAGAGGCGCCAGTGTCGATCCTCAAGACTGGTGTTACATTCCCGCACGACTCGACCTCAAGGAAGTTCTCGGGAATCGATCCGCTATGGAGACTCAAGGTCGGCCCATGTTCCGCCACGACCTTAAGCCTCGGGGCTAGCCGACGAGGGTTACGCCCTTTGACCGTCGGGCTGGTCAATCTGGACCCCGAGTTCGGAGGCCCCTCGCCTCGACTGGTGCGTGCCGAGGCGCCGACCTAGAGCGCTAGACCCGAGCACGGCCTCGCCGACCTCGAGCTCTGCACGCCTTGTGCCTGGCCACGATCCGCCCTTGATTTTTGGATCAAGCATTTGACCAACGGTTGCTCAAAGCGGGTCGTAAAGGGGCGAGTGGATGCGCAAAGAAGTTCGGAAGCAAGCACGCCGCCCTCAACGCACGGCAAGGCCACTTCTGGGAATCTAGCCCGGCCGTTGCGTGGCCGAGGAGGTATAAAAACCAAGGAACACGATCCTTTGGGCGCATTTAAGACAACACACAACGCGCTTCTAGCTCAAGCTTGGACTTAGCCATTGTTGAACTTGAGTCAGTAAAAACACCCTTGTACTCAGAATTAGCTAAAAGAAGCTGCGCAAGGCGATCGAGTAGAGCTATTACCTCCCTCAGGCTCAACCAAGATAAATCTTGCCTTCCCGCCATTGTCGCCTCACTCCAACCATAAACCGCTCCATACTTTTCCTCCGACTAAGTGAAGCGCGCAATGGTCCTCAGATCACACCGATTCTAACTCATTTTTACTATTTACATCCCGATCGTCGACAATACTACATTAGTCCAGATCACGCTTAGTGCACATAAAGGGAAACATAGATGACATATCATTCCATACATCGAAATAACTAAGAAAAAGCAAATTATTATTGAATAAAGCAAACGACCTTATGGTCATGGTTCATACACCATTGCCTCTGGCTTAAGAAATAAATAAAACCTTGCAATGAAATAAGATAACTTGGGCTATCTGACATGCCACAGTAATCATCCGGGAAACGCCTTCCTAGTCAACGAGTCTTCATAGTATTCCTCCTCAGATACTCATTATTTCCTAGTCCTTCCTCAAGAATCAACAACAAGGGCGAAGCCATGAGTACAAAACGCTTTCAAGAAGTCAGAGGGAATGATGCAATATATTCATGCATGGCTTGACAAAGGATAGTCATATGGTTCATTTGCAGAAAGCAATAACTTGAATGTAAATACAATAAATAGATTGAAGGCATATTGACGAAAATAATAATAAGTAGCTGGTAAATCAATGGTAGATGTCGGGACCCGAATATGCAAATTCGGACCCTCTGTGTATATTGCACTAGTCCAGGATCACGCTAGCGCACACATGCTCAACATTAGTGAATATCACAATCATACACAACGGAAATAAGATAAAAGACATTATATATTAAATATTACCAGTTGAATGACCTTATGGTAAACTTACTTAACAATGCCTCACAAGGCTGAACAACAAATTGAACTGCAGCGGAAATGAAGACGTAGATAACCCCTCAGTATACCATAGGCAACTAACAAGGCTCGCACCCTAAACATTCGTCCCTTCATGGTACACCTTCTTCAGCTCTGATGATGTTTTGTAGGCAAGGGTGAGTACATAAAGCACTCAACAAGTTGTGCACTGAATGCAATTCTAGCATAGCTATATGCAAGGCTTATTCCAAAGGAAGGCTAAGTGGTTCATTTGCGTACAAAGATTTAAGAACAAGTACAAGATATAGATTGAAAAGATAGTAAAACAAATAACAGTAATAGATAGATTCAGCATTTCTCAAGTAAACCAAATTTCTCAACCTAAATCAAGATTCAATCTTCCATGGCAACCTGCCATCCATCCCAAGTTTTATTTTGCAAAAAGTCTAATCCCTTGATCAGAATCCCCGAAAGCATTGCTCAATACTAGTGAGCACGGCTATCCAGAATAGTTTGTACACTCGCAGAGGTTATGCACTTTACCTGCATTTACATGATATCTCGTTGTGCTCGCCAATAGCACACTTCCTTTGGTGTGCCGGCAGAGAATCATGACAAAGTTTTACAATGCTCTGTCTTAACTCAAGATTACTCGCTAAGGTTTCAACATCAAGGAACGAATCAAATAGGCCCCCTCTTGCGCCATTTGGGTTCATTACAAAGGTGAACCACACCACCACGGTAGTACCAAAGCTAAGACATTACAAATTAGTCAGCTAGGCTACCCCATAACAGACATGTGGTTGCATGATTGACTCAGGTCAAAGGCTCGCAAGGTGTCCTTATGGTTTGATCAAAGCAAGACATACACATACCCTCTGCCCATCGGGCCCACCCTGGCATCCTGCCCTTGCCACTTGCTCCGATCTAAAATCATAACCACCCCAGTTGATTACCAAGCACCATGTGCCATCAACAATTCAATATCGTTGCGTGACATCCATTGCCACCACAACTCAATCTCATCGTGTGACCACACATGACACACAAATTCAGAACATTGTTCCATAATCCATTAGTCAAGATTATTTACCAAAATTCAAGTACATGTGATGACGTGGCATATATGGCTAAGCATTTCTATTCCGTTCTAACCATCCATGTTGATTTCATTATTAACCAACTATAGTAACCAACCTAGGGTGATAATGAAGCATGGCATACAAATATCAAGGTAGGGTATAAATCAATGGGTATGTTAGCTAATCCCAAATTTATGTTGAAATCATTTATACACATAAAATAACATGCAATAAAGTAAAGCAAAATAGCAATTTTTCCTAACATGGGTTCAACATGATCAAAGCACAACTTGCCTTGCTTAAGTTCCTGGTATTGCTCCAAAGATTGCTCTTGAATTGTTAATTCCTTCTTCGAAGCCTCGCTCAACTCAACGCTCACGCGAATCGAGAAGAAATAGCAAATAAACACCAAAACCAAAGAACAAACAAACTCAAAAATTCAAAATAAAGCTACCATTAGATATATCTCAATTTTACAAATTTTTAGAAATTTAAATCACCTCAATCGGAGTTCGTATGCAAAAGTTATAGCGTTTAGAAGTTTGAAAATAGATTAAATTGAATCTTTAGATTTAATAGTATTATTTTTCTACTGGAAATTGGATTTATGACGTGGCCACACCAGAACCCAACACATGGACCAATCAGATTCAACCACGTATGCTCGAGTCCATGGACTAGGTCCACGACCTCATTGGTCCACTGTGGTTTCCTCCCACTGACATGCGGGGTCCGCGCCGGCTGACTCAGCAGCTGACTCAACGCACACGCAGTGCCACACCCACGCCACGCAAGCGACACCTCAGCCTCCATGCCCACGTGGCCGACAAGTGGCGGCGAAGTATCAAGCCACGTCTACCGGTGGCACGCGCGGCCCTAGGGTTGCCGGCGACGAGCGGACGGCACCTCATCAGACTCACCTTGACGTCGCCTATCGAATGACGCGAACGGTTCTCCGATTTGAGCTTCGATTCGATGGCGGCGCGATCCTCTTCTCCGGCGGCGACGGCCTTCGTGACGATCTCCTCCCCCAGCGGTGCTCCGGTGGAACTTCGGCGCGCACGAGATGCGCCTGGATGTGGCAACTACGCTGGCCTAGCTGGGAACTCGAGATGTCGACCAATCGGCGGCGAATCAGTGCGAAATAGTTTGCGCCGAAGCTTCGGGAATAACTCCGATTGCGGCGGCTGCGCTGAGCTTCACGTGCTAGGGCTTGAAACTTCTACGGCTTGTGGGATTGCGTACCCGGTGCTCCCCTTTTTATAACGGACGGTGGCCAGATATAGCAAGTTTTGGCGCGGTGTCCATGGCGGCTACGGAGGAAGTCTCGGCAGAGTTCGACTCGGATACGCCTGGGAACGATGATGCTGGTCCGTCCGATCGGCGATCAATGGGTGAGGCGCTCCCCCATCGTGGCATGATCACAACCTACCATACGCATCCAACCGCCGAAAAGATTTAGGATTCTATTATGCTCTGGTAAATCTCATCCGTTCAATACTGATCCAAAGGCACGAGCGCTAGTGTTTCCATTACACACGCGGACAAACCCGGACGGTTGGATCGGAATCCAACGGCCGAGAGCATTCCTTCTGGAAAGCAGGCCGAGCGGCTTTGCTACACTTGGGCTTTGCTACACTTGGGCCGACGTGCATAGTGCTGGGTTTCGGCCCAGTACTGTTCATGAGATTTTTCTGTGAGTTTTTGATTTAAAATAATTTGAGAAAATAACTTGATTTATTTAGGGTAGTAAAATACTCTAAAAATTCCAAGAAAAGTCTCAAAAATACTTTGAGACATTCTCGACTTAAATAAAATATTTTTGGTAAAACTTTATTTTAAACTTTTCTTTTATAATTATTTCTTGACAAATGACAATATATTTTAATTTGGAATAATTCCAATAAATCTCAAAAATCCAAATAAATCCAAAAATTCACAAAAATCATAAATTGCAATAAAATAATATTAAATAAATAAAATAAAAATTTGGGATATTACAGTAGACAACATGAACAAAATGACGAGACATCACCCTACATCATTCGAAACAAGTATCAACCATCAAATTCAACAGTATAGCTTGAGACAACAAAACAATAGTGAACTCCCCGTTCACATCCCAACAATTCCACATTTCAAGAAAACACTCTATACCTCGTGTGAAATCCCCGGGTTTGTCCATGACCGCGGACACGGCTATTCGAATAGTTTTACACTCTGCAGAGGTTGTACAGCTTTACCCACAAGACATGAACATCTCTTGGTGCAACCGGTAATAACACACTTCCTTTGGTGTGTCGCAGAGATATCATGACAAAACCTTTACAATGCATATCTAAACTCAATACTACGCTCTAAGGTTTCGCCCCTCGGGGCCCCCTCTTGAGCCATGTGAGTCTACCCATCCATCCCGGAACCCACACCAACACTTGGCAGTACTCAAGACTAGACATCACAAATTAATCAGCTAGGTCTGTCCCATACCAGACTTGTGGTTGCACGGTCAGGCCCAGTTCAATGGCGCATAAGATTAAGTCCTTAAGTTATCTCAGGCAAGATAACTGCATCCCAATGTGCTAGACAGCACCTCCTTTATTGCACGATCACTTGCCCGAGGGAAAACATTTTGTTCAACTAAGACCAATAGCATCCTCTGCCATGGTACAACAAGTTTTACAACAACGGCCAATGGCCACAATTCAATATCTCATTAAGTCAAGATTAATATTAATTCCTAGGTGATATGAATCCCATCGGACAACTAAGCATGACTAAGCATAGCTACGATAACCCAATGTTGGTACTATGATTATGTACAACTAGTAATGTCCTAACCTAAGGTTAACAATGGGTATATGTCATTTCAATAGTCAAGGTGGCATAACATCAATCAGGTGAATATCTACTCCCAAAACTAAGCATTGATACACAAATAGTATGCAATTGTACAAAACAAAATAATTTTGCAAACATGGGTTCAATATGATCAAAGGTTATGACTTGCCTTGTTGATCAAGCGCTGAATCTTGGTCTTCAAAGTCTCCGTTCGCTCCTTTGGGGTTCATGCCTACCGGAAAATAAAGCAATGAAACCAAATAAATACAAAATAGAGACTCAAACAAGCTCAAAACTGAAAATAAATGGCTTTAGAAGATAGAGCTCGATTTTACAAAAATTTAGAAATTTGAATCACTCGAATCGGAGTTCAGACGAATGAGAACGGGCTCCTGGAAGATTTAATTCAAAGAAAATCCCATAGGGTGACACGTGGCAACATGCTATTGGATGGAATTTTGGATTTTCAAAAAAATCAGAGAAAAGAAAAAGGACGCCGTCTGACATGTGGGGACCACATGTCAGTGGCTCGGTCCACCATGGATCGGGATCACCGAAGCGGACTAGAGGCGACGCGGCGGACCACGCTGACGTGGCGGCCGACATGGCTATTAGGGCTGAGGTGGCATGCTTCAACTTTCCCCTTTTCGTATTGAGATGCTAAGTTTTCGTATTTACTTGTTCTTAGAACTATTCTTTCCCCTTTTCATTCATTCCCTTTCCCCAAATCTTCTCCTCCAATCAGTTCCGAATAGTATTATTCATGAGTCCTGATAGTTGGGTATCAGAGCGCAGTTGATCCTTGGCTTCAATCGTTCCAAGTTTGGTATTCTTAATTGGGTAGGGTTCGAGGAGCAAGTTTCCTCTGTAAAATTCTGAATGCAGTTTTGAGAACCGGATTGTTAGGTTGGTTGAGTTCGGGAAGAAATCTCTAGAGGAAAAATGCCGAAGGTGACAAAACAGAGGACTCTTGTAAAAATTCAAGTTCTTATAAAATATATAGTTTTGTAAAATTACAACTACAACCTGTATTTTTTGATATTATGTTTTTATAGAATATAGTCTTACGAAATTTACTCTACGGTAATTCAAGCCGCCAAGGTAGAGCCTTGCCTGAGTTAGCTCACTGCCTACCTAAGCCGCCGTTTGAGGAGATGCCATCGCCAACCCAAGACGCCACTTCCAAGCCACTTGTGCTCTTGGCCGACCCCCTCATCTCGGAGTTCTAGCCAGAGCTCTCCGCCTGCTACCACCTTGTCCCCGCCGCCGACGCCGACGCTACGACGCGGGTGCTCTCATGGATCTCTCTGCCTATGATACCAAGATCATCGCACTCCTGCCACAGACTCTGCCTTTCTTGTCTTTGGGAGTCGACCACATTGACCTCACCGCGTGGCGGTGCCGCGGGGTCACCGTCATCGACGTTGGGGACGTGTTCTCTACCAACGACGTCTGGACATTGAGGAGATGTATTCGTCTTCTTAATTTAAGTAAGTTGAGTATATGATGTTAAAGAGATGCGTTCTCCATCCTGTATCGAATAAATATTAGATAAGTCATAGTTGAGACTGACTAACTCAACAAGTTAGAGTTGTATTACAAGATTAAGAGGGTGATTGATAGATTTAATCTTATATTAGGAAAATTTATTTGAAAATCTTATAGACTCGGAGTAGTACACGGAGTAGAAACCTAATCAGTCGTGGAGTCCGGTCCTTGATGTGTAAACAGCCTTTATAATGTGCAGTAGAGTCCTGTAAACAATGTAAGCAAATAAGATTAGATGTAAACTACTTCAACTCAAAGAGCTGGTGGCTCGGTCGGTTTGTCTGTTGTTGTAACATCCCAAATTTTGGTATTTTTATTTAGTTAATAGTGTTTATTTGCAATTTGTGCTTTTTGTGAATTTTCTGGATTTATTTGGATTTTCTAGGATTTATTTGAATTAATTTAAAAATTAAGTATATTGCCTTTTGACCAAAAAACTAATTATAAATAGATAAGTTTAAAATAAAGTTTTGCCAAAAATATTTTATTTGTGTCTAAAATGTCTCAAAGTATTTTTGAGATTTTTCTCGATTTTTATTGGTATTTTTAGTACCCTAAATAAATAAAAGTATTTTCTCTAATTATTTTAAAGCTTAAAACCCAAAATTAGGTTTAATAAAGAATGGGCCGAGCCCATTACTATGCGCTGCTTAGCTTGACCGCTGTCGTCATGACTTCAAACCGCTTGGCGGTTTCTTAGAATCTTCGCCACGGCATCGCTGATCTCCATCGGGCGGCTTTCATCATGCCGCGTCGCCAAGAAAACCCTAGCCGCTGCTCGCCGTCAGATCTCCATCGAACGGCCTTCATCAAGACATGCCGCCGCGTAACCCTAACGCCTCGCTACCGTTGGATGCGATTCATATGCTTGCCATCATCGCGCCGAATCAAACCCTAATCGATCGCCGCCGTTGGTTATCGCGTGCGGTTGAGATCGTATTTGGGCCAGAGTGCTTCGTAGCCATTGATCGCTAATCGAATGGCCGAAGGTCATCGTGTCCGCGCCAAACTCGGAATCGCGCCGCCGTTTCGCTGCCGAACTCGGGATGCGGGTCCGCCTTCCGTACGCGTCACCCGAGGGCTATTTAATGAGTCGACCCGACCCTCGAGGACCCCCGTGAGCTGCCGTATCTTCCAGCCCTAGCTCCGCCGCCAGTAGAGCCTCGGAGCGCCCGCCGTAGCTCGTTGGAGCTCGAGAACCTTTGCCGCGCCATTGCCGCCATTAGACACCTCCTTCCGCCACGTGAGCCCCAGATCCGAACTCGTCGCATCGCGCCGCACCTGCTCCGCCGCTTGGTGGTCACCGGAGAGCGCCGAAACGCCGTCGGCCGGGTCGTCGTCTTCAAGTCCGGCACGGATTATGCCATCGTGCAGCCATCACCGCATTCAAGCACTGCCAGCCGTTGGATCATCGTCGAGCGCATTGGATCGGGCCACATCGTCTTGGGGAACTGTAGACCGCTCGGTTAAGCGGCCACCTTCCGATCGTGGGTGCACAGTCCAGATTGCGCCACGTAGTAGATTGATCGGTGGCCATTGGATCTAGAGCGGTGGTCCAGATCACATCGCAGTCGAGCCAATTAGCGTCAGACGCGTGTCGGGTGACGTCACGCTGGCATCAGCCGGTGCATGGCACAGTGCCGTGGATCTACGGTGGACCGACCCCATGGTGCACCGGATCCACAGCACAGTGCTGTGGGCCACGTGTCACCACTCGGTTGGTCCAGATCAGGGCTGACGTTAGTATGACGCAATAAAGCGGATTTTCTTTTATACAATAATTCGGTTAATAATGGATTTTCCAATTTTCTGAATTTTTAGGAATTTGAATCTTCCGAGAGCTCGTTCTCCCTCATACGAACTCTGATTGAGGTGATTCAAATTTCTAAAAAATTTTAAACTTGAGATCTATCCAATGGTAGTTTTTGTTTGATTTTTAGAGTTCATTTGCTCTCTATTTTGGGTGTTTATTTGCTATTCCTTTTCGATTCGCGTAGACATTGAATTGTGCGAAGCTTCGGAGGAGGAATTAGCAACTAAAGATCAATTTCCTGATCAAGACCAGGAGCTTAACCAACGCAAGTTGTGCTTTGATCATGTTGAACCCATGGTTGCAAAATAGCTAATTTGTTTTAAGATATTGCATATTATTTTATGTGTATAAATGATTTCAATCTAAATTGGGATTTAGGTATCATACCCATTGAATTACACCCTACCTCGTTGATTGTATGCCATGATCCACTTGTCACCTTAGATTGGTTTACTATAGTTGGTTAATAATAAAATCAACATGGGATGGTTAGACCGGTTTAGATTGCTTAGCCTTGCCACGTCATCACATGTACTTGAATCACTGATTATTAATCTTGACTAATGGAATATGGAACAATGATATGAATTTGTGTGTCATGTGTGGTCACACAAAGAGATTGAGTTGTTGTGGCGAGAAGGTCACGCAACGATGTTGATTTGTGGATAGCACGTGGTGCTTGGTAATCAACTGGGTTAATAATCACTTAGATTAAAGCAAGTGGCAAGGGCAAGTGTGCCAGGGCGGGCCCGATGGGCAGACGGTATATGCAAGTCTTGCTTTGATCAACCCTAAGGACTTAACCTTGCGAGCCTTTGACCTGAGTCAATCATGCAACCACATGTCTGTGACGGGGCAGCCTAGCTGACTAATTTGCAATGTCTTAGCTTTAGTACTATCGTGGTGGTGTGAGACCGTGGAGGTAACCACCCTCGCTTGTGGTGGCTCACATGGAGCAGAAGAGGAGGCCTCAGGTGTGGTAACCAGTCCCTCCAGTGTTGAAACCTCAGCGAGTAGTGCTGGGTTAAGGCAGAGTATTGTAAAGGCTTTGTTATGATCATTCGCCTGTGTGGTGCGTGGTTGTATCATGTGGGTAAAGTGCATAACCTCAGCAGAGTGTACAAACTATTCGGATAGCCGTGCTCACGGTATTGAGCAATGCTCGGGAATTACAGTCAAGGGTTAGTTAATTAATTGGACAACAGAATGTGATGGCAGGTTGCCATGTGGATAATGAAACTTGACTTAGGTGGAAACTTGGTTTACTTGAGAATCATTGAATTTATTTATTGTTATTATTTGTTTTGCTGCCTTTTCAATCTATGTAATGTATGTATTCTTAAATGCTGCTTTACCGCAAATAAACCACATAGCCATTCTTTGGAATAAGCCTTGCATATAGCTATGGTAGAAATGCATTCTGTGCACAACTTGTTGAGTGCTTTTGTACTCACCTTTGCTATCACAACAAACAACAGTGGAGGAATCATCGTCGTTATTAGAGGAGGACTTCCAGGTGGATACGATTCACTAGGCCAAGCCTTGTCAGTCGCCTGTGGTGTGCTGATGGGACATCTACATCTTTTGCTATTTTTCGCTGCATTTGTCTTAGTTTATTTTTAGTCTAGCCCATGTGGCTGAATAATGTAAGTGATCATAAGATCATACACTAGTTATATTAAATAAATGAAGTCTTACTACTCTTATCATTGTGTATGATGTGATGCTTACCGATGTTAAGCTGTGTGCACTAGCGTTGATCCTGGGACTAGTGTGGTAAAACACAGTGGATTTGAATTGGTGAATTCGGGTCCTTACAGAGGTGGTATCAAAGCATATTGACCATAGGACTTGGCCCTAGTTAGCATGGTGGTGTCCTAGGAGTGTCCAAAACTATTTTCTAAAGAAAAGCCTAAATTGGATTGAGATAACACTCTTGACTCTTCTTATTCTCCACTTCTTGTCTTTGTTGAATTTTTATTTTCTGAGTGGCCGTTTGAGAATTGAGGATTTATCTACTTCTCTTTTGAATAGATGAGGAGGCTGCAGACGTACGGAGAGCGTGAGGGTGGTTATGCCGCAGAGCTATGGAGAGTGCTCCAAGTATTGGGAGGCTTCA
This sequence comes from Guadua angustifolia, assembly GCA_036346375.1. NCBI lineage: Eukaryota > Viridiplantae > Streptophyta > Magnoliopsida > Poales > Poaceae > Guadua > Guadua angustifolia. The sequence continues at coordinate 1,002,246 of CM070506.1, forward strand.
CCAGGCCGATGTATCGAGGCAGGAGTTGGATCGTCAACGAAGTCACAAGAGGAGTGGTGTGCAAACTTTTAATCTATGCCAGAGACAATGAGAGGGCAAGCCAACCTATCAACATTACTGTGAAGAGGACTACTTGGGAGCTCGGGATTCAGGAGGCTTCACGACTCGCCTTACGGAGGATCTGCCACAACTTCTACCGCAAGCTGGACGACACCGTGTTTCGACTCCACCCCACAGGACGAGCTGGTTGGCATCTACGTGTCGCTCGAGAGGAGGATGCTACTACAGTGCACTTTGCATGATTGGCCGCAGCGCAGGAGGATCACACCTGGGATACAGCTGAGGAATTAAAGATGGCGTATGAGGCTCTCCGAGTTACTGAGGAAGAATTGCATGACACCCAAGTTGCTTTCACCGCAAGGATTATGGAGCTCAAGGAGGCATTACAGGAGGGAGGTCAGGCTGCACCAGCACCGCCAGTCGAGGAAGAGGAAGAAGAGGAACCAGAGGATGTCGAGTCTGAGCCGGAGGAGCAGGAGGTGCATCCAGTGCGAGGCACGGGAACCGATTCAAGGCCATGGCCGGCAAATTTCACCCACCACATGCAGGTCAGCCTCGGCCTGGTGGTTGGAGGAGTGAGAGTCTTAGGGTTAAATTGAGACTCAACTATTGAGTCACGTCAATAAGGTAGTCCTACCATTTGTAATAGACGTTAAGGTTGTGTGCTTAGTTTGGTTCTTAGTGTTTGCTGAGTGTGCAGTATGTGTTGCATAGCCCATAGGCTTTTGCAAGCAACCATACCAAGTTAATTAATAAAGTTGTCTAAGTTTGGGTTTAACCTATTCCCCCGCCTCAGGAAATTCTTATATCTTACCTATGCTACTTCTACCTTTCCTAACCCAAGAAGCAATCAGCAGATGGTGAACACTCGTAGGAACAATGAAGCTTCAGGAAGTGGCCTTCGCCCGAGCAACAACTTCAACGATGGAACGCCACCACCGCTAGCACCGCCAATGGAAATGCAGAACTTGGGAGCTTTTCTAGCAGCGCAGACTCAGCTCATGCAAACTATGATGCAACAGATGCAGAGTATGGCCAGTCAAGCTGCAAGCGGCAACAACGTGCAACAAGGCAACAATGGGCCGCGTCCTCACTCCAAGCTGTCAGACTTCATGAGGACCTGCCCTCCAACATTCTCAGGTAATGCTAATCCTTTGGAGGCCGATGACTGGTTGAGGACCATTGAGAGGAAACTGCACATCACGCAGTGTGAGGGCAATGAGAAGGTGTTATATGCCTCACACCAGCTGGAAGGAACCGCCGCAGAGTGGTGGGAGAACTACTGCGCTGCACATGAAGCCCCACAAGATATTACTTGGGAGGAGTTCTCAGCTGCTTTCCGCCAATATCATGTGCCAGAAGGAATGATGGACCTCAAGAAGGAAGAGTTTAGGGCTTTGAAGCAAGGAAGCCAGTCAGTGGCGGAATACATGAACAAGTTCACCCAGTTGGCACGATATGCACCAGAGGATGTGGCTACAGACAAGGTCAGGCAGTCCCGTTTCTTGAAGGGTTTAAACTCTGGATGCAGGTGGGACTGATCACCCACAACTTCCCTGACTTTCAGGTGTTGGTTAATAAGGCTTTGATTCTTGACGACAAGCGTAAGGAATTGGGTGAGGACCGTAAGCGCAGGATGGCTAGTCAAGTAGGGCGGCCTAATTAGTTCAGATTGAGGATGTCTCCCCAACAGTTTGTCAGAATTTAGCCGCAGTTGCCAGGCAAGACTTCAGTTCCAACCCCTTGCCCCGCTAACCAGGATTTCTAAACGCCAGCGCCAGGAGGCAATGCACCCGCAGGAAGTCAATAGTCTGTTGTCAAGAGATACTACTCTTGCAACGAGCCAGGGCACTTTGCCAATAGGTGTCTGAAGAAGGGAGGAATTACCCCGGTTCGCTTCAATTTGGGCACTACTCCAGCCAAAGCTCCAGTGATAGGAGGAAATCGAGTGCCAGTGCAGGCAGGAGCAACACCTCAGTCGGCAGTGGGCGGGAGGATCAATCACATTACTGCAGATGAAGCTCAAGAGGCATCAGACGTCGTACTGGGTAAGTTCTTGGTTAACTCAGTACCAGCTATAGTTTTATTTGATTCGGGAGCTTCGCATTCGTTTGTTTCTCGGACTTTTGCAATGAAGAATGGATTTGCTGTTAAGAATCTTAAATGTGTGCTTTTAGTCCAAGCCCTAGGATCTGAACTACGGTCTAGCCTTGGGTGTTTGGGAGTTAAGTTGCTTATGAATGGGATAGAGTTCCAAGCAAATCTAATCTTGTTAGATACCCAAACCTTGGATGTCATCTTAGGAATGGATTGGCTGTCCAAGCATAAGGCTGTTTTGGATTGTGGCCAAAGGATGGTATCCCTAGAAAGCCCTAGTGGCAAGAAAGTGGAAGTGCATGCAACTGTAGTTCGTGATGGTCAGCTAATGGTCAATAGTGTAAAGGTTGCTAATCTAGAAGATGTGCCAGTGGTTAGAGATTCTCCAGAAGTATTCCTTGAAGATTTGCCAGGCATGCCGCCAGACCGGGACATCGAGTTTGTCATTGAGTTAGTACCTGGAACAACGCCAATAGCAAAGAGGCCGTATCGGATGCCAACCGATGAGTTAGTTGAGATGAAGAAGCAAATTGAAGAATTGCTTGAGAAAGGTTTCATTCGACCAAGTTCTTCCCCGTGGGGAGCGCCAGTTTTGTTTGTCAGGAAGAAGGATGGAAGTTTAAGGATGTGCATTGATTATCGCAAGACTTAATGAAGTGACGGTCAAGAATAAGTACCCTTGCCTAGGATTGATGATTTGTTTGATCGCTTGAGAGGAGCAGAGTTTTCTAAGATAGATCTCCGATCGTGGTATCATCGACTAAGGATCCGGCGAAGATATTCCAAAGATCGCATTCTCTACCCGTTATGGACATTATGAGTTCACAAATATGTTTTTTGATCGACAAATGTCCCCTGATACTTCATGAATATGATGAATAAGATGTTCATGGAATATTTGGATAAATTTGTAGTTGTCTTTATAGACGATATCCTTGTGTACTCCAAGTCAGAAGAAGAGTATGCAGAGCATTTGAGATTGGCTTTGGAGAAGTTGCGAGAACAGCAGTTGTATGCCAAATTCAATAAGTGTGACTTTTGGAAAGAGAAGGTGGAATTCCTTGGCCATGTAATGACCGCTAAAGGAGTCACTGTGGATCCAAGTAAAGTGGAAGCTGTGTTGCATTGGGAGTAGCGGAAGACAGTTACCCAGATCCGTAGTTTTCTGGGAATGGTGGGATATTACCGTCGGTTCATAGAAGGATTTTTGACGATTGCGAGACCTCTTACGCAATTGTTGAAAAAAGAGAAGAAGTTTGCATGGACGCTAGAGTGCGAGAAGAGTTTTCAGGAGCTAAAGAAGCGGTTAACATCCGCACCTGTGTTAGTATTGCCAGATGTGCAGAGCAGTTTCGACATCTATTGTGATGCCTCAAGGCAGGGTCTTGGTTGTGTGTTAATGCGAGAATGGCAAGGTAGTGGCCTCACGCGCCAAGGCGCTTGAGGCCGCATTGAAGGGAATTATCCAACGCATGATCTAGAGTTAGCTGCCGTAGTGTATGCTTTAAAGATATGGCGTCATTATCTCATTGGGAATAGATGTGAGATATATACAGACCATAAGAGTCTAAAGTATATATTCACCCAGTCAGATCTCAATATGAGGCAGAGAAGATGGTTGGAATTGATTAAAGATTATAATGTTGGAATTCATTACCATCCAGGAAAAGCTAACGTGGTAGCCCTGAGTCGTAAAAGCCACAGTGTAAATGTGATGTTAGCAAGCGATCAACCGAAGCTGTGTGAGGAATTTCAAAGGATGAGATTAGAGGTTGTGCCGCAAGGATTTGTAGCTGCCTTGGAAGTAAAGCCAACCCTAGAGGATCAAATCAGGGATAGGCAGATTAAAGATGAGAAGATCAGCAAGATCAAGTCCAAGAAAGAGGAAGGTTTAGCAGAGGATTTCACAATGGATGAGCAAGGAACCCTGTGGTTCAAAGGTCGAATTTGTGTACCGAATGAGAAAGAGCTTAAGCAGCTGATTCTTGAGGAAGCTCATGATTCTAAGTATTCTATTCATCCGGAAAGTGCCAAAATGTATCAAGACCTTAAAAAGAGATTCTGGTGACCGAGTATGAAGCGTGAAGTAGCAGAGCATGTTGCATTGTGTGATGTGTGCCAAAGGGTAAAGGCGATGCACCAAAAGCCCGCTAGCCTTTTGCAGCCATTAAAGATCCCAGAATGGAAATGGGAAGAAATTGGAATGGATTTCATCACTGGGTTGCTCAAGACTCAGAGAGGCTATGATTCAAAATGGGCCATCATTGATCGGTTGACCAAAGTTGCTCACTTCATCCCAGTGAAGACAACCTATTCAAGGGGATCGATTGGCAGAGTTATACATGTCGAGAATTGTGTGTTTGCATGGTGTGCCCAAGAAGATTGTGTCAGATCGAGGTACCTAATTTACCTCAAGACTTTGGGATAAACTGCATGAAACGATGGGGACTCGTCTAAATTTCAGCACCGCTTATCATCCGCAGACAGATGGCCAGATAGAAAGAGTAAATCAGATTTTAGAGGATACGTTGAGAGCTTGTGCGATATCTTACGCTACATCTTGGGATAAATGCTTGCCATATGCAGAGTTCAGTTATAACAATAGTAATCAGGCTAGTTTGCAGATGTCACCATTTGAGGCCTTAAATGGTCGTGCCTGCCGTACCCCGTTAAATTGGAATGAAACGGGGGAGCGTTAGTGTTTGGGCCTGAGATTCTCAGGGAGGCCGAGGAGCAAGTTGCCATGATAAGGGAAAGACTAAAAGCAGCACAGTCAAGGCAGAAGAGCTATGCTGACAATCGCCGTCATGATTTGAGCTTTGAGCCCAATGATTTTGTGTATCTCAGAGTCACTCCCCTCAAAGGTGTAAAAAGATTTCATGCCAAAGGGAAGCTTGCACCCAGATTTGTTGGATCGTTCAAAATATTTAGCCGTCGAGGAGAGGTTGCGTATCAGTTGGAGTTACCACAGTCATTAGCAGGTGTGCATGATGTGTTCCATGTGTCACAGCTCAAAAAGTGTCTCAGAGTGCCAACAGAGCAGACGCCGTTAGAAGCAATCGAGTTGCAAGAGGACCTGACCTACAAAGAGCAGCCGATCAAGATTCTAGATGTAATGGAGCGTAGGACCAGAAACAAGTTTGTCCGCTTTTGCAGAGTTCAATGGAGCAATCACTCGGAGAGCGAAGCAACCTGGGAGCGTGAAGAGGACTTGAAAGCAGAATTCCCGAACCTGTTCTCAAGATAACCCTGAATCTCGGGGTTGAGATTCTGTTAAGGGGGGCAGGTTTGTAACATCCCAAATTTTGGTATTTTTATTTAGTTAATAGTTTTTATTTGCAATTTGTGCTTTTTGTGAATTTTCTGGATTTATTTGGATTTTTCGGGATTTATTTGAATTATTTTAAAATTAAGTATATTGCCTTTTGACCAAAAAACTAATTATAAATAGATAAGTTTAAAATAAAGTTTTGCCAAAAATATTTTATTTTAGTCCAGAATGTCTCAAAGTATTTTTGAGATTTTTCTGGGATTTTATTGGTATTCTTAGTACCCAAAATAAATAAAAGTATTTTCTCTAATTATTTTAAAGCGAAAATCCGAAAATTCGGTTTTAACAGTAATGGGCCGAGCCCATTATTGTGTGTCCGCGCCGAACTCGGAATCACGCTGCCGTGTCGCCGCCGAACTCGGGATGCGGGTCCGCCTTCCGTACGCGTCACCCGAGGGCTATTTAATGAGCCGACCCGACCCCCGAGGACCCCCGTGAGCTGCCGCATCTTCCAGCCCTAGCACCATCACCAGTAGAGCCTCGGAGCGCCCGCCGTAGCTCGTCGGAGCCCGAGAACCTTCGCCGCGCCATTGCCGCCGTTAGACACCTCCTTCCCCCACGTGAGCCCCAGATCCGTACTTGTCGCATCGCGCCGCACCTGCTCCGCCGCTTAGTGGTCACCGGAGAGCGCGGGAATGCCGTCGGCTGGGTCATCGTCTTCAAGTTCGGCACGGATTGTGCCGCCGTGCTGCCATTGCCGCGTTCAAGCACTGCCAGCCGTTGGATCATCGTCAAGCGCATTGGATCGGGCCACGTCGTCTCGGGGAACAATAGACCGCTAGGGTAAGCGGCCACCTTCCGATCGTGGGCGCACGGTCCAGATTGCGCCACGTAGTAGATTGATCGATGACCGTTGGATCTAGACCGGTGGTCCAGATCAAGCCGCAATCGAGCCAATCAGCGTCGACGCCAGACGGTGACGCCACGCCGCATCACCGTGCTGCAATGTTGTCGGGTCTATTTGCGACCGAGCCCCATGGTGCACCGGATCCACAAAGACAAAGGCCGTACACGCGGTCAAGACTCTGTTGGTCCGACCGTATAAGGCCAAGATGACGCAATAAAGCGGATTTTCTTTTATAAAATAATTCGATTAATAATTGATTTTCCAATTTTCTGAATTTTTAGGAATTTGAGTCTCCCGAGAGCTCATTCTCCCTCATACGAACTCCGATTGAGGTGATTTAAATTTCTAAAAATTTGTAAAATTGAGATCTATCTAGTGGTGGTTTTTCTTTGATTTTTAGAGTTCATTTGCTCTCTATTTTAGGTGTTTATTTGCTATTCCTTTTCGATTCGCGTAGACGTTGAATTGTGCGAGGCTTCAGAGGAGGAATTAGCAACTCAAGATCAATTTCCAGATCAAGACCAGGAGCTTAACCAAGGCAAGTTGTGCTTTGATCATGTTGAACCCATGGTTGCAAAATTGCTAATTTGTTTTACGATATTGCATATTATTTCATGTATATAAATGATTTCAATCTAAATTGGGATTTAGGTATCATACCCATTGAATTACACCCTACCTAGTCGATTGTATGCCATGATCCACTTATCACCTTAGATTGGTTTACTATAGTTGGTTAATAATAAAATCAACATGGGATGGTTAGACCGGATTAGATTGCTTAGCCTTACCACGTCATCACATGTACTTGAATCACTGATTATTAATCTTGACTAATGGAATATGGAACAATGATATGAATTTGTGTGTCATGTGTGGTCACACAAAGAGATTGAGTTGTTGTGGCGAGAAGGTCACGCAACGATGTTGATTGGTGGATAGCACGTGGTGCTTGGTAATCAATTAGGTTAGTAATCACTTAGATTAAAGCAAATGGCAAGGGCAAGTGTGCCAGGGCGGGCCCGATGGGCAGAGGGTATGTGCAAGTCTTGCTTTGATCAACCCTAAGGACTTAACCTTGTGAGCCTTTGACCTGAGTCAATCATGCAATCACATGTCTGTTATGGGGCAGCCTAGCTGACTAATTTGCAATGTCTTAGCTTTAGTACTATCGTGGTGGTGTGAGACCCGGGTGGAGGTTACCAGTCCCCGCATGGGGTGGCTCACATGGCGCAAGAGGGGGGCCCTGGCTGTGGTAACCAGTCTCTCCAGTGTTGAAACCTCAGAGGGTAGTGCTAGGTTAAGGCAGAGCGTTGTAAAGGCTTTGTTATGATCATTCGCCTGTGTGGTGCATGGTTTGTATCGTGTGGGTAAAGTGCATAATCTCTGCAGAGTGTACAAACTATTCAGATAGCCGTGCTCACGGTATTGAGCAATGCTCGAGAATTACAGTCAAGGGTTAGTTAATTAATTGGACAACAGAATGTGATGGCAGATTGCCATGTGGATAATGAAACTTGACTTTGGTGGAAACTTGGTTTACTTGAGAATCATTGAATTTATTTATTGTTATTATTTGTTTTACTGCCTTTTCAATCTATGTAATGTATGTGTTCTTAAATGCTGCTTTACCGCAAATAAACCACATAGCCATTCTTTGGAATAAGCCTTGCATATAGCTATGGTAGAAATGCATTCTGTGCACAACTTGTTGAATGTTTTTGTACTCACCTTTGCCATCACAACAAACAACAGTGGAGGAATCATCACCGTTATTGAAGGAGGACTTCTAGGTGGATACGATTCACTAGGCCAAGCCTTGTCAGTCGCCTGTGGTGTGCTGATGGGACTTCTACGTCTTTTGCTATTTTTCGCTGCATTTGTCTTAGTTTATTTTCAGTCAAGCCAGTGTCACTACCTTGAAAAAGTCATTAGTGGCGGTTCGTAACTGCCATCAGTGACGGTTTTTGAACCGCCACAGATTTAGTGCCACTGATAATCGAGGATTATCAGTGACGGTTCTAGAACCGCCACGATAATATTATTGTGGCGTTTTTGCCAGAACCGTCATCGATAATATAATATCGATTGGTTCTAGCCAAAAACCGCCACAGATAGTACTAGTATCTCGTGGCGGTTTTGGTTAGAACCGCCATCGATATTATGTTATCGACGTTCTAACCAAAACCGCCACGTATACTAGTACTATCTGCGGCGCTTTTTGCTAGAACCGCCATCGAGAGTATATTAGTGACGGTTATAGCCAAAAACCGCCACTGATAATCCCACACACGACAATAAAAATCGGCATTTGTGGCTAGCCTCAGCGGCGCTAGCCATTCCTCCGAGCATAATGAAAATACAGAAAATAATCACATAATAATGTTGTAATCTTCAAAAGATTCAAAGAAGAGATATATCCACAAGAGATATATCACAGCCAATAAAAAGGTGCGACTAATAGACCCATTGAAAACCCCATGAATGGATTAGTTGGTACTTCAAGTTATCATGTATGTCTAGGTTGTTGCATTTGCTAAATAAAACTGTAGTTTCCAAAACCCACCGATATTCAGTTATATTTTTTATGAATACCATAAATCCCAGCAAGTATGTTGGAAAAGATGCAAACAAACAAATCCTTAGGTTCTCCAGCTCCACAAGCAAAGCATCACAGAGTGTACATTTGTCGAGTCTCGAGGAACATGATTTAAGTGAAGCTAACTCCCGAGACAATCTATCTACCTCCTTCTCTAACTCGTAACACCTCGACCTAGCCTTAGCATGAAACTTGCCTAATTTACGTAGAAGGCATCATTTAACTCGTCAGAGGTGGGTACCTCATCCGTGTCATTTGACAGACACTCTGAGTCGCCACTTCAATGGCGCCGGAGCAACCACTATCTCTCCACTCTTGGAACTACGCACAATGGTAGGAGGATGAGTCCTAGCGTGCTCCAAGTAATCAAATCCTAGACCTTGATTGAATCGCTAATCTTGGACCTGGTCTAGAATGAGATTGAGCTTCTTCTTGCCTCCAACAAATTTCTCAAGAGTGCTCATAAGATACCGACACTCTCGGAAAAGTGAAGCGAAGAAGAACAGAGGTGAGAGGAAGAAGAAGAACGAAAGAGAAGAAGAGATACCAAAGACGCCTATTTTTCTCCCTTAGCATGGCTGCCTCAAGCTTGAGGGACTCACAAGAAACGCACGATTCTTCTCTAATCCTATGGACTTGTTCTTCTAATTTCTTCCTAAACTCTGCGTGGACCTTATCCACGCCATCATTAACCCCAACACACAAGAAGCAACCAGTTTGTGATTTAACTAGTAAATCCTTAGCAAGTTGATCACACTTGACATTCAAAGCATCATTGTCAAGTTTTAGTTGCTTACTGACCCTCACATGAGCCGACCGGGTCCTTAGAAGCATGCAATTCAAGTTCATCATTTCTAGCGTAAATCTTCCTAAGGTGACAACCCATGGCATCAATTTCAGCAAGTAGCTTAGGGCAATTATTACAGAAGCATTTGTGTGGGCATGAGAAAACTAGCATCAGCAGAATATCAATAACAATGAGGACTAGCATTCTTTGACTTGATTCTCAAGATCAACAAGCACACTATCATGCAAAGTCCTTAGGTTCTCCACTCCACAAGCAAAGCATCACAGAGTGTACAATTGCCGAGTCTCGGGAGGAACATGATTTAAGTGAAGCTAACTCCCGAGACAATCTATCTACCTCCTTCTCTAACTCGTAACACCTCGACCTAGCCTTAGCATGAAACTTGCCTAATTTACGAAGGCATCATTTAACTCGTCAGAGGTGGGTACCTCATCCGTGTCACAGACAAATGGAGTCGCCACTTCAATGGCGCCGCCATGAAGCACATGCCGAGAAGTCGCCGCCTTTCTTCTCTTCAGGATCATCCTCGCTTGCCGCTTCCATGTCTCCGTGTCGGAGAGGTTGATGTCGCCGAGGGCGGCGAGGACGCGTGGAAGAGCTTTTGTTCTTGGAGAAGTTGCGGTATTTCTTCTCGGCGCCTGCTCACGAACCGGAGGCTTTTGTTGCGGTTCTTGTCGGTGTAGTCGTTTTGCCCAAACCGCCGACGCCGTTTTGCCCTTCTCCTTTTTAAGGTTCCGCTCGAATGTGGTTGGGGCCACCACACTCAAGCAGTGATCATGCCACCTCTCTTCCTCTCTCTCACTCTCTTGTAAATATTGGAAAATTTTTGAGCGACAAGAGCAAGCTCATTTTCCGAAATTGTTCTAGAATTTCATCGCTACGCCGCAAAGAGCGAGAGAGAAAACCGTAGCAAAGTCAAGAGAAAATCAGAAGAGGACCCAATGGGATCGGTGACCAAAGCCATCGATCGAGATTTTCTTCCGAGAGACGACATCAATCTCATGAGTCTTGAGGCGGAATAAAGCCCGCCAAGAGTCGAGTCGACAAATCGCTGGTGTCCTTGATGGTGGTCACCTTCATCTCCCAAACCCAAGGTCGAAAAGCGGTCAAGAAATGCCGAGCATTGTCCGAGTCAGGTATATACAACCGATCGCTCGGAGGTCGCTCAAAATCTAGGTAAACCGACCAAAGCACTCATCGAGACTCTCACCGTAGCGTTGTTCAAATTTGTTGTACTCGCTTGAATCGGTCCTCGCTCACGGTCTTGATTTGAGTGGTGCCTCATGGTAAGCATCGAGGGTTACCCAAATCTCGTGGGCGGAGCGAAGGTGAGAACCGATCATACTCATCGCTACCGAGTCCTGTATGAGAATGTTCTCGCCTTTAGCATTTGCCTCAACGTCGGCCATATTGCGGCCGTGACGTTCTCATCGCAGAACCTCATATGGGAGCTTCACCTTCGCCATATCAGAAGCCCTAGGCAAGTGATGTATGACTCCATCTGGGATTTCCAAAAAGGAAAATCAACACCAGAAAAAATTGGAGGCTTGGTGGAATACTTGTCTGCTCCATGGCTCTCGAGACCGGTCAAAATCTATGGAAGAGCAAAACCAGCTCGATACCAATTGAAGGATCGAGATGGCTAATGAGGGGGGGTGAATGGTCACAACTAAATTTTCCCCAAAATACTCCAACTAAAACCGAGAAAAGATCGCAAGGAAATCGTGAAAACCATAAAAACCGAACGACTAGACAACTATGTGCATCCTAGCTTACATGGATATTATCCATAAAATATGTGAGGGATTTTTCAATCACAATCCTGGTTGTCAAGTGTCCAAAAGAAAGAGGAATCAATTCAAATACTTCTTTTCTAAAAGAGATCAAGCCAAGTCACAAAAGTCTCTTTTAGAAAAGCAAAAGTAGATATTTCCAGAATCTGTCTTTAATTTGAACAGGAGGTTGGTGGGTTTCTGCTGCTCACAAAATTATGAGAAATTTTCTCCCTATGAGAAGATGAGTCATGAAGCTCTCCACCAAAATTTAGATCAAAAAGCCAAGTAGAAAAATCATCATAAATCTATGAACACAGACAGTCAGAAACTTCGGGCAGAAAATTTGGGGCTCGGTGTTCACCTCATAGCACCCAAACAGTGAAACCAGTGGACTCCAAAATTTTTCTACAGATGGGTATAGGAGTCCCGCACAATCTCCAATAAGAATCAGTCAATAAGGATTTTTCTATATTTTTCTAAAAATCAAAGACTAACTGCTGCACGAAGAACAAGTTCTGGACAGAACTGGAACTTGAAAGAAGAGATGATCTCTACTCAATCAAAGAGTGCAAAAGAGATGTAAAACCATATGAACACACTCAAAACATCCAAGATCAGCATTTAGAAGGAGGGGAGGCAAATCCAAATTGCATGAATATAGATTACGTGAAAGTAAATGCGTAATGTAAATGCTGAATTTAAATTGCGTAAAGTAAAGACATAATGTAAATGCGGAATTTAAATTCACAATAATGTAAAGAAATTTCTTTGTATTTCTGGTGGGAAGGTTTACAAAGCCTCACTTCATGTGGGCAAAGCTCAAAGGAGCAACTCAAAACCTTCAAGGGGAGGAGGCCACCCCTCCACCCCTATTTATACAACTCTTGGGTCACCTACCACCCTTGGATGAGTCCTCAACCCTAGGACACTCATCTAAGGGCTAGGATTAACCCTCTCACACAGCCATGCAAGGGCTAACCCAAAACCCACACACATACCGGTTTTCTTGCACGGTTTTAAAGCATACTACCTAGACCCGCTTAACCTATCAACTAGACCGCAATCCGACGGCCCTCATTGATCCACGCGCATCTAGCTAGCATCATCTCCTTTCCTTATCTTCTTGGCTTGCCGGACTCCGCCTCCGGTCATCTTCCGCGATCTCCGACCGTCTCGACCTCCGACGCCTCGCCTAGTCCCGGTCATCCTCCGCCTCACCATGACCTAGCACCGTCGCCCTGCAACCATCAAAGACAAGGAAACACATCACATAGCATTGCCCAACATGATATGCAATAAATCACATACAATTCCAAACATCAAATCCACATTTTGCTCAATGAGCTGCACTACCGCCTCCCGCGTAAACAATCCAAATTACTCCAATTTGAAAATCCATTTCAAATCAAACTAAGCTCAACACTTGTCAATTACTCATCACACACAAGGATAGACCTCCACATGGTCTTTCAAAATATGACATGGTATCACACAAATGCATTGCTTAAAGAGAAAGGAATTAAGCTATTAATATTAAGCATCCAACAAGCAAACCAGTATACGCAACAATAGTTCGACAAACGCATAAGCAACACTAGGTTAACAAAAGCAAATAAACTAGATCCAAGCAAACACACAACCAAACGATAAATCTAAAACTATCCTCTCCCCTTTGGCATCAAGACACCAAAGGTCACTCCGCCGCCTCTCATCGTTGTCGCTGGCCTCCTCGCTATCATCATTGTCCTCGAATCGGGCGATAAGCAGAATCACCTCATCATCGCCAAGAGGAGCGGAGACGGCGGGAAGATCAAAGAGTCTGCGGGTCGATTTAATCAATCAAGGTCAATCGGACTCGACTCGGGACTCGATGAACAAGACAGGTTGAGCTTCCCTTTTATGACATTGAGCTGACGGCGCGTGTCGGTGATCTTCTCATTCACTTGCTTGATCTTCTGGCGGTTCTTGACCCCAAGGCAAAAGATAGCACGAAGCATGGACTTGATAGAACTGCCTGGGGAAGGAGGAGCAACTGGAGACGCTGGCTGTGCAGAAGTAGTCCTTGTCCTGGTAGTGGGCGCTGCGGGAGCAGGAACTGGCTGAGCTAGAGGAGGTGGAGCCTTGATCAATCTGACACGGTAAGGAAGATGGTCCACATCCTTATGAAACCACAAACCCGAGATGCTCTCCACCATACACATCACATAAGGGGCAAATCCACAGCTGCTGCGGGGACTAAGAGAGTTGAGGCGAATCTCCTGCCATATGAAATCAAACACATCAAAAGGTCTAGTCCCTTCGCCAATCCTCAAAAGCAAATTCCTCGAGTAGGAATTGATATTGGTGGCATCTCCCTCCTTGGGCCACAAAGTTTTCCTCAACAACTTGTAAAGAATAGCATAGAATGGCTTTAATCCTTTAGTGGTGCCCAACTTGAAATTCTGAGAATCATCATATAAAGGGGTCAAATCATTAATGCCAAGAAGATCATCGATTGTGCAATTTTGTCCAAGTTGTCCGATCGCCCATGGAGATCCCTAAGCAACAAGAACCTGAATCTTCGAGATGTAATAGTATAACCCATCCACCATGAACCACATGGTGCACTCAAAGATCAAGATCAACATACAAGGTGGCATAAAATTGGGCTATTACCTCATTGTTCCATTTGCACTTGAATGACATAATATTACGCAAGTTGTGGCGGTCACAAGCTGCAATGACTTCATTAAATATCGAATCATCCTCGTCAAGGCCATGTAATCCTACCAATGTATTGCATTTGAGCCACGGGATTCTTCTTCTCCGCAATCACAGAATCATAAAAGTCTTGCTGGAAGTGGTTCCAAAACCTCTTGTCCACATAGTCCTCCTGAAGATACACCAAGGGGTCTTTGCTTCTGTGTTGGCGAACCTCTTTGCCTCTCCCTTGACCAAGGGAGTAATCGATCTTCTTCTTGGGAGTCACACCCATGGGAGTAATGCGTACGGCCGGGTGAATCACCAAGGGACCAATTAACCGACCTTCTCTACGCAGTGCTGCACTCTTTTATGCTCTCAACCTTGGCATGGCAGCCCTTGGATCATTGCCACCTTCCTCTTCTTCAACATCGGGAACACCACCATGCCCGCCACTAGCTTGGCTTGTAGCTGCCTTATGCTTAGACTTACTCCTTTTGCGAATGACCTGGCGCTTCTGTCTTCCAGCGGACGGAGCGAGAGGAGACTCCGGAGGGGAGTCTTGAGGAGGAGAAGCAGCAGCCGTCGAAGAACCACCGGCGGCGAGATCATGCCTTGCTTTCTTCCTACGAGCCGCCAATGTCCATTTTGTCAGACGAGGATTGCACACCGAGAAGGATCCATCCTAAAGGTATTCAAGGGTGGAAACAAGATTAGACTCTAATTATGACCTAGATGAGCAATAGAGAGTTCAAACGAAGTCACAATCTTCTGATAGTCGAAAATATCTTCGGATAGTCCGAAGTTTTCTTGAGATAGTCCAAGTACTTCGGACATTCCGAGGTGACGATTTACAACCCCTAAAATTCCTCAATCTAGACAATAATTCAATAAATCTAAGAGCTAATCACGGAGGATCATCCTAGCAAGGTCTAGAACGATCCAGAGTCCAAGGATTCACAAGATGAATCTGAAGATAACCGCATTTGGAAGATGAAGAACCAACCTTTTGAAGATGAAGAACCGGTTCCCAAGACAAATCTAGGGTACCAAAGTGAAGGAGATGAGTCCCTTGCCCTAGGAAAAGGTCTTGGAGCCCCCAATCAAGAAAATCTCCGGCCAAAACCCTAGATCCGAAAGTGTTAGGCGGAGTAGAAGAGAGAGAAACCAAAATATGGAGTGAGGGAAGAAAAGAGGAAGAGAGAGGGTCAGGCGACTTAAAAGCCCGAGGCCCCATTTCGACAAATTCAACCTTAAGTTCGGATAGTCCGAACAGTTCGGATAGTCCGAATGGAATTTCGGACATTCCGAACTGGTTTCTCAGGTTGGCATTTAAACAAGGACAGAATTGACGCCGGAGCGAGAAATAGATGAGAGGGCCTAATAAGTCACGTCATCAGGTGATCAGTAATGCATACAACCATTCAAACTATGATCACAAGATGATTGACACGATCCGAGGATCAAGAGCCAATGAACACATTAAACTTAGAGAAATGAGGCAAATAAAGTTTTGTAAACCATTTTGCAATCACCAATCAAGTCGTGAGCATATTTCAAGCCAAATTGCGAATCTAGAATATTTAGCCCTCCTCAACTCGCAGAAAATCTCTTTTCATCAAGTGGCTTGGTGAAAATATCAGCTAATTGGTCATTTGTGCTCACATGATGAATATCGATATCGCCTTTGGTGGAATGGTCTCTTAGGAAATGATGGCGGATATCGATATGCTTTGTGCGGGAATGTTGGACGGGGTTGTTGGCAATTTTTATGGCGCTCTCATTGTCACACAAGAGTGGAACATGGTTATAGGTTAGGCCATAATCACTTAGAGTTTGTCTCATCCAAAGCAATTGGGCGCAACAACTCCCGGCGGCTATATATTAAACTTCACTGTGGATAGAGACTCGGAATTTTGTTTCTTAGAGGACCAAGAAACGAGGATCTACCTAGGAATTGACAAGCACCGAGGTACTCTTCCTATCCACCTTACATCCGGCATAATCCGCATCAGAATAGCCGACTAGCACAAATGATGACCCTTTAGGATACCAAAGCCCAAAGTGAGGAGTGTGCACTAAATATCTCAGTTAAAACTTTCAATTTTCAAATTTTAACAAGCTTAGCATGATGGATGAACTTGGACAACTCGAAGCTAGTGATTTTCTTCAAAAGATGTAGCAAGGTGCATTACATGAAGATTGAGTCAATTGCATAATAGACAAAGCTCATAAAACAAAAGAAAGTGCAATCTATATGCAATGCATACACAGATTCCTAAACTCCCCTCAACATGTGAAACAATTTTAAGCACAAATTTGGTTCAACTTGAGTTATTAGCGAATTAGGCAAATGAGAAACTCAAGAACTCAATCGAAGCCAAAAATACGTAAATGAGGAGAGAAAGATTGAGAAGCGCAAACTGGGTGACTATAGAGTATAGAAAAGATAGCAGAGAACACTAGGCTCAAACTCGCCTCATCTTCCCTAATGATCGACAAAGGAAAGCTAACTCTCAAACTCGGCCCAGAGCAAACACAGCACTGCCTACCAGGGGCCCAACACCTACTAGACCTACAAGACTGTGAGTGAGCTCAACCGAGAAGAAGAAGAGAATAGCATCCTAAAGCATAAGATGAGAAGTCCATGCCGAGGCATGCCAAGTCTAGGTGAAGTGAACTCTTAACTCTAGAAAATAAAACCCATAGCACCTGTAACAAGACAAAAGAAGGGAAAAGCGGAAGAAAATATATACATATAATACATAAAGTACAAATCAGCCCCCTCACAATAAGCCGTAAGGGCACACAACTCCAAGCTCACTCGTCAAGGCAACAAACCTAGAGCTATCCAAAGGCTTGGTAAAGATATCGCCAACCGGTGGTCACTTCCACAAACCAAGCACTATGTCTCCTTTCTCCACATGGTCTCTAAGGAAGTGATATCTAATATCAATGTGCTTGGTCCGGAGTGTCTGCTTGGGTTCTTGGCAATGCAAATAGCGTATGTTATCACGTAAAAGTGGAACACTCTCTATCTCTAACCCAAAGTCCCGCAAGGTCGATCTCATCCAGAGCACCGCCACAAAGAATCGGTGCAAAGAACATACTCGGCCTCGGCGTGGATCAGGTAACTCCTGACCGCTTAGATGACCAAGAAACAAGAGAAGTGCCAATGAATTGGCAAGTGCCGAAGTGCTTTTCCTATCTATCCTCTGACCAGCAAAGTCAAGATCGGAAAAGGCTCTAAGGGATAGACAAGAGGAAGAAGAGTACGAGATACAATAATCAATGGTAGCTCAAGGTACTCGAAGATGCGCTTCACCGCCTGGCGATGAGAGACGCGAGGAGAAGCTCGAAGCGAGCGCACATACACACAAAGAAAGTGTATGTCCGCCATGCGAGGCAAGAAGATCTGAGGAGGGAGCCAATCATGCTCAAAACTCCTTTTGATCAACAGCTCACCATCCTCATCGGGCTCGAGGACAGAATGGTGGCCATAGGAGTCATCACGGCTTTCCATCGGACATATCAAACCGTTTTCAGAGGTCCCGAGTGTACTTACCTTGGTGCAGAAAGTACCTCCAGAGTCCGCTTGATTTGAAGGCCAAGAAAGTAGCTCAACTCACCCATCATACTCATCTCAAATTCTGTGCTCATCACCTCGTAAAAATGAGACACAAGAGACTGAGATGAGCCACCAAAGATAATATCGCCCACATAAATCGGACGAGAAGGAGATGAAAATCCTGGTGTCTGATGAATAGAGTTTTGTCTACTATACCCATTTTGAAACCATGACAGAGAAGATAGGACTTAAGCCTCTCATACCAAGCTCTAGGGGCCTGTTTAAGTCCATACAAGGCTTTGGAAAGCTTGTAGACATGGTTCGGGTATTTGGGGCTCTCAAACTCGGAGGTTGCTTGACATACACCTCTTCCTCAATGAAGCCATTGAGAAATGCACTCTTGACATCCATTTGATAAAGCTTGAAGCCTTGGGATGCAGAGAATGCAAGCAGATTCTAATCGCCTAGTCTAGCTACAGGGCAAAGGTCTCCTCAAAGTCAAGACCTCAACTTTGAGTGAAGCCTGTGCAACTAGCCTAGCCTTGTTTGTAACGACAACCCCATCCTCACTGCTTGTTTTTGAACACCCACTTGGTCCCAATGACATTATGACCAGATGGGGTTTCTACAAGCCGCCAAACTTTGTTCCTCTCAAAGTTTTCCAGTTCATGCATAGCATTAATCCATGATTCATCGGATAATGCATGAGTAACATCCTTTGGCTCAAAAGAGGCAACAAAGGCAAGAGTAAAGGCAGAAGAAGATAAGCTGATTTTGAGCGCCAGAACACGCTCAAATAGATCACCAATGATCTGCTCTGTGGATGAGAACGCTGAATGTGACGTGGAGGACCCGAGCGAGTGGCCTCTACCTCTTGAGGAGAAGAGGTAGGAACAGAGCCACTCTCAAGGAGAGTCTCAAGGCAAAGGCTGATCTTCCCGAGGTGCGTAAATGGAAACAGGAGGCACCTCGGTGAAGAGGAGCTGGATCGTGGAGCACCATCATCTCCATCATCCTCATCCTCTACAAAGATGGTCTCGGAGGGATAAGAAGAGCTGAAATATCGGGTCTAGCACAGGCTAGCCTCATCAAAGGTCACGCCACGGTCTCTATGATCCTATTCGCATCACAACCTGCACTTATAGTTACGAGAGGAAGTCGAGTAACCCGTAAAGATACCATCAAGAACGAGACTCAAACTTATCTAGGTTACAGACTTCAAGATAAAACACTTGCAACCAAAACGCGAAAATGAGAAACACTGGGCTTTCGCCCATACCTCAACTCATAAGAAGTGCGATGCAAATGTGCTCTCAAAACACGCGATTAGAAACATGACAAGCAAGAGCTATAGCCTCACCCAAAACTTCCTAGAGTATCAGACTCATCTAGCATCGTCCCGCCATCTCAACCAGAGTCCCGTTCTTCCTTTCCACTATGCCATTCTCACGAGGGGCGAGGAGAAGAGAACCGATGCTCTAAACCCGACTCCACACGTAAACTCTCAAAGTAGGAATTTTGAACTCGGTGCCATTGTCACTGCAGATAGCTCGTAATGCACCCAGGAGCTCAATAGACAACCTACTAACAAGTCCCTGAAGTGAGAAAAGTCTCATCCTTCGAGGCCATGAAAAATACCCAAGAATATCTCAAAAATCATCAACAATGACAAGGACATACCACTTCCTCCTGCCGATTGCAGACTCTAGCCGACCAACAAAGGTCCATGCGTAAAAGCTGTCTGGTGCATCACCATCACTACGGATCGGAGGATGAGAAGCAAGAACTATCTTGCCATGTCGTAGGGAGAGCAAACTAAGTCTTTGACCATCTTGAGTTTGGGCAAACCACTTAATAAGATCGCGGTTGCTAACTCTGGTCAAATGATCAAAACCAATGTGACCAAGTCTCCTATGCCAGAAGGAGAGATCACGGGACTCAGAAGCAATCAAACACCGAAGAAAGTCTCCAGAAGAAACAGAAAAATCAGCACGAAAGACTCTCCCAAATCTAGAAATCCCGCAAACTAATCCTCCTGATGAATCGAGGATTCTACAAGCATTGCTCTTAAAGCTTACCTCGAAAGAGTCATCGATAAGCTGAGAAACAGAAAGCAAATTATATTGCAGCTTACTCACTAAGGCAACGTCCTTAAGAATAAAATTTTCATTAATGCAGACGGTACCTTTAGCAATGACTCTACGAAGAAGCATCCCCAAAAGTGATCAACTCATCAACGGGGCTCGGACTAGGAAGAGAACCAACGAGAATCTCCAAATCATATGGCGAGAACAACCGAGTCAACAATCCAAACATCTCCTTCCCCATCCGATTTAACCCGATCAAGTCGAAGAGAAGACTCAAGATCGATAAAGTGAAGACTTGGGAACCCAATATGAATTACACGACGCCTCAAAGTACCAAACCACAAAAGAAGAAGATCGACTCTAGTGTCTCTCGACGCTCAACTCTAACAAGATCGGAAGAAGCGGTTGTAGTGGAAGATCTAGGAGTCACACCGGTTTGGTTTGGCTTCTTTGTGGTGCAAAGGCCGACCATCCCAACGAGGTCGCCTAAATCTCCTACCGAACGCCTCACGCCCGATATCTACCTCAATGGAAAAATGAGGAATATCAAGAGGACGCGGAAGATCGACCACGAGCAACTCCAGACTAAAACTCGATCAACAAAGATGAAAACCGAGTCACGGACATCGCCCAAAAACAAAGCGACTCTCTAACTCGTTTAGTAGTAGTGTGTGCCTTAGGAGCACTCGAGTCAGGGATGACCCTGAATACCCCTAAGAGCATCAACACGCCACGCCGAAAGTGATCTTGGCGCTACCAAGCAGTAAATCTACTAGGTGACCATCCTTCTTCTGAAGGTGCATGTGTACTTTGCCTTGTTAGAGGCGTATAACAAGAGAAGCATCCTTCGGTCAAGTCCCGTGGACCACACCAAACAGACCTAAACACAAGTGGTGCTCAACCCAGGAGCAACCACTATCTCTCCACTCTTGGAACTACGCACAATGGTAGGAGGATGAGTCCTAGCGTGCTCCAAGTAATCAAATCCTAGACCTTGATTGAATCTCGCTAATCTTGGACCTGGTCTAGAATGAGATTGAGCTTCTTCTTGCCTCCAACAAATTTCTCAAGAGTGCTCATAAGATACTTGACACTCTCGGAAAAGTGAAGCGCAAGAAGAACAGAGGTGAGAGGAAGAAGAAGAACCGTAAAGAGAAGAAGAGATACCAAAGACGCCTATTTTTCTCCTTAGCATGGCTGCCTCAAGCTTGAGGGACTCACAAGAAACGCACGATGCTTCTCTAATCCTATGGACTTGTTCTTCTAATTTCTTCCTAAACTCTGCGTGGACCTTATCCACGCCATCATTAACCCCAACACACAAAGAAGCAACCAGTTTGTGATTTAACTAGTAAATCCTTAGCAAGTTGATCACACTTGACATTCAAAGCATCATTGTCAAGTTTTAGTTGCTTACACCCTCACATGAGTATTTGGGTCCTTAGAAGCATGCAATTCAAGTTCATCATTTCTAGCAGAAATCTTCCTAAGGTGACAACCCATGGCATCAATTTCAGCAAGTAGCTTAGGGCAATTATTACAGGAAGCATTTGTGTGGGCATGAGAAAAACTAGCATCAGCAGGAATATCAATAACAACAGGACTAGCATTCTTTGACTTCAGATTCTCAAGATCAACAAGCACACTATCATGCAAAGTCCTTAGGTTCTCCAGCTCCACAAGCAAAGCATCACAGAGTGTACAGCTGTCAGAGTCTCGGGAGGAACATGATTTAAGTGAAGCTAACTCCCGAGACAATCTATCTACCTCCTTTCTAACTCGTAACACCTCGACCTAGCCTTAGCATGAAACTTGCCTAATTTCTGAAGGCATCATTTAACTCGTCAGAGGTGGGTACCTCATCCGTGTCGCCAGACAAATGGAGTCGCCACTTCAATGGCGCTGCCATGAAGCACATGCCGAGAAGTCGTCGCCGCCTTTCTTCTCTTAGGATCATCCTCGCCTTGTCGCTCCATGTCTCCGTGTTTGAGAGGTTGATGTCGCCGAGGCGGCGAGGACGCTGTGGAAGAGCTTCTTGTTCTTGGAGAAGTTGCGGTACTTCTTCTCGTCTTGCCGGTTCCTAACCGGAGGCTTTTGTTGCGGTTCTTGTCGGTGTAGTCGTTTTGCCCAAACCGACGCCGTTCTTGCCCTTCTCCAACTTAAGTTAAACTCGAATGTGGTTGGGGCCACCACACTCGAAGCGGTGATCATGCCACCTCTCTTCCTCTCTCTCACTCTCTTGTAAATATTGGAAAATTTTGAGCGACAAGAGCAAGATCATTTTCTCGAAATTGTTCTAGAATTTCATCGCTACGCCGCAAAGAGCGAGAGAGAAAAACCGAAGCAAAGTCAAGAGAAAATCCGAAGAGGACCCAATGGGATCGGTGACCAAAGCCATCGATCGAGATTTCGTCTTCCGAGAGACGACATCAATCTCATGAGTCTTGAGGCGGAATAAAGCCCGCCAAGAGTCGAGTCGACAATCGCTGGTGTCCTTGATGGTGGTCACCTTCATCTCCCAAACCCGAAGGTCGAAAGTCACGGTCAAGAAATGCCGAGCATTGTCCGAGTCAGTATATACAACCGATCGCCGGAGGTCGCCAAAATCTTGGTAAACCGACCAAAGCACTCATCGAGACTCTCACCGTAGCGTTGTTCAAATTTGTTGTACTCGCTTGAACTGGTCTGCCTCACGGTCTTGATTTGAGTGGTGCCCTCATGGTAAGCATCGAGGGTTACCCAAATCTAAATGGGAGCGAAGGTGAGAAACCGATCATACTCATCTTGCCGTGAGTCCTCAGATGAGAATGTTCTCGCCTTAGCATTTGCCTCAACGTCACCATATTGCGGCCGTGACGTTCTCATCGTGAGGAACCTCATATGGGAGCTTCACCTTCGCCATATCAGAAGCCCCGGCAATGATGTATGACTCCATCCGGGATTTCCAAAAGGAAAATCAACACCGTAAAAAATTGGAGGCTTGGTGGAATACTTATCATCTCCATGGCTCTCGAGACGGTCAAAATCTATGGAAGAGCAAAACCGCTCGATACCAATTGAAGGATCGAGATGGCGAACAGAGGGGGTGAATGGTCACAACTAAATTTTCCCCAAAATACTCCAACTAAAACCGAGAAAAGATCGCGCAAGGAAATCGTGAAAACCATAAAAACCGGAACGACTAGACAACTATGTGCATCCCTAGCTTACATGGATATTATCCATAAAATATGTGAGGGATTTTTCAATCACAATCCTGGTTGTCAAGTGTCCAAAAGAAAGAGGAATCAATTCAAATACTTCTTTTCTAAAAGAGATCAAGCCAAGTCACAAAAGTCTCTTTTAGAAAAGCAAAAGCAGATATTTCCAGAATCTGTCTTTAATTTGAACAGGAGGTTGGTGGGTTTCTGCTGCTCACAAAATTATGAGAAATTTTCTCCCTATGAGCAGATGAGTCATGAAGCTCTCCACCAAAATTTAGATCAAAAATCCAAGTAGAAAAATCATCATAAATCTATGAACACAGACAGTCAGAAACTTCGGGCAGAAAATTTGGGGCTCGGTTTTCACCTCATAGCACCCAAACGGTGAAACCAGTGGACTCTAAAAGTTTTCTACAGATGGGTATAGGAGTCCCGCACAATCTCCAACAAGAATCACTCAATAAGGATTTTTCTAGATTTTTCTAAAAATCAAAGACTAACTGCTGCACGAAGAACAAGTTCTGGACAGAACTGGAACTTGAAAGAAGAGATGATCTCTACTCAATCAAAGAGTGCAAAAGAGATGTAAAACCATATGAACACACTCAAAACATCCAAGATCAGCATTTAGAAGGAGGGGAGGCAAATCCAAATTGCATGAATATAGATTACGTGAAAGTAAATGCGTAATGTAAATGCTGAATTTAAATTGCGTAAAGTAAAGACATAATGTAAATGCGGAATTTAAATTCACAATAATGTAAAGAAATTTCTTTGTATTTCTGGTGGGAAGGTTTACAAAGCCTCACTTCATGTGAGCAAAGCTCAAAGGAGCAACTCAAAACCTTCAAGGGGAGGATGCCACCCTCCACCCCTATTTATACAACTCTTGGGTCACCTACCACCCTTGGATGAGTCCTCAACCCTAGGACACTCATCTAAGGGCTAGGATTAACCCTCTCACACAGCCATGCAGGGCTAACCCAAAACCCACACACATACCGGTTTTCTTGCACGGTTTTAAAGCATACTACCTAGACCCGCTAACCTATCAACTAGACCGCAATCCAACGGCCCTCATTGATCCACGCGCATCTAGCTAGCATCATCTCCTTTCCTTATCTTCTTGGCTTGCCGGACTCCGCCTCCGGTCATCTTCCGGCGATCTCCCGACCGTCTGGACCTCCGACGCTCCTCGCCTAGTCCCGGTCATCCTCCGCCTCACCATGACCTAGCACCGTCGCCCTGCAACCATCAAAGACAAGGAAACACATCACATAGCATTGCCCAACATGATATGCAATAAATCACATACAATTCCAAACATCAAATCCACATTTTGCTCAATGAGCCGGCACTACCGCCTCCTGGTAGAAACAATCCAAATTACTCCAATTTGAAAATCCATTTCAAATCAAACTAAGCTCAACACTTGTCAATTACTCATCACACACAAGGATAGACCTCCACATGGTCTTTCAAAATATGACATGGTATCACACAAATGCATTGCTTAAAGAGAAAGGAATTAAGCTATTAATATTAAGCATCCAACAAGCAAACCAGTATACGCAACAATAGTTCGACAAACGCATAAGCAACACTAGGTTAACAAAAGCAAATAAACTAGATCCAAGCAAACACACAACCAAACGATAAATCTAAAACCATCCTCTCCCCCTTTGGCATCAAGACACCAAAAGGTCACTCCTCGTCGCCGCTCTCATCGTCGTCGCTGGCCTCCTCGCTATCATCATTGTCCTCTGGAACTGGCGCATAAGCAGAATCACCCTCATCATCGCCAGTAGGAGCGGAGACGGCGGGAAGATCAAAGAGCTACCGGGTCGCCGAATCAACTGTTGCTGAATCAGACTCTGACTCGGACTCAGATGAACAAGACAGGTTGAGCTTCCCTTTTATGACATTGAGCTGACGGCGCGTGTCGGTGATCTTCTCATTCACTTGCTTGATCTTCTGGCGGTTCTTGACCCCAAGGCAAAAGATAGCACGAAGCATGGACTTGATAGAACTGCCTGGGGAAGGAGGAGCAACTGGAGACGCTGGGCCGTGCAGTAGTCCTTGTCTCGTAGTGGGCGCCATGGGAGGCGAACTGGCTGAGCTAGAGGAGGTGGAGCCTTGATCAATCTGACACGGTAAGGAAGATGGTCCACATCCTTATGAAACCACAAACCGAGATGCTCTCCACCATACACATCACATAAGGCAAATCCACAGCTGCTGCGGGGACTAAGAGAGTTGAGGCGAATCTCCTGCCATATGAAATCAAACACATCAAAAGGTCTAGTCCCTTCGCCAATCCTCAAAAGCAAATTCCTCGAGTAGGAATTGATATTGGTGGCATCTCCCTCCTTGGGCCACAAAGTTTTCCTCAACAACTTGTAAAGAATAGCATAGAATGGCTTTAATCCTTTAGTGGTGCCCAACTTGAAATTCTGAGAATCATCATATAAAGGGGTCAAATCATTAATGCCAGCAGCATCAGGATTGTGCAGCTTGTCCAAGTTGTCCCAGTCGCCAGTGGAGATCCCCAAGCAGTCAGCAAACTGAATCTTCGAGACAGAATAGTATAACCCATCCACCATGAACCACATGGTGCACTCAGCATCAGTATCAACATACAAGGTGGCATAAAATTGGGCTATTACCTCATTGTTCCATTTGCACTTGAATGACATAATATTCTGCAAGTTGTGGCGGTCACAAGCTGCAATGACTTCATTAAATACTGAATCATCTGCAAGGCCATGTAATCCCACCAATGTATTGCATTTGAGCCACGGATTCTTCTTCTCCGCAATCACGTAATCATAAAAGTCTTCTGCCGAAGTGGTTCCAAAACCTCTTGTCCACATAGTCCTCCAAGATACACCAAGGGTCTTTGCTACGTGTTGGCGAACCTCTTTGCCTCTCCCTTGACCAAGGGAGTAATCGATCTTCTTCTTGGGAGTCACACCCATGGGAGTAATGCGTACGGCCGGGTGAATCACCAAGGGACCAATTAACCGACCTTCTCTACGCAGTGCTGCACTCTTTTCTGCTCTCAACCTTGGCATGGCAGCCCTTGGATCATTGCCACCTTCCTCTTCTTCAACATCGGGAACACCACCATGCCCGCCACCAGCTTGGCTTGTAGCTGCTTTATGCTTAGACTTACTCCTTTTATGAATGACACTGGCGCTTCGTCTTCCAATGACGGAGGCGAGAGGAGACTCCGGAGGGGAGTCTTGAGGAGGAGAAGCAAAGAATGTCGAAGAACCACCGGCAAGAGATCATGCCTTGCTTTCTTCCTCGAGCAGCGCCAATGTCCATTTTGTCAGGACGAGGATTGCCACCCTGAGAAGGATCCATCCTAAAGGTATTCAAGGGTGGAAACAAGATTAGACTCTAATTATGACCTAGATGAGCAATAGAGAGTTCAAACGAAGTCACAATCTTCGGATAGTCCGAAAATATCTTCGGATAGTCCGAAGTTTTCTTCGGATAGTCCGAAGTACTTCGGACATTCCGAGGTGACAGTTTACAACCCCTAAAATTCCTCAATCTAGACAATAATTCAATAAATCTAAGAGCTAATCACGGAGGATCATCCTAGCAAGGTCTAGAACGATCCAGAGTCCAAGGATTCACAAGATGAATACGAAGATAACCGGCATTTGGAAGATGAAGAACCAACCTTTTGAAGATGAAGAACCGGGTTCCCAAGACAAATCTAGGGTACCAAAGTGAAGGAGATGAGTCCCTTGCCCTAGGAAAAGGTCTTGGAGCCCCCAATCCGCAAAATCTCCGGCCAAAACCCTAGATCCGAGTGTTAGGGCGGAGTAGAAGAGAGAGAAACCGAAAATATGGAGTGAGGGGAAGAAAAGAGGAAGAGAGAGGGTCGGGCGACTTAAAAAGCCCGAGGCCCCACTTCGACAATTCAACCTTAAGTTCGATAGTTCAATAGATTGGATAGTCCAATGGAATTTCGGACATTCCGAACTGGTTTCTCAGGTTGGCATTTAAACAAGGACAGAATTGACGCCGGAGCGAGAAATAGATGAGAGGGCCTAATAAGTCACGTCATCAGGTGATCAGTAATGCATACAACCATTCAAACTATGATCACAAGATGATTGACACGATCCGAGGATCAAGAGCCAATGAACACATTAAACTTAGAGAAATGAGGCAAATAAAGTTTTGTAAACCATTTTGCAATCACCAATCAAGTCGTGAGCATATTTCAAGCCAAATTGCGCGAATCTAGAATATTTAGCCCACTCCTCAACTCGCAAAATCTCTTTTCATCAAGTGGCTTGGTGAAAATATCAGCTAATTGGTCATTTGTGCTCACATGATGAATATCGATATCGCCTTTGGTGGAATGGTCTCTTAGGAAATGATGGCGGATATCGATATGCTTTGTGCGGGAATGTTGGACGGGGTTGTTGGCAATTTTTATGGCGCTCTCATTGTCACACAAGAGTGGAACATGGTTATAGGTTAGGCCATAATCACTTAGAGTTTGTCTCATCCAAAGCAATTGGGCGCAACAACTCCGTGACTATATATTAAACTTACTGTGGATAGGGCTACGGAATTTTGTTTCTTAGAGGACCAAGAAACGAGGGATCTACCTAGGAATTGACAAGTACCCGAGGTACTCTTCCTATCCACCTTACATCCGGCATAATCCGCATCAGAATAGCCGACTAGCACAAATGATGACCCTTTAGGATACCAAAGCCCAAAGTGAGGAGTGTGCACTAAATATCTCAAGATTCTTTTTACGGCCACCATGTGGCACTCTTTAGAGCGGCTTGAAATCTAGCACACATGCACACACTAAGCATAATATCGGCCTAGATGCACAAAGATAAAGTAGAGAACCGATCATCGAGCGATATACCTTTTGGACGCACGGTTTACCTTCTTTGTCGAGGTCTAGATGCCCGTTGGCTTGCATTGGCGTCTTGATTGGCTTCATGCTCTCCATTCAATTTCTTGAGCATGTCCTTGATGTACTTGGTTTGGCACAAGAAGGTTCCTTCCTTGAGTTGTTTAACTTGAAAGCCGAGGAAGAACTTCAATTCGCCCATCATGGACATCTCAAACCTCTTGGTCATGATCCTACTAAATTCCTTGCACAAATGTTCATTAGTAGATCCGAAGATAATGTCATCAACATAGATTTGACACACAAATAAATCATCATCAATATGTTTAGTAAAGAGAGTGGGGTCGGCCTTTCCGACTACAAAACCTTGACCGAGGAGAAAATCGCGAAGACATTCAAACCATGCCCTCGGTGCTTGCTTGAGTCCGTAGAGAGCCTTGTGTAGGAAGTAGACGTGGTCGGGATGATTTGGATCTTCGAAGCCGGGTGGTTGCTCAACGTAGACCATCTCGGAGAGTGGTCCATTTAAGAAGGCGCTTTTCACGTCCATTTGATACAACTTGAAATCATGGTGAGTAGCAAAGGCAAGTAATATTCTAATAGATTCAAGCCTAGCTACGGGAGCATATGTTTCATCGAAATCCAAACCTTCGATTTGCGTGAAGCCTTGAGCAACTAACCGGGCTTTGTTTCTCGTCACTATTCCGTTCTCGTCTTGCTTGTTCCGAAAGACCCATTTGGTTCCAATCACATTTTGCTTAGGCCTTTCGACAAGCTTCCACACTTGGTTCCGTTCGAAATTGTTTAACTCTTCTTGCATGGCCATCACCCAATCCAGATCTTGGAGCGCTTCATCTACCTTAAGTGGTTCAAGAGAAGACACAAAGGAGTAAAATTCACAAAAATTAGCGACACGAGATCTAGTAGATACTCCCTTGTTAATGTCTCCAAGTATGTTGTCGACCGGGTGATCTCTTTGTACACTCTGATGGACTCTTGGATGAGGTACAGTTGCGTTCGTTCTTTGGATGGGACCCTTATCGTCTTGAGTGGCATTCGAGCCGTCTTGAGCTCGCATTGAAGACGAAGGAGTATCATCCGGAGTGTCCATTGTCGCGTCATGAACTCCTTGAGTTGAAGCGCTTGGCATTACATCTTCCTCAAGTGGCCTTATTTCTCCAATTGCTAGTTTCTTGATTGCGTTGCACGGGGGTTCTTCCCTGTCAATCACAACACGATCAACTTGTTCTACCTGAGAACCGTTAGTTTCATCAAATGTCACATCACGCGAAATTTCAACCACACCGGTGATGTTGTTGAAAACTCGGTATGCATAGGCATTTGATCCATATCCAAGTAAGAAACCTTCATCTACTTTAGGAGCAAATTTAGACGACTTAGCTTTCTTGTTGAGGATGTAGCATTTGCTCCCGAAGACTCGGAAATAGGATACATTGGGTTTCTTCCTGTAAGTAGCTCGACGCCGCCTCTTTTCAACAACTTGTGGAGATATAGCGGTTGGAGCCGTGGCATCGCGGTGTTGACGGCCTCCGCCTGAATATGTCGGAGACCTTGTATTAAATCAAGCATCGTGCGCGCCATCTCGATGAGAGTTCGATTCTTCCTCTCGCCACCCCATTCTCGTTGAGGAGAATAAGGAGCCGAGAACTCGTGTTTGATGCCTTCTTCATCGAGATACTCCTCAACACGGTATTCTTGAATTCGTGCCGTTGTCCTCAATTCTCTTGATCTTCACTTCGAACTCATTTTGAGCCCTTCTCATGAATTTCTTCAAGCTTCCTTGGGCTTCGCTTTTGTCATGCAAGAAAAACACCCAAGTAAAGCGAGAAAAATCATCAACGATAACTAAACCATACTTGTTTCCACCAATGCTTATGTAGGCGATCGGGCCGAACAAGTCCATGTGTAGCATCTCCAAGGGTCTCGAGGTGGTCATCACATTCTTCGCAGGATGAGTAGCTCCAACTTGCTTCCCAGCTTGACACGCGCTACACACCCTATCTTTCTCAAAGACAATATTCGTTAGCCCAAGGATGTGATTGCCCTTTATGAGTTTGTGAAGGTTCCTCATACCAACATGGGCAAGCGGCGATGCCATAGCCAACCCATGCTAGACTTAGCCATTAAGCACGTTTCAAGGTTCACTCTATCCGTATTGAAGTCGATGAGATAGAGATTTCCTTTAAACGACCTTAACGCTATTGAACCATCATCCTCTTAATGACATCCACACCCTTATCACTAAATACACAATTGTAGCCCGCTTCACATAATTGCGCAATGCATACAACAAATTGTAGTTTAGTGATTCAACAAGTAAAACATTATTTATATGAAAATCATTGGTAATTAGGATTTTACCTAAACCTCGCCACTTCACCTTTTCCATTATCGCCAAAAATGATGCTTTCACTATTCGATCCATTAGCCTCCAAATGTGCGAACATCGCCTTTCTCCGGTCATATGATGCGTACATCCGCTATCCAAAATCCAACTTGATCCACCGGAGATGTAGGCCTACAAAATGAAATTTAGTTTTTGCTCTTTGGTACCCAAACTTGTTTAGGTCCACGCACGTTAGTAATAAGTGATTTGGGAACCCAAATAGATCGCACATTAGATGAATCTTTGGGTCTACCCCCAATGGGACATGCAACTACACGACCATGGTTAGTTCTCTTAAGTACATATGAGGCAAAGAAAGTAGAATGAGTTTTGTACTTAGAGTTTTCCTTGCTCTTAATAAATTGGATGGGCTTAGTCAACGGAGCAATCACAATATTACTCTTTTTCCCTTTGGGAGGAGTATATCCAAGCCCATACTTCATAGTATTACCTTGACGCTTACCTAGGAACTCCTCTAGTCCCTTACTTGCCTTGTAGGACTTTTGAAGTCCATCTTCAAGCAATCCTTGAGCTTCTCATTCTCATATGCTAATACTTGCAATGTCTTAAGGTTAGTGGCACAAGTATTAACATCTATATTGAAGCATCTAGCACAACCATTGCTAGTAGAGGGTGAAAAAGAATTAGAGCTAATAGATGAGGTAATCGGAGGGCTATTCCTGAGATCAACAAGCTTCAACTCAAGAGCCTTGCAAGCATCTTTCGACTTCGCAAGTTCCTCTTCGAGTGAAGCGTAGGTGATCTCAAGACTAGTCACCTCTGATTTTGTTACATTTAAGTTATTGACCAATTCCTCATTCTTCTCTCTTTCAAAAGATAAGGTCTTCTCTAGCTCACGATTTTTCTCCTTCTCGAGGATGAGTAAATCCTCTTGAGCCTCAAGAGTAGCTTCCTTTTGTTCAACAACTTCCTCTAATTTTTCAATGTCTTTTAAGAGCAAGTTTAATTTGTGAATGTCGAAATTCTTCATGGATTTAAGCACAGTGTTAATATCATCATCATCACTATCACTATCGTGCTCATCTAGACATTCATTAGCAATGGAGGGAGTAGAGTCTTTTGATGATACCTTGTGCCCCTTTGCCATAAGGCACATCGGAGTGTTGTCGTCGTCATCGCTCAAGTTGTCGAAGAGGCTCTTCGACGTTGTTGAGGTGGTAGGCACGGCGATGGCGACGGAGGCAATTCCTCCTTCCTCATCGGAATTTGACTCGGAGTCGGAGTCGGAGTTGGAGTCGGTGTCGGAGTTCCACTCCTTTCCAATGTAGGCACGGCCCTTGCTTTTGTACTTCTTGCTCTTCTCCTTCTCCTTGTCCTTGCCCCGATACTTGTCTTTCTTATGCGGCTTCTCATCTTTATCCTCCTTATGCGGGCACTCAGCAATGAAATGGCCGGTTTCGCCGCATTCATAGCATCTTCTTGTAGAGTGTCTCCCCTTTGATTTTCTTCCATATTTCTTTGATTTACCTTCTTGTTTGAAATTCTTCTTCTTGAAGAACTTGTTGAACCTTCGCACAAATAGGGCCATATCTTCATTTGTCAGCGGACCACAGGACTCTTCACTTGAACTCTCTTCTGCTTGTCGCACTACCTTGACAGCCTTGAGGGCAATGCCTTTCTTTTTGCCAGAATTGAGTTCTTCAACAACCTCAGCTTCCTTCACCATCATCTCGTCCATCATGAGCCGGCCAATGACATCGTGAGGTGTCAAAGTGTCGAAGTTGGGCCGGTCTCGGATCAACTGAACAAGGTTGCGGTTGGTAGGAGTGATCACGCGAAGTATAATCTTCACCACGGCCTTGTCAGAAAGATCAGTGCACCCAAGACCTTTTGCTTGATTTACGAGCACCATCAGGCGGTCAAACATCTTAGTGTATGATTCACCATCTTCCAGGGTGAATCGGCTTAGCTCACCAATAATGAGCTCTATCTTAGATTCTCGAACGCTTGACACTCCTTCATGACTGACTAGGAGTCTATCCCAAATAGCCTTTGCTTCCTCGAGTCCATCAACTCGGTTGAATTCGGAATCACTTAAGGCATTGAATAGGGCATTGACGGCCAAATCATTGAAGTGTTGAGCCTTGTCTTCTTCGGGTGTAAGATTTTCTGGATCATTAGGCTTGAAACCTGTTTGTACAATCTTCCAAATAAACGGGTGAAGTGATCTCAAGTGCATCTTCATCTTATGTTTCCACGCGGCATAGTGAGTGCCATCGAAATGAGGCGCTCGACCGGAAGGCACGGAAACATACGATGAAGAGCTTGAGACGCCGAGGGAATTATAATCAAAAGGAATTGCAACCCCAATACCGTCGCCCGTACCCTTGGTTTGGGTAAGGTCTTCGGTAGACTTCCCTGTTTGCGACATATTGATTCTCCAAGCGGTTAAGCCAAACTAAGGAGATTTGGCTCTGATACCAATTGAAAGGACCGATATGTCGCCTAGAGGGGGGGTGAATAGGCGTTATTTCAAATTTAAATGCGCAACGGAAATTTACTATTCGGATAGTCCGAATGTCTTTTCGGATACTCCGAACTGCTCCTCGCAAGAAAACCCTAAAAAGTAGATCTGAGTTATTTAAGAGGCTAGATTACTACCAAATAAAGTTTCTAAGCTAGGGCAACTTCCAGATTATGAGATCCACCCAATATCTATTGCATGAAGCTACCAAACCCTTGAATCCCCAAAAGATTAGGCTAAGCACAAAAGGGGACAAGTTCAAAACTTACAAACAAGAGAGATGCAGCGATTTTTCTCCGAAGTTCGGATCCTTGAGGGGATCCTACGTCTCCGTTGAGGCGGCACAAAGCCGGGGTCTCTTTCAACCCTAATCCTCTAGGTGTTGCACCAAGCACTCACCTACTTTTCTTTGAATCCTTCCCTTGAGGTGGATTCAACCTTCACAAACTTCCTGGCGTCCCACACGAGCTTGGGGCTCACCAAGCAACTCCTAGCCGCCTAGGAGTCCTCAACCTCCAAGAGTAAAAGATCCGGCAAGAGATTCGCTTGAAGATGAACCAAGTGCTCAAGATGAATCACAACCTATAGAGCCTTCAAACACTCAACTAGATTTCCCCCAAAAGATTTACTAATCAAGAGATCAAGAGGGAAGAACACTAGAGCTCAAGAGTGAGAGGGAGCACAGCTCAAAATGAATTGAATGCACTTCTCAGTTGGTAGGTGGGAGTTGGGGGGTATTTAAAGCCCTCCAA
Organism: Guadua angustifolia; assembly: GCA_036346375.1. Taxonomy (NCBI): domain Eukaryota; kingdom Viridiplantae; phylum Streptophyta; class Magnoliopsida; order Poales; family Poaceae; genus Guadua; species Guadua angustifolia. The sequence continues at coordinate 1,035,841 of CM070506.1, forward strand.
AACTAGCCGTTTTTCTGTTCAGCGAGTCGATTCGGATAGTTCAACCAATGTTCGGATAGTCCGAACAGAACTCTCTCAAGACAACCGAGGACCCCAGCTCGGATAGTCCGAACCTTTCTTCGGACAGTCCGAACACCTCGGATACTCCGAGTGTTCGGATACTCCGAAGAAATCTTCGGACACTCCGAAGATAATGGCACCTATCTAACCGAGGGGTCCAGCTCGGATACTCCGAACTTATGTTCGGACATTCCGAACCAAATAAACATGACCAACCGAGAGGATCAGCCCGGATAGTCCGAAGGTTCATTCGGATACTCCGAAGCTTCCTCAACATTTTCCCTTTTAGACTCTACACTTTGACTCATTTTTCAACTAGGATTCATCTTTGAGCCCAATAGATCATTCTAAAGCTATTTCTTGCCAAATCCCTCTTAATAGTACGGCGATCCTTAAACTCAAATAAAATCTAAAAACCATATACAACCACTGAGTTTAACCGACGCCTTTTTCTTCTCGAATTTGAGGGACCTCTTTCCTTAAGCGACTTTCCCATGAGCGTATCCATCTGTTCACCATACTCAAAATACTCATTAGTCACTTGATCTTGTTGTCATTAATCACCAAAATTATTAAGGGGCCTAGATGCACTTTCAATTATGCCCGTGCAAGGCATGTAAAAACTGTTGTTGGAGAGCCAGTGATTTAGTTCGTGAGCATTTAATTTGTGAGGGGTTTACTGAAGGGTACATAACTTGGTTGAACCATGGAGAACCAAGCTCCAGTTATTTTTCAAATATCCAGCAGCCTGATAGAGTAGAAGTACAAAAGTCAAATGAAGAAGATGACATCTCTGATTTACTTCGAGACTTAGCTGGGGGTTTAGATGACATGGGTGACTTAGAAGGGAATGAAGAGCAGCATGATGAGGATATGGAATCCTTTTATATGTTGGTAGAAGATGCTGGCAAAGAATTGTACCCAGGCTGTAGAAACTTTTCAAAGCTTCGTTTCATCATTAGATTACTGAATATAAAATTTCTTGGAGGGTGGAGTGATAAAAGTTTTGACATGCTACTAGAGTTACTTAAGGATGTTTTACCTGAAGGGTCATTACTTCCTAAAAACTTCAATGCAGCAAAAAATATAGTAAAATGCCTTAGTCTAGGGTACACCAATATCCATGCTTGTGATAATGATTGCGTATTGTTTTGGAAAGAGCATGAAAAGAAAAATGTTTGTCCAAAGTGCAACACTTCAAGGTGGAAATCGTAAAAGAAAAGTCCTAATAGAAAACGTGTGCATAGAGTTCCTATGAAAGTACTTGGCACTTTCCAATAAAGAAAAGGCTTCAAAGGTACTTTATGTCCTCCAAAACAATGGGCGATGCAAGGTGGCATGATGAAGAACATACGAAAGATGGTTTGCTTAGGCATCCAAAGCAGATGCTCCTTTTGGAAGGATTTTGACTCTACATATCCGAGTTTGCCTCAGATAGTCGAAATCTTAGACTTGCTGTGGCTAGTGATGGCTTTAGTCCTTTTAGGACCTACAATTCAACTTATAGCATTTGGCCCGTTATTTTGATTCCATACAATCTGCCACCTTGGAAGTGTATGAAGCAAACAAATTTTATCCTCTCTCTAGTAATTCCTGGTCCTAAGGCACCGGGGGCTGATATGGATGTTTATCTTGAGCCACTTGTCAATGATATGATAGATATGTTTGTTGATGGTGTTAGGACATATGATGCTTCTAAGGATGAGTGCTTCCAATTGCGTGCTGCCATATTATGCAGCATCTCAGATCTTCCCGGTCTAGGCTATTTGCATGCGCTTGTTACCTCTGGTAAAGTTGCTTGTTGGATTGCCACTCACATGAATGTTCTCTCCAACTAAAAAGGGAGGCAAGTATGTCATCATGTGCCATCGAGATTCTTAGATGACAATCACATAATTAGGTCTCACATGTAACTATTTGATGGTCTTGAGGAGCATAGGTTAAAGACCTACTCCACTTAGTGGAGAGGAAATTTTGGAGCTTACAAAGAAACATGGACACAACTTTTGGAAAGGATCCAACTACAAAGAAGCCAGCAAACCCGCTGACGTGGGGGTAGAAATGAGGCACCACTTTCTTGGAAAAGGAAATCTATCTGGTTTAAGTTACCATATTGGAAGGATCTATTACTTAGACATAATTTCGATGTTATGCACATTGAGAAAGAAAAATGTATGTGATAACATTGTTAATACACTTTTGAACATTGATGGCAAATCAAAGGATAATTTAAATGCTTGCTTGGACATAAAAAACCTTGGCATTAGACACGATCTTCATCCCGTCGATGTGGAATTGGTTCTGTATATATTGCATATTTAATTTGTACCATATTTAATCTGGAGTGATATTGCTGAAGGTTCAATTTATTATTTATCCGCTGATCATCGATTCGATGCCGAGAAAGAGGAGTAAGATTGTTTTCTCCCGACATATTGCCCTTCCTTTTCTCACAAGACAAACACTTATCTGTTATGACTTGATTTTGATGTGCGGGGTTGATCGAGTAATGTAATCTGGAGGTGATGTTGGAAGGCTAAATGTTGTCGATTGGTGCCGAGGTTTGAAATCTACTTATTTTTTGTCATTCAAGTTAATTTTCTTCACGTTGAGGTTCAATTTGGTCATTCTTATTTCTTTAAATGTCTCTGCACACATCTATATAAAGGAGTAGGGCACCTGATATGAGATTTTGGAAGATAAGTGAGCAAATGGGCACTAAAGACCACATCATTCATTGCATTGGCAGATTCGCATGAGTACATGCCTCCAGAAGCAAATGTGCACTAAAGACCACAACATTCATTGCAAATGGGACTTGTTCTGTTTTGAATTATATTTTGTCTACTCAAGTTCAAGTTTTGGTCTTCTGTGTCAGGTAATGGTTGAAGGAATTGGGGTCTTGGTGTCGTTCTTGATCAAGATTTTGCACGTAGTGGGTTTATGCACTCTTCGCTTTATCTTTTGCTACTTAAAACTTATAAGTTCAAGTGTTCGATAAGAGTTGCGCCGATGTCTGTCTTAAGAGCACTTGCGGTGGTGGTGGTTATTGTTCGGTAATTGATTGCTTCATCTCATGCAGAATTCTTTTTTTTCATCGTTGAACTTTGCATTAATGTTTGTTCTTCCTCCTTGTACAAAGTTGCGATCAATTTGTTATCGCAAATGCAGATTATGTTGTTGACTCTCTTTGCAGACAATTGCGTCACTTGGACCTCAACCCCCATGTCCCCGACATTCTTGCTTCCATCTTTGTCTTATATCGGTCTTTGTGATTCTCAATTAGGACTAGGTGAGTACATTGAAGGTTTTTTTCAGCCGACCTTGAAATATGGTCGAGAAATATTCACCCCTGTTGAAGCCCACCTTTTCCTAATTCCATTGTAATTAGCATCTAAAGAAATTCTTTGAAACAGCTATGATTCATCAAGAAGACATCTTGGTGATCAGACAATGTACATAATCTTGCTAACAAGAATATATGTTTCTCCATTACGCCTTGTGGCTTTTGTTATTAATTGTCACAACTTTTTTGGTGCACCAATTGGAAGAAAGAGATTGTATTTTGTTAATATGTAGATGCTAGACTTGACTCACTTGGAGTTGGGAAAAAGTCCATCGATGTACCAATTGGATGAAATAAATTGTATATTTTGTTAATATATGTAATGCGTCCGGACAAGAAAAATGTATGTTTATCAAACCCCGTATGTCATGTGTGCTGTGATTGTGTATGTATATGGTGATTGTGTATCAACTTAACTTATGTGATTTGTAACTTAACTATTTGAACTGTGATTGTGTATGTATATGGTTATATATGTGAGTGGCACTATTTACATGTACAAGTGTGTATGTCAATTCAATGGTGGATAATTAATGTGGAATTGGTTCTGTATATATTGCATATTTAATTAATTTGTATGTCATGTGTCTTTGGCACTTTTGTCGACACAAAACTGGTGTAGAAAACCAGCTTTGGTCTATGAGGGGAAAAATGATTCGCCAACAAGTAAAGTGTCGGCAATTCATATTAACTGTCGGCAAAGATAGAACTGTTGGCAAAAAACCAACTGTCGGCAAAGATTGGAACTGTTGGCAAAACTTAGATCTTTGCCATCAATTTATCTGTCGGCAAAGCTATCATCTGTCGGTAAAGCCTAAGCCGACTGCTTCTACAGCTACTGTTTATTTACCGTTGGCTAAACTTTTGTTGACAGTTTTTGGGTTGGAAAAGATGCCTTTTGCCGACTGTACCATGTGTTGGCAAAAGTGTGGCATGGTGTAGTGTAAGGAGTACTTTCAAGATTGCAGGTAAGGAGTACTTTCAAGGTTTCTTGCGTAAAATTATCTACAGGTTTCTTTTCTTCACTACATGGGCTCTTTCACTTAGTATCTCGGCACCCTAATGGATGGTGATGACTGGTATATGTTGAGAGGAAGAGAAGCTATGTACAAATGATGGATATGTACTAGGGTTAGATATGTAGCCACTTATCCAACAACAGTAGAAGAGTAGTAATTTCAGTCAATACATACTCATCACACCAAACTGAAAACTTCTAAAGCTTAGTAACAAGTTATAAGGACATGCCTTTTACCTCAAAGAGAGAATTATTTATTGTGCTCTCAGACTTAGGGTATGGATGAAGATAAGAATCTTCACCTCAATCACAAATGGACTAACAATTTATTCAATGGATTAGGCCTTGAACTCTTACCACCTTAAAATACACAATAAAGAATTCTACTGTCAAGGAATATACACAGTTCAGTTTATAACAAAAGTTTAAAGCTTGCTAACCAAACAGGGCAGTATTTTCAGATCAGCAAGTGAATGCAAATTCCACCAGTCAACTACTGTTATTAGCCTACAATTGGTGATTGATTCAGCAAGCAAGAGCTAGCAAAATATGAATTGCTGACATAGAACGAAATAAGCAATAACAGGTTATCAGTCATGTATAATTTGGACAGTTAAACAAGCAATTCTTTCTAGCATTCAGGACTATAGTTCAAGGTCTAAACCATAGGGATAAATGTTCTGATCATTCCTATACCCAAGTTCATCATAGAGCACACCAATCTTAGACCCAAGGGCAACAAGGCAGCAATCTAAAATACTTACAGAAGAGCAGCACTCAAAGCTCAATGGAAGCATAATTGATGTAGCAATAAGAATACCGGCAATTCGAATACTAATATATAAATATGAGATAATCAAATCATGGAATTAATGGTCAAATCATTTTTAACCGAATAATCAAATCATGGAAGTTGTTTTTCTTTCTTTAGTTTTCTTTTCTTTCATAAAAAGTCACATATTTAGATTACTGCTGATTTTTTACGGGCACATACATTCTCTTCTTATCCTCTTGTACATATACTCTCATAAAGTTATTAATATAATTTACATACAAGAGGGTGCTCCCTCTTGTTTTCCTAAAAACAGTTAGCACGTAACAACTCTGATACTAATGAAGAACAATATCCTGAATCATGACAAATCCTAGCAATGTATCTCTAGTCATGTTACAAATCAGCTTAGAACCTAAACCTTCTGATGCAGAAATCCTTATTTCATTCCTAATATCCTCCCAGGATACGTACTATTAACTCAATGGTCATCACGAAAGAATATGCAAGATTTATGGTGCAATTACTACATCTAAACCTTGTGACTTGGTTGAGAACTCATCTTTCGGTATTAGAAATGTAGTGCGGTACTGAACAAGGGAACAGACCATGATTCTGCATTTAAAAATAAGATTGATTTTTTTGAAATCACTGAATGATTCTGTGATTAAAATCTAGGATCACACAACCAAATGAAGGGATCTTCCTAGCATTTTGAAAGTCCCTCTGCCAATTTTTATAAGGCACACATACATTTCAGAAGTTGAACTTCGTAATTTGTTACCAACAATTAGTCTAACAATATATAGGTTTAGTGAAACAATTAATAACAAAATATATATAGAGGGTCAGAGGTGACACTAAATGTCTAAACCTAGAATTCCAGTGTGAACCAGTTCTATATGATTTAACCACAAAAAAATAAGAACAGGTCTCCGTATAAATAACCCCACGGACAATCTCAAGAAATTCTTCAAACAACTTCAACCACCAATTCAAGGGAACAAACATGAACCAGTAAACAAGGTGCAATCTGATGTTGAATCGCATTTGTAAGTTATTACCGAGGCTGTAGTGGCGGCGTTGAACCAGAGGTTGTGGAGTGGCGGCGCGGGCATGGCTTTGGAGTGGCGGCGGCACGGCTTGGAGACGGGACCACGGACAACGTTGCCACGGCTTGGAGTGGCGGCGCGGTGGCTTCGTGCGGGCGATGCGGCGGCTTTGTGCGGGCGTTGTGGCGGCTTCGTGCAGGAGGGCAGGAGGCGACGAAATTTCGAAAGTGTAGAAGGCGGGCTTAGGTTTAGCATATATAGAGGGAGTATCTGTGGCGGTTAATAATAATAACCGTCACAGATAATATTTATCTGTGGCGGTTAATAATAATAACCATCACAGATAACTATTATCTGTGACGGTTTTTATTATTAACCGCCACAGATACAGTCTACCCCGCCATAGATACAGATGACAATCATAATAATACCTCCGGTCCAACTCTAAATACTCCAAGAAGTATATGTCAGTGATCTTAATCTTGGCTACAAGATCTTAAGAGCATGATACAAAAAGGAAATTACAACCATGTTGCATATGACAATACATAATTTTTTCTTCCATACATTAATACATATGAAGCATGTATAACATAAGTCCTACAAGCAAATATATAACATATATCCTGGTTTGGTCATCTTCAAGGGCTCCATTCAACACCTTTTTTCGAAATCTGCGATATAAAAATTGAGAAATTCAGCAAAAATCAGAAACTTTTTCCACAAGCCAAATAGAGCCTTCTTTTACCTGAAAAGTGTCTTTCTTTCCCTCTATTGAGTGCAATTCTTCTTCTATGAACAGTGTCCAAAGTCATTTAAATGTTTATATCCTAGAGCACATGAAAAATGAGTAAATAGAATTATTCAAGCTACTACATTTCCTCAGTAGCCATAGAAACCTGAATTCAATTGAACAAGAGTCCACCATCGCGTCATCGAGATTTCAAAGTTTCGAAGTTTTCTCATCAAAATCATGCATATTTATTTCCTATTAATTCCACATAAATGTACATTTCTTACATCAAATTTCCATTACTTCATATAAATGGCGACATGTTGCCATTACTCCTAGCTAATTATTTTCTTTCACAATTTGGCCTTCGTTGTGATCATCGCGATGATAGGTAACTTCTTCAGTGGTTTCTTCCTCGGGCCTGATGCTGTCGCCTACGAAAGGAGGCAACTCATCAAACTGGTTGTACTCTTCCTCATCCACGACATTCTCAACTCCAACGATCCTTCTTTTCCTTGCGTAACTACATGGCGCTTCTTATTTGTTGGGTCGATTATGTAGAATACTTGTGCTACTTGATTCGCAAGTACGAATGGTTCGTCTCTATATCTGACTTGTTAGATATCCACAGTAGTAAAGCTGTACTTGTCCACCTTAACACCCTTCGGGAGTTGTACCCAATGACATCGAAACACCGGATCTTGAAAATGCGAGTACTGACTCCCAAATCTCCTCTATGAACCCGTAGTAGTTGCTCTTCAGATCGCTTTGTGTTGTCGAGGCATCTATCTGAACCACTGTTTTGGTAAGTGTTCTTGCTATCCTGAGCTCTCGTGTAAAATGTATATCCATTGATGTCATATCCTTGCCATGTCGTGATTGTACCTGAAAGCCCTTTTGCCAACCACCTCAATGTAACACTCGTTTCTTCACCAGACATGTGCTCCCTGAACCAATGACTGAACAAACGATTGTGCTCTTTTGTTATCCAAAGCTATGACTGTCCTCGGTTTTCCCTCCTTAGCTTACCCTTGTGTATATCCATATACGGGTACACATCAACTGACTGTTGTAATACTGTGAAATGGGCTTGTTCGAACAAAATATTACCGTAAGAATTTGTAGATTTCTTTCCTATTACACCTTTCCCACCTAGCCTACCCTCATGGCAAGATACAAGCACTCCTACCGGTTCGACCTCTTCCATGTAATCGACACAGAACTCAATAACCTCCTCAATTGCATAACCTTCTACAATGGAGCCTTCCTACGAGATCGATTAGTATATATTTCTTCGAACACCCATATACCTTTCAAATGGGTACATCCGATGCGTAAATCTGGGCCACAAATATTTATCTCATTGACAAGGTGAACAATGAGATGAACCATGATTTCAAAAAATGATGGGGGAAAATACATCTCCAGCTGGCACAGAGTCTTTACCACATCAGCCTGAAGTTCATAAAGTCCAACGGGATCGATGACCTTCTGTGAAATCGCGTTGAAGAAGGAACACAATCTCGTGATTGCCTCTCGGACCTTGTCAGGCAAAATACCTCTAATTGCAATAGAGAGCATTTGTGTCATCATCACATGACAATCATGAGACTTCATGCCAGTTAACTTCAAATCTTTCATCGATACCAGTTTCTTGATGTTTGTGAAGTAACCGGACGGAACTTTCACACCATGCAAGCATTTGCAGAGTTCTGTTTTCTCTTTCTTGCTCAAAGTGTAGCAAGCTAGGGGAAGGTAAAGCCGGCCTTTCCCAGTGTCTTGAGGATGTAGTTTGGCTCTGATTTTCATGTCTTCTAGATCCTTTCGTGTCTTCAGTCCATCCATTGTTTTGCTAGGAATATTCAGTAAAAGACCAACCACGCTATCACATACATTCTTCTCTACATGCATGACGTCGATGCAGTGTCGAACTTCCAAGTCCTTCTAGTAGGGCAAGTCCCAAAAGATGGATCTCTTCTTCCACGTAGTCTTCTCAGTATGGTACCGCGATGTATTACCAGTACTCCCCTTTCCATGTACAACATTAAGATCCCTAACCATATCATACACCTCTTCCCTATGAAGACGCCTTGGAGCTAAACCGTCCTCCTTTGTCCCGTCGAATTGTTTCTTCATCTTGCGGTACGGATGATTCCTGCGAAGGAACCGCCGGTGATGTATGTATACTGTTTTCCTCGAGTTGTTGAGCCACACACTAGCGGTTTCATCCAGGCACTGGGGGTATGCATTGGCTCCTTTTATAGTATGGCCGGACAGGTTACCAAGCGCAGGAAAATCATTGATGGTGTAGAACAACAATGCGCGTAGAGTGAAGTACTCTCGTTTGTACTCGTCCTATACCTGTACACCTTCGTTCCACAGTATCACAAGATCTTCCACCAATGGTTGTAGGTATACATCAATATCGTTGCCAGGTTGTCTCGGCTCTTGGATAAGCAAGGACATCATAATGTACTTTCGCTTCATGCACAACCAGGGTGGAAGGTTGTATATACACATAGTCACGGGCCAAGTGCTATGAATGCTGCTCATGTTACCGAAAGGATTCATTCCATCCGTACTCAAGCCAAACCTTACATTCCTCAGTTCATTTCCGAAGTTCTCCCTAAAGAGTCTATCGATGGTTCTCCATCGCGTAATCAGGGTGTCTCGATTTTCCATCCCTCTTACGGTCTTCCGAGTGCCATCGCATCAATTTGGCGTCCTTTTTGTTTCCAAATAAACGCTTCAAACGAGGTATTACTAGCAAATACCACACTACTTTAGCGGAAGTTCCTTTCTTCACCTCGATAACTTCGCTGTCATCGCTCTTACGCTTGTATCGCGATGCTTTGCACACCGGACATACATGAATGTCTGCATAGTCTTTGCGATAGAGTATACAGTCGTTTGGACAAGCATGTATTCTTTCTACTTCCAATCCCAAGGGACATACAACCTTCTTAGCTAGATACATGGTTTTAGGCAACACGTTTCCCTTAGGCAGTATGTCCGCTAAGAGATGTAACAACGCCGTGAAACTCTTGTCGGACCAACTATTGCCTGCCTTCAATTTCAGCAGCAAGAGCACCGTATGCAACTTTGTGTATTCCTCCTTACAACCCGGGAACAAAGATTTCTCCGAATCCTCCATCAAACCCTTGAATTGATTAAATTCTCTCTGACTACTGTAGTTCTCTTCTGTATCGCGCAACATTTGAGCCAGATTATTGTCGTCATCGACGACCAACCTATCCTCATCGGATCCATAACTGATATCATCTGCCACATTGCCGGCTCCGTCGTCGTCGATGTTATCACATTGAAGTATGATCTCCTCTTCACCGTGTCTTGTCCAACTTGTATAGTCAGGTACAAAACCCCTCCGGATCAAGTGCAAATGGATATGGTTTTTGTTCGAAAACATCTTCTCATTCTTGCAATCAATGCATAGACGATTGTATGTATTCGTCTTCTTTTGCAAGTCGTTCTCCTCGTGCCCTTAGAAAAACAGATACACCGTCGATATATTCTTGGTCGCAAAGGTTCGTGATCGTACATCCATCTCCGGTCCATCTACAGTTCATTAATTTAAGCAATTTTAATATCCAAAATCTTAATTAAATAAATTGTTATTCCAATATTCAACAATATCCACTAACGGGACAACATTAATGCTAAGTAAATGTTGCAAACTTAATGAATTAATTTTAATATATACTCATATGTAACCAAAAATTATATATATCCTCAAGAAGATCAACATAATAAATTCCTCATCTCAAAATTTCATGATCACCCAACTACCATATTAACTAAAATTAATTTATCATTCACACCCAACAATCTTAATTACATAAATTGGGTTTATATGCTTCATAAAAATTCACTAACAATACCCACTAATGGAGCAAAATGTATATGCACGCGCTAAAGAAAAAAATTAATGGTAACTAAGAAAAAAATATTAACTACGTAATTTTTATACATACTCGTACCTAGCTAAACTTAAATATATCCTCCGGAAGAGCAACATAATAAATTCCTCATCTCAAAATACAAGGCAATTAACTTCATGATCACCCATCTATCATATTAACTATAATTTATTTTTCATTAATATCCAATAATCGTAATTACATAAATTTGATATATGCTTGACAAAAAATTTATCATCTAAATAAGGTAGACAACTTAATCTAATACAGACAAGGTAATAAATTCATCATCTACAAATTGCTAGGTAAATAAAAACAAACTAAATGTAGACCTTGCATCTAAACCTTAATTAAGTTAGTAATAAACCTTTAATTGCAATTTTACAGTACAAATGAAGAGAGGAGACATATTTTACACACCTTAGAACAATTTTAGGAAGTAAAAGCACAAGATCTTGGCCAAACGAAATCTGAAATCAAAAAGCTACTTTTTCTTCTCGGGGAGGAAGATGACCAGCAACAGGCAACGGGGGTTATTTATAGGAAACATTATTTGTGGCGGTTTTAAATTAAAATGGCCACAGATAATTGTATCAGTGGCGGTTCCAAAGACAAGCCGCCACAGATAATTAATTATTTGTGGCGGTTCCAGAAACAAACCGCCACAGATAGTCCCGGCGATATCAGTAGCGGTTCCAAAGAAGAACCGCCACAGATAAAAGATTATCTGTGGCGGTTCCAGCTAATAACCGCCACAGCTGGAACCGCCACAAATAGTTTTGTCGTTATCAGTGGCGGTTCCAAATAAGAACCACCACAGATAATATATTATCTGTAGTGGTTCCAACCAAAAACCGCCAGAAATGGTCCTCCCGCCAATTTCCATTTAGAACCGCCACTGATAATGTATTTGTGATGGTTCCAAAAGAACCGTCCACAAATAGGGCATCACCTATGTGCTGTTTTGTAGTAGTGTGTGGTTGAGTAATGTAAGTGATCATAAGATCATACACTAGTTATATTAAGTAAATGAAGTCTTACTATTTTTATCGTTGTGTATGATGTGATGCTTACCGATGTTAAGCTGTGTGCACTAGCGTTGATCCTCGAACTAGTGTGGTAAAACACAGTGAATTCGAATTGATGAATTCGGGTCCTTACAGTTGTTCTTGAGACAAGATTTTTAGGTTTTTCTTTTATTTTCAAACAGGCGTCATCGGCGGCGCCGGCCTGGACGTTTGGCCAGCCCCTGCAGCACTGCGCAATTGTTAGTGATCGGCTATTTTACAGAAAAGCCCTTGTATTTTTTGAAATTACCCGCAAGTCCTCGTTTATGGAAAATAAATCCTTTCGAACGTAAAAAATTATAGAAAAGCTCAACGACATGTAAAGTTTGAATCTGTATCACGCCATCTTAATCACATTGCATTACAGCGCACGGTCACTCGCCTAGTTAAAAGTCGATCGGCACCGGTACGTACAGGTGTCCACGTATACATGCCAGCCATGCAACAGTGCAATTGCACGAAAAGATGCAATGGATTTATTGTCTGGGAATCCCAATAATTTCTTGTCGCCTACCAGACTCAAAACAACGTGTAGCAACTGCTATGGATGCAAAGCTGTGGCCAGGGAACCAACAGGCGTAGGGCGTACGGCCGAGCTAAATAACTGTTTTTATTTATTGAACTATAAAATAGTTGTACTCGGTGGCTATAGTTTTTTATATTGCTTGGTAAATTAGCTGTATAGCTGTAGCTTTTGAAGGGCAATCGAGCGAGGAGACAGCAACTGAGTGAAGCATAGCAGCAGCCGAGCGGGGAGGTGACGTGAAGGCGTCGAGATGGGGCGACAGAGGTCATGGAGAGAGACAGAGCGAGCGGGAAGGAGGTCAAGTGAAACCACAACTGAAAAGCTCCTCGCTAACGGCTACGGTTTTTTGTGAATGCTTTTACTGTGGTTTAGTTTCTCAGTTGCTTTGCAGCTATACTGTTGTGGAGGGGGAGTTTTTGCCTAAAACTGAAGCATGTATACATCAACTTTATCTTATATGGAAGAGTGAAACAGAGGAGATAGAAGAGAGATAACTCTTATTTAGTAGCCAACATCGTATGTGAATATAGGTGCTATCGCTGTCTAAAAGCCGGTTGGTACAAGCTGGTTTTTATTGCATACTAGCTTTATTGCTTGGTCTAGAGATAACTTGTAGAGATTATTATTGTATAAACTGATTTTATTATTTACTTTAAATGATATAGATAAGAGATAAAGTGAATAATAGATTTTATTATTATATTTAATCGGAGAGACTTATTGGATAGATAGGGACTACGACAGTCCCTTCGGATGGCCATGTATCGTCAGTTCCTCATTCGTCCAACACACGTCATGCCTTGCATGGGTGGGGATGCTGAGCCACCGTAGTAAGCCAATTCGAACGTCGACGTTGATGATGCGTGTTAAGGCTATTTTCTGTGGCAAGTTTTATTTTATAATTTTTAGAAATGCTATATTATTTAAAGAGATTTAGATTGATAATGAAATAAGGTCTTCTAATGCATAATTTCATTTTGCGGTTTCATAGACTAGCTATAACATTTAGGCCCTGTTTGGAAGCATAGTTTTTCAAAACTATGATTTTGATATACTATGGTTTGCAATTGTTTTGTCATGAATACCATGGTTTTACTAAACCCTTTTGAAACCATGGTATTCTTTGGAATTACCAACTGTTTGGATGCAACATCACAAACCATGGTATTTGAGTGGAAATAGACAAGAAGCTAGTCAAAATCATGAAAACTTTGGGTTGGAGTGGAGTTTCAAATACTCCAAAAATACCATGATATCTACCAAACCATAGTTTTTAATACAGAGTTTTTAGTATGGTATCCAAACACCTTATGGTATAAAATACCATGGTATTCTTAGAAACCATGGTATTACCTAGAAACTATGAAAATACATTACTTCCAAACAGGGCCTTAATTGTTGCATGGTGTTGTGATCAAATGTTATATTTGATGCATTTTCATTCGGTTTCAGTGCGTAGGATGAAACGATGCGCTCTCAGTGCAGTTTCATTTGGTTTTCAATGTGTTGGAAACGGTGTGCACCCAGTTTCATCCAGATGAAACTCGTCTCCTCTCTCTCTTCATAATTTCTTTAGTATATCACTATTTTTACTGATGTGTGATCTTATTAAATGATAATGAAACTTCCTTTGTGAATGGTCTAAGAGACAATCGGTCTTCTTACACTACAGGAAAACGTGGTTGATTCGTCGGCCAACACTATTTTAAATCGGCCGAGTGAAGCCGCCGAAAATCGTTTCTAATTTAAATCGGCAAACATAAGCCGTCGAAAATGTCCATGTAATTTAAATGCCACCCGAAAAGCCGCTCAAAAATAATTTCTCAATTTCACGGTCTGCAGAGCCGAAAGATCTCGATAATTTCGCCGGCATATTGATAGGCCGTCGAAAATGGCTGAAACCTAAATACCGTGGCGCCACCAAAAACACTTCGTCAGCAGGCTCTCCTCACCACACGCTCCTTGCGCCCGCCGCCCTTTCGCCATGATGATGCCGCTGCCGCCCCGCTCAAGCCGCGCCCGCCATTATCCCAATATGACATGTAGCAGGCAACGACGCCTCGCTTCCCGCCGAAACCACCGGGTTATTAAAGAGGTACCACTTATTCTACCGCATGACGTTGCAGCAGATTCTTGCTCGTGCGGTTGGTGATGATGCTATATTGAATGATAGCCACGTAGTTGATTTCATAGATGATGGCAACAAGGTGAATGATCGATTGTCTTAGTACCCATCTCAAGAGAAAATTGGCTCAAAATGTTATGGAAAATTCTAATGTGGTACTATTTATGACGAGTGCAAGTTCTTGCCATATTGGAAGATGGGTAAAATTTGAAGGCGATCTTTTGGTTGGTGCAGATGGAATATGGTCAAAGGTAATGTAATTACTTCATTTTTTGTTAGAAACAGGAGCAAAGGAGACCTGATTTGAGATTTTCTTCAATGGATAGGTGAGGAAGGCACTTTTCGGGCATCTGAAGCAACTTATTCAGGTTACACTTGCTACACGAATTGCAGACTTTGTGCCTCCCGATATTGACACGAGAGGGTATGTAGCATGGATTCGGGAATGGGTACTGTTATGTTCTCTGTTAGGAAATACTCACACTCCTCTTTTTCCTCTATTGAAGGTACCGAGTATTTTGTCTCTTCAGATGTTGGTCTTTGGTAAAATGCAGTGGTATGCATTTCACAATGAACTCTTTGGTGGCACTGATCCTGAAAATGGTGAGTGCCTAGACTGAATCTTTTGTGCTATGTTAATTAAATGGATTCTTCCTGATCATATGTTATGATGCAAATGAGGGCAATATATTTGATATGCCCTGCCCATGTGCTTATCATCCACTAATGCTTTGTATTGATAGGCAAAAAGAAAAGATTGCTTGAGATATTCAGTGGTTGGTGCGATAATGTCATCGATCTTATAAATACGACCGACCACCTACTATGAACTGGGGGAAAGGTTGTGTCACTTTGCTTGGTGATTCAGTCCATGCTATGCAGCCAAATCTGGGTCAAGGTGGCTGCATGGCTATTGAGGTACACAATTACTTAGTTTGGCATGACTATTGAGATACACAATTACTTAGTTTTCCATGGCTATAATGTGGCCATCAGTATGGTGGATGGATTTCTTGCATTGGTGTTGACAAATAGTACTTACTCAAGTAACTTTTTTCAACTTGTCTTCACAGGATGGCTACCAGTTGGCTGTAGAGCTTGAGAAGGCCTGGCAGGAGAGTGTCAAGTTTGGAATTCCTATGAATACTGTTTCCTCCTTGAGGAGGTAACTCGTTTCTTATGCTGTGGCATGTTGGATGTATTTTGATGGTATTGCTTTTAGCATCCACTAGATTTTATTTCTACAGAATCCAATTTCAGAGGTAACACATTATTATGTTTAGTTTTTGAGGTGTGGTCCTTAGAAAGTTTACTGATAGACGCAATATTGGTTTGCATGTTTGGCTACAGTTATGAGAAGGAGAGAAGGCTACGTGTTGCTATTATACATGGGCTGGCAAGAATGGCTGCAATCATGGCTACCACTTA
This sequence comes from Guadua angustifolia, assembly GCA_036346375.1. NCBI lineage: Eukaryota > Viridiplantae > Streptophyta > Magnoliopsida > Poales > Poaceae > Guadua > Guadua angustifolia. Next base: position 1,051,906 of record CM070506.1, read on the forward strand.
CAGACCATATTTGGGTGTGGGTCTGGGACCTTTGTCGGTACGTCAAGAACTAATGCAGCTTTATACTTCTAAATGCACTTAGTTGGTTTCTGTCTATCAATCAGATTAAAACTGCTTGTTTAAGTGTGCCACGATAATTTTATTGGATTTCTGAAACAAGGTTTCAAATTAAATTACCAGTTAAGGATACCACATCCTGGTAGAGTTGGTGGGAGATTCTTCATCAAGTATGGAATGCCTTTGATGCTGAGCTGGGTTCTAGGTGGCAACAGGTAATTATTTTGAGCTATAACTTTGTTTTCATTTCGAGCTCATGTGCCAATAGTACTGTTTTTTAGTGGAATCTTCTAACTCACCATATGTTGCTCATTGTGGAAATGGAATATGTCGTTAATGTCCAGCTCAAAGCTTGAGGGAAGGCCGTTAAGTTGCCGGATTTCTGACAAGGTATGTTTCTCAAGGATATGTAAATACAAGTCAACACAATAATTTGACCTTTTCTGACATTTAGCATCCCATGAAGGCAAACGATCAGCCGTCAATGGTTTGAGGATGACGATGCATTGAAACAAGCTCTTGGTGGAGAGTACGTTCTTGTTTCTTGTCTTCTGGTTTCATTTTGAGTTAAATATGTATTGTATACTCCTACTTTAATTTCAGTACCTTTGACAAAAGCACTTACTAGAATAAGCCTAACATGCAAGAATAAGGCCTTCTATTTGACTGATCCTGGAAGTGAACATGGTACCTGGATTACTGAGTAAGTTGTAAAAGCAGCATGGATGATTCTACACTCGCACTCCTGAACTTGAATAAGAACATGTTACTCATTCAACTTCATGTGATTATCCAAGCAATGAGGGCGAGGCATTACAGCGTACCTCCAAACTTCCGATTCGTTTCCACCCATCCGATGTCCTTGAGTTTGGTTCAGATAAGAAGGTAGCCAACATTACTCCTGTCACTATCTATAAACCTTGATGTCTGGTATCTTTTTCTTCACAACTTGGCTTACTTCTTATGTGGACAATGATTCAACCGATCGCGACTGAATTGTTGCAAAATGCCGACTTCGACAAATCTGCACAAACTTGCAGGCCATGTTTCGGTGAAGGTGCTGAGCAAGCTCCCATATGATTCTTCAAGAAGAGGGCAGCAAATCCTGCAGGCAGCATGAGTGGAAACTTCAGCCATCCATGACTCGTGTCATCAATTACTCGTGTCAGCAAATCCTGGTTGAGTATGGAACCATTAGCTTGTTGATGATATGTATGTGTATGAACATGTGTTGACGGTGGATGTTTGAGTGAACCACTTAATAATTTATATGGACCGGTAATTGTGATACTATGTGTATGCGTTGTTTATTGTGTTGATAGTGAAATGGGTAATATATGGATATTTTGTGATATGATTGATGATCGTTACGCTTTGCATGTGATGATATCATTGCTGAAAATATAAATGAATTTTCTGTTATTTTCCAGGATTTTTTTGTGAATTTTTTGGGATTTTATATGATTTTTTTTATTTTTTTTCAATTAAAATATTATTTTCGTCGGCCAGGCCGACGAAAATAACTAATTGGCCGACGAAATTAGGTTAATTGGCCGACGAAAATAACTAATTGGCCGACGAAAATAAGTTAATTTAAATCGCTTAGCCGATTTAAAATACATATACCACGTCAGCAATCATCGTGGTTCGGGTGCATCGACCGATAATTTCGACGGTTATTTAAAGCCGCATTTAAAATAACTTTATTTTTGTTGGGTTGCATTTAAAATAATCAGATTTTAAATGCGTTTTTATTCCGTCGGCCAAAAGCCGACGAAAATACGAAAAACCGGCGAAAATAGCTATTTTAAATTAAACTTTCGATAGTTTCGTCGGCTTTTGGCCGATTTAAAATATCTGATTCCTGTAGTGTTAATTACTTCTTAGCTAGCTACGCAAATGGCGTACGTACGTACGCTCGCCATCCCCGCGGTCCACATTTTCTCCGACCCCACGGATTCATCTCTTCCATTGAAAACGAGTCTTCAGCAGAACAAACATCTTTATAAATGGAAATTAAGGGTGGGTGTAGTCGGTAGGATAAAGTTGAATGGGATGAGATGATTCTATACTATTTAATTTTATTGTTTTAGGTACATGAAATGTTTGAAGCAACCAAACATATTGATGATTTTTTTCGAACTATCTCATACATATACATCTTGGTACAAACAACCAAACACATCCGAAGTACCTTCAAGTAGACATTCAAGAAACATATTGAAGAGTGAAACTATTTCTTAGTTTCCAGTGACACCATAAAGCTAGATAGCTTATTATGAAGAGCGTGCGTTTCATTAATACACCCCATCGCTTGGCAATTGATTCTAGCCCTGCACCCAACGGAATATCATGAAGACATCCGCCAAATGCTTTTAATTAGCAAGTACACAGTCAAAAAACAGATGTTGGACAGGTTCATTTTCCAGGCAGCAAGAATATGAATTATACCCTACCCACCAGTTCGGCCATTTCCCAAATTGTCACAAGTTAGAATTTTATTGTTAGTTACCAACCACAGAAAAACATGGATTTTCGGTGGGACACAAATCTTCCAAAGAGTTGGGTACAAATTAACAGGGGTAACATATCTAAAATTAATAATAGCACAAAACTAATTAACCTGAGGATTAGTAATGTCCTGAAGAATCTCAGAGCCAAGAAACATTGCCGGAATCCTTAGAACACTGGACATCAAGTCTCGCCCACACACCTCCTGATGGTGAATCGATCCAAGGTTTGTTTTATCTCAAACATCAGCAAACAATATACATTTTTCTCATTAACTATAGCATGAAGTTCGCAAAATTGAGTTGCTAAACTAGCCCAACCAAACCAAAAATCCTCCCAAAACCAAACATACTTACCATTGCCAATAATAATCCATTAATTACAATCCATTTGAAGTGCTGCACTGGCCCAAATAACACCATTCCAAAATTGAGAGCAATTATTAATTAGGAGAACTGCAGAAGTGATTTGGGTTCCAAGTGTTATTATCTGTGTTCAACATGATCATCATTTTTGAAATATTTTTTAATCCAAGAGCCCAGCAGTGACAAATTTAGGTAAGTTAGGAATGCCCCAGACCATGCATCATACTGATATTTTAAAGTAGTTAATTAGTATATTGAGTATTTCGTCGATTCGTCATGTTAAACAAAAATCAGAAAACTAAATATGCGAAGCATGTTGAACGAAAATAGTTAATTAGTACAGTGGGCAGGCACCACCGTGTTCAATGCCAGATGAGAGTAAGGTTTACAGTAAATACCGCTGGCCTCAACCAAGTTGCAGACGCATCAAAACCAACACAAGTTATCCAAGCTTTCCCTTCTAATACGAGTGCACAAAATTAGTAGTGTGGAAAGAAGTAATTACTATCTATTTTTCATTCGTACTAACTTTTTTTTAAAAAGTATGAAAGCATTTTAATTAAGATCCTGTTTGGCAGAGCTCCATATCCTAGCTCCACCTCAGATCTAAAGCATATAGACTAAAATAAAGTGAATTATATTTATACTTTTAGTCTAAAATGTAAACAAGATGACCCACTACTACAAAAGGGGTCATATTAGACACGTCATCACTGATGGTTTTTTTAGAAAACCACCTATGATCTATTTCGGGCACATCGCAGACGGTTTGTGGCTGAAACTGTCTGTGATGTCTGATTATCGCAGACGGTTTCATCCACAAACCGTCTGTGATGAAAGTGAGAAGTTCACAGTCGGTTTGTGGATAAAACCGTCTATGATGAGGGAAATATCACAGATGGTTTTATTCACAAATTGACTGTGATGATAGGTATAACTTCACAGTCGGTTTGTGAATAAAATAGTCTGTGATGTTTCCCTCATCACAGACGTTTTTATGCACAAACTGTTTGTAATGATCAATTGAAAACAGTTAACGCGTGAAACATGCCTTGCAAAAGACTACTGGATTAATATGAGAAGTAGATTGTCACATTATATACAAGCTTCTTGTTGGATAGAAAAGTTTAATTAGTTTGTTGCTGGATACAAAAGTTTAACTACAAAAGACTACAAAAGTTTTAAAAATACTACTTAATTAGTCGACTCGTCGTCACCGGAGTCGTCGTCGCTCCGACTGTCTGGGTCCTCGCTCGACCCTGCTTTGTCGAGGTCATCCTCCAACTCCCAACCATCACGGTAGCCCTTCGACGAGTCGTAGTTATCGTCGTCGTCGGAAGAGGAGGCCAACGGCAGACGCTTCTGCCCGACGACAATGCTTGAGGCGGAGGCGGCCGGAGGGATGCTGCTCGACGTGGTTGGAGGTGGACATGACAGGCAACAAGTAATGTGCGGACGACGGATTCATGGATATGGCGCCGACGTGGAGCCGCAGCCATTCCTGCAGAGGTCTTGGAGGTGGCAGAGGGGGAGGGTTTGTCGGAGGCAGAGGGTTTATCGGAGGAGAAGGTGGTGGCGGTGGCAGAGCCTTCGTCGGAGGCCCAGTGGAGCCAACAGAGGAGGCGTCGGAGGGGCTCTTTCAATTGCTCATGGTGGCATCGGATTGGAGGGGATTTTTTTGTTTTGCTGATTGATCAAGCATAGAGGTGGCTGATCAGCCTCTCTCTTCTTATAGTCGCGGAATTGCAATTAATGATCTGCATTGGGGAAACAAAACGTTGCCTGGAACACAGTCTTCCAAGTGGAATTTGAACAGATAGTTTTAAGTCTCTTGGAAGACGAAATGATCAACTCGAAACACTACGCGCGTCTGCATTGGGAAGACGAAGCAACATCACAGACGGTTTGTAGATAAAACCGTCTGCAATGATATAATCGTAGACGATTTTATCCTAAAACCGTCTGTGATGTAGAGATATCGAAGATGGTTTTGTGTAAAAACCGTCTGCAATGTCGGTGTCATCACAAACGGTTTTTGGATAAAACCGTCAGTGATATCACGTGACATCGCAAATGGTTTTTGGATAAAACCATCTGTGATGATCAATTCTGTTTTCTATAAAAGAATAGAAAGCCTCGATCGCCTTTGTATTTTTAGCGTTTCCTAGATATATCTGAGGTGGCTGCGATTGAGAGGCCTTCTAGTGAAAGAGACCATAGATTTGTAGTAGTAATTGTAGATCCTTGTGCTCTAGGTCATCTAAAATTAGTAATTACTTGAAATTTGAATTACATTTTTGATCTAGCTTGGGGGAAATGAATCTGTATTCTACATCTAGCTTGTTGTAGATCCATTTGTTATCTGTGATGTAAAGTAGACACATTTACTATAACCTTGTGTAGATCCATTTGTACTTTTTGATCTAAATTAGTAGTTGATTCTTACATGCATATCCATTCATTCTTTTTCGATGTTAGGAACTATATAGGCTAATCGGTAAGTAGAAATTTAGCCTATATGTAGCACATGTGCGCATGAGCACTCCTAGAGTACTTAATTCATCGTTTAACACCTATTATTACATATGTAGCGTTGATGGACCGAAACTAGATATATGTTGAGAACCATGCGAGCGCCGAGTACATTAATAGTGTCTCCGCTTTTAGAAGAGTTGTAGAGGAAGATATGTCGAACAAGGGGGTGGAATTTATGCCTTGTCCATGGATTGACTGTGACAATCTTCGGATGTTTCGAAACCCAGCGCAGATTGATGCACACTTGATTATACGGGGTTTCAAAAGGCGGTATACATGTTGGACAAGTCACGGTGAAGAGAAGATTACGCAGGGACCAAGTAGTACTACCATCATGGACGAAGTCGACGATAGTCTGGATGTCGTCAACGAAGTCAACGATACTCCGGATGATATCAACTATACTTTCGATGACAATCTGGATCAGATGCTATGGGATGCAGAAGGGAACCGCGATGAGCGAGAGTATGTAAAATTTTGGGGCTTGATGGACGACTCGGAGAAACCTTTGTTCCCGAGTTGCAAGTCCAAATACACAAAGTTGTCATCCGTGTTGGAACTGCTGAAATTAAAGGCATGTAACGGTTGGTCCAACAAGAGTTTCACAGCGCTGTTAGGTCTGTTAGCGGATATGCTTCCGGAGGGAAACGAGTTGCCAACAACCACCTACAAAGCCAAAAAGGTTCTTTGTCCCTTGGGAAAAGAAATAGAAAGAATACATGCCTGTCCGAATGACTGTATCCTATACCGCAAACAGTATGCAAACTTGCATGTATGTCTGGTGTGCAACGCATCCAGGTACATGCGTAAAGATAGATCGGATGATGACGACGAGGGCGTGGAGGTGAAGAAAGGACCTCCCGCTAAGGTGGCGTGGTATCTACCTATAATTCCCTATTTGAAGCGTTTGTTTGCGAACCCAAAAGAGGCAAAATTGCTTCGATATCACTCGGATGATGTAACATCCCAAAATTTGGATATTTTGAATTTAATAAATTATTTTCAATTTTTAAGAATTTTTGAAATTTATTTGGATTTAATTGGAATTTTGGAATTTAACCTTTCTTTGGAAATTAATTAATTACTGAATAAGTTTTTGCAAAATATAAATGAAATTATTTTATTTGAGTCCAAAATATTTTCGGAATTTTTCTACTATTTTAAATGGCTCAAATGATTTAATAGAATTTCTAGAATTATTTTTATTGGAAAATCTGAGAAAAAGCGCATGAACAGTGATGGGCTGAGCCCGTTACTGTGTCATCGCCAACCCAAAACCGAGAACCCTAATTGACGTTTGAAATCCGCCGTTGATTTCGGGTCGGGCGGTCCCGAGGAGGCCACGTTGTTAGTGCTTCGACTGTTGTTGATTCATCGCCGTGAGTACGCTGGAGATTGCGCCACGTCCTCTCGTCTTCAGTTTCCGAAAGCGCCACCGCCATACGTTAGCGCCGGAGTTTCCGCGCGCCATTAACGTCGCCGCGTTAACTCTCCGTCTTCATAACCTGGCGTGTCGTGAAGAGCACTCCTTTCCGCTTCATTTGAGCTCCCTCACGTCTCCCGAGACCAACCGTAGTCGACGATAGAGCTCGCTGTAGTCCAGAGACATTTTTGCCGTCTTTGCGCCGTCTCCGGTTACTCTCTGCCGCATTTGTAGTCACCGCCGAGTTGCTTGTGCCGTGACGCGTTTGTTGCACCATCTCTTGTCGCCGGAGGAACCCCCAAACGCCGTCACCATAGTCATCTTCCCTAGCATCGGCAACTCATCTCCGCTGCGCCATCGTCGGGACTTGGAGCTTCGTCAACTGTCGGATTCACATCTAATGACTGAGGTAAGTCCACGTAATCGATTCCAATATTTTGCTTTGGTTAGATGAAGGCCATTAGATTTAATCCAACGATCCATGTGATGCCACGTAGAGGTAGATAACTGCATAGGATTGAACCATTGTGAGCCATTGGATTTTAATCGTGCGGTCGTGATGTGTCCACGTGTTGAGCGTTGGGATTAGCCGCGTAGTGGATCGGGCGCACAAATTAGGTTTGATCTGAGCCGTTGAATTTTGAATTAACGGCTGGGATTGAGTCGCGCGCCGATTCGCTGGATTTCACCGCGTGTCACCTCAGAACCGAAATGACAGATTGAATCTAGCCATCGGTTTCAAATTGGACGAATGAGATTGAATTAATAATTTGGTTAACCGTGTTGCGCCGCGTGTCGCCATGAGATTGGTCCAGCTGTTGTGCTGACGTAAGTGCTTGCGTCATCCGGTGCACGGACACAGTGCCATCGGTCCACCGTGGACCAGCACCGCTGTGGACGAAGTCTATGTGCCGTGATGCGTGGCAGTCACCGGTTGCAACACTTGTCGTGTTCTGATTGGGCCATGTGTCATGCTGACGTTATCGCTGACGTCATAAATAATTTTTAATATAAAAATATTTCAGCTGAAATTCATTTCAGTGCTGACATCATCATTAGGTCATGCTGACATCATAAATCCCAATTTTCCGTATAAAAATAATTAGAATAAATCGGAATTTCTGATTTTTAGGATTTTCTATTATTTAAAACTTTGAAAAGCTATAACTTTTGCGTTTTAACTCCGATTGAGGTGATTCAAATTTCTAAAAATTTGTAAAATCAAGATATATTTATTGATGAATTTTGTGGAATTTTTAGAGTTGATATTTCTCTCTGTAAATTATATTTATTGTGTATTTATTTATTTTGAGTAGACGTTGATTTGCCGGAAAGCTTCGAGGGAGAATTTCCAACACAAGACCAAGCTCCAGATTAGGATCAACAGCTGTTTGAAGGCAAGTTATGCATTGATCATTTTGCTCCTAAGTTTTACAAATGTATTTTGATTCAAACTATGCATGCTAAATTAATTAAAAATAGATTTAATTAATTTGGATAAATTAGTTAATTAACCTATATGTTATTGCCACCTTGACTTTAATATTTGTATGCTATGATTCATTTGTTGCCTAAGTGATAATATTAGTTGGATGTAATGGTATGCCAACACGGGAGGCTAGACCGTGGATAGTTGCTTAGCCTTGCATATATCGTGAGTAATCTTTTTAAATACAAAAGTAATACTGACTAAAGGAATAGTGAATGCATTTTGGTAAATGGTGGGATGTTATTGGTAATGACGTTGTAATGTGGAGACCTGTGTGGTTCTACATGAAGGTTGATTTACTGGCATGTGTTGCACCGTAAAACAATTCGGGGTTAGAAATGATTTAGACTAAGGCAAGTGGACCAAGACTTTGTGCCAGAAAGGGGGGCCTGTGTGGCAAATGAGATGGCTATGTGCCAAACTTTTGGGAGAATGAAGTCTTGCCTTGGTCAGTTAAGGGCTTTACCTTGCAAGCCTTTGAACTGAGTTAATCGTACAACCACATGTCTGGTATGGGACAGACCTAGTCTAGTAAGGTTCTAACATCTTTCCTTTGATACCTCGGGATGGCAGTTACACAAGGGTATAACTGTGTGGGGGAGCGTACCTGTGCTACGGCTTGGTACCCATCCAATAGTGTTCGCCTGTTCTATACTTCGGCTTTGTGTGAGGAAAGTGATAGGGAAAGCAATACTGGAGAGGTTCATAGGTTTTGGTGGAAGTTTTTGAAAAACTTTGTTACGATCAATCACCTGTGTGGTGAGTGACTGTATCTTGTGGGTAAAGTGTACAACCTCTGCAGAGTGTGTCAAAACTATTCGAATAGCCGTGTCCGCGGAATTGGACAGAGCTCGGGGATTACAGTCAAGGGGTAGATCTTCGAAAATAAAATGGGGATGAGTGGCTGTGTGCTAGGGATAAATGTGAAATTTGATTCAGGACTGTGTATCAAAAATATGTGAAAAAACAATTTGAGAAACTTATTATAATTATATAGTTTTACTGCTTTCCATCTAAATAATTAATAATTTAAAATGTTGATTCAATGCAAAATAAGTTAAAATGTTGATTCAATGCAAAATAACCCATTGAACCATTCCGTTGTAATAAGCCATGCATATAGTAATAGAATTGCATTCTGTGCATGACTTGTTGAGTACGGTGTGTACTCACCCTTGCAAACAACAATATACCAGAGGAGGAGTCTACGCTTGCTTGGGAAGAGGAGTTTGTCGAGGAGCCGGAGAACTAGGGAGCAAGCCTTGTCAATTGCCTGTGGCAAAGTGATGGGTTACCACGATGTTTATTTTTCGCTGTTATTTTCTTGATACTCTAGATAATGTAAGCCCTGCGTGGCAAACTATTGTAAGGTGACCATAAGGTCGTGCAACCAGTTTATATACATGTTTGAAGTACTTTATTAATATTTCGCTGTGTATGATTGTGGTACTTTAACCCTGTTTAGCCTGTGTGCACTAGCTTGATCCTGGACTAGTGCAGAATACACAGAGGGTCCGGATTTGCAGATTCGGGTCCCGACAAATGAGCGTAAGAACAATGGAATGACTAGGCACCCTGCTGATTCGACGCACTGGAGAAACATCGATAGGAGGTTTGAAGAATTCACTGCAGATTCGAGGAATATAAGGTTCGGATTGAGTACAGATGGAATGAATCCTTTCGGTAACATGAGCAACCGTCATAGCACTTAGCATGTAAATCTCTGTGTGTACAACCTTTCTCCATGGTTGTGTATGAAGCGAAAGTACATATTGATGTCTATACTCATCGAAGGCCCAAAGTAACCTGGGAACAATATTAATGTGTACCTAGCACCATTGGTGGAAGATCTCAACACATTGTGGGCTCCTGGGGTGCAGGTATGGGATGCTCACAAACAAGAGTACTTCACTTTGCGCTGCCTGTTGTTCTGCACCATAAATGATTATCCTGCCCTTGCTAACCTATTAGGGCAGAGTACAAAATGAGCCAAAGCATGTACTCACTGCTTGGATGACACCAAGAGTGTCTGGCTGAATCACTCACGCAAAACCGTGTACATGCGTCACCGTAGGTTCCTTCGAAGAATACCGCAAGATGAAGAAACAATTCGATGGCACCACTGAAGACGCTTTAGCTCCAAAGCCTTTAAGCGGGACATACATTCATGATATGGTTAAAGAAGTTGGATGTTGCACTAGAAAAGGGACGTAAATCGAGGACATGTGAGAAGAGCATGTGGAAGAAGAGATCAATATTTTGGGACCTACTTTATTAGGAGCACCTAGAAGTTCGGCATTGCATCGATGTGATGCACGTAGAGAAGAATGTATGTGATAGCTTGATTGATCTCTTACTGAACATTAAGGGTAAAACGAAGGACGGTATGAATGCACAGCTTGACTTGGTCGATATGGGCATCAGACCTAAATTAACACCGAAAGAGACTGATAAAGACCGAACATACTGTGAGCCTGCTTGTTACACTCTGTCCAAGGCCGAGAGAAGCAAACTATTCCAGTGCTTGCATGGTGTGAAAGTTCTGTTCAGTTACTCGTCCAACATGAAGAGACTTGTTTCGATGCACGATTTGAGTTTAACTGGCATGAAGTCCCATGATTGCCATGTGCTTGTGACACAGATACTCCCTGTGGCAATTAGAAGTATTTTACTAACCAAGGTTCGGGAGACAATCACAAGGATGTGTTATTTCTTTAACACAATTGCTCAGAAGGTCGTCGATCCCGAAGGTCTTGATGCTTTGCAGACTGTGGTGGTAATGACTCTATGTAATCTTGAGATGTATTTCCCTCAGTCGTTTTTCGATATCATGGTCCATCTCATTGTTCACCTTGTGAGGGAGATAAAGATGTGCGGGCCTGTGTTCCTATGTAGCATGTACCCGTTCAAGAGGTACATGGGAATTCTCAAGTCCTACATACGGAATCGATCTCGACCGGAGGATAGCATTATCGAAGATTATGCAACCGAAGAGGTCATTGAATTCTATGCGGATTATATGGCTCAGGTCAAACCGATAGGTGTGCCTCGATCCCACCATGAGGGGAGGCTCCAGACCATCGGAAGGAAAGCAATCACGCCTGATCCAGTTGTGTGCACGAAAACCCATTTCATAGTTTTGCAACACATGGCTGTTGTGGCCCCGTATATCGACGAGCATAAAAATTGGCTACGGCAAGAGAATCCAATGCGGAAGGAGTGTTGGATCATCAGGCAGCATAACCTTTAGTTCAACAGATGGTTCAAGGAGCGACAACCCATTACTAGAAGCACGTCAGGTGATACGCTGACATAGTTGGCAAAAGGGCCAGCTTTTATGGTTGTAACATGGAAAGGATATGATTTAAATAGATACACATTTTACACGAGGGATCAGGACATGAAGAGCACAAACCAGAATAGTAGTGTTCGCATCGATGCACTGAATACCGCTAGATCGATGAGGAGCTCGTATTATGGGTTCATTAAGGAAATTTGGGAGCTCGACTATGTGCTATTCAAGATCCTCCTATTTCGGTGTTGTTGGGTTAACCTGCAGCACGTAAAGGTTGACAAGTATGGTGTCACAATTGTGGACTTCGAATGTGTCGGATACCAAGAGGAACCATTCATTCTTGCCAACCAAGATGTTCAAGCCAACAAGCAGCGCCACATCGTTCTTCAGGGAAAAAGGAGGATTGTCAAGTCGAAAATGTGGTAGATGAGGAAGAATACAATCAGTTCGACGAGTTGCCTCCTATTGGTACCGACGTCACAATCCAGGAAGACCAACCTAAGGAAGTTAGCTACACACGTGTTGATCATCGCGAAGGGCTAATTTTTGTACAAAAGAATAAGCAAGTATTGTCATCATGAGGACTTCATGTATATATACCAAGTATTCCTGTATTATAATTAATTAATGACATGTATTAATTACTGAGATGTATTGATTAAAATTAAGCAGGTGTATATTGAACAAAATGAGATATATGTATTATGATTAATTTTAATACATGGCATATATGTTTGCACGGCAAAAAAATAATACAATGGCCCATCCCAGACGGTTCTGGGATTGAACCGTCTGGGATAGAGTCATCCCGGATGGTTCTGGGATTGAACCGTTTGGGATGACTCTATCCCAGACGATTCAATCCCAGAACTGTCTGGGATGGTCTTCCCGCACCACTCAATAAATCCCACGCTTGCCATTTCACCAAGTCCCACGCACACTTAGTTTATTGCAACCCTAGCTTTCGTGAGCCCCTCTCCCTCGGCGACGCCCTCCCTCCTCGGTCGTGCCCTCCCCAGTCAGCGGTGCCCTCCCCCCTTGGCCGTGCCATCCCCCGTCGGCGGCGCCCTCCTCCTCGGCCGTGCCCTCGCACTAGCTCGGTGGTGCCCTCCCTGGCCCGTGGTCTCCTCCCTCGGCGGCGCCCTCCCCCGTGGTGGTGTCTCCCCTCCCCCTGGGTGGTGTCTCCTCTCTCCATCGGTGGTGCCCTCCTCCCTCCCCCCTCCATTTTTTTGTTGCCTTGCTTGCTCCATGATGATAATGGGTATTCTGATGACTAGAACATTTATTTCTATGAACTAGGCCTTGAACCATATGCTTAAACACTGATTAGATTATATCTTAATTGTTATATCAGTACATGTGCTATTTACATGCTTAGCTACATACACTTTGTTATCTTAGCTGTTACTGGTGTGCTTAATTGAGTGGATCAGTTCTAGTGCTGTTGTACTACGACGGAATCATGTTGTTAAAATGCTGAACTGGTAGTCTTTTGTTGATTCAGTTAGAAAGTGCTTAATCTGCATATTAAGGTGGTAAGGGTTCAAGGCCTTCTTCACTGAATTAATTGTTAGCCCATTCGTGATTAAGCTTAATGGTTTAAAATCTTCAACCAACCTTTATGTGAGAGCAATATAATACAATCTTCATTTAATTTGTCCGATTGATGTTGCATGTACAAAATACCTCTTAACTTACCTTCTCTTAAATTTGCTTCTCTTAACTTACCTACTCTTAACCTTGCATCATACAAGATGGCGTCTCCTCAATTCTCGGCACTGAAGGGATCTGATGACTCGTCCAACGTAGAAAGAAACAAGCGCAGTGCAAGAGGGCTTAATGAAAGGCCTCAAAGCCGATACACCATCACGGCGGTTGATCCGTATGATGGGGCCCCTACTGTGCCTCCAAAGGCTGCGGTAACTTTCCAGACCATATGCGGGATTGTTGGGCGTGAACGAGTCCCCATCACCTATCCATCATGGAAGACGCTGACAGATGAGAAGCGCAATAACCTGGTGACAGAAATATTCGTGTCATTCGAGCTTCCATAAGACGCCATGCCTGCACTGTGACGGTACACGTTGCTAGTGGCGGGAAAGGTGTGGAAGAACTTCAAAAGCGTCCTCGTTGCTAATTACGTCAATAAGGAAATGACTCTGTTCCAGAAGTACATGTTCATCTCTGAAGACATTTGGGGACAATTTGTTGAGTTCAAAACGACGGAAGAGTTCATACTTCAAAGCGCGGTACACAAGACCATCTAGTCAAAAAACACACACCCACATAGTTTCGGCTCAACTGAGTATGCGGGTAAGATGGCGTAATGGACGAGGGAGGACGACGAGGCAGTCCAGAAGGAGGTCGCTCCGCCATTTTCCTCGATCGTGGACCCGCGTGCCCGAAAATAGGTAAGAGCGCGGTCACGTCACACTTCTTTGGGCGGTGTGTCCTTCTCAAACCCCGCTGATGAGGAGTGTCCCAACGCCTAATATCGTTGAGCACGAAATCTTCCCAGGGCTCTTTTACTTTGAACAGAGAGAAAGACATACTTTCCATGTCCTTGGGAAACAAGGAGCACCTAGGTCGCACCAGAGGCCTAGGTGTTTTCGTTCCCTAGAAATTCGGATTCCCACAGGACTTGGCCATGTACCGGAGTAGAAAGAGAAGTAAAGCCGAGCGTGAGAAATAGATAGTAGCTCTCATTTAGGAAAGGGATGAGAAAAGGCTTAGAGCACAGTTCGATAATCAGCTACGAAGCCTCGAGGAAAGGCTGGAGCAAAGGGTGGCTGAGGAGAGATAGGCATGGAACGTGCTAGCCCAAGAAGCACATGCGCAGTTCAGCCCAACCAACTGTCGGAGCAGCTACACGTCCGCCCTTGAGACGGATATGGATGAAGCCAAATTTCCTCCTAATGACACCATGGTAACATGTCAGCAATGCTCCTTACCTACACTTTTAATGTTGGACGTGTTAGCTAATTACTTATGTACTCTTATGTAGGTGCCCATGCCTTGCAATCTGCAAGTGAGGCTTGCCAACGGCTCTGTTCCCCTGTAGGCTGCTTGGGGACAAGCGTATGCATCCGGTGTAGGGGTAATCGTGCACAGTCATACTGTAGAGTCAGACTACGCGAAGGTCCATGTCGATGGTGTACATGAAATTTTTAAGGCCGTCACGCTGGAAATCCCCCCAAACGACGAGATCGTCACACTAGGGGATGCCATCGGCACATTCATCCAGTGGCCCAAGAAGGACATCTCCTTCAACGCCCACCCAAGAGCACTGAAGCTACAAGCAGTCCAAGAGGCACCACATGATGCGCCAGAGCTACCAGCACTATCGGAGCCATGCTATGCACTGAAGGAGCCCACCAAATCAGTTATCGTGTCTGGTCATGCGCAGACCGTTACTACAGTGGCCCACTCGTCTCCTGTGAAGATGAAGTTTGGTAGAAGGGGACACGGAGACAAGGGCAAATCGAAATTGACCATATCAGCCGACGACTTTCTGTGTGCCCCATTGGTGCGACAATTCAACCTGGGGCAACTGTTCATACCGGATGAGCGTAAGAAGACGCTTTCAATAGCCTGCATTAGATTGCAAGACTGGTACATGCAACAAGCCGGGGGCACAACGGAGAACGAGTATCTCGGTAAGCTTGAAGGAGGGGTATTTCTTACACCGGTTTTTAGATGGCGTCTTCGTGGTCAACTTCACCGACTTGTTCGATTTGTACAACCCCAGAGCGCTCGATGCCTCACTCATAAGATGTTGGACAATGTAAGTGTGTGTAATCACCATCTACATTTCTGACGCACGCTAAATGTCATATATATATCATCCTTGATTTGTATATGTAGATATATGATCTTGGAAGCAGCAGCATGGGAACAACTGGTGGGTTTCGCCGACCCACAAATGGTGTCCGAGCAAACCATGGATGAAAATAAAGAGGTCGTCTATGAGTACATGGAAAAAGTACTGCTGACTCATTCGAACAAAAAATCATACTTTTACCCTACAAGCCGGGGTAAGTACTTCGTCTAGATGCTATACTCGTTGATTTCTACTATATATCATAACTCGAAGTTAGGTTCAGTGACAATGACGACATACCTGTGTAGGTATCACTTGGTTCTACTCGTAATTATACCGAGACAGAACTGAGTAATTTACCTTGATTCTAAAAAGGGCAGCACCCACGATTTGAAGCCTATCAGAGATTTTCTCAACACGTCGTTCGGTGTCTACAAATTGAGGGGAGAGCCACACAAGAAGGGCCCAACCACTCTAATGCATACTTTTAAGTTTCCGGTATCCGATAGTATACGCAATAATCCTTCACACTCTATAATAATACATTCGAAACTAATTAACCTATTATGTTTTGGCAGTGCCACCAGCAGCCAAAGGGTACTGACCTATGTGGATTCTATGTTTGCCACAACATGGCACTCCTCATTGGTTCCCAGCAGACTAATGTCATACAGGTCTGTCAATCTTGCAACAATTATCTCTACTTATTAATTTATATATACGCGACACTTTACTCTTCTCATTGACAGGCTTGGCATGCACTAAATCTGTGTTGAAACAGGCTGACCTACTAACTATTCGAGGATAGCTCTGTGCCTTTTTGCTGTGTGAGGTCTTAAATCCAAAGGACAGATATTACTCAGGGTTCAACGAATCATGAGTTGTGAATTTGTTAGTTACCGACATTCAGATTAATTTGTGAACCTTATGCTATGAATTTGTTATTTCTACTTTTAAATCCAATTGGTTAGTACATATGTGAGTTGATTTCTAACATGGATGAGCTATACATATGTTGTAATGTGCGATCTGAGTTGATTTATGAAATGGATGTGTTGTATGTTATGTAATATGTGATTGGAGTACATTTTTTAAATTCATGTCATAATAATATGCTGGTCATTCTGTGTACTGTTTTTTATTTCAGAGGGCATGGTTAGCAATTTCTGAGACTAGCCATTATATTAAAATTTAGTATAAAATAAAAAATTAACATCACAGACGGTTCTAACGAAGAACCATCTGTGAATAGGCACAAATCACAAATAGTTCCATTGCAGCATCGTTTGTGATGAGGGCATCATCACAGACAGTTTCAAATTAGAACCGTCTGTGATATATTGCACTTTATAGACGGTTCTAACGAAGAACTATCTGTAAATAGGCATAAATCACAGACGGTTCCATTGCAGCACCGTCTGTGATGGGGGCATCATCAGAGACGGTTTCAAATTGGAACCGTCTGTGATATATTCCACTTCATAGAAGGTTCTTCCTTAAAACCATATGGGATAAACCCATCATCACAGACGGTTCGTAAGTAGAACCGTCTGAGATGATACCACATCACAGACAGTTCGTAAGTGGAACCGTCTGAGATGAGTTTTTTCACGGACGGCTGGAAAACCGTCTACAATGACTCTTTGTCATCACTGACATTTGCTTATAGACGGCTCACAAAACTGTCTGTGATGAGATTTTCGAACCGTCTGTGATGAGTTTTTGTGTAGTAGTAACCTATCTAATACTCTTAATGTACCCATATTTTCGGCTCCATAAATTTCTGGAACTCAGAATATTCTACTCCACCAACTCTACAGATTTTAATAGAGTTAGAGCTGTACCAAACACCCACTAAATTGCATGGGAATTCACTGAGAGATACATTAGACAAGTACTACTATATATCTCTGTGCGGCTGCGTACAACTTTATTACGAGCATACAAACGATGAGATGGGTACACACATACACCTTTTATTTTTCAGCTATATATATATATATATATCAGGCAGCGCTCCCGATAATACACGTACGCATGCATCGGGACATGCGTGTATGCAAGGGGGGTTTATTAAACAAGCGACAATGCATTATTACTGAGCACGTACGTGTGTACGCAGGCAGACGCACGATGACATGCAGTACGGTGGACTGGAGACTAGCTTCCATCACCCTTAGTCTTGGCAGCGGCAGTCGTTGCTTAGCACGCAATCGACGAAGCACTTCCTAACATCACCGGCATCAAGGATGCATTTCCCGGCACAAGCGCAGTTCTTGGAGCATGCGCAGGCATCGGGATTAGGATCATCGCATTTCTTTGCAGTCTCTTGGGGAGTCGTCTCTTGGGGAGTGACATTGGCGAACAGGATGGCCAGCGTCGCGCAAATGGCAACTATCTTCGTCTGAGCAGCCGAAGCCATATATGCTGTGCTATCGCGCGCGCGCGTGTATGCTAAGCTTAGCTTGTCGATCCGTCGTTGCATGTGCTGCCCCTAAGAGGCAGGCTGCATGGTATTTATAAAGCGCCAAAGCTAGCCCGGCGTTTCTCATTTCTCTCTTCTCCAAAAGGGCAAAGCCAAAAAATAAAATAAAGGATTTTGATGAATTTTTTTAACCATGTTATTAAGGTCCATTTTTTATAGCATAATTTATTTATATACTCTTTTTATATATAGAGAAGGGTATAGCCAAAAAAAAAAAAGAGCTCTGATGATTTTTTTAAACATATCACATTGTAGTATCGTAGAATTATTATTCGAGTGTACCGAAAGTGATAACAGAGTATAACACGTTCATTTAAGTGGTATACTAGAGGTAGGAGTATGTACTCCTAGGAATACAGGAAAAGCTTCACACAATATACACATACATACATACATACATACATACATATTAGCACTGAAATCAAAGGTCCAGATTAGATTTTAGCATATTAGCACTGAAATCACCTTTAGCACTCACATATATATATGTATATGTATATATATGTATGTATATATATATACACATATATATACACATATATATATGTATATGTATATATATATATGTATATATATAGATATATATGTATGTATATGTATATATATGTGTGTGTATATATATGTATATATGTGTGTGTGCGTGTGTATATATATATATCACTTTCTAACTATTGTTGGAAATTTACGTCAATTTCATGTATATAGCCACATTATTTATGTCTAGTGATGCCACTACCATAAAACAGCACATAGGTGACACTTTATTTGTGGCGGTTCTTTTAGAACTGTCACAAATGCACTTATCAGTGGCGGTTTTAAAGTTCAAAATTACGGAAAGACTATTTGTGGCGGTTTTTGTTTGGAACCGTCACAAATAAATGATTATTTGTGGCAGGTTTTGGTTGGAACCGCCACAGATAATCTATTATCTGTCGCAGTTTTCCTTTGAAACCACCACTGATAATTTGTGGCAGTTTTAGAGAAAAATTGCCACTGATAATATTAGTATTTGTGGCAATTTTTTGTTAAAAACCGCCACTAATATTATTATCTATGGGTAGCTTCGTCATGGTCATCTTCCTCCCGAGAACATAACCTTACTAGCTGATTTCAGATTTGGTCTAGCAAAGATTTTTGTGCTTCTACTTCTTGTAATTGTTCCAAGGTATGTGATTTGTTCTCCTCTCTTCATCTGTAGTGATGTAGTTGCAATTTCATGCTTAGACCTACTTTAATTATGGTTTAGATTTAGTTTTTTTATTTACCTAGCATTTTGTAGACGATGAATTTTTTACCTTGCTCAATTAGATTAAGTTGTCTACCTTTTGTAGATGATAAATTTATTACCTTGCTCAATTAGATTGTTCCAAGGTATGTGATTCGTTCTCCTCTCTTTATTTCCAGTGATGTAGTTGCAATTTAATGTTTAGACATAGTTTAATTAAGGTTTAGATTTAGTTTGTTTTTATTTACCTAACATTTTGTAGATGATGAATTTATTAGCTTACTCAATTAGATTAAGTTGTCTACCTTTTGTAGATGATGAATTTATTACCTTGCTCAATTAGATTGTTCCAAGGTATGTGATTCGTTCTCTTCTCTTCATTTGTAGTGATGTAGTTGCAATTTAATGCTTAGACCTAGTTTAATTAAGGTTTAGATGCAAGGTTTAGATTTAGTTTATTTTTATTTACCTAACATTTTGTAGATGATGAATTTATTACCTTGCTCAATTAGATTATGTTGTTTACCTTTTTTATATTACTATCACCACGCTGTCGACATATCTTTTTTGAGATGCTGTTCACTGTAAGTGTCTAATATATAAATCATGGTATACATTCATGTAATACCGATAAATGTCATGTCTAACTTTTTCATTATCTAGATACGAGATGATCGAACTAAGAAGAACCAAGGGGCCAGTGGGATTCCTCGACCTGGGAACAGTCTACCAGGCCAAAATCAAAAGAGTACCAAACGAGGTCGAGGAATACGTATATAACACTTTAATCGAGCTACAAGGCAAAGAGTTTATACTTTTACCATACAATTTTAAGTAAGTTTCTTACTAGCTAGTTAAATTACTCGTTGATTTTGTTCTTTACTTTGATCTTAGGACTAATGAGTATGGCAACATACATATGTATGTAGATTCCAATGGATTCTCGTAGTAATTACTCCAGAAAAGAGCAAGATGCTGATCATGGACCCGCTAGATAAAGATAAAAAGGACTACGAAGAGCTGATAATTCTAATGAACGAGGCGTTCAAAAGATATTGTAAAAAGAGCTCGAGATATCGCCCATACCAAATATCCCTTTCAATTCGTACTAAATTTTCAGTACGTACGCAAGTAATATTCTTATATCGCATTTCATAGTAAATAACTCCTTTCATGACATTTTAGTTTATTCAATTTTTACAGTGTCACAAACAGCCGCGAGGGACAAATTTGTATGGATACTTCGTGTGCTAATACATGCGCAAAATCATAGGTTCTACAATAATAGATAATGACGTAGAGATTTTTCATGCTTACATCACACATTGATTCGCACCACTCAATTTCTATATACTCTCTGAGATTTATTTTTTCTATTTATAGCACCTCAAGTTGCCTATGGGAGGACTGCTTCCTATTGAAATCCAAGCTATTTAGGGACAGTTCGCCTACTTCATCGTGGAGGAAGTCATCAACAAAAAAAGCAAGTTTTATAACAAAGATAAGAACGATCCAGTCATCCATACTTATGTTACACATCATGTGTCTCCAACCAATACCGAAGGCTCTTAGGCTTGTAGTTTAGAAAACTAGTTTAGTCTTTTATTATTTAAATTTTGTCTCATTACATAGTGTAAATTGATGTTTCAATCTGGCTAATCTTATGCTACTTTGTGTATACATCTGTTACAATGTGTATGATATATCTGTTCTATGTGTATGCTGTTTTAGAGGGCATGGCTAGTCCTGCCTGAGGCTAGCCCGAATTGCCGATTTTTTATTGTATTGTCTGGAGTTATCAGTGACGATTTTTGGCTAAAATCGCTACTAATACCAGGAGTATCTGTGGCGGTTCTATTGAAAAACCGCCACTGATACTAGGGTATCTGTGATGGTTTATGGATAGAACCACCACAAATAACCGTGTATCTCTAGTGGTTTGTGGCTAGAACCGCCACAGATAACCGTGTATCTGTGGCGGTTTGTGGCTAGAACCATCATAGATCACGGTTATTGGTGGCGGTTTTTGGCTGGAACTATCACAGATAATGTTATCTGTGGTGGTTCGAAAATCGCCTCTGATAATCGATGGTATTTTCTAAATATGTGATCTTTGTGATGGTACCGAATAAAATAATTCTATAAAAAAATATAAGGGAGATAAATTATCAAGTAGCGCGGAAGCATTCCATTTCTTTGACAATAGGATGTAATAATCCGTTGCATGCATGATGACATAAGTGGTGTGAGTCATACCATCTCTTGTTTTGTAAATTTGAGATTTTTTAATTGGAATCCATCGTTTGGCATCAAAGGACAACAATGTTGTCACAGCATCTGTTGGATAAATTAATGCCCTAAATGTCCCGGTACATTGGTTGACCATAGAGAGAAAGCAACCAATTGGCTATTATGCTATAGCTAGGTGCCTAGGTGGCGAAATGGTGTGGCATCATCTACTGGTTTGCGACGAATATCCAATGTCCGATAAATTAATGCCCTAATTAAAAGCCCCAGTACAATGATTGACCATAGAGAGAAAGCAACACTATTACAGTACAGTACATCTCTATCGTTTCATCTGAGTCGATTCTTAAGTTTTTAGAAAAAATGATTGTGATAGATAGTTTAGGAGGGGTGTTAATAATAATCATTATCGGTTCCCAGATCAAAAGCGATTGTGATGTAGAAGTAGTCACATCACAATCAGTTCTTATGCGAGAAGCGATAGTAATATGCAGAATCATCACTATCGGTTTCCACATAAGAAGCAATAGTGATATCATCATACACATCACAATCGGTTCTTATGGGATACCACTATCGATTCTTCCATAAGAACTGATTGTGATGTGCACGTGCACATCACTATCACTTCTTATGTAAAAATTGATTGTGATGTGCACATGCTCATCACTATCGTTTCTTATTTGAGAACCGATTATGATGTGCACGTGCTTATCACTATTGCTTCTTATTTGAGAACCGATTGTGATGTGCCTTACTAGGTTATTTATACCATTCGGGCTGAACTTTTCTCTGTTGTTGTTCCATAGGAGATTTCTCTGCCGCCATCTGAAAAAACAACTCATATTCTGAGGTTGGAAGCAATACTTGGGTGAGAAGAATTGAAATCCTTAAGAGTGGGTGTTAAGAGGGTAAATTTAAAACCCTAGCTTGAAGAAATTTTCCCTAATTTTGCAGAATTTGTGATTTTCATTAAAATATGAGTATTCCTTGAAACCCTTTAATCTTTTTTGCTCTATGCAATTTTGATATGTTACGAAGAAAGTTTATGTTCCACTAGTATTGTGTATATCCTATGAGATTTCACACCATTTATTTGAGAAGCACACATTTATTTAATTATCTTTGAAGTACCCTCGTGTTAATCTGAAATTATTGTTGCCGTCATATGATGAATGTTAGAGTTTAGGCTGTGGAACATACATCTCCCGTTTGAGGGTACATGTTTATAAATATGTCGATCGAAATGGCATATTAGTAAGCAAGCAGTCTCGAATTGTCCACATTTTTTGGATAGTTCGAGGATATGTGGTTTGGGCAAGTTGCTGAGCTGTTGTACAACTGCAGAGTAGATTTCAATATCATCTCCTTGTGGTGTTCTCTGGACACACAACCCTCTTGACCTGTTGTCGAGATGTGTATCTGGAGAACAGTAGGGAAATACTTCCAAAATTTTCCCTAGAGTTATACAACAGCTTAGGAACTTGCCAGAACTACATATTCTAAAATAAGATTAGGATCTAACCTGTTTAGAGATTAGGAATCATTATTGGTACCCTTGTTTAATTTGTTTCATTAAAGTCAAAAGATTTGCATGCAACTATACACTATATAATTAGGTTATTTGATACCATTTTTGATGTTTGAAACGTATGTCTGCTAACTAGGAGATTCGAAGCTCTCAACTAGGGAAGAAGCTAGGTATCAACCGGGAGTACATTTATATATCTTGGAACCCATCCTCTATTTTGCAAAGGTAATATTAATTGAAATGATGTCTCAATATTTGAAATTATATAGGTAGCTGTCATTCCAGTTATTCCTTAATTTATTGTACAAGTTTAATTATAGATGGACTGTGAGGAATGGATGTATCAGAAAAACCGTGTAAGTGCTGAATTTTATAGGGGTGTTAAGGAGTTCAAAAAAATTGCAGAAGAAGACATGGTGAAGAGGGGTGTAAACTTTATATATTGTCCTTGCATTTATTGTTCCAATATTAGAAGATTTAATAACTTAGTTCAAATTGAGGACTACCTGATTCAATGTGGCTTCGTGAGAAATTACACGTGTTGGATCCACCATGGGAAGATAGGTAGCAAGGATTCGAATTTCGTTTTGAACAAAATTTTACCCAGGGCCAAAATCCAAAATTTCGGTGAAATTTCATCATTCCAGACGAAATCCATTCAAAATTCAAAAAGAAAAATTCAAATCCAGTTTTTTGCTACCGAAATTTCCAAAATTTCGGCCATAAATCTGAAATTTTGGCGAAATTGCACTGACCAAAAAATGGTACAAACAATTTTAAAAAAATTTAATTTTTTGAAGGTTCCTACACATCATGGATGTTCTTATTAAATTTTTAGGTGATTATAAAATCTGAGGAATTTTTAAAAATTCAAACATTGCTACTGTCCTGATAAATCATTAACCGGCAAGTTTGAACCAAATGAAAATTAGAACAAACAAGGCTATAAAATTTTGAAATTTTTTATGGTTGGTCCTGACATATGTATAATATTTTCATAAAATTTTTAGATAATGATCAAGTGTCATGAATTTTTGAAAATTCAAACAGTGCTACTGTCCTGTTAAAAGGCTTATCGGCAAATTTGAACAAAATGAAAAATTATCCAAACCATGTTATAAAATTTTGAAATTTTTTTGGATGGTCCTTCTATGGCATTAATGGTTATATAAAATTTGTAGATGATTATCATGCTTAAACAATGTTTAAAAATTCTGACAGCGCTACATCCTAATAAAAGCCCGATGATCAATACATAGATTTGCTTTAGCAATCAAAAGAGGTTTAAATTTTTTTAAATTTTACAAAATGTTAATAATGAAATGATTAATATCTCATAAAAATTTTGAATTATGATCACCCTCTAGTGAATTTATAAAATTCTTACAAGACACAATACCATTTATGTTCTTTTTTACATTTGATTTTTGAAATATAATATAACAAATAAAGTTCAATGCTTACATAGATTTGATTGAGCAAACAAAAAAGTTAATTTTTTTGAAAATTTTATATAATGATACTGAGGCAATTATTAATCTCTAGTAAAAGTTTAGAATATGATCACACTCAAGACAATTTATAAAATTTTGATAATGTAATTGTCTCGCTTATGTTCATTCTGTTTTTGATTTTTTAAAGATAACAAATGTACTTAAATTATTCTGAATTTTTTTTGATGATCCTACACTAATCAAGATTGTATCATAAAATTTTTAGCTCATTATCAAGCTTTGAAAATTTTATAAAAATCTAAAAGTGTTTCGGCCAAAATTTAAAAATGTCTCAAAAATTCATTTTTTTTCAACAAATTTTCATAGAAGATCACTTTTTTATGGGTTAGTGGACCAAATCCGGTCAAATCTGGCCCTAAAAGTTCAAGTTTCAGTCAAAATTCATGAAATTTCGGTGAAATTTACCGACGCCCCAAAAAAAAAATGAAATTTTGTTTTTTTACTGTAGCAATTTCCAAAAAAAAATTCGACCGGTAATTTGGATTTCGTAGTGAAAATTTGGTGAATTTCGGTGAAATTTAATTCCCTGATAGGTATTACCATTCTGGTATGTAACGAAGATTTAGTGAAACCCAAAGATGAGTTGCAGCGTGATATGTTTGAGGAAGACAATTTAGAGCAAATGTTGCGGAATGTGGAGAAAAATACACGTAAAGAGTTTGAAAAGTTTAAAGATGCCAAACCATTGTTCTCGGGTTGCAAAGCGGAATACACCAAGTTGGATTTGGTCCTAGCATTGTTCGAACCAAAGGCAAAACACTGTTGGACAGATACAAGTTTCAATGCACTTTTGAAACTTCTATCGGATCTGCTTCCACAGGAAAACGAGCTGCCAACAAGCATTTATGAAGCGAAGAAGCTATTATGTCCCATGGGAATAAAAATAGAGATGATACATGCATGTCCGAATGAGTTCATCTTGTACTGTAATGCACATCAGGAACTTCACATTTGTCTAGTTTGTGGTGTGCCCCGGTACAAACAAAAGGAGAAGCGTAATGAGAAGAAGCGCAACAGCTGGGACGATGACGGTGAAGAGGTCAGTAAAGGTGCACTAGCTAAGGTATTGTGGTATTTTCCCATCATTCCCTATTTGGAGCAGTTGTTTGCAAATCCTGGAGATGCAAAATTATTGTGTTAGTATTATGAGTCTTGAAAGGAAGATGGCAAGCTGAGATATCCCACTGATTCGGCTCAATGGAGAAACATCGATTCGAAACATGAGGAGTTCGGTACCGAAATGAGGAACATAAGATTTGGATTGAGTACTGATTGAGGATTTGGTATGATTGTGGAACAAAGGGGTCATGGTGTGGGATGCGTACAAAAGAGAGCACTTCACTCTAAGGGCTATGATATTTTGCACCATTAATAATTTTTTCGCACTTGGTAATTTGACAGGCTATAATACTAAGGGAGCCAAAGCGTGCCCTTTTTGTAAAGAGGAGACTAACAGCTGTTGGCTGCCGAATTCCAAGAAAACTGTGTACATGGGTCACCGTAGATTTCTACCTCGAAGTCATCAATATCGTAATATTGATGACAAATTTATGGGAAGGGGGAAGTTCGTTCAGCCCTATAGCCTATGAGTGGAAGGCAAGTATATTCACGTGTGGAGGATATCGACGTTCAATGTGGAAAGAGCCATAAATCTGTTCGTCCCAGAACCATGTGGTAGAAGAGGTCGATATTTTGGGAACTACCATACTGGAAGGACTTAGATGTACGACATTGTATTGATGTCTTGCACGTGATAATTTGGTTGGCATCCAACTAAGCATACCTAGAAAGACTAAGGATGGTGTGAATGTTCTTCATGATATGATCTACATGGGATTCAGGCCCAAGCTTGCAGTGATAGAGGAGGGTGAAAAAGGTCCGTACATCCCCGTTGCATGCTACACCCTGTCCAAGAAGGAGAAAGAAGACCTCTCTGCAAGTGTCTCCATGTATTAAAGTTCCATTGGGCTACTCCGCAAATATTAAGAAGCGCGTGTCTCTGGATGATTTGAAGTTGGTTGGAATGAAGTCCCACGACTGCCATATCTTGATGACTCAAATGCTCCATATTATAATTAGAAAAATTCTACCAAAGTATGTCATGTTTGCAATCATGAAGCTATGTTATTTCTTCAATGCGATCTCTTGCAAGGTTATCAACCCTGATGTGCTGGACAACTTACAGAGTAAGGTGGTGTAGACCTTATATCACCTTGAGATGCATTTTCTCCCGTCCTTTGACGTGATGGTCCACCTTGTAGTACACCTTATTAGAGAGATTAAGATATGTAGACCTATATTCCTATGTTACATGTATCCGTTTGAGAGGTATATGGGTATATTAATGTCATATGTGAGAAATCGGTTGAAGCCTGAGGGTAGTATTGTTGAAGGTTATGGGACTAAAGAGGTTATTGAGTTCTGCGTGGACTATCTCGGAAAAAACAAGAAATCGGTATTCCTGTATCTCGCTATGAGGGTAGACTTGACTATGAGGGTAGACTTGCTGGCAAAGGAACCGTTAGGTCGAAACTAACGAGGCCATGATTGATATGTATTGTAAAGCACATTTGACAGTCTTGCAGCACAACACAGAAGTTGCAAGGTACGTCGAGCAGCACAAGTTGATATTACGGGAAGAGAATCTACATATGGATGAGCTTTCCATCATGCGAGAACAAAACGACAGCTTTCTCACATGATTCAAAGAAAAGGCAGAGGTCTCCGTTGGTGAGAATGTGAAATGGTTTGTTGTCGAACCAAGATTTAATGTACAGACATGGCAGAGGTACAATATTAATGGGTACACATTTTACATTGAAAGTTAGGATGCTAAGAGTATTGTTCAAAACAATGGTGTAAGCATAGATGCTTTATCCGATGAACATCACTCGAAAGAAGGATCCTCATTAGCAATGAAGTCATACTACAAGATGATCGAAGAAATTTGGGAGCTCGAATACGGAATATATCAAGTTCTATTGTTCTGATGTAAGTGGGTGGGACTTTTACATGGAATGAAGGTTGACAAGAGAGGTTTTACTCTTGTGGATCTGAATACACTCGCCTACAAAGATGACCTATTTATCCTTATGAAGCAAGCAAATCAAGTCTTCTACGAGCGTGATCCCGCCAATCCGAGGTTGCATGTTGTGCTTCATGTCAAGCGGCGGATCGTTGGTGTTGAAAATGTTGTGGATGAAGAAAATACGACCAATTCAATGAAATACCTCCATTTGCGGATGGGGCCTGTCTTAGCAGGGTCGACGACGATACATATGGAACCAATTACATGCGAGTAGAACGTACATCAAGAATGTCAGTATTGTAAATAAATGGACAATTGTAAATAATTAGACTATTGTAATATTTGTAAAATATTTTGCAATGCTTGCAGTGTAAAAATCAAAGTTGAATTGGTTTTGGATGCTTTCATGGAAATTCAATATCTGTTTATGTGTAAATAGCACTAAGTGCCATATGTTGTGAAAGAAAATTCCTTGCATGAAAGTATAGTTGAGAAAGCTTGTAAATTGTTAAAAGTTCATTTCTAAAAGTGTTCGATCAATTCGGGATTAATTTAATAAAAGGCCTGACTTTTCTATGCTTTACGCAAAAATGATACCTATGAAATGAATTTCGGTATATTTCTTGATTGAGAACTCTTTTCCCAAAAATTCTTTTTTGAAAAGCTTTACAATATCCTAAAGTATGTTTCTACAAAATTTATAATAATTTAAACGATGTATGAAAAAGTTATGGCCTTTTGTCCCTTTGATAAAATGCTAAAAATTCAGAAGTTGCAGGTCTGGTAAAGTTTATACTAGTATAGGTTTTATATTAGAACCGATTCAGATGACGCGTTATCAGAATCAGTTTTTTATGGGAACTGATTCAGATAACATGTCATCAGAATTGTTTTTTTATGGACCGATTCAGATGTGATTTCATCAGAATTGGTTTGTTATGAGAACCGATTTAGATGAGATTTCATCAGAATCGGTTTTTTTATGAGAATCGATTTAGATGACATGTCATTAGAATTGGTTTTTTATGAGAACTGATTCAGATAACATGTCATCAGAATTGGTTTTTTGTGGGAACCAATTCAGATGATGTGCCATCTGAATCGGTTTTTAACCAGAACCGATTCAGATGCGCGCGAGCATGAATGAAATGTGTTTCAGCTTGATCCCTCTCCCCACCCCATTCACCTGTTTAGCTTTCCCCTCCCCACTGCCCCTAGATTCTTTCCTCGACACCTCCACCGCCTCCTCTACCCTCAGCTGCCTCCCCCCGCGTCACCTTCTCCTCTCCTCCTCTCCCCTCCCCACCGCTGCCTCCTCTCCCTTCCCTCCTTTCCCAACGCTGCCGCCTCCTCTCCCCTCCTCGCCCCACCGCCGTCTCCTTCCTCTTCCCCCTCCTTCCCTGCGCCACCGCCTCCTCTCCCCTTCCTTCCCCGACACCGACGCCTCCTCCCTTCTCTCCCCTCCTCGTCGACGCCTCCTCCCCCCACCGCTGCCTCCTCCCCCTCCCGTCTTTGCCAAGATCGACCGTGTCCTCCCACCATCAATCTGTGGATTGCATATGTCCTAGCGCTGCCCTATCGACCACATCCACCCTAGCGACTCCCCATCGACTGCATCCTCCTCAGCATCGCATCCTTCCTGGTGCTGCCCCGTCGATCGTATCCACTAGGCCTAGTCTGGATCTGCTTTCTCCTTGACTTTGCCTCACGCTTCAGGTAGAATCTACTAGGTAATTGCCTGTTTCACTTATTCAGCATTTTGTGCCACTATTGATACAGAATTTTGATTTGTTCTATTGAATTATTGAAATTCTAGAATAACCTATTACCTAATCTCAATGCTGCTCCCAAGATAATAACTTGTGTATGAAGTAATTTTTGTTACATGGAATCTATTTCTTGCCCTAAAAATCATCATTACATAATGTCCTCAATTCTTCCATATTTTATTAGTGATTACATTTTCCTTTGTTGAGTTATATCACTTAATTCACTGTTAAGGCTATGGTCGTTATTCATTCCAAAAGAAAATTATGTCCCTTTATAGGAGTGGCAGCTAGCTACTATAGACTAATCTACTTAGTGTTCTGTGTTTTTCTGGTTACCTTGTCACAGTACAAGATTTATTTATTGCTGTGTGCAGCATCTTTTTGTAAATTATGACATACTATGGTTTCAAATAAACTATCACTTGCAATATTATTCCAACCTTTTGGTGGTGAATGTTCAATTATTTGCTAAAACTAAATGTTTTGGTCTGTCTCAAAAAATAAATATTTTGCATTCATATGCTATTGGTGGGCAGATGCTTATTTTGTATATGCATTGTTTTGCTGACTTGAGTTTAGTCTTCACTTGGCTTATTTTTTTGCTTATTTTGTATTTGTATGGATTAGTGCACAATCTTCAAGTGGTCTTAGTAAGTATTAATTAGAGTAACATATGTGCTAATAGTATACTTTGCTTTTTCTGTGCATTCTTTCACAAATAGAAGTATTCTGACCTGATTATTGCTCAGTTGCCATATAGCTTCTCTTTTTGTGGAATCTTTTAGTCCAGTATGCTTCAATCAATAACTACAAATTTCATTAATGATGCATATATGTTGATTCCATGCTATTCCGCTATTTTAAATATAATTTAATATACATAATTTTAAGATATGTTGAATGCTCCTATGTATTTCTTTTCAACTGATGGATGCTCGTGAAATGATATCACAAACCTTTGAAGTTTGCTATATGTGATCATGGTATGCTATTTTTGCTATTTGGATGACTTCTAGTTGCTTCTTGCTATCTACTTCCTCACTTTTGAGAGGTACATGAGCTCTGACCCTATTTGTCATGACTATTGGATGTTGTATATAGGAAAAGATCACTAGGAGGGTAATTTACATAAAACAATAACAATGATGATTAGGAAATACATTAAAAATAGAGCTATTATAAGATTACTTGACTTGTTATGAAGAACTAAGTATGAAGGTGATTATTCTATTGTACTGTTATTTTTCCCATGTAATCCTACAACACGATCTAAATGTTATGATGGGCACTATTTTTAGCATCATTTGGCAAGAAAAGTGAAACCTCCTACCTGCCAATAATATGAATCTTTTGTTCTATTGCTTCATCACTAGTTCACATGCCCTCTGAAACTTGCGTAGCATATTAACTTGGTTGCTTGACTCCAGTCTACAATACTAAAAGTATTTATTTGCATAAATAGATGGCATATCCTTCCTTTTGGTGGCACAACTCTTAAGTCTATTTTGATTGTTGTGCTGCATGCTCTGCTACCTGTGGGATAGCTCGATGATGATAATGGGTCAATAGAATGATTTGATAGTTAATGTTATGAATTAAGCTTTGAGCTAGTAGAAGCGCATATTATAAAATTTTGATACATATTGATGTTGAGCTATGGCATGATCATTTATCTATGCTTGATATATTCTCTTGTTTCTAGATGTGTTCATCTCAGTTGGTATAAATGCCAGTTGTTGGTTTGAACTGTTTATGTTGATTCTGTGATTCACTAGCTACCAACATTGTACACTGAATTTTCCTTCTAGTTCGATTGGTACATTGCTTAACTTCTGATCAGAACATTGTCTCTTTGGTTTGATTGGTAAGTTAATTGATTGACTGATCTGAACAAGAAACTAAATTTAGCTTATTATAACAGTAAACTTTTGTATCAATTCATAATCGTGCATGCTAGGAAGGTAAGGGTTCAAGGATTAATCTACAAATTAACTATTGTGCCTATTTGTGATTGAGGTTGAAGATTTGATCTTCAAACTTGCCCAACTTCTGAAGCTCAAAATCCATCAAACAATTTATATCAATCTTATAGCAGGCATGATTCATTATGGAAAAGACCGCACATAGTTTATGGCATGCCCAAAATTGAGTTTACTTTTGACCTGCTGTCGACACCTATATCCCCTACTATCTACTATGTCACCTCTAAGTGAAAAGAGGTGACAAAGGTGACAGTAAGAGACACAAGTCTCGACAACACTATAATGCTTCCTTTTTTGGGATTATGTAATCATTTTATATTGCAGTTATTTTAAGCCACAAGGGTTTTGCTGAGTTCATTACCATACATGAAATCATGAAATTTTTGGTTTGCATATCTTGATCCTATGTTTGAGTTTATTTTCGACATATTTTTTATATCAGCATGGTGGTAGTGTTTAGGATGCGCAACCTACATCTCTTGTTCGAGGGTGCTTATTTATAAATATGCTGATCAAAATGGTATATTTATAAGCAATCAGTCTCGAATTGTCCAAGTTTTTTGGACAGTTCGAGGATATGTGGTTTAGGCAAGTTCCTTAGCTGTTGTATAACTCTAGAGTAAATTTCAGTATCGTCTCCCTGGTGTTCTCTGGATACGCATCCCTCTTGACCTGTTGTCGAGACGTGTGTATCTGGAGAACAGCAGGGAGATGCTACTGAAATTTTCTCTGAAGTTGTACAATGGCTTAGGAACTTATTGGAACCACATATCCTCGAATGGGATTAGGACCTAACCTATTTAGTACGTATTTACTTGGTTAACAGATAGACTTTTCTTCAAAATGATTCATTCATCTCATACTCTACTGCAATATGCTAGAATAATTAAATGCTATGCATTATCCATTCATCTGTTGCTTCACATGATTTATTATCAAGTTCACATAATAAACCATGAATTGCTTTCTCTCATGTCAGATATATGACCATGTTAGATAAAAAACTCAAAATATCGTAATTAGAGAGCATGAGCTCATCGCCAGATAGAGTAGAAGGTGCTATTGAGGGGCCGAGCATGATTCCAAATGTTGAGGGGCCGAGTAAGATGAGGAAGACCAGAGGCCCAAACAAAAGGGCTACAGGGAGAATGCCACAGGTTCTCCACTTTAATGCCAGAGGTGTTTGCACGGGTCCTCCCAAGTACAAGAGGCACTACCAGTCATTCCTCAGCCAATTGGTGAGGGAACGAGTTCCCATAACGGTTAAGGATTGGGAAAAGGAAGTCAGCGAGGAGCAGAGGTATCGGTTGTGGAACGAGGTCAGTGGCAAATGGATCATAGAAGACGAAGATGAAAATATTGTGAGGCGGTACACCTTCAAAAGGATGGGTGTGGCCTTGAGGTACTTTAGGGTCCTCATGGACAATGAGTATGTGCTGAAACGCTATACACCATTCGAGAGGTATCCGTTCGTGACTCCTGATGTTTGGGAGGAGTTTACGAGGATGAAGAGTATGGCCAAGGTGGAGCAGCTGAGAGAGAGGAACATCGCTATCCAGAGGCATAATACACACTCGCAGCACCTCGGTTCAGGTGGCTCTGAGGGGAAGAAGGCAGAGTGGGTGCGACTAGCCGAGGACTACACGAACTCCAGGACCACGATGCCTTACTCCCACATATATGAGGAGCGGGCACGTGAGTGGGTATTAGTGAGCTGGGGTCTTGATCAAGGTTGCTTCTTGCGGTCCGTTGAGTTGAGACTGGTTCACACAAAGTCTAGAGCTACTGGCATCATATTGTTCTTGACATACTACCTTCCTTTTTAGAGAATCTGGATGACAACAGTTGTCTTCCAAGGAGAGTGTTTTGCCTTTCACAGATTGAGAAATATTTGCTACTTGGTGCAACTTATGAGGTACTTCCACTCTAACTTCTGATGCTGGAACTGCTTGTGGTGCCAAGAAATTTTGTTTCTCCAAGGAACATTGTTTCACAAAATGCCCTTTCTTGCCACAAAGGTTGCAAACTTTGTACTGGATCTCCTTCTTTCAGGGGCACTTGTCGAATCGGTGTCCAGTTCTGTCACAGTTATGACAATGGTTATCCTGTTTTGCTTTACTCTTTTGAGGACAACTGTAAGTAAAATGTCCTTTTTCACCACATTTGTAGTAGATGGCATATTTTCACGAGTGATGGTTTATGGGAGGGGTATTGCTAATGCCATCATCACCACATAATACTTCTGGAGGCTTGGTTTTCTATAACTCATCAAGAGAACACTGGCGATGAGTTGTAGAAGCTTGATTGTTCACTTGTTGTATCATCAGGTTGCATGAGCCGAGTCGAGTCACAAGAAACCGATTCATACTCAAGAAATGTTGTTGACACATCGGAGGATTCTGGTTGAGCTCGGCAGTAGCACTGACATTGACATTCGGAACTTCACTAGTGTTGGCATTGATGTTGACCATAGCATTGGGATTTGATGCCTTAGCTTTTTTGTTGAGGTTAGCACTGCGATTCTTCACCATCTGCTGACAGGACAGGCTTCAAGATAAGGGGAAAAAGCATAGACGAGAGAAACAGGGGAGGTTCTAACAACACCCAAAAACCAATTGCCCAGACAAAAGGCAACACAAAAACGAAAGATGGTTTTGAAAACAACTCAAAGCAACTCATCTACTCGATTAAACTACTCATTCTAACTGGATAAGGCGGCTCAAATCTAGAATGAACCATGACCAACTTATCCTATAGGGTTAGTCTGAGACCAAACTTGCTTCTTTGGTATTCATCGTACAAAGGTCGGATCCTCACCATGAAGACGAACAACTTCACTAGCAACTTTGCTGAATCGCTCCTCATTTTGAGACAACATGTCTTGACGTGGAGAAGGGAACTCGATATAGCTAATATAGAAGTTATAGGGCAAAGGGAGATCCAATTTACATTCCAAAAAGATGAAAGAACAGTAGATACGATGAAGATGGAGTAGATAAGAAACAACTTCAATGATAAAGATGAGAATAGATAGGAGAGAAAAGGCAAGATTAGCACATTATTTTTATTTTTATTTTTATTTTGTAACATAAGTTTTGAAGCTTCCAAAAAAAATGACCATTCTAACTAGAGACATGTCCTACAGTCGATATGGCTCTGATACCACCTCTGTGAGATCCTAGATCGACGATCCGGAATCTCCTGTGTATTACTGTACTAGTCCCAGATCAAAGCTAGTACACACAGTCGAAACAATGGTAAATCAATGATCGTATCAGGATTATATATTGAAGTAATAAATAACATCAAATAAGAACAATAACCTTTATGGTCGAGGTTTACCAAAACCGTCTTAACAGGCTGAACAACTTGAATAACTACAACGGAAGACGAAAACTCCAAGTGATGACACAACCATATGCCCACAGGCAATCGAGTGGGGAGCGCGTCCTAGTCCAGGTGATCTCCTTCGACAGCTTCAACCTTCTGAGAGATGATTTGAGTGTAGCATGTGAGTACATAAAGTATTCCGCAAGTCTTGGTAAAAATGCATGATGAAGGCTATATCAAAGAAGGCTTATTATGGTTCTTTTGCATAAAGCCAAGTTTCATCAAACCATACATAATAATAATTTTCACAATGCACATTTTAACAAATATTTTAACCATTGAATATATATATTATTCTAGCGAAGGTTCTAGCCACCAATCACTAGTATACAGGCTCTATCCGCCACATTTCAAAAAGATCAGGGTTCAATAAATCCATTGGCTCTTTCCGCTAAAGATTACAAAACAGGTTCAACTACCTGACTGGCTCTAGCCGCCAGAGGCACATCCGGGAGTCCTAACCACTCCCGAATCCCAAAGTTCATTTTTGAAAATAAAACCAAAAGACTACCAATATGCAAAGCATTCTTTGCCCGCCCTTGACTATAGGCACGGCTATTCGAATAGTTTATTTACTTTGCAGAGTTTGTACACTTTACCCACAAGACATGATCAACTCTTGGTGCCATGAAATTAACACACTTCCTTTGGTGTGTCGGCAGAGAGATCATGACAAGGCCTTTACAATGTATACATCTAACCCGACTCACCAGTTGAGGTTTCACCGCTATTAGGGTTCCATCTGCCCAGTATAGAAACCCCCTCTTGCACCGTGTGGGAAAATACGACTTGCCTCCATCTGGCACCCACATTCCACTATCTGATGAGTCTAAGTTAGGTTTCTATAAATTATTCAGCCAGGTCAGAGCCCATTTGACACGTGGTTGTACTGTTGTGCTAAGAATGGACAATCATAAGAGTTGGTCCTTAATTTGACTAGGGTGGCTTCCACAAACCAAGATCACTGCTCTGTCTGCACCGCCCGACAAACCATTCCGCCCCAATCTAAACCATTTTCCTTTTTTATTTTTATTTTACAAACAAACGGCAATACCTTTTGCCTATATTTTTCAACACAAGTTTGCAAAGGTTTATAAAGAATCCCCACACATAGGAGTATACTGACCGTTCGTAAGCATAAACATTTCTATCGAACTACTCTATTCCACCAATAGTTATTTAATAAACTTCAATTCTCAGTGTTGATAAAAATTATTATAATCAATTATGTAATCTCCTAAAATCATGAAGTCACCAAGATCTCACATTATTATCATGGCACTTGCATAATCCAACCCAATATGATATTCCAACAAGTGAAGTCTATATCAAAAGTAATCATGACTCCAAAATCATATTAAGCTACAATTATCACTGAATATGAAATATCTTCCTAGAACTATAAACTACATTATTGATTTATCCATCATTCTTGTATTGATCAATCTTATCATCCACTTAATCCACGAAAAATACTTCACCATATCATTCACTAAATCCACCAAGTATGATTCACAACATCATCTACATTAATTCACCGAGAATACTTCACATAATCATCTACTAAACCACCAAGAATGCTTGTTAAATTCACTGAGTATGATTCTCAACATTATCTATTTAATCCATAAGTATGATTCTCACTATTATCTATTAAGTGCACCGAGAATGTTTCAAAATATTATTTACTAAACCACCCAAATATTACTCTCAAAATCATCTACTTTAATCCATTGACAATGGTAGTTCCTATGAACATAACCAATTAATCTTAACCAATCACGCATATTCCATATTAACCAACCAATTCACATATGATTATCACCATCCATATTTCAGCCAGTATTTATTTTCTTAATCTACTCGTCAATAGTAACTTCCCACAAATATTAACAATCCAACTTCACAACATTTCAATCATCAACATTCTTAGATCACTATAATAATTATTAATCCCCATCAACACTAATATCCATGTAATCTCCAATAAAAACTGGGTTCTAGCTCCAATTTCCATTCTAATCAAAGATTATTTAATCAAGAATAATTACTATGGTGGATTACTTGTTCTAAGGCGACAAAGGTTCACGGATACAATATCAAGGAGGTATAAACAACAGGTATAGCTAACAGTCTAACGTTAATATCATTCTTTTATGTAAATAGCAATGCATGTTTAAAGAAGCATACAAAAGCATTTACAAACTGGGCACAAAATGTGTCAAGGAAGACTTGCCTTAATGGAGGGACAGCGGGACGTCGGTCTGGAAATGAAGATCGTCCTTGGCGGCGACGGCAATGTCTTCGGCTACGCGCAAAACGGAATGACACAAAAGAATAAAATAAATTCTAAAAGCACTAAAAATTATAATAAAAATATTTACAAATAGAGGATTATTTTATATGAATTTAGCAATTGGAATCACTCAATTCGGAGTTCGGATGACGGAGAAACAAATGTTTGAATGATCTCGGTTTAATTAAATCCGAAAAATACGAAATGGTACTGTAGCATCACTACAGTAGCTTCCTCTACCTCACGCACAGAACAAAAGTCCCATTCATGGTGCCGAAGTTAGGGGGCACGGCGGAAGCTGGCGAGGGGTGGAATGAAAAGAGGGTGATGACGCGGTGCCAGGGCAAATGACGGCGCGATAAACGGTGGCCGGAGGCGACGGCGGCGGCGCATAGAACGGCGACCAACGGGGCTGCGCATGGCGCTGGCGACTCGAGCACGGCGGCTCGCGCGAGAGGTGCAAAGGCGGGCGGTAAGGCGTGAAGCCGATGGTGTGGTCGGCTAGGGTGGGGAATAGTGGGGAGGCGGCAAGACGAGCTCGGCCGTGGCCATGGGCGTCTGGCGCGAGCACGATGGAGTGGGGCTCGGCGGGCGAGGGGCGGGATAGCACCGGGGAGACGAGGCGGAGGTCAGGCGCTCGGCGGCCGACGGCGCGGAAGCCGGGAACGGCAGCGACAATGCGAGACCGGCAACGTCCAAAAACGAGCCGGCGGCACGACGACCAAATTCACCCGAAATCACGATATTTCTCAAAACTAAGATGAGCACGGGATAGTTAGCATCAAGGGGAGTCTATGGGTGCAAGAAATTGAATTGGTTCGTACACAAACGGAAGAAATCGACGATGAACGGAACGACGGCCGACGACGAACAAACTCGAAATCCGGGTTCAAATTGCAACGAAAATCAAATCCAATTGAATGGTTGTGATCATGGAGGCAAATGGCACAAAGTGACGCGGTTGGTTTACCTAGAAACTCACCGGAGCAAAAGATGACTCGCCGGTGTCTTTGGAGGACGCCGGGCGTCGGGTTTTCTCGAGTTTTGGGATGGGAAACGGCATAGAATCAAAGGGGAAAGGTGAGCACGGGGTAGAGGACGCCAAGACGCAACTTTTGAGTACCCGCACATCTGGAGAGGTGGAGAAACGAAAGAGTTATGGCTAAAACAAGAAACGGCAAAGAATTGATTGCAGCGACCGTTTCACTTGATTTCAAAGGGGTAATTATAGGAGAATTGAAGTCTTTGATGACACGGTCATTTTGCAACTGACCTCACTTGATTTCGTTGAGAATTGCAAGAGATATGAGCATTTGAAAATTGGCCTGCAAAAGGGGCTGGACATGAACAGTGCTGGCCGGAAGACGATGGCCCGTACCTGCCACGTGTCACTTTCTCATTGGTTGGAAGAAATGGAGGGACAAAATTGTGAGAAATAAAATAGCAAAAAGGATCTAAAAATTCTGGAAAAATTCCTAAAAATACTAGAGATTATTTGGAACCCAATAAAATTGGTTTCACTAAATTTTGATGAATTTTGGAATTTAGAAAATTCTGTAACGAATAAACTGAATTTGAGGAAAGACCGCGAGAGATAAAATAACAGAGAGATTCTAAAAATCTTGGAACAATTCCGAAAATCATTATGGAATATTTGGAACCTATTGCAATGGGTTTTAAGATTTTTGGAGCATTCTGAAACTCGAGTGAAATTTCGATTAAGGACCGAAATTGGGAATTCTGACTTTGCGGACGGTAAAGGATTGAACTTTAATTTCAGATGGATATGGATGCCAGGTTAATTAGAACACCGAGGAAAAACCAAAATTTGAAATTAATTAATTTTAAATTAGCCTTTAGCAGAAACCCGGAATTGAGGATGTTACAGTTTGGCCACGCGCGGGTGCTGCTGTTGCTTCAGGCGACGAGCTGGTATCGACACCGTTTCGTCACGGGCGCCACCGCCACTTCGGTCTACATACGAGCACCGCCATCGCTTCGGGCGACGAGCAGGCGTAGCCGCCGAGCCTGTGATCGAGAGCGGGCTGTAGCGCTTCTGGCGCCTCGGGTGCCCATGCGCAAAGCCGTGGCTCTTGGTCGCCACCGAATGGGAAGATCCAAATTTTTTTTTCACATGCTCGGGATGGCCTGGTGAGGACAATCTATTCACCTTCCTTGATTGTAAACATATTACTTAATTGCTCAAGTTTGCATCTTGATTCGATCTCCGAGCAATACAAAACACATAAAACTATCATATGATTAGGAGATGAACGGTAACAGCATTGTACTCTCAGATTGCGATTCAATCGATCATACCCATCTGTTACCTTGATTCGATCTGTAGATGAAATTCTGTAGACTATCACGTAGGACAGAGTCGCGTAGGACTTTTTCGGCAATCCGAGTGGATGCCGGCGTGATGACGAGTTGATTGCAGATCGGATCGGGCGATCAATCGTCGGTAGTAGTCGTTCGTTCGTCGTCGATGATCCTCCTCCTTGCGGTAGAGACTCATGCTGATAACGTGTTGTAAAACGTCGAAGAACACCAACGAATAATCACCAATAGTAGATGCAATCACGAGAGCAAGAACAATAGACACACAATGTAGGGTGGAATTCTCTCTCGCTTTATTGATTCAATGGTTTACAATGAGGGGGCACCCGATATATATA
Source organism: Guadua angustifolia (assembly GCA_036346375.1). NCBI lineage: Eukaryota > Viridiplantae > Streptophyta > Magnoliopsida > Poales > Poaceae > Guadua > Guadua angustifolia. The sequence goes on from CM070506.1 coordinate 1,091,546, forward strand.
GCGGTGTGAGAGAGAGTTTGGATTCGACCACATTAGAAGGAGATAGAGTTCTAACCATATTTGGTTTAGATTTCCTTTTCTCACAACAGTAAGTACATTACTATAACCTAACACTTTTTGAATTTTACTATGGTAATTTTTTTACTCAATGGCATCTCTCCAATGTATGTAGGGGTTTCTCGGCTTACGTCAATGAAGGAGGGTCACACGATGACAAAAAGTGCAAGGTGCTGCAGTATATGCACTTCAAGGTACAAATGCCTACCATATGAGGGTGGTTGCAACATCGATCTCCCAGATTGACTTGTGGAGAAATCCCTAGGTCTGACCTTAGTTGGTTGTGCCTGGCAATGGCCTTGTTGAAGGCATTGTTTTGTAGTTTGATGATTTACTCTCCGAGATGAAAATCTTTGGTCTGGCCTTCACTGGTTGGATCATGGCAATGGCGGTGCGTATGCGTATCGAGTCCTTCTTGGAGGCGTTGTCATTGGAGAGCTTTTATCGTGGTCCAAGTGTTGCTATGATGGTAGATAGCCTTGAAGACAATATTGCGTGATGTAGTTTGTCATGCGGTTCCTTTGCCTTTTCTTGTGTGTGTGTGTGTTTGGTAGTGTACACCTATGCGTAGAGGTAGGAAGTCTTCTTAGTATAATTGTATCAACTTGATGTAATTTACTAAGATTAATAAAAGCTTCCATTATCGAAAAAAATATATATACATGATTAATTTTTTGTGACATCTAATCTACGTTTGTTAATTCCTTTTTCCCTCTTTACAGTGTCATCAACAGAGCAGCGATGACCTGTGCGACTTCTATGTCATGCAACACATGCTGGTCGTGGTCGGGGGCTCACACCTTTTCTCTAAGGTATATGTACACGCATAATAATATACTTAGCCTTTTACATACAAAATTTGAAACTTAAATTAGTGTACTTATTTTTATTTTACAGAAGATCAATATCCTCCAGAAGATCTTAGACAGCAAAGCCCTTAACAATTTATGAGACCATTTATGCTAGTGGTGCTGGTTAGAAGTTATATCGAAGGATAGTAGGTTTATAGATCCTAAAGCGTCCTACTAGTCCATATGTAAACAATATTAATATATATGTTAATGTGATCGATGCATGTGTACTGATTGTTAAGCATATTATTTGTGTTGTATATTGTGAATGAATGTGATATAAAGTGTTCGTATTATGTGAATGTGATATGTGCTTTCTGTGTTCTGTACTGTGAATGTGATATATATATATGTTGCATACTGTTAAATGTGCTAGTATTGAGAATATGCAAAAACTGGAAATGGCTATGAAGGTCATCACAATCGGTTCTTTGAAGAAACCGATTGTGATGACAGATCATCAGAATCAGTTCCGCATAAGAACTGATTCTAATAACATATCATCACAATCGCTTCTTTGCATAAACCGATTCTGATGAGAGATCATGAGAATCGGTTCCACATAAGAACCGATTCTGATGATAAGGTCATCAGAATCGGTTTTTTAAATGAACCGATTGTGATAATTCGTCATCAGAATTGGTTCTCGGTAAAAATCGATTGTGATGATTCTCTATCTCAACGGGCCAAAACCGACTGTGATAGCTCCTTCTCATCACTATCTAAAGACCTTCTATTGCCACTAGAACCAACTCTAATGACAAAAAAGAACCGATTCTGATATATAATCCTGTAGTAGTACAACCAAGTGGTGGTGTGTATCACACATAATTCATCCCATGTGTAGCACTAGCGTATGGCTTGTATCATATCCCTTACTTCTAAAAAAATCTACAATATACTACCGAATAACTACATGATCTACAATATACTACTTATTATGAGAATGACATATAGGGCTTGGACCCACATATGAGTGAGACATCAGTGGCATATTATAGATATAAGAAGATCTTCCGTGGTATATGGACTTTTTAGAGAAAATACGTAGTATATGATGCCAACCTACGAAAGTAGACGATGATCTCTCAATCAAAACATTTGTGCTGCACCTGCAGACTGTGATATATAAGAGCATTTTACTGCTTGTTTATCAGAATTTGGCACAATATGACACTCCGTTCAGTAAATTTTTCTGACTTTTGTAGGACGGTAAGATTATTTTTTTAACAGTAAATTTTCTTTCCATGTATACGAATAAAAGTATCAAAGTGTGGAATTATTTTTCTCTAGTCATGGAAGTTTCATATATCCAAACTGCTTGATCTAGACAAAATATATAGAGGAAAATCATGCGGTTTGATCGAGCATCTATAAGTTGATGTGTCTGGGCATCAATGTTCTCTTTCACCTGAGAAAATTGTGTATATTAGCATTAGATATATCAAACATGCAGGATGAATTTAGTGAATGGCGAGAAAGATGAGAGACTAGTTTTGGGGCCCCTGTGCGCCTCTAACCTGATCAAGATTCCAAAGAAGATGAGGCTGCAACTCCGCTTCAAATGTGGGAGGGCCAACCTACAAAGATTTGAAGTTCTAATAAATAAAAATTGAAGCGGAGCACCCATTACAGCAGCTACTAGTTATTTAAGTATCACAATTAAGAGGTTCATCACTCCATAACGTTAGTAAGGCTCAAAAATTTTCCTCTTGAGGTTCCAGAATATCTAGGTCACCGAATGGAAATCAGGGAATAGTACTGAACAAGTCGAGAAAGGGGATTGAACGCCGCAGGGGAGCAGGAATCTACCAACCGCAAGCAAGATTTGACCAAGAGGGAGAAAAAAAATCAAAGAAACAAATAGAAGAAGAGACGTGTAATCACCATGGTGCTGGGGTCGAGGTGCAGGGACGGGAACATGCTCTGGCGCGTCCTGAGGCGCAGGAGGGCGCGGCGGCATCTACAGGGGCACTAGCGCTGCAGCAGGGTGGAAGCCGGTGGTGTCGGTCTGATTCACCACCCTCTGGTGCCTGTCGTGGCCAGTGTTAAGCTTCCTAAAGCTACAATAGAGATCCAAAGTCCCGTCAAACCCCTAACTTTCTGAAATCCCCAGTCCCAAGATCAAATCATGCAGCGGCAGCAAGCCCCAATCAGGAGCGAACGAGTCGGGTGATACCTATGGTTGGATGAGAGGGGAGGTTGGCCGCTGGAGGGGGGCACGCAGCCCTTGCCCACGCTACCGACTTTGCCTCCGCGGTGGCCGCCGAAGCTGGTGGACTGACGGGTCTCGTCACCCTGGTCCCCTTGCTGGGGCATATATTCCTCTCCCTTCCGATCTCCTCCTCCTCCTTCCTTCCCTTGATCCAATCACAAACCACCGAAAAATAAATCACCGCCAAATCCGCCAAAAGAACCCTGGCCAAAATTGCCGCACAGCAGGTAGCAGGGGGGCCCTCACAGCAATGACAGAAACGCTAGTGCGAGGAGAGGCGAGGGTGGGGGCAGCAGCGCGGATGCACTAGGGGGAGGAGCAGCGGTGGTGGCATGGATGCGAGCACAAGGAGAGGAGGTACAAGGAAAGGGCCTGCGTGGACGGGGACGGCTCCGCGTCGGCAAAATGGACTCCATGGGCCAGATGGGCTGACTCTGTGGCCGGAACAGTTCCATCTGGTACCCGGTTGACATTATCTGTTTTGTACCCGTTTTCGACTCATTTTTGTCGGGTATTTTCTATCATGTATCTGACCCGTATCCGAAAAAAATTATTCGGGTAGTACCCGAATCCGTACCCGAACTAAAAATACCCGAACCCGTACCCGCAATTTCGGATAAATTTATCCCAGATACAGATACGGGTCAGGTATTACCCGACTCGTTTTCACCCCTACTGATATCAGCCTAGCATATATTTCATACTCCGGTACTGAACCCCGGTACCAGATCCGCCCAAAATCCTCGGGTATTTTTCGGGTAGTGCTTTCTCGACCGAATCCGACGCCACTATCCGTACTATCCGTGTCGATCCAAGAAAAAATACCCAGATTCAGATCCGAAAAACGGGTAAAAACACTACCAGATTCGATACCGAACCTGCGACGACCGAACCGCCGATGGGTCTCTGGCGAAGCGGCGGCGGCAGCGGCGCCCGTCCACCGCATAGATAGTCAGAGATTGATCCACCACTTGCCACTCGAGAGGCGCCGAGAACAACAGGTCATCATGCCGCTCCCCTGTGGCTCAGAACACGCTATCAGAGCGCTGCCGCCAAGAGGGTGGCGCTAGCTGCCGGCCGAGGCGAGGTGTGTAAAAACATGATAGGGCTCAGTCGAGCAAGAGGCCCGCGCATCGCAGGCGTAGAATAGGGACAGGAATTCAGGAGAAGAAGAACATGGGCTGCATGGGCTGGGCTAAATCTACATGATTCGTCCGATACATGTTATGACCCATATGTAGACTTATTGCCACGAAAAAAGAAATCGTGGCTATAAAATTAAAAATCGCCACGAAAAACAATATTATAGCAACAACATTTATCCGTGGCAATAAAATCTTATTTAATGCAACGATTTTATTTTTTGTTGCAATACGACCAACCTTTTGCCACAACAGTTAACAATATCGCAACGCACAGTAATTCATGGTAATATATTGGACGTATTGCCACAATTTTTCAAATCGAGGCAATAACACCACTCTAATGCAACAAAATTTATGGTGTTGTAAAAAGTTTCGTGGCAAAAGCCCGGATTTCTAGTAGTGCTGCAAGCCGAGTAGGAAACTACCAAAAAAAAAAAGAAAGAAGAATTGCATGCATGCACACAGGGCATGCAAGCCGAGTGGGAAACTAAAAAAAAAAATTGCATGCATGCATACATTCGGATGCAATTGTGCAAGCCGATTAGGAAACTGAAGAAGAAGAAGAAGAACGAGGAGGAGGATTGCATGCATGCACACAGTTGGAAGCTTGGAATCAAAAGAAAAAAATAGATGAACGAGATACACATTGTTGCTATAGCTCCAGATGAGTCCGGAAGGGAAGCTTTAAACACCGTCGTTCGTTAAATTACCACCTTGATTAATAGGAGAAAAAAATCTAGAAATTCTTGCACTAATTGGGGAAAAAACCTTAGCCATCAATTTGGTGTATCAATATAATCTATGATTTGAATTAAATATTAAGGTAGATGCTATGTCTCAATAAATATGATGATTTGAATTAAATATTAAGGTAGATGCTATGTGTCAATAAATATGAAGGAAGGGTTTGTGCTACAATACAAATACAAATCAAAACAATTGGGAAAAATAACTTAGACATTCAAAATTCAAACACCAAAGTTAACTGCAAAATAAGGATATGTAAATCTAAATTAGCAAACAAAATAAAATTAAAAATAAATTCAAAAAATAGATTTTGAACTAAAATAAAAATTGGCATCTAAAATAAATTTGTATTAAGTTAAGAATATATATAAATACAACTTTCGAAGCTAAAATTATTATATTAAAATTTTAAATTGATTGTGATTAAAACTATAAAAATTAATGTGGTTCCTAAGATTATGCATCCAAATATAGCTTTATATTGGTATTAAAATTTACTATCTCAAAGTTAAAAGCTGTATACTTCATATCAAAATTTTAGTTAAAATTTCAAATCAAAACATTGCTACTTGAACATTTATGAATCTAGAAATAGAAGCTCCAAAAACATTTTTTGAGGTTTATGTCACTACTACAGAACGGCACATCAGAATCGGTTCTTTTTTAGCATTAGAATCGGTTCTAGTGGCGATACGATGTCCTTAGATAGTGATGAGGTGGAGCTATCGTAATCGGTTTTGACCCGATCGTGATAAAATGTCATCAGATCGGTTCTTTAAGGAAGTGATTCGATGACCCCTCATCGTAATCGGTTCTTTAAGAAAAGTGATTCGATGAAAGAACCGATTTCGATGAGGGGTCATCGTAATCACTTCCTTAAAGAACCGATTCGATGAGGGGTCATCGTAATCACTTCCTTAAAGAACCGATTCGATGACCCATTGGGGTGTGCCATTTTGCAAATTCTCCAAAAAAGCATGATTAAATTCTCAATACGTAATGCACAATATATATCATCACATTCACGTAACGAACACGGGATGCATATATCACATTCACGTAATGTAAACGCTTTAATTACAACACATATATATCATAGTCGATTTCACAATATACAACTCAAACATGCTTGACAATCAAGACATGGACTTCCTCCGATACATATCAAATTGACATATATTATTAATATTGTTTTCATATGGACTAGTAGGATGCTTCAGATCTCTAAACCCGCCATCCTCTCGATATAACTTCAAACCAAAGAGCATCGCATAAGTGGTCTCAGAATTGTTGATCGCTTTTTGCTCTAAACTCTTCTCGGGGATATTGATCTTCCAAAAATGAAATGACTGATTAATTTCAGTTTCAAAATTTCTATGTAAAAGGCTAAGTATATTATTATGCACGACATATACCTTAGGAAAAGTTGTGAGTTGCCGACCACGATGAGCATGTGTTGCATGACATAGAAGCCGCAATGGTCACCGCTCTCGTTGATGGAACTGTGAGAGAGAAAAGAAATTCAGCCCACGAAGATTAGATGTCAAAAAATTAATCATATATATGCTAGGCACTTGTACCTTAAATCGCTTATATCGCAGTTGTCTTGCCCTTTTTTGTCGTCCGTATGCCCTCCTTCATCGACATAGTCCGAGAAACCCTACATACATTGGAGAGCACCATTGAGTCAAAAAAATAAACGTAGTTAAATTCCTCGATGTGTTAGGTTTCAATAATGCGCTTATACAAGAAGGAGGCTTGATCGCAGATGCCATTGGTCTCTTCTCGATCGAGTTAAATGTGTAGATCGTGGTTTTCACTGAACGAGGACGAGTAGAACCCAATGGTTGCTTATTAAATAAAATGTAGTGCAAGGAAATAAGTTCACATACGGTTTTAAGTGCGCATAAGTAATTGAATCGAAAAGTACTACTTGCTCCTCGTGGTACGGCAATACAATGAAGTCCTTCTTCGACTCAAATTGCAATACCCCTTGATGTAGCTAGCAACGAACCCGGTTGAAGCCTAGCCATGATCGCAGACACAAGCTCGGGTCGACAAACCCAACCGTGTAGATTCGTCACGGCTCGTTGTCTCATTATCCCGCAACTCGTGTTGAATGTGAGAAAACATAATGCAAAATCCTATAAAAGTCATGAGCGCAAGCTATATGGTGTGATACTCACAGGCGTCCATGATCGTAAAGTAGAAATATCGACGGCTTTCATTTGGTACACACGGAATAGATCCTCAAAACCGACGGGAATGTTCCATGCTCCTCGCGGTGAAAATGTACCATTTTATACTTCACGCTGAAGTCGACTCGACGCCTTCCCCTTCACCTTATCAAGGTACCATCCATGGAGGAGGCGAGTCCACTTGCCTAGATCATTCACCAGACGATGCAATCAGGGCTTTCCATGCTCAGAGGCCTTATAATCATACTGTGGTGCTCGTGGCTGTGATCGACTCTTCTTCTCGGGCCAAGGAGTCTCCGAGGTCGGGCGATGGGCTTTTGTACCTTAAGGGGCCTGTGGCCTCTGTCGCCTTTGCCCTCAAGCGGAAGGAGTCTCTGAGGCCTCTTGTGGTTCTACGGAGTCCCGTGAGGCCTCTGTGGTTCTACGGGAGCAGGAGCAGAGCAGGAGGAGGCGCAAGCCAGAGAGCAAGAGCGGTGTGCAGCGGAGAGCAGGATCAGCAGGAGCAGCAGAGGCGAGAGCAAAGCAGGAGGAACCTACGGAAGCACGATATATTTAACTTATCTGCAGATCTACCGAATGGTAGAGAAGACGTGGAGGGACTTTTTACCTTGACCAAGACGACACCCGCCGTGGGTCACTTGATGAACGACATGCGTGCTTGCCCGAGAGTGGTGATATCTTCGCTGGGGGAAATCGAGCACATGTGATAAGAAGTCTTCGTGGGACGAGTCCACCGCACCTCATGTAGCCCTTCCCACAGCCGACCATGCACAAGGTCGGTCTCGCTGCATGGAAATGCAACCCCGCGTGCAGCCTCGATGGGAAATCCATCCTCCGTCATGATGGTGAGCTGGCACTTCGCAGGCACCTGCAAGAAGTGTACAACTTGAGGAAAAACATTACGGGAGTTACACTCGTAGCTTTAACTCAGAAAAATTAATTATTACCTTCACCGGGACCGGTCTTATCATTTTGGAACCGCAATGCTAGGTCGGGCACGACTTTCTATGACAATCGAGGGCATCCGCTCGACTGGGAAATCATCGCCATCATCTCGGCCCTTAGGCGATCCTCACGTGCCATCATCTCCTCTTATCTCCTCCTCACGCCGTGTCATCTCCCCTCATCTCCTCCTTAATCTCCTCCTCACCGCTCCCTTAGTGTGTCCTTGAGGCGCCTCACGTGCTCGCCATGACCTTGATATGGCACTTGCAGCGTCATCTTGAAAGTAGGACTTCTTCGTGTCCCGCTTTCACGGCAAGCACCGACCCTTATGGTCGGACTTCCGATCGCAGACGACGTGATGTCCTTCACCCTTGGCTCAGAAGGTCCCCTGTTCTTTTCACCGGCTTACCTCTTCCCGTAATAAGCTTAGCATTTAATTAGATTTGAAATACAACAAGTTGGGTCAATTGTATTGTACTAAGTTAGATGTCTTACGATGGTAGAGACGACTTGAGCGGTAGCAGGGTTTGCAACTACAAGCTGCCCGTCAGGGGTTTTTTTTGTCCTCGCTAATACCCAGCTATGCGTCTGCCTCGATATGTGGGAGTAAGGCATCACCGTCCGAGTGAGTGCACTCCTCGGCTAGTCGCGCCCACTCGCCTTCTTCCCTCATAGCTGCTCAGACCGAGGTGGTGCGGGTGCGTGTTAAGCCTCGACAGCGGTGTTCCTCTCTCACCGCTCGCGCCTCGCATTCTTCATCCTTGTGAACTCCGCCCAAACATCGGGGTCACAAATGGATACCTCTCGAATGGTGTACGGCCTTTCAAAGACGCATCGGCAGGCATAAGGGTCTTGAAGTGCCTCAAGGCCACACCCATCCTCTTCAAGGCGCACTGCCCCGCTTTGGGTTCATCTTCCTCCTCTATAATCCATTTACTCTTAACCTCGCCCCACAACCGATTCTTTCGCCAATGACTTCCTTTCTCCAATCCTTAATTGTTATGGGCACTCTCCTCACCAATTGGCCAAGAAATGGCCCAGATCGCCCCATGTACTTAGGAGGGCCCTGCAGGCACTTCGTGGCATTGAAGCGGAGAAACCGCGCGTTCTCCTCAGAGCCCCTTTGTTTGGTCCTCGGGTCTTCCTCACCTTACTCGCCCTTTAGTAATTGGAACCATTCTCGGCCCCTCAAGAAGACCTTTCTACTGTTCGCCATTTGCCGATGCTTTCTAGTTGCGACATTTTGAGTTTTCTTATCTCGATAAGGTCATATGTGTGACATGAGAGAAAGCAATTTGAAGCTACTATATGCACTTGACAATAAATCTTGTAAAGGATCAACAGATAATTCATAGTATGCAATTGTTCCGAACAAAAGTCTATCTATTGACCAACTAAATAAGTTCGAATGATAACTCCTAATCTCTAAATTCGAACGGATACATGTGGGTTACGCAACTTGAACTCTAACCTATGCTCAGATAAAAAAACAAAAGCCCATTCTATATGACAAGTGAATTTAGCACTAGCAGATGTTTACTTATACCAACAAGTTTCAGATTTCACAACATCAACAGAGAATTTGAGCATTAATGTACTAATGCAATGGCAATAATACTTGCAAGACAATGGGAACAATAGGTCGGTTTTCGACATTTAGGATGGCAATCGGGTTGGGTACCTCGGGTCCAGCCTCCGTGGACCCGGATTCGAGACCCGGTTTGGACGGACCGACCGAAGTCGACACGGTCCAAACTCGACCGGACCGACCGACGGCATTTCGGACCTAACGGGTACCTGCACCTGCTCGAATCATGCAATCGCGTGGCCTGCCTCCGATGCATGCTTCGCGTGGCTTCTCGGTATTGGCTACGACCCAAGTCGATCTTAGCTAGCAGCACTTCGTTTCCCGTGCTCAAGAACGTTGGAAAGAAGAGCTGGATTGACATGGGCACAGGCGACAGGGAAGGGGAGAGTCACTGAGTCAGCTAAAAAATTGAAAGGAAGGACAAGGAAGGACAACCGGTCCTCTGACTACAATTTAAATTGTGAGACTACTTTTTCTCTTCAGACACACGCTACTACATGGTTAAAAGTGAGCCTTGTAGCTGCTGAAGTTGCCAACTTTTCCCGCCATTGTATAATTTTATTCTACAGCTTGTTACGGCAGAAAAAGGAAGCCAATTTTCGAATTGAAACGAAAAACGGGTCCGGGTCTGGGTACCCACGGGTCCAAATTAAGACCGGACCAACCCGACCTGCATCTTGACCAAATAATATACCCATGGGTCCAAATTTGGACTGCAGACGACTCGCTTGCCTGCACTCAGGGTACCCGGACCCATGGGTATTTTTGCCATCCCTATCGATACTTGCAAGAATAGCAACACAAGAAGGTCAAGTTAGTGTTTACATAACATGCAATATCTGTTGACCAACTAAATACGCACTCAACGATAACCTCTAATCTCTAAATAGGTTTGGTCCTAATCCCATTCGAGGATATGTGGTTCGAGCAAGTTCTTGCCGTTGTACAACCAGAAAATTTGGCGAATCTCCGTTCTCCGGATACACGCCTCGACAACAGTCAAGAGGGTGTGTATCCGGAGAACACCAGGAAACGCTACCAAATCAACTCGAAGTTGTACAACATAGCTCAGAACTTGCCCGAACCACATATCCTCGAACTGCATAAAAACGTGGACAATTGAGATCGCTTGCTTATGAATATGCTGAAATGGCGATTCATAATCAAGTACTTTCGAACAGGAGACGATGTTACGATTTTGAACTCTAACATAGATCATATTACAAGAATAATAATAATAACATGTGTAAAAAATACAAGTACAAGAAAAAGCACTATACCCGTGATTGTTGGAAAAATTATGAATATAAGAGCAAGACTTTGTACATTATTCCTTTAAAACATATGAATAAGAATACATAATCCTCTAGCAACCAGTATGACACAAATATGACAATATTTAACCATTTTGTGTCATCCATTCTAAGAATTATGTCTATCACAAAAGAGCATCAAATCACTGAATAGTAAGCCAAGGCATAAAAGATTTTAGGGTTGGAAAAGATGCGAGTATAAGAGCAAGTATTATTCCTTAATACATATATCAATTTGATTCCATATACATGATTCAAAGATGGCCATTCGATATAATTAAGGAGAAGTAAATTATGTAGACTATGGCAAACAAGAAAAGAATCATGTCTACTTTGGCAATGTGAAGTTAATTAAGTATGATTGCTCTCAGATTATTGGGTTTAAAATGAAGATTAGAATCTTCACCTCAATCACAAATGGGCAAAACAATTGATTGAGTGTATAAGGCCTTAAATTCTTACCACCTTAACATGCACAATAAGAACCGAAAATGAGATTCATGTTATTAAGTTCTTCTCGAGATTATAAATTCGAGCGTAAAATTTATCTAAACAAAGATATGACAAAGGACACTCTAAATTCAGATCAACTTAATATCGATCAGCTTATGACAATGAATTCAAATTAAAACAAGAGGGCAAATAGCTTTATCAAGCATAATTTATTGAACCAATGACAAGTATATCACAAACAGTTTATTACCGCTTGTCCTTCAAAGCAAGAAGTGAACTAATAATTCAAAGCAAGAAGCTAATCCAATCTATCCAGATTATCGGGACTTAGACCGAAATCACAGATATCAATATGCTACTCAAAGAACAAGACTTTCGTGACGGTGAATAACTTCAATACTTCTACAAAGATGTATCTCTATCAATTTATGGCCTTATTCACAAAATAATTGTTACTATCATCATAACCCTAAAATCATCATAGAGCAATACCTCTCCTTCAACAAAGAAGAACCAAGAAACAAGTGCAAGATCAGAGGTGAGGAAGACGGAGGCAGGGGCACCGGGCAACGCACGGGCGGCGCAGGCGACGACCGGGCGACGGGGGAGGCGAGGCAGGCACGAACCTGACGGGACGGGCGGCGAGGCGAGGCACCGGCGCCTCGGCGCGCTAGGTTAAGCGTGGAGCGTGGTTGCTGCTGTAATGGCTACGGTCGCGAGATGGGCCGGGTTTTTAAGAAAACTGAGAGATTGCACACTCATTAGTATCACTCTTTTAAGAAAACCGACACTGATGAATTGTTATTAGTATCACTCTTTTAAGAAAACCAATACTGATGCTTTATCATTAGTATCACTTTTTTAATAAAATCGATACTGATGCTTTATCATTAGTATCACTTTTTTAATAAAAACCGATACTGATGCTATATCATCACTTTTCTAATAGAACATCGATGTTAGTCATCAAGATCACTTGTTTAATAAAACCGACATCGATGCTTTATCATTACTATCACTTTTTAATAAAACCGACATTGATGCTTTATCATTAGTATCACTTTTTTAATAAAAACCGATACTGATGCTATATCATCACTTTTCTAATAGAACACTGATGTTAGTCATCAGTATCACTTGTTTAATAAAACCGATACTGATGCTTTATCATTACTATCACTTTTTTAATAAAAACCGATACTGATGCTTGATCATCACTTTTCTAATAGAACACTGATGTTAGTCATCAGTATCACTTTTTTTAATAAAACCGACACTGATGTAGTTTATTGCACTATTCCTTTTCAGACATCTGCAAGTTCTGAATTTTCAGCATTTCATCAAAGAGAGAAAATGCCATAACTTTGTCATACATTGTTGAAATTATTAGAAATTTTGCAGAAACATATTTCAGGATACTGCAAAACTTTTCATAAAATAATTTTTGGAAAAATCGACCTCATTCAAGAAATATGCCAAAATTCATTTCGTAGACATGATTTGTGCGTAGCGAGAAAAGTCAAAACTTTTTCAAATTAATCTGGAATTGTACGCAAATTTCCGAAATGAGCTTTCGACTATTTACAAGCTTTCCCAAAAGTAATTTTGTCAAATGGAATTTTCTTTCACAACATATGGCACAAAGTGCGAGGCATAAAGAGAAATTGCATGCATTTCAATCAAGCCTCCAAACAGCAATTTTACATACATTATAATAGTCCATTTATTTACAATACGCCCTTCATGATGATCTACTCGCATGTAATTGGCTCCATGTGTGTCGCCATCCCCGCTAAGACAAGCCCCATCTCGCAAATGAAGGTATCTCATCGAATTGGTTATACTCTTCTTCATCTACAACATCTTCAACTCCCACGATCCGTCTCTTGCCATGAAGAACGACGTGCAACCTCGGATTGGCCGGATCGCGACGTAAAAGACTTGAGTTGCTTGCTTCGCAAGGACAAACGGATCATCTTTGTAGGCGAGTCCTCCGAGATCCACAATAGTAAAGCCTCTCTTGTCGACCTTCACTCCATGTGGAAGTCGCACTCCACTTACATCTCGAACAATGGAACTTGGTATATTCCATAATCGAGCTCCCAAATTTCTTCGATCATCCCATAGTAGGAGTTCATTGCGGTTGGGGAGACTGTTTTTGAGTGATGATCATCGAAAAGCATTTATACTCACACCTTTGCTTTTGGACAAGACTTTTGGCATCTTGACTCAAATGTAAAAGGTGTAACCATTAATATCGCACTCGCCATGTCTCAGACATTAAATCTTGGTCCGTCACCAACCATTTTACATTCTCAAGAAGGAGACCTCGCTTTTTCTTTGAACCATGTGAGGAATCGATCATTGTGTTCTTGTGCGATGGAAAGCTCATCCATTTGTGGATTCTCTTCCGTAATATCAACTTATGCCGCCGATGTATGGATCTAACTTGCGCTTATTCGCAAGATCGTGAAATGCGCCTTGCAATACATATCAAACCTCTGACTCATTAGTTTGGACCCAACGGTTCCTTTACCAAAGAAGTCCGCCTCATGACGAGATATAGGAACACCGATTGCTTGTCTTTACCCAAGTAGTCCACGCAAAACTCAATAACCTCTTCATTCCATAACCTTCAACAATACTACCCTCAAAGCCAATTCCATTCTCACGACGACTTTAATATACCCATGTACCTCTCGAACGGATACATGTAACGAGGAAAGCGGGTCCACATATCTTAATCTCTCGACAAGGTGAACAACAAGGTGGACCATTACGCCAAAGAACGACGTGGGAAATGCATCTCAAGGTGACACGTAGTCTGCACCACCTCACTCTGTAAGTTGTCTAGTACATCGGGTCAATAACTTTGCAGAGATCACATTGAAGAAATAACACAACTTTGTGATTGCTAACCCGACATCCTCCGGGAGAATATTTTGATTGCAACGGGAGCATTTGGGTCATCAAGACATGGCGGTCATGGGACTTCATGCCCAACAACTTCAAATCATCCATAGACACAAGCTTCCTAATGTTCATGAGTAGCCGATGGAACTTTAATACTTTGGAGACATTTGCAGAGATCTTCTTTCTCCTTCTTGGACAGGTGTAGCATGCAGCAGGATGTACTGGACCTTTTCCATCCTCCACTATCATTGCAAGTCCGGGCCCGATTCCCATGTAGGCCATGTCGCGACGAGCATTGACACCATCTTTGGTCTTCCTGTATACCAAGAGGATGCCAACCAAGTTGTCGCAGACATTCTTCTCAACATGCATGACATCAATACAATGCCGACATCTAACTCCTTCCAAAGACGGTAAGTCCTGCATTATTGACCTCTTCTTCCAAATGGTCCTAGGATCTAACAGATTTACGCTTCTTTTCCGCATCAACATCGATATCCTCTACACGTGAATATACTTGGCTTCCACTCATAGGTCATGTGTCGAACGGACTTCCTCTTCCCATTAAATTTGTCATCCATCTTACAAAGATCGATGACTTCGAGGTAGAAACCTACGGTGACCCATATATTACGCTTTCTTGGAATTCAAGACCATAGACTCTCGCCTCTTCACAAATAGGACACGCTTTGGATCCTTTCAGATCAGAATCGCCAAATTACCAAGAGCCGGAAATCATTTATGGTGCAAAATACCATAGCTGTGAGGGTGAAATGCTCTTTGTACGCATCCCACACGCGACCCCCTCATTCCACAATTTTATCAAATCCTCGATCAATGGTGCAAGGTACACATCAATATCATTTCCTACTGTTTGGGTCCCGAGATTAGTAATGACATCATGATATACTTCCGCTTCATGCATGTACCAAGGAGGGAGGTTGTAGATACACAATGAATCGCCAGTGCTATGATGAGTGCTCATGTTACCAAACGGATTCATTCCGCTTCAGACTCAACCCAAATCTTATGTTCCTCATTTCGCACCAAACTCCTCATGTTTCCAATCGATGTTTCTCCATTGAGCCGAATCAGAGGTGTCTCACTTGCCATCTTCCTTTCGAGACTCGTAATGCCAACGCAACAATTTTGCCTCTCTCGGATTTGTAAACAACCGCCCAGACGGGAATGATGGGCAAGTACCATAATACCTTGGCGGTGCACCTTTAGTGACCTCTTCACCGTCAAGGTTCCCGCTTTACGCTTCTTGTCGTTACGCTTTCCTTTTGTTTGTACCAGGCACACCGCAAACCGGACAAACGTGCAGCTCCTGATGTGCGCATAAGACAAGATGCAATCATTCGACATGCATGTATCCTTTCTATTTCCATTCCCATGGGACATAGTAGCTTCTTCGCTTTATAAATGCTTGTTGGCAACTCGCTTCTCCGAAGCAGATCCGATAGAAGAACTAGTAGTGCATTGAAACTTGTATCCGTCCAACGGTGTTTTGCCTTCGCGTCAACAATGCAAGGACCGAACCTCAACCTCGTGTATTCCGCTTGCAACCCGTGAACAGCGGTTTGGCATCGCCTTCTATCAAGCTTTTAAACTTTTCAAACTCTCTTTTCCGTAATTAGCCTCCACATCCCGCAACATTTGCTCCAAATTATCCTCCTCAAACATATCAGTCCGCAACTCGTCATCCGGTTCCATCGTATCTTCGTTGCATGTCGGAAGGGTACTACCGCCTCCCCGTGATGGATCCAACATGTAATTCCTCACGGCCACGCCGAATCGTGGTCCTCAATTTGAGATGAGTTGTTAAATCTCCTCGATTCGTGCAATCAATGCAAGGACAATATATGAAGTTTACACCTCCTCACCATGTCGTTTTTCGCAATTTTTTGAACTCCTTAACACCCTCTCAAATTCAGCACTCACACGCTTTTCGGATACATCCATTCTCACGGTCCATCTGTAATTAAATTTCGCACAATAAATTAAGGAAAAACTCGAGCGATAACTAGCTATAGCTATTTTAAATATTGAGACATCATTTCAATTAATATTACCTTTGCAAAATAGTGGATGTGTTCCAATATATATAAATGTACTCCCGATCGATACCTAGCTTCTTCCCCGGTTTAAAGCTTCCAATTCCTACATAAGAGACATAAATTTTAACATCAACAATGATATCAAATAATCTAATTATATAGCTAGTGCAAGAGCTTGCAAATCTTTCTACTACAATCTAAACAAAACAAGGGTACCAACGATGACTCCTAATCTCTAAATAGGTTAGGTCCTATCTCATTCGAGATATATGAGTTAGGCAAGTTCTTGTTGCCAGGCAACTCAGAGAAAATTTCGGCAGAGATCTCGCCGCTCTCCGTGATACACGCCTCGACAACAGTCAAGAGGGGTGTATCCGGAGAACACCAGAGAGACGCCACCAAATCTACTCGAGTTGTACAACATACCAGAACGTTTCAACCATATATCCTCGAACCGCCCAAAAACGTGGACAATTCGAGATCGCCGCTTATAAATATGCCCTTTTGTTCAAAGATATTTATAAATAAGCACCTCAAACGGAGACGAGGTTACGCGCCTAAACTCTAATAATAGCTACTACATGATAGTAATAATAATTCCATATAAACAGGAGATCGCACTACAAAATTAAATAGATATGTGCTTGTCAAATAAAGAGTGTGAAATATGAAAGCACGTACACAATTCCAAAGGCAACCTAAACTTTATTGACGACATATCGAAATTACCGAAGGCAAAATTGAAGGGTTTAAAGAATTGCTGATCACATTTTGAAGAAACCGCAAAACCGGGCAAAACAGGGAATCTCCTCAAGATAGGGTTTCAATTTTGCCCTCTTAATACCCACCCAAGTATTGCTTCAAATTTTCTTACCCAAGTATTGCTTCCAACCACACAATATGAGCTATTTTCTCTGTGGCGGCGAGAAATCTCCTCGAGCAACAACAGAGAAGAGTTCGCGAAGCAGTATATATAACCTAGCGAGGCACGCCGAATTCGGTTCTTTTCAAAGCGATAGTGATGTGCACGGCCATCACTTGTGACAAGCACGAGCACATCGAATCGGTCTTTTCAACAAGCGATAGTGATGTGCAAGACGGTCATCACTATCGCTTCTATAAAAGAACCGATAGTGATAACCATGTGCACATCGAGAATCGGTTTTCTATTAAAAGTGATAGTGATGTGCACGGTCATCACTATCGGTTCTTTTCATAGAAGTGATAGTGATGATCACATGATCATCACTATCACTTCTATGAAAGAACCGATAGTGATGACCCGCACATCACTATCACTTTTTAGTAGAGAACCGATTCGGATGTGTCCAAAGCTACATCACAATCACTTATAATCTCGTAACCGATAGTGATTATTACTAACACCCTCCGGGTTACTTATCACAATCGTTTTTTCGAAAAACTTAAGAACCGACACAGATACAGTGATAGTGATGTGTCGTTCTGTAGTAGTGTGTAGAATTTTGAATTTGGGACTACTATATGGATTATATATGAAAATTTTCAAAAATTTGAGTAATAAATTGTAAAATAAAACTATGCCAACAAAAATATGACTAATTCTTATAATTTCACGTAATCAGAACTAATAGAAGGTGGTTCTTAATGTTTTATGCTAATCTGCTATGTCTTTAAATAATCTAAGTGTCGACGTTTGTTGTCGGCAATAATTAAAACAGGGCTATACGCTGGATCTGAACTCGATGGTAGCACAAGACACGGGATGTATATAGGTTCGGGCTCTCGCGAAGGAGATAACACTCTAGTCTTGTGCTCTGGGATTATGAAAACCTAGCTTACTGCTAATGATCTGATCATGATGTATCCCCGCCCCCCTTTATATAGTGGAGGGGTACGGTTTACATGGAAGAGTCCTAGTCGATTATAAGGTGGAGACTATATCTCTATCTTTATCTGCTGAGCATGGTAACAGCCAGGATTACAATCGTGTCATACCTAATCCAGATTGGTTACTATCTTCAGAGTTTCGTTGTTGCGCGGGTAAGCAACAGCCCAGGTGATGCCCGTCCTTGTACAGTCGGCTCGGCCCATCCCCTCTTGGGTGGCTCTCACGGCCTACCCTACGGATATCCGGGATTCATGTACTCCACACTAAGTTTGTTTATATGTATACAAAATACTCTTCAAACATGTAGCCTGTGCGTGTACACGAGTTCATGACTAGTTTGACTAATTGGAGTACACAAAAGCATATGAGTTTAGTGGGAAGCGTCTGCCCTCGCACCGTATTGGCTAGGAACCTCCACAAAATTACGAGCATGTGTGCGTACGTCGCATGAGATAGAAAATAGGAAAAAGATTACTATTTTGTACTAGCTAGGTGACCAAATATCGAGGCATTGTCTTTCATCATATGAATCGCATCACCGTATGGAATTTGATGCCCATACGCGTATCCCAGTAAGTTTGCTCATTCTGTTATCACTATCTTGAAAAAGGTTATCAGTAACGATTTATAACTGCCATCAGTGATAATTTTTGAACCGTCACAGATTTAGTACTACTGATAATCGAAGATTATCAGTGGCGGCTCTCGAACCGCCACAGATAATCCAGCTAAAAACCGCCACTGATAACAATGTTTTTGTGACGGTTCTATCCACAAACCGCCACAGATACACGGTTATCTATGGCTGTTCTATCCATAACCCGCCATATATATCTCTGTATCAGTAGCAGTTTTTAAATAGAACCGTCACAGATAATCCTAGTATGAACCGCCACTGATACTAACGCCAAACAACAAAATAAAAAATTGGTATTTTGGGCTAGCCTTAGGCAGCGCTAGCCATACCCTTTGAGATAGCATACACATAGAACAGATATATCATATACATTGTAACAGATGTATACACAAAGTAGCATAAGATTAGCTATAATGAAACATCAATTTACACTTTGTAATCAATTTACACTTTGTAATGAGACAAAATTTAAATAATAAAAGACTAAACACTACAGGAAACAGGGAAATTAACATTGGCCATATTAATTAACGTCGGCCCAAGAATAAGCCAACGTTAATTAATTAATTAACGTCGGCCAACAGTTGACCGACGTTAATTAATTAATTAACGTCGACTTATTCTTGGACCGACATTAATTATTAACGTTGGCTCGAAATGGCCGACGGTAATTAGTTAATTAACGTCGGCCTAAAGCCCCGCCGACGCTCATATTTGCCGTAAGTCCCTTTTCGCCGCCCACGCCTAATCGACACCGAATCACTCTTCGCTTCTAGCCCGCCCACGCGTGCCCTACCCTACGCCGCGCTGCGCTTCGCCCCCCGCCCGCGACCCGCCGGCCGGCCCGCCCCGCCACCACGATCGATGGCCATCACCGCCTGCCCACGCCAGGTTGCCGCTTCGCCCGCCTCGACCACACCACTGCCTTGGGGCGCCTGCGCCAAGGCCGCCCGCCCGACCTCCTCTCCACCCTGGCGGCACTCGTCCCGGCTAGGCGTCTGGCGTCCTCCTCCTCCCGAGGCGGCCACAAGCAAGGTCATCCTCCTCCTCCCCCGGGCGTTCTACTAGCTTGGGATTCCTCGGTGGTAGGAGGAAGTCCAGTAGTTCACACGATGAGGAGGCCTTGTTTCAGGGTAGCGCTTCAAGCGCAAGTAGACGGCATGCTTTGTTGAGTCAAGTGGATCCTGAGTTGCAGAGTCGTAGTGTTGCTTTGCAGAGTGGAGAGGTAACTAAGCTTTTGATGTGTAGTTTGTGTCAAAACATAAATATGACATAAATATAACTGTCTTGTATTATTTCACAGGATGAGACATCGTCGGAGGAAGAAGTGGCTGCTGCCATGGATGTTCATGCAGGTAAACTAGAATGTTATATTCTCTTATTTTTTTTGATTATTATCTTCTTTATTCATTCATTATTATTGTTGTAGGTGGGATCGATGAGGATCAGGAGGCCGATGTGGGCCAAGGGGATGATGCAGGTCGAGAAGAGGACCCAATGGGTGGGGATACGACCAAGGGTTCTACCGAAGCCCGCCTGAGGTTTAGGAGGAGCCATACTGTCGCCTCCTCCGGTGCCAGACGGGAGGAGGACAAGGTTGTGATCACACTGTTGGCATGTATAGGTTTGTATTTTCTAAACCATGTCTTATTTCATTTCTATGTCTTATTTCATTTCTATGTTTTATATCATTTATATGTCTTGCAGTTCATGGATGACTTGGGGTTTGACTACAGAGGACACCATAGGCAAGTTAACTACGTGCTAGGTAACCTCTCGCCGCTTGCACTACCCCCGGGTTGGTCACAATGCCAATGGCGAGCGATTTGTCGCTACTAGTTGGGATCATTACCGCTTGTTTCCTAATGCCGAAGCACTTGAATGCTCAGGGGTAGTTTGGAGTGACTTTGGGTAAGATTCTCTATGCCGCTTGGTATTGGTTCAACCGTCGATTCTTTACTATTCTAACTATTCTTTGTGATGAACAATTGTAGAAGTTGCTACTGTTTGGTTGTGGCGCAGTATATGGAGCATGCTCAGAGAGTTTTCCATGTAAATGCACGTCGGGTGACCAAAGATGCATTGTCTAATGCTCGGATTCAAGCAACAAATCTTTACTTGAGGTCCGTTAAAGGAAACGGATTAACAGACTTGTGGGTCCTCGTAGTTACTTGACCGAGGAAGAGTACGCGGTGTAATTGGCATATTGGAGCTATTTGAGTTTTACGCTTGGTAATGTTGTTTTAATGTATTAATATCTTTGTGCAGGTCATGATTCCATGGTTGGGGACCGCCCGTAAGCTTACTGTGCTCTTGCTGCGCTGGGCTTCACTCGAGTTCATCGCCAAGTCAAAAAGAACCGAGATCGCCGAGGCAAAGAATCAAAGCACACGATGGTGCCGATGGACATATGCGTAAAGCTAAGCGCATGGTAAGTCCGGCCAGAGCAATCTTTTTGCAAAATACATGTTACCAAGTATATGTATGCACCTAACTTATGTCTACAGTCGCTCGGACCTGTTGACCAAGTGATATTGAAGTGTATGTGGAAGGTCATAAAGGTCGAGACTTAGACACACCACTGACAGCAAGTCAGGGCAATGATAGCTATTGATCGGTCCGTTAGTGGTCACAATTTTGATCCAATTCAAATTAAGTTGTTTGATTTGCGCTCCCATTTAAATTGTCTCGACGGTTATGTAGGAGAAATATGGCGAGGAAATGGTCAAGCGCTATGGTGAAGACTATGATTGGAGGAAGGAACCGATTGACGCGAGCTGGCATGCTAGTGGAGGTGGCAGGTCCATGGACAAGGAGATGTCATACCTTCTAAAATTTCATGAAGTCATAATTTGAAGTGCTCAAGCCTTTGTGGTCACGATTTTGAAGGTACTCCATGTTCATCGGAGTGATCAACTCAGCGGAGGTGCGAGCCGAGAGGGGATTCTTTGTCCCGAGCTCGGGGTTGGTAGCCGTCCGCCTCAAGAGGTGAGTTGGAGCTACTAGGCTGCGTGGAGGAGCCGCGCCAACGTGATGATTATGCAAGGCGCGAAGAAGAGTACTACGCTCATACAATGCACAACAAGAATCGGTGATTCAAGTAAGTCCTAGTCTTCAATCTATTGCATTTAGAGAATCTATTTGTTTGTTTCAGAAACCGCAGACGATTGTAGGGTTAAGGCCGCGCGCCCCTCTCCTTGATGGTTGACTCATGGAGTCTCGAACACACACTCTATCGCAAAGGAGTCTCGGATGTATACTGTTCGGGCTGAACGCCCCTACTTCCGGGGCCAGGCGAGGATCTCGCTGATCCGGGGTATGGCGGATTTCAATGCGAGGACTAAGGATAGGCCCTTAGCGCCATCTGCGTGGGTGAGCTCGGGAGGTTCGTCTGACACTGGATCGGGGAGCGAGCCGGATGCTAAGTGGGCTGAGGGAGTTTTCTGTTCGTGGAAGAAGAAGGCGAGGGAAGAGCCCTCCCTAAAGATCCCTCCTTATATAGGCGAAGAGAGCAGTTACATGAGGCTTGGGAGAGAGGAGCGACTAGGGCAAGACTATCCTTGGCGATCGGGTTCACGATCTTCTGAGTTGACAGTCCCTCGCGGGCCATGATGGGTTAGGTGTTCAGCCACTATGCCCCATCAAGAGGGTTAGTGGCGATGCTTGGGAAGGCGCGCTCGCCTCAGGCGCTTTGTTAGAAGTAGGGCGCGTGGGTGGCGCTCTCTGGCGTTGTTTTGGGAAGGAACGCAGATCCCGCTTAGGGCCGCTTGCTCAGATGGGGTTGTCCCACTCAAGTCGATCGATGACGGGCCGGAGTTGCCGAGATGGGATTTCGCCAGGTCCCGACCAACGACTGGCCTGAGGATGCCTCAGACTCCCGCCTTGCGGTTGGGTAGGAGCGCCTCAGCCCCGACCCGGCCCGATCAGAGGTCGCAAGGAGTCCGCCTGCGGCCGGATCACAGGCCCGCAGAGCCGCATCATAGGTGAAAGATCTCAGAACTCGATCCGCACCTTGTCAGGAGGTACCTCCGCACGTGATTCGCCACTATTAATTCAAAATACTTATACATTGTATTTGTAGGCAATGTTCTAGGCGATGGGGCAAAACATTGTCTTTCCACTGCTTCGCCCACCCGCCGCCACCGCCACAATGGGGATGTATCCTCCCAAGACCTCCTCAGTAGCTCGTATTCTTGCTAAATATTGTGAATCAAGTTGAACTTAGTCAATCTAGCTAATATTAGTTTGTTGAACCTGATCTTGTTCAAACTAGCTACATTTAGTCAATCTAGCTAAACTTAGTCATTTCTAGCGAGACTTAGTGAATCTAGCAAGACTAAGTATCTCTAGAGTTAAGTTTGATGAATTTAACGATATCTAGTTCATTTTTGCTAAACTTGGTCCGTTTCTAGTTAAACTTTGTAAATGTAGTTAAATTTACTCAATATAGCTACACTTACTAATTTCTAGCTAAACTTTGTCAAAACTTGTAAATCTAGTAAAATTTGATCAATCTAGCTATAATTGTTGCCTTATGTAGGGATCATCAAGACATGGGTCCCTGCTTACAAGACTACTCCGCAACGCTTAAAGACCTACAGATCCGGCGGTTCATTTCTTACTTGTTTCTTATGGTACATTCATTCTTATATTATTGTCTAATCTTGCATTTTCTTGTGTAGGGAACCGACGGTGCAACTACCTTTGTCAACGCGCTTTGCTTCCAGATCAAGCTGCTGTAACTCCAATGAACCGATGGCCAAGAGTTGTAGATTGTTTGATAGTTGTGTCACTTTCGATGTGTATGATTCGCTTTCGACTTTGGATGTGTTTGATAGTTGGACTTTGTTTGGACTTTTGGATGTTATGACAATTTGGATATTATGATGGATCGATGACTTGATTATATGGATGTTCTCGGTCGGATTGATTATATTCATGAATTGTATGTGTTGATGTGTGAATTGTCGTTAATGTTGATTATATTATGTATTGAATTGTGTGGAAAAACATGAAAATAGGGGAAAAAGGTTTCCCCTGGTATTACCAATTAACGTCGGCCTAAGCGTAGCCGACGCTAATTAGAGAGTAATTAACGTCGGCCTAGGGGTAGCCGACATTAGTTAGTAATTCTGGGATTCCTTATTAATCTGGCAAATCTCCAGCAAATGGCTAATTAACGTCAGCTATCCCTAGGCCGACGTTAATTATCCCGTCGGCACTAATTAACGTCGGCTGGGCTGTGACCGACGTTAATTAGTAATTAACATTGGCCCAAGAGAGGTCGACGTTAATTTGCGAGGCACGGCAGTAATTAACATCGGCCACATCTGGCCGACGTTGTCGATTAACTATCGTGGGCTGAAAGCCGACGTTAATTAGCCATTTGTCGATGTTAATTGTAATTAACGTCGGCAAATGGCTAATTAACGTTGGCTTTTGGCCGATGTTAATTTTCGGGATTACTGTAGTGAAACTAGTTTTCTAAAATATAAGCCTAGTAGTCTTCGGTGTTGGTTAGAGACACACGATGTGTAACATGAGTATGGATAACTAGATCGTTGTTGTCTTTGTCATGAAACTCGCCATTTTTGTTGATGATTTCCTTCATAATGAAGTAGCCGAGCTGTTCCTGGATGGCTTGGATTTCAATAGGAAGCAGTCCTCCCGTAGGAAACTTGAGGCGCTATAAATAGGAAAAATAAATCTCAAAGCACATAGAAATTGAGTGGTGTGAATCAATGTGTGATGTCAGCATGACAAACCTCTACGTCATTTTCTATTATTGTAGAACCTAAGATTTCACGCATGTATTGGCACATGAAGTATCCACATAAATTTGTGCCTTCGCATACGCCAGACATCGTAAAAATTGAATAAACTAAAATGTCATGGAAGGAGCTATTTACTATGAAATGCGTTATAAGAATATTGCTTGCATGCGTACCGGAAATTTAGTACAGATTGAAAGGGATTTCTAGTATGGGCGGTATCTCGAGCTCTTTTTACAATATTTTTTGAATGCATTATTCATTACAATTATAAGCTCTTTGTAGTTTTTTTGTCTTTATCCAGTGGGTCCATGATCAGTATCTTGCTCTTTTCTGGAGTAATTACTACAAGAATCCAATGGAAGCTACATACACGTGTATGATGCCATAGTCATTAGTCCTAAGATCAAAGTAAAGAAAAAAATCAACAAGTAATTTAACTAGCTAATGAGAAACTAATTTACTTAAAATTGTATGGTAAAAGTATAAACTCCTTGTCTTGTAGTTTGATCAAAGTATTATATACGTATTCCTTGGCCTCCTTTGGTACTCTTGTGATTTCGGCCTTGCAGACTGTTCCCGGCTCGAGGAATCCCTCTGGTCCCTTGGTTTTTCTTAGTTCGATCATCTCGTATCTAGATAAGGAAAAAGTTAGACATGACATTTATCGGTATTACATGAATGTAGAGTATGATTAATATATTAGACACTTACAGTGACCAGCATCTCAAAAAAAATATATCGAGGGTGTCGTGATAGAACAAGTTATGTATGTTATCGAATTCTATCATGAAACAGCCAACTCTCTCATGGTGAAAATGTTCCTCTCGAAAAAGTGCAGTTGAGGAGCATATAGATCACTAGATCGCAAGGCGGATTTGCGAGGCCTAATCGATAAGGCCGGGCCTAGCCGATCGCATGAAAAAATGGTTACCAGAAAGTTGCGCCAGAAAAGTAAACAAGAAAGCCCTGAAGATAGTAATCGGTCCGGATTAGGTAGGATACAATCGTAATCTTGGCCGTTATCAAACAGATATGTACAGAAGATATAATCCCTACCATGTATCCGATCAGGACTCTCCAACGTAACCCGCGCCTCTCTACTATATAAAGAGGGGGCGGAAGATCATCAGATCAGATCATCAGCAAATAAGCTAGACTCCATGTTAGTAATCAACCAAGTGCAGAAAGACTGGTCGTGCGTCGGTGACAGCATGGCTGCATATTGCCAGGAAGTACGGAAGCTTGAAGACAAGTTCGACGGGCTGGAGCTCATCCACGTACTTCGCCTTGACAATAAAGCACCAAACGATCTCGCAAGGTTAGGCTCTATTCGGGCAACAGTACTGGCTGGAGTATTTGTCAAAGAGCTCCACAAACCTTCAATAAGTCGACAATAGGAGTGAGACAAATCAGAGGAAAGACC
This sequence comes from Guadua angustifolia, assembly GCA_036346375.1. NCBI lineage: Eukaryota > Viridiplantae > Streptophyta > Magnoliopsida > Poales > Poaceae > Guadua > Guadua angustifolia. Next base: position 1,117,735 of record CM070506.1, read on the forward strand.
GACCGAAGAGGAAGTTTTGGTCATCAACCCTGACTGGACAACTCCATTTTTAAACTACTTGTTAAAGGATGAGCTTCAAGACCGCAAGGCGGCAGCAGAACGCGCCACACGCCGATGCAAAAGCAACGCAGAAGTTGGGGAAGAACTCTTCCGAAGAGTGCTCTCCAGAGTCCGAGACGCCGTGATATCTGAGCAAGAAGGAAGAACCTTCTAGAGAAATCCACTTGGGAATTTATGCAGCATCATGCAGCCAAGTACTCGTGGTAAAGCTTATCATCAAGGCTTTTTCGCCAACCGCCGATCGATGCGGAGGATATTGTTCGTGACTGCGAAGGTTGCCGCTTCTTTATTTGTCAAATACATGTGCCGCGAGGAGTTGCAAACTATTCCGATCACCGCCATTTGCGCCCGGGGCTCGACATGGTCGGACCCTTGAAGAAGGCTCAAGGTGGTTTCACCTCATCTTGTCGATGATCGGATCGCCAACCGCGAGAAATGAGATGGGGGTCAAGATGATGCGGACCCTGAAAGCTGCCGCTTCGCCGACGAGGAAAAGAGTAGACGTGGTGATGGTCGAGCGAGACGACAACGAGCGTGAGACCGAGATTTATACTGTTTGAGCCTCAGGAGGTAATAGCTCTATCTGGGCCGCCTCCCGCGCTTTTCTTGGCTATTTCTCGAGTACAAGGGTGTGTTACAGCCAAGTTTGACAATGACTATATCTAAGCTCGAGCTATGGCGTGTTGTGTGTTGTCTTTGTGTCTCCAAAAGACTCGCGATCCTTGGTCTTTATACCTCCTTCAGACGCAATCTGGACGGAGAGATTCCTTGAAGTGGCCTTCATGAACGTTGAGGGCTGGCAAGAATCGCCCGAACTTGTTGATGCGACTGCTCTCTACCCCACGACCAGCGCTTTGGGCAAATCACCGGTCAAATGCTTGATCCAAAATCCAAGGGTGGACTACGTTTCGAACAAGGGCCCGCCCGAGCTCTATGTCGAAGGGCCGTGGTTAGTCTCAAGGCTTAGGTCGAGCGCCAAGACGCACCTGTGTCGTGGTCAGACCTCCCGAGCTTTGGGGATTCGTTGACCATGCGCCGGCCGGTCAAGGGACGCCCAGCCCTCGTCAGCTAGCTCCTGAGGCTTAAAATCGTGGCCGGAACATGGGCCGACCATGAGTCTCTATAGCCGGGACCGATTCCCAGAATTCTCTTGAGGTCGAGGTCGAGTGGAAACGTAACGCCAAGCCGTGAGTAAGCGACACCTGGCGCCTTGATCTCCTAACCTCGCACGGATAAACGGTTGGCGACACCTCTTTGTCTCAAACCGCAGCCGGGCCTTTATTATGCCACAAATCGCGTACAAGACGCTTCAAGCGCCGCAGATTGATTTGGCGACGGCGACGCAGCCTTTAAACCTGAAATCGCAGCGCCTGTTTGAGAAAAACTCTCGACCAGCGCCTTCGCCTCCCTAAGCCTCCGGCCCGAAGCAAAAACTCGACTCGAAATCGCCGCGATCGCCATGGCCAAGCTTAGGGAGGAGTATTGCCGCCGCAGGATGAAGGAGCCGAGACCGGGCTGCTTTGACCCATTCACATGGCGGCGCCGCCACGAGACCGAGCCACGCTCTAGGGACGACGAGATCGCTTTGCACCGAGCACCACGCCCTTTTCGCTCAAGGACTCCTGAGAGCGAGTTCCTCTCGTGGTCCTCACTAGTTAAGTAGATCGAGCTCATAAACCCGGTGCCGAACTCCATTCTACTCTCGCCATCTTCTCCCACTCGCAAGCGAGGGGTTCCTAGGAATCCTTCCCAATCCTCGCTTTTCGGTATTTCACCTCTTCCGCTCTGAAGGACCCCGTGGTCGTTGTTCTCATTCCGAACACCGGACAGGCTCAAGTGGTCCGGCCCCCAAGATCCAAGCTCGACTCTCTGCCATGGTCCGACAGGTTCTACCCAAGAAAGGGGAGCTGGCACGCTGTCATTCGAGGGAAAGCCCGCTTGCGGGAAGAAGGAGACCTCCAGGCGGATTTATCCCGAGGCCGACACGGCTAGCTTATCACCGCTTATTCATCTTCGCACCGAAAAGGCCTCACGGCAAAGGACGCTCGCCGACTTCTCGCGGAACCGGTGTCTCTTCTGGAGGCGGACGACCTGCTCTTTCGAGATCCAGGGGCGATCGACTCGACCATGCGAGTATCGCCTCGTAAGCTTCCCCCGCCGGGGCCTTGCTCGAGTCCACCCTCGCGCTTTTGAGAATCGCTTTTAGCAAATACCAAGGAGTCTTGGGTTGCCGCCAGATGAACGAGATGTTCGGGAAACTGGCGCACAATTACTCCATGAACGACTCCGTGCCGAAGAACGTGCTCCGCCGAAAGGCCGAGGTAAGCCATCCTGACCAATGGCTTGACCTGAGTGACCCCGAGGTCCTCCATGACCCTTTCATGCACGCAGGACCATCAAGAGCTGCTCGACACGGCCAGGCGGATGCTCCCGTTGCCCGGGGTGGGCAAGAGCAAAAAAGGGAAGAAGAGACCTTCCCCAGCCGACGCGGAGGGCCAGGAGGCGAAGAAAACTCACGTCGAGTGGGGCGACCGCGCCATGGTGAGGATCCCGGCGGTCGAGCCGCCGAGCCCGTGCTCGTGTGTCTTGGCCGGTTTGACGTGGTTCTCCTTTTGCAAAGAAGAGAGGCGGCGGCCGCCAGTCTTCGAGTTCTTTCCGACCGGGACCACAAGCGAGCTCGCTGCAGCGGATGATGTGGAATCAAGACAGCCCCGAGACCCTTGGTCATGACGCCGCTAAGAAGCGAGTGCCCTCCGCCAGTGGCAACAAGACCTTCGGCCGACCTTTGACGAGGCGAGGTCGGTGTCCTGTAAGTTCTCGCCTCTTGGACTTCTGTAATCCTCGATCTTTCTCGCTTAGAGTATGTTTTTGATCGCAGACCCGAGCATCCAAGCTCGAAACTTGCCCGCTGGACGATGCCCGTTGTCCAGTATGCAGTCCGAGTCCAAGGAAGAGGACACCTTCGAAGTTGGTCCCTGCCACGCCTTGCACCGGACGCCGACCCCATCGGGGCGCCGAGCCCGGTCCCTGGCCGGTGAGTTCACTCAAGGCGCCAACGACTTCGGACGAGGAAGAGTCTTGCACCGCCATCAGCGCGGATCTTGACACCGGCGAGGCGAGGACGTTGCCGCCACCGCCTTCCAGAGCCGTGGGGAGAGCACCAGAGTGCGACGGCACACCGCGGAGGCCCTCACCGCTTCTTGCCCACTGTCGCTTTAACGCCGAGGGCGCGACGCCCGCCACCGGAGATGGCCACACCAGAGGCGCTACCGCCCGACCGACGCCAAGACTGGCCGAGGCCGTGATACTGCCACGGAGGATGATCATGCGGGCGTCCTGCCACGCCTTCGGCGGCGGAGACGAAGCGAACCCCGACTCACCGTGGTTGAGCCTAATGTCGCCGCCGCTCCTCTCGCCGGGCGAAGTTGGACCCGCCGAACGAGGGCAGGGACTCCAAGCCGCCGCCGGCATGTCGATTGAAGGACCTAGCCAAGACGCAACGGCGGAGGTCGAGGTCGCATCCCGGCCTCGGAGAGGAAGAGATAGATCGCGTCGAATCGAGGAGCGAACGAAGAGTACACCCGCCGCACGCTGCCGAAGGTCGCTCATGAGGTAAGGATCCTCACATGCCCCCGCGACACGTTAGGTCGAGCCTTCGTCAACTTCTACTCGGGCCACTTTCCTTGTCCTCTTAAGGCGACAAGGCCACACCTGGCCGCAAGGCTCCACAAGCTTGCCGACGTGCTCGGGGCTCTTGAACGTGGTGGAGACGCTGGAGGTGGAGCACACCAAGCTCTGTACGACCATCGAGGTCGACCAGGCAGAGCTCGAGCGCCTGACCAAGGAGCTCGACGACCTTCGCCAAACGATGGTGGTGCGTATGTGGTTCACGCGCCGAGCTCGAGCAAACCAGGCTTCCGAAGCGAAGTTCGCCAGCCGTGAGAGCAGAACGACCCGGCGCACTAAGGCGCCGAGGCGCTTGAGACCGAGCGCCAAGGTAGAGTCGCTGGAGAAGGCTGCCACGAGCGAAGCCGCCGTCGCTCGGCCGGCCGAGGCCCGCAGCAAGGTCGAGGTGTTGGAGAAGGCCGCCGCCGAAAGAAGCGCTTTCTCGCCAAGGCGCTTGCGCATTTAACGCCAAGGTCGAGGCATTGGAGAAGGCCGCCGAGTAGGCGCTATCTCGCCACGCGCCCCAGCCGGAGGCCAAAATCGCGAGTGGAGGAGAAGCCGGACGCGCTTAGCAAGGCGGGCGAAAAACGCCTACGCTCAACTCCAAGACGAAAGGCCGCCAAGCCGTGGACGCCGCCAATGAAACCCCCCAGCATCAAGCGTTTGAGCTCGACCTTGCGTGGCTAAGGTTACGAGCTCGAGCAAGAGAAGCTTGCTCGCGAGATGGCGACTTGTAACTTTATCCTCAGGCCTGCCCCGTGAAAAACGCTTGGAAACATTATGATAAAGCCGCATTACTTTTGGGTAAAAAGGTCTTGTCCTGCTTTTGAAATTGCTGCTGAGGATGTTTGGAGGTCGCCTATCGCTTTTGTTCGTGGTGCCGAGGTCGTTGATGGTAGTATGCCACTGCCCACCCGTTGGTCCGCCGAGGTCGAGCGACGCCGCCTTTGGGCGCAAGATTTGCACTGCCGCTAACACGACTCCCGAATGGAGATAAAATCACAGGCACATAGGCGTGATTTAAAATGAGATCGATAGAGAGACGGTTATGCCTGACTAACATTCAAATCATGACCGCGACTGCAATGCATCGCTTCCACAACAAAGTGGCGAGGTTTTGGTCCTGCCTGTGCACTGGAGAAAGCTAGATTGCGAAGAGGTTTGGCTTACGTTTTAGCCCGCCCCTAGGGGAGGACGCCGAGCTCGCGACGCTTAGACCAAGAGGAAATGTGCAGCGACGAAGGTCGTGGAAAGAAGGAGTCCTGACAAAAAGAACCGCATCGACACAAGCCGGCAAGCATATAAAGAGCGAGAATAAACGAATGCCTTTATTGAAATTTAAGGTATAGAGGTTACACATAAAACTTTTCGGTCGATCTATGTTCCACGAAGCCAGAGAGCCTCGCCATCGGCATCGCTAGCCAGAAGCCCCGTGCGCGACCTGCTGAAACGACTCAGAGGGGCCCTCCCACCGTGGGGATAACTTGTTGGTGTTGACGAGCCTCAATCCGCCTCGTGCTAGGGTCCCCAACAAGGAGCTTCCTAGGTCGCATCGACCGAGACGATGTCCGCGAAGAGCTTACAGTAGTGCGTTGATCGTAGCGAAGGCACGGCATCTTACTTCTTCTCGCGAGGATAAGGTCGAGAGACCGTTTCGTGCTCAAGTCGACTTGGTCGACCACTGTCGACTCGGCAGAGCCCAACAGAACTCTCTGGAGGCAGACGATTTAAGATCGTAACACGAGCCGAAGGGTGGACCTCGTGGCTCGGGCTTATCGTGGTACGGAATAGACCATAGGACGGTGGGAAGTTCGCCCACCTGTGTCTTGCCATAGTATTCGAGCTCATTCAGAACTCGCTTCTGGACGCTCGACGATTTGCCTCACATGCTGTTCCCAGCTTCTCCGCTGCTTTTGGGTGAGCCACCGGTTAAGCATATTTTGATGCCGAAGTTCCTCGCGAAAACTCCTAGAACAACTCACCGGGTAAACCGAAAGTACCGCTGTCGCGATAATCTTGCACGAACCCCGCACTGTGACCATGAGCAAGTGGAAGAAACGAACAAATGCCGAAAGCGAAGGATGGTCGAGACTGGTTCAGCTTCGATCCACTTGGTGAAGGTGTCGATGGCCACGAACAGGAACTTCTTCCCCCCGACCGCCTGTGGAAAAGGGCCGAGGATATCCATCCCCCAGGTCAAGAAAGGCCAGCAGCAGTGATGGTCGAAGGGCGAGGGCGGCCGTGTGACTTCCGGCGTGGAACCGCATGTTTTCAAGTGCGACGATATCACGATCATCCCAAGCGCCAAGGCACAGAGTACCCATCGCGCGAAGGCCTGCCGACCATCGCCCCAGATGAAGAGTGTGCTCCACAGAGGCCCGAGTGAATGTCGCTTAACGTGTACTTACCTCCTCCGCAGTAAATACACCGAGTCGACGCCGTAAACATTCTCGCTTGTAGAGCATGCCGCCCACGTAGTGTGTACAAGCTCGCCGCCGCTGATCCTCGGCTTCCTCTCGCAGGTCGGGAGGCAGTCGCCTCAGCAAGGAAAGTGTGGATGGGCTCGCCCAGAGGATACCTTCGACCACGCCGAAAGCATGACCTCTTGATCGGAGATCGATACGCCAGCCGCCTGCACGACGCCGTGGGGATATCGCCATCGGAGGAGCCGAGCTTTGAGAGGAAGTCCACACCGAGTTGTCCCTCCCGATGTGCTTGAGTTCCAAGTTCGAACCACTTCTTCATCTTGTGCACCTCGGCGAGGTACTTTGCCATCGAGTTCCCGAGCATTGGTAGTCCTTGTTGAACCGGGTTGACGATTTAGCCGAGTCGCCTTCACGATTAGCCGGCGACGCCTAATGCCTTGCAAGCTCGAAGCCCGCCAGAGGGCCTCAGCATTCGCCACATTGTTGGTCATTGAAACCCAAATGAACCACGCACCTTAGCCGGTCGCCGCTGGGTAAGGATAAGGATCCCAACTCAAGCGCTTGAAGGACCTTGAGCCATCAAGAACATGACCTGTGGCTTTCTCCTCGACCAAGCTCGAGCGGAGGCGACGTCATTGGCGTCTGATCGACCACAAAGTCGGGCGAAAGCACTTAGACTTTATGGCCGTCCGGCCACGACTGACGCTTAACGCCGCCAGCTCCATGGCCCATTTGGCGATCTGCCCTCCACCTCCGGGTTCTTTCAGATGTCCCCGAGCGGAAGTTGCTTGGGACGCACTACTAAGCAGGGCGCTCGAAGTAGTGCCGAGCTATGCCAAGACATGAGGAGAGCATACAACAACTTCAGACTGTGGGTAGCGCCCTTCTGCAGGCAGACTGACCGACGTAATAAATTGGGTGTCAGCTGACCCCTGCTCCGCCACTAGAACAAAGACTGATGGTGGGGGGTGGCCGCGAGGTAGAGCAAAGAACTCTCGCCGGGTTGTGGCGCTAGTAAGGAGGGGTGGGGACGACAGTATACCTTCAGTCGCCGGCTGACCGCGCGCCTCGAGTCCACTCAAGCCCCCTGCTTGCACAGAGTTTGAAGAATGGAAGCCCACGCACTGAGCCTCGAGATGAATTCACGAGGACGGCCATGCGGCCGTGAGGCTCAGACCGCTTGACCGAGGTTGGGGCGCCATCTTCTCGATCGCCTCGATCTTCTCCGGTTTGGGCTAACCCCGAGCCCTCGATCATGTAGCCGAGACCTTCGCCGCTACCAACACGCACTTCTCGGGGTTGAGCTTGATCTTGTGCCTGCTTCAGTTGGCGGTTTCTCGAGGTCGCGAACGTGGTCGCCGGAGGGCTCTTAACGATGATGTCGCCCACATAGACCTCAAGGTTTCGCCCCGACCGCGGGTTTTAACGCCTTGGTCATCGACGCTGAATGTGGCCCCGCATGACGCGCAGCACTCAAACGACATGGTCGGTAGCAATAGGTGCCAAATGGTGTGATGAAGGCCGTTTTGCTCTCGCATTCCCCGCCGCCTTGATCTCGGTGGTATCCCGAGTAAGCATCCAAGAAGCTCAACATCTTGGCATTCGCGGTGGAGTCGACGATCGTCGTCGAGCGCTGAAGCGGAAGTTGTCCCGCAAGCCGAGTTCAACCCCCGTATGGTCGACGACATTCTCCACTTTCTCCTTTCTTCAAGACGATGACCTGGTTGACCTACCCACTCTGAGTAGTCAATCTCACTGGATGAAACCAAATTTCAAGAGCTTGTCAAGATTCTCTGATGACCGCGACCTTCTCCGAGGAGAAGCGACGAACTTCGCGACAAAGTCGAGAGCCGGATTTCACTTGCGACTTGTGCTCAATCACCTCCGAACGCCCGCATGTCCTTGGGTTCCTAAGCTTAATATACCTTTTGTTAGCACGAAGGAAGGTGACGAGCTCGAGTTCCTATTTGGAACTCAGGCCGAGACGTGACGCACTTGGTCGGGTCGCCTCATCGAGCGGCACGGCCTTCGCCGCCCCACTGGCTGGATTGCCGCCTTTCCGCGAGCATTTTTCATCGCCGCTCGTTGCAAGACTGGGCAAGATGCCCGCAAGAGCCAAGGCCTTGGTCTCACATCCATGTGCCGCCCGCAGACGCTCCGCAAATGATGATGACGCCCATTGGGGCTAGATACTTCATACATCGATGGCCATAATGGTTGGCCGCCATGAACTTGACCAGGCGGGCCGCCCGAGGATGGCGCAGGACGGAGGTCACCGACCACCTCAAGGTGACTAGCTCTTGCGCGGAAGTTGTTCGAGTCAGCCGAAGGTAACGGGCAAGACCACCGCCCAGGATGGTCGAGCTTCCTGCACGATCCTCAAGAAGGGTATGGTGATGTTTGACCTTCGACGGGAATTTGCATCCGTCAAGTGCTTCGCCGCAAGTTAAGAGCCGCCATTGCCGACTATGACGCTACCGGATCATGCGTATTGCCGATGGTTGAGGTCACCACCAAGGCGCCTTTAGGTCTCGGGCCATACCGAGAGCGCCTCTTGGAGTGAAGGCGATGATGGCTCCAAATTTCACTTACAGGCAGCCGATGGGCTTCCCAAATGCGACTGGCAGATGGTTCTGCGGCAAGGCTTTTGACTCGTTCGGATCGATGTACGCCGACGAAGCCACCGAAGATGACGCCGATCCCGTGCTCGCTTCATTGAACTCCAAATCGAGGTCCATGCTCCGCCACGGCGGCTCACCCTGTCCTGCTGGTCGCCATCTTTCGAGCACGGGCATCTCACTCGCCCATCATAAAAGGCCTCCAATTATTTTGCCAAGCCCGCAGTTCAGAGGTCGTGGGTCGCACTCCTATGAAACAAGCAGAACTTTGCCTCGCTTATATCGGCGCGCTTCGGCGCCTGGTGGTCGAAAGACCGGACGCGGGGCCCGGTCGCCCGCCTCCCGCTGGGCTGGTTTCGCCTAGCGAGGTCGAGGCCGACCTTGGCGAGATTTGATCCTCCCGAGCTTGATCTGGACTTCAAGGACTTCGTGCTGGCCATCCGCCGAAATGAGCACCCGCAGCATTCTCCGCCACCTCGCGATCACGCCCGCTTCTTGGTGGAAAGCATGGTCGGCCCCGAGTTGACTCGCCGGGCTCTGCTTGGTTTAGACCAAGCTTACCTTGGTCGAGTCACTCTTCCAGGACGATACGTTCCAAGGTCTCACAGTACAGCTTTCTCCGCCATGCGAAAAGCTTGTTGACGCCGAGCCTCGAGGTGATCTCTGTGTTCTTCGTAAGGTACCGATCGCGACGCCAAACTTGAAGGCTTTAATTACCGCTTTCGTCGGAGATGCTGAATCGTGTTCCTTGATGAATCACCGCGACGAAATCACGCGAGCTGCTCGTTTCTGCCTCGATGACACGATCCAGTCCTTCTCCCCGGCGCCAGAATAACTCGAAGTTGGAGCGGCGGGCGTTTAGATTTGGCGCCACGACCAAGGAACCCGTGCTTCGTTGAAAAGCCAAGTTCGCGACGGCTAGCCCGCCTAGGATGGTCGGGAGGTAATTGGCCATGACAAGCTCGTTACCCCGCCGCCAAGATAGCGGGTCGAGTAGATAGACAAGAATTCATCCGGTTCTTGGTCCCGCCAAAATGCTCGACAACATGGCTTGAACCGAAGGGCCATCGACGCCGACGCAGCCGCCGAGTACGCCATGCAGCCATAGGTCGACAGCGCCGGTGATCATCCCCGACAAGGTCCTCGCCGCCGCCGGATTCGGAGTCGAGGTCTGCCGACGTCCGACCTTCTGGGAACGACTACGGTGTCCGCACGGAATCACCGCGTAACGCAGCGTCCCGACCTCGCGACGCTCGGGCGAACGCCTGGGAGAGGTCCGCAGACCGCCGCCGCCAACTTGGAGTTCGTGGTGGCTTGGCTCGAGCCTGGCCCTCGCCGGCGGTGGCTCCGCAGACGCCTGGCTCGCAAGGCCAAAGCTCGCCCCGAGCCCGCCGCCGGGCTAGCTCTCGCGCAGAGGCGCCCGCTGGCGCGCTGGCAACGGCGCCGACGCAGTTTTCATCGCTTCGAGCGAAGTCCTCGAAAGTGCCGACTTTGCCGCGAGGGACGACTTTACCGCGTACCGACGAGTTTTTCGCCAGGCTCGGTCAAAGAGTCCGACTCGCCCCTATCGAGGTCACCATGACCCGGCGATAGCGCGAGGTGCTCCCCGCGACGTGGAGCTCCGGGCACCTGTGAAGACGGCTGCCCTCTCTCGGATTTCACGAGGGCGGTTATGGCTTGGTTAATGGCGACATGCACCATCCGGGCGAAGCGCTTTCAGGGTTCATGATCACGGTCATCTCAGATTTCTCTGTTTGACCGCCCGCCATCGTAACGTGATGCTCGAGTGGCGCGCGTAAGGCGAAAACAGTGGACACGCGAGTCGAGTCCGCGCTCAAATCCACGCTTTGAGGAAAGTCCATCAATGAAGTGCGCGCCATGCTCTTGGTCTTGAGGCGCTCTCGCGAAGAGTTTAGGCAATCGGCCCCACTTGGCGCCAATTGCCGATTTATCGGATCGCCAACCGTGAGAAATGAGATGGGGTCAAGATGATGCGGATCTTGATGCGCTTTCGCCGTTTCGGAGGAAAAGAGTAGACGTGGTGGGATGGTCTGAGCGAGATGACAACGAAGGAGACCGAGATTTATACTAGTTCGAGCCCTCGGGAGATAATAGTTTACATTCAAGCCACCTTCCTGTTAGTTTTCTTGGCTATTTCGAGTACAAGGGTGTGTTAAAATTAAGTTTGACAATGGCTATATCTAAGCTCGAGCTATAGCGTGTTGTGTGTTGTCTTTGGTCTCTCCAAAAGATCATGCGATCCTTGGTCTTTATACCTCCTCTCAGACAAAGAACGGACGGGAGAGATTCCTGTGAAGTGGCCTTCATGCACGCTTTGAGGGTCGGCAAGAACCGCCTCCAACTTGTTGCACGCACCGCCTCCTATCCCACCACTCCACGCCTTTGGGCAACCATTGTCAAATGCTTGATCCGAACCAGGTGGATTACTACTTCAACAAGGGCTCCGCCTCGAGCTCTAGGGTCGAGCGGGCCGCGTCGTCGTCCAACGCGCCTTAGGTCAAGCGCCTCAAGACGCACCTGTGTCGTGGCCGGGCCTCCCGAGCTGGGGGATTGCTGACCGTGCATACCGACGATCAAGGGACGCCCAGCCCTCGTCACATCTCTTCATCGCCATTGATAAATTTACAAAGTGGATTGAGGCTAAGCCCGCCACCACTTATCACCAGCCAAGCGAATTCTTCTAAGAAATCGTAAGGTTCACTGCATCAAACAGATCATCACAGATAATGGTACTCAATTCTGCCGCGAGAAGAATTTCAAGATCTGTGCGATTTAGAAGCTCGACATCAAGATTTGCTTCGCTTCGCGGGCTCATCCAAGGAGCAATGGGCTGTGGAGCAAGCCAACCACATGGTGCTGCAAGGGCTAAAAGTAATGATTTTTGATCGCCTCAAGCCTTATGCTACGCGATGGGTAAAAGAATTGCCTTCGATGTTCGGGGGCCGAGAACCACTCCCAAAGAAGGCCACCGGCACCAATTTTTTTCCTCGGTATATGGCTCAAAGGCGGTCTTACCTACCGAAGTTGATGTTCTGATCCCCACTAAGTTCGGAGCTACAAGGAGGCCGAGCCTGAGGAGAACCGGATAGAAGACTCTAATCGACTAGAGAAAGCTAGGGAAATTGCAGCAATCCAGTCGACTAAATACCTCCAAGGCCTACGCCGCTACCACAATCGGAATGTTCGGGGCCGTACCTTCTCCAAAGGAGATCTCGGTCCCAAGAAGGAATCGTAAAAGTTTAGCATAAACTCTCCTCGCTGGGAAGGCCCCTATATCGCCGATGAGGTGACACGCCTGGGGCTTATAGCATCTAAGCGTGAAGACGGCGTGGTTATCGGCAACACATGGAACATAGAGCAGCTATGTCGTCAAGTAATTCTTAAATCTTGTACATTAGTTATGGTATTCGTGAATAAAATTTTTTCTTGACTTGCTACCAATTGATGCTCAATTAGCAAAGAAGTCGGGTTACACCTAATAGTGTTGCACTTATGCTAACCCTTCTTATGGCCCATTTTTTACTTTTCCCTAGTGATTTGCTATCGTGCTTGAGTGCATTAAATCCAAATCGTGAAACTCAATCTCACCTAATGGCTTAACTCTAGTCTCTCAAAAATGCGTCTCGAAAAATGGCCATGAGTCGACTCGATGCCCCGGGCTAGAATAGCTCTAGCAGAGTACTTAAACTAAAAAGGATAGAAACCACTCAAGCAAGCTCTAAAATCAATAGGAAGAAAGATTAAACAACATTAAAATTCCATTAAAAATATTCAGTCCTGATACATCAATGTATTACATGAGAATTTTGGCAGAACCTAAAAACTAAGCGCAGCGCTGCCGTGTCCTACAAATGATAAGAGCGCCCCTCGCCGACAAGCTTCGACGGTTTCGATCAGCACGCCGATGGCGATTTATCGCCACGCGTCAGTACTTCTTTTCCGCCGCAAGCTCGCCCAGCGAAGCTCATAATCAGCCCAGTTCGAGCAAGGAAGGCCTCCTCCTCATCAAGCGCCGCGAGCCTCATCTCTAAAGTCAAAGATTGGCTCCTCCGCCGGGAGATGATGGGGCCTCATCGCTTGACGAAGAAGATTGGGATGAAGAAGCCATTGAAGGTCTAAAGAGGAACGTCAAGGTTGCAGAGAAGGATTCTTAGAGACGGTGATCGCCAAGTAGCGGCGATAACCCTTTGTATACCCAAAGCGGAAACCAAACGGTTTTAGTAAATGCTAGCGAAGCGAAGCGGCCTCAAGACGACTAGCCGTAACTCAAGCGGTCGAGAAGATGTATGGTCGGGACACCAAACCAGATGTGGCGATGCAATGCAAGTAGGTCAAAAAGCCACTCAAGACACAATGAAGCAATTAAAGCTAAACACGGCTCAACCGCCAGCGTTTACCAAGGTATAAAAGAATGTTTATAGATCAAGCCTCAAAGAAATGAATATTCACACGGGACCCAAGTCCGTGTTCTCGCTAGGGCGGCGAGGTATCCCCTAACCCGTCGAAAGGTGGCGAGAGCTTGTCGCCATCGACGGAGCGGTGTAAAGCCCTCCTTGATAGCCTCGAGCTCCACCCATGGATATAAGGACTTCACAATGGCTAGAGCTTGACTGGCGCTCATAATCACCGTCTCCTTTAGGTGTGCTAACAGCTTTTTGGGCCCTTCGCGCTGGCCGGATTGTATGCCCACATTGTTGGGCCCAGCCACCAGACTCAAGATTTGCAAGATCGCCTGAGCCTTCCTGCAGCTTGTCGACTCAAGGCTCCAAGAGATTTGATCCTCTCCAAAGACGCAATACTGAGCTTAGGACTTAACCGGTATTCTGCAAGACCAGACAGATTAGCCCGAAGACACTAAAAAGCACAACAGGAACAGAGGACAAGTCAGGAGCAAACCTTCTAGCTCTTGTCATAGCTTGGCTGACTTGGTTTGGGCCTTGCGCTCAAATTCCTCTAGCTCCTTGACCCGCTTCTGGGCGGTCTCAAGCTCTCCCTGAAGGCCTGCAATGACAAAGACCGAAACCAGGACAGGAAGAATGAATTAAGGGGTGGAGGACTAAAAAGGTGTTCTAAGGCAGTCGGATAAGGTAATTACAGCGAAGGGAGCTCGTGAAGTTCAACTTGTCCGCCTCGGAGGCCTGGACCTGGGCCCGGAGCCTTTCCAGCTCTACTTGGTTCTTGTTCCGTGCACTGTCTAGCTCCTCCTGGAGCTCGGCACGGACCCGCTTGACCTCGTCCTCATAATCCCGACTCATCTTGGTCTTCGGAGTATCTCCAAGAATGGCATCCTTTCGCGCCGCTTCTGCATTTTGAAGGCAACAAAATGAATGATAAAGCTACGCTATGCACTAAAGACAGAAAGAAGAGGGAGCTTCCAACCAACTCGGCATAAGAAGACTCACGTGAGCCAACCGAGCGCAATCGAAGGCACGGTCGTAGAGCTCTTTCCACTCCTTCTCCTCATCTTCATCGCCAAAATCTGTCCACTCACCGCCCTTCGCCAAGAATGCAACTCGCACGGAGATTTTCGCAGGGCCATGACTCATGAATTTCTCCAGCGGAGGCGAGGGGTGGTCGGCAGACCTTAGGACGCCCATCCGCCGACCGCCCGGAGGAGTACGGCAGGGGTCGCGCTGCTCAAAATCAGCCCCGGCGCTGGCCGCATAGCATTGGGTGGAGCCATCGCAGCCCTCTCCGAGGCAACCTCAAGCACAGGCGCGCATCGGCCGGCGCCTAGCCTCGGCTGGCTTGAGGCGCCAAGTGGCCTTCGCCTCCTCGCGGCACGTCCACGGGAAGTTCATCAATAGGCCTCCTAAAAAAGCACAAAAAAGGCAACAGATATGATCTCGAAAATAAAGGAAGAGCTGACAAAGAAACCAACATGTTAGATCTTGTTATCTTTATCGCCGAGCCCTTCCAAGTAGAGGGTCCTCTCACAGAAGAACCCGCCAGACGCCGGGCGCTGTGGGACGGTGTAACTCAAACGGCGTGGCGGGCGAGGCGCCCATCGCCTTAGTGCGCGGGTCAGCTCAGGCCTTCGCTCACTACGCCTGGCGATGAGGAGGTCATCGACGAGGCACGCGTTATCGCTGCTGGCGAACCTTGGGCTAACTAGTCGGGCGACAAGTACGCTGATTGTCTCCCTTTTCTTGGGCACATAGACGCTTCGGGAGCTTCTTTCCCGAGGGTCTCCAGCGCTTCCCCATCTTATCTTTCTTCGCACTCAGCGCCGAGGACGAGGCATCGATAGGATGTTTATTTGGCAATTTTGTGTTGACGGATTTCGGGAAGCGGCGCATTAGAGAAGAAAGCGCCTTGACCTCGTAAGCACAGTAACAAACACATGCTTGATCGCAGTCACTCAAAATGCAGAAAATCCAACCTTGGGGGATAAGGAAAGCATCTTACCAGAGGCGGAGGACACGACCGTTGAAAGGCTTCTGCACCACGTTGATAATTTGGGTGCTCGGGCTAAGAAATCACCCGACGCCCAGGAGTGTACTTTAGGAATCACCAGAGCTTCCTGTAGGATCGCGCTTCCCTTCATACTGTGATCCTGTGTTGATTCGCCTCCTGAGAGGTCAGATCTGCAAAGCCAAAATTGAGGATTATCGCAACCTTGCTAGTCCATTATCCTTCAATTTGGCAATCATCCCCATGAGCTCCTCCACCTAGTCCATCCCACCGTCCGAGGGGAGCGAAGTCCAACTTATCGAAGGCCTAGGTGGGGCTCCAGAAAAGGAAGGAAGAGAAGGCTTGGGGTTGGCATAGTAAAACCACTCCTGATGCCAACCTTTGTTCAAGGTTTTGAAAGGAATGGCAAAATAAGACTTCTTCAAGCCGCCTTAGCTGGAATCGGTGCCCCAACCCATGGGGGAATTCTTTGTTCGAAGGATTGAGAAAGAAAAGATGGTGAAAGAGGTTGAAATGCGGGCGAATGCCAAGGAAGGCCTCGCAAAGATGAACGAAGACAGCAATTTGAAGTATGGAGTTGGGATTGAGATGAGTCAATTCAATTTCAGAAAGTGAAGAAGACCGATGAGGAAAGCGAGGCGGAAGGCCAAACCCACGCCAAAGAAGGACTCAAAAATGACTACCTCGCCTGGGCCGGTGGGGCAAGACTCACCATGGTGTCGAAAGCGAGAGCAACACCAATGGTGGGAAGACACTGCTTGGATCAACTCCTCCAATCGCTTTTCCGCTGCCACCAAAGTGGCCCACCTTTGGCCGAGGCCGACGCAGAACGCTTTTTGGAGGAAGGAGAAACATTTTTGGCAAAGGAGCTAGCAATCGCGCCGGATTGGGGGTGCGTAAAAGGCAAACCTTTAGCGGCGGAGTTCGCAATAGAAGCGCCTAAGTAAGAAGATGAAGAGGCAGTGAAGAATAGGAAGTGAAAATCGCTTCATTTGCACCGAAGTCTCATACTTATAGGAGCGATAACTTCCGCCTTGAGCGTGAAAAAACGCCGCTTCCGACATTCTCCGAGGTTGCCCTAGGGCACGCCAAGATGGGCCAATGCTATGCATAAGAATCGCGTGCACAAGCAATTTCGGCCGAATCTAGTTTGGGATATGGTACGCCCCATGATGGGCCAAAGGCCAATGAACGCAACAAATGGAATTTGGGTACCTTCCGAACTAAAATATCTTCTTATGATATGCCTCTTGAAAGGTCAAATGCTGGTCACCGTTCAAAACGGAATCAGATATCATAAGTTGATTCAAAACAAAGATTCCAAAGGTATGCCTCATGATGGGCCATTAGCAGATATCGCAAAAAGGTGTGCAAGTACCACTTGATAACTCATGGTATGCCCTTATGATAGGTCAAAAGTCGTGTATGACATGGCACACAGTAAAACCACTCTCGCAAAGCCAACCTAAACGGAGGTATACTCCAAGACGAAGTCGCCAAGGCCGCTCAATAAATTGTTAGGAACCACTCGGAACACTTACACGTGAGTTCTATCGAGTTCTTCATGACCTCCTTGCCTGGCAATGGAGCACCCACCTGGCCAGAGAAACCACCGGGAAACCCTATCAATAAGAAGGCAATTCAATCGCAAAGCACCTCGGGGCTACAGTGAGTATATGGATCACGGTATTCCGCAAGGTAGGCTTATGAGGCCCAATCGATAAGGCCGCTAAGCCGATCGCATGGAAACAAAGGTTACTGTGGTTATGCCAGACAAAGTAAACAAGAAAGCCCTCAAGATAGTAAACTAATCCGATTAGGTAGGATACAATCGTAAAATAGGCCGTTATCAAACAGATATGTATGTAAGATATAATTTACCTTGTATCCGATCAGATTTCCAATGTAACCCGCTACTTTCATCAGAGATAAAGAGGGGGGGGGAGATCATCGACGATCATTAGCAAATAAGCTAGACACATATAATTCCGCAGAGCACAGACTAGGTATTATCTTCCGCGAGAGCCCTTAACTCAGATAATTCTTATGCCTTGTGCTACCATCGAAGTTTGGATCCCACGCCTAGCCCCTTTTTTTCATTATTGCGAATAATAAACGCCGACGAGGTGATAAACCTTCAGAGTACCTCTTGGTTAGATCTCTCCATGTACCAACTATGTAATATTGCATCATGACCGAGATAGGCTATTTAACTTTGAAGCGGTGCCCAATGGCCTTCTAGCTCGAATGGCAATCTTTTCTGGTTATGTTGTACTAAAGACTTCGCCTTACCCTTACCTTTTTTGCTAGCACAACATCACACTGCTCCGCTTTGCCTGATCTAGTTGATACGACTTGTCTAATGTGCCATTTCTTTAGATTAGAGGTTATAATTAGTTTGTCCTTTGAAGTACTCAGACTAGCCATTCTTGTCAAATTTTAGCCTTTAGAAACTAGCTTTTATCCTTTCTAAAATGGCCACCTAACTAGGGTTAAGTCCTACAACAAGATGGCTCGACATTCCCCTGCCGTGTCTCCTAATTTACGGATTCTACACTTTATGTATTCTGAGACAGTCCAGATCACACTAGTACACACAGGATAAACAAGTTGAAGTACCACAATCATACACAAATGAAATAAATAATAAAGTACTTCAAGCATAATATAATCGAAGTTACATGACCTTATGGTCACTCTTACAATAATTCACACGCCAGGCGATAAATATCAAAGTAGCACAAGTTTATCACCGAAGCAAAAGTAAAACAATGAACCCTTCATAACCATTGTGCTACCGAAAGTGCGGCTCGACCCCTTAGTCCTTTTGGCCTTCGATGAACTCCTCCTCCCAAGCCGCACAGCCTTTTCTTCTCGAGGTTTTTTTGTCGATGCAAGGGTGAGTATACATATACTCAACATGTCATGCACAATGCAAAGTCTATTATTATTACATGCATGGCTTATCCCAAAGGAAAGGCTTAATTGGCTATTTTGCTTAAAGCAGATTTCTTTAAAACAGTAATCCTATTAGATTAAAAGCAACAAACCAATATTATTAATATTTAATTTCTCAATTCTTTTCCAAGGGTTTGGCACACACTCTAGTTTGATTCATCGACTTTTTGGCAATACGTACCACCCATTCCACGCTTTTATTTTGAAAATCTAACCCTTGATCGTGAATCACCGAGCATTGTCCAAAGATCATGACACCCGCTATTCAATAGGTTTATACACACACTCAAGCAGAGGTCAGACACTTTACCCACAGTGATACGCTTGTTCACTACACACGTGATTGATTGCAACAAAGTCTTTCGTAGACTAACACTTAACCAAAGGAACCTCTTCCAAAGATTGCCTTTCTAACGCTTCCTCACATGTGAGCCAAAGTTTAGAACAGCACATACCGCTAGATGGGTACTCAAGCCGCAAACACGTACGCCCCCATACTGTTACATTTTGTGTAATCACACCCCGAGGTATCAAAGGAAAGATATTAGAGACTCATCAACTAGGTTCGCCCCATTCCCACAAGTGGTTGTACGAGAGACCTCGCCTCAAAGGCTCGCAAGGTAAAGTCCTTAATCTGTCCCAAGACTTCCGATGATACTACTCGGCACACAGCCTTCACAATCTTCCATACAACCCGCTGCTACACATGCCCACCGCACGGAAGCCTCTTGCCACTTGCCCCGGCCCAAATCATTCCCACCCAAATTTTGCATTATTGCAACACATGCCAATGCCCACATCATTGCCGAGTAGAACCACGTCGCTACCCTCAATTCCATTTCATGACATCATCGCATTATTCCAAAATCGTTCCATAATATTTAGTCGATATTGATTTGCTATTTAAAGACATACAAGCGCCTAAGCGAGCTAGCGACTAATCACGGTCTAGCCTCCGTGTTGGCCAAATAGCATCAACTTCATTTAACAATTTTTTGAGCCTGGAATCACCCATCGAGTTAAAATGCAAAGTTATAGCATTTTCAAGTTTTACGAAATTCAAATAAATATATAACCAGATTACTATTTATTTTCCTACTTTGAAAGTCGGTTAAATTCCCTTCGGCGGCGACCGTGTAAGTCATCGCGAGACTTCACGCGTGGTCTGCGAGATAGCGACATCTTGAGCCGGATGGCGTCATCGGCGGCGTTAACTGGCTGTTGGTCTACCCGACGAAGTGGGCGGTGAGCGATTAGCCGGACCCCTTGAGGAAGGCGACCTGCAGCGGTGAGGAAGCATCAAGCCCGCATTTCTGCGATTTCGGATAGTTAGTTCCGATAAACTGGCCTTGAAACTTCTACGGCAAACTCTTGTTAATAGCCTACATGGCCTCCTCGTCGTTGGATGGCGGAATCGGCCAGTTCTTGGAGTTCTGATCGTCGCGAAGAATGATCGTGATGTGGACTGGAAGGCAACCGTTCAAATCTCCGTGGAAAGTAACTTCTTTGAACTCGGCATTTTGACTTCAATTAAGTTATGATGGACTGATTTTCTTTCTGATGTTATTAATCAAGGAAGAGAATAATTCATTTAGATTTTATTTTAAATCAATAAAAATCGAATTCAGATAAATTAAGTAAATGCAAATAAAGGTTGATTAATTCACAAAATTCAAAAACTCCAAAAATTAAAATCGGGGCAAATTTCGGAACGTTACAAACCTACCCCCCTTAACAGAATCTCGTCCCCGAGATTCGAAGCTTAACTAAAGAATAGGTTTGGGAACTCCTTTTTCAGATCTTCCTCTCGTTCCCGGTGGCCTCGCTTTACGTTTGGTTGCTCCTTGAACTCTGCGAAAGCAGGTTGTCTTGCTCCTGGTTCTCGATCCTTGTATCCAAAATTTTTATCATTTGTTCTTTATAAGTCAAGTCTTCTGTAGTTCGACTTCTCCTAGTGATGTCTTTCTTGGTACTGGAGACCACTTCTTGAGTTGCGATACATGAAAGACATGTGTACTCACCTTTAATGGTATGGTAACTCCAATTGATAGCGACTTCGCCCTTACGACTTATGATCTTAGCGGTCCCACATATCTGGGCGCAAGTTTGCCCTTCTTGTGAATCTCTGAACTCCTTGAGAGCGTAACTTCGAGATACATAATCTTCATATTCAAAGCTCAAATCCCTCGTCGATTGTCGCGTAACTCTTACTGCCTTATTTGCGCGATTTTAACCTTTCTCGATTAGTGCTATTTGCTCTTGGCTTCTTGGGTATATCGGGTCGAAGACACGATGCTCCGATCTCATTCAATTTACGCGGAGTTCTGCGAGAATTCGACCATACAACGCTTGGTGACATCGAAGACTTGCACGATAGGCATTGTTGTAACTAAATTCCATCTGACAAACATTTATCCCAAGTTGATGTATATGCTAGCATACGGAGCTCTTAACATATCTTCTAATATCTGGTTGACTCTCTCGGTCGTCCATTAAATGCTGCGGGTGGTAAGGCGTACTAAAGTTCAAGCGGGTGCCCATTCTGTATGCAATTTATCCCAAAATCTTGAGGTAAATTGGGTACCTCATCAAATACTATCTTCTTTGGTACTCCATGCAACAAAGCGATCCTTGCCATGTATAACTCCGCTAGCTTATCTCCCAAATAGGTTGTCTTCTGGGGTATGAAGTCGCGACTTTTGTCAATCGGTCCACGATGACCCATATGGAGTCATAACCTCCTTGCGTCCTTAGCAAGCCGGTGATAAAATCCATTGATTTCTTCCCATTTCCACTCTGGTATTTTCAATGGTTGAAGCAATCCTGCTTGGGTCTACGATGCATAACTTTGACTCGTTGGCATACATCACACGTAGCTACATGTTCAG
Organism: Guadua angustifolia; assembly: GCA_036346375.1. NCBI lineage: Eukaryota > Viridiplantae > Streptophyta > Magnoliopsida > Poales > Poaceae > Guadua > Guadua angustifolia. The sequence goes on from CM070506.1 coordinate 1,138,786, forward strand.
CTACTTTCCTTTTCATATTCGACCACGGAACCTCTCTTTTAAATCTTGGTACATTTTGCACTTCTGGGTGAATCGAATACTTAAGTCGTGAGCTTCCTCCAGTGTCTGCGCTTTAACTCCTTTTGTTTGGTACATCCTTCTTCATCCACAAGGTGCCTTGTACATCGACTTAAATTCCTTTGCTTGTCCTTCCTCCATCTTAGCCTTGATTAACTTGTTCTTCTCATCGTCATACGGCCTTCTCTGTCGGTCTTCTAGATGGGGCTTTACCTCTAAGGTAGCTATGAATCCTTCGGAACCACTTCCAATTTCAATCTCTGAAGATCCTTGCACAATTTTCCACAGCTTTCTCCTTCTATCATATTTGATTTATGACCTTTCGAGCTCAATGCATCGGCCACTCGTTGGCCTTGCCGAAGTGATAATGGATTCCCATGTTGTAATCCTTGATCGGTTCAACCATCTCCTTTGTCTCATGTTCGGATCAGATTGGGTGAAAATGTATTTAAGGCTCTTATAGTGCATATACACCTCACATCTATTGTAGATAAGATAGTGATGCCATATCTTCAAGGCATGCACTCTGATTGCTAATTCTAGATCGATGCGTTGGGTAATTCCCTTCATGTGGCCTTAATTGCCTTGATGCATAGGCTACTACCTTTCCATTCTGCGTGCTGCGCATCCAAGTCCTTGGCGTGATGCATCATGATGAATATCGAAACTCGGTGTACATACGGTTGAACCAATACGAGCTGATGTCGGGTTTCTTCAATTCTGAAAACTCTTCTCACGTTACGGTGTCCAAACAAACTTCTTTTCCTTCTTTAGCAATTGTGTAATTGGCTAGCAATTGTAAAACCCTTCTATAAATCGGCGGTAATAACTTGACCATTCAAAAACTCGAACTGCATGCTTAGTCTTGGCGATTCCCAATGCAATCTTGTCTCAACCTTGCTTGGGTCTCTGCAATTCCTTCGTGGTCATCACATGCCCTAGAAATCTACCATACTCTTCCGAAATCGCACTTCTTGATTTAGCATACAATATTGCTCTCTTAGTTTCTCGGCACTAATCTCAAATGTTGTCGTGCTCTTCATCGATCCTTGAATAAACGAATATCATCTATGAATCGACCACAAATTTATCTAAGTATTCCATAAATACTTTATTCATTAGGTTCATAAAGTAGGCGCATTTGTCAATCCAAATGACATAACGGTGAACTCATAGTGTCCATATCTCGAAGAAAATCACGGTCTTGGGTATGTCCTCATCTTGATTTTCAGCGGTGGTATCTGACCTAAGGTCGATCTTGGAAAATACTCCTGCTCCTCTTAATTGATCGAAGAGATCATCTATCAAGAATGCGAATTATTTTCTTCTCGTCACTTAGTTAAGCGCCGATAATCTATACACATCAGGAAGCTCCTATCTTTCTTCTCTTGAATAGAGCAGAAATTGCTCCCAAAGGCGAGCTTGATGCGATGAATCCTTTTTCCAACAATTCCTCGATCCTTCTTCATCTCACACGGTTCTTGGTGGACATCCGATATGGTCTCTTTGCTATGGGTCTTGTCCGGGCACTAAGTCAATTCTGAACTCTATGTCTCTGTCTGGCATTCTGGTAATTCTTGGGAAAAACATTTGGGTATTCCTTGACCTTTGGTACATCTCTTATCTTGGCGGTCTCCAATTGTTTACCAACATTTGACCTTCTCGAAATTCCTTTGCTTGAAATTCCACTTTCCTACCTTCATGGCTCTCGATGGACACAACTCTTCGTCCGCAATCTAATACCTTATGCTTAGTCAACCAATCCATTCGAGGATAACATCCAGGGTTTGGGCGTCTAGTATAATAAGGTTAGCTAGGAACTCTACTCCTTTTACTAGTATCTTAACTCGAGAACATCCGACCTTAAAATGGAGTTACGATCCGAGTTGAACTAGAAGTGTACTTTTCGGGTTAACAATATCCAAATCATTTGTCACGGCAAAATCTCAAAGCGAGCGAATCACGAGCTCTAAATCAAATAAAGCTGTGGCTGGCGGGTTGACTAGGAACTTACGAAACCTGACGTCCGTAGCATTACAGACTTCGTCTGCGGAGATATGGTTGATTGACCCGTGTGAATACTGCGGTGGCTCAACTTGGCGGGTCCTCGGCTTCCTCCTTGGTAGGGGTCTTAGTGGGGTGTTCCTAAATTGAAGCGCTGGCGTCACACTCCTTTCTTTGGGCACATGTTAGCAAAATGCGGTCTTACAAATTATAGCAGCGTCTTCACGACATCTGCTGATTTCCTCCCTTCTGGTTAACAACCTTGGTAAGTGCGAGGGTTTATCCGGTGGTCTTGGCATTGATGGCGGTGTCGACCTTGTTCCACGCTAAATCTGGCTGGCTCTTTGGGTATCCTCTTGTTTTACTGACCATGGCGTCCTCCTTGTTGAGCCATGCGGCGTTTGCGATTATCATCAAGCTCCTTGCGCTTATCCTCGATATGGCGCCTTATTTACCAACTCTTGAAAATCAGGGAAGGTGTGGGTGATCAACCCCACTGCAATCGATGTTAAGCCCCTTCATAAGCGGTGCCTAGCCTTATCCGTTACTCGTCTTAGGAGCATAAGCGTGCAAGTTGGGTGAATTTATTGAGATAATGGCCCTTTGTCTAGCCCTTGCTTTAGCTGGAATTCCTCCTTTTTCAACTCCATGATACCCTCGGCACATGGAATTGGAAAAACTATGGTGAATTCTTCCCATGTAATCTCTGCGGGTTCTCTGCGGCCATGGATGATTTTCCTACCGATTCTTGTTGTTCCCTCTAGTGGTGAGAGGCATAAAAGTACCCTCTCGTTTCCTTCACCTTTGCGTTATATGCAATTTCCTTCGATGGTTCTCAACCAATAAATGCGCCTCTAATGGGCTGGCATTCCCGAAAGTAGGCGGTGTGTCCTCATAATCTGAGATAGTCTTGAGTAGGGTCGGGGCACATTGTTATTAACTTGATTGTTGGCATTGCGGTGGTTGATTTGTTGCCTTTATTTGCCATCATAGTCTGCATTAATTAGTGCATCTGCAAATGCTCTAGATTCTGCATATCAATGGCGGTCTTGCACAGGGGTGGTGGTGTCTTTGCTCATTGCCTCTGGTAGCGAGCCCTTGCCTCTGCTCAGTTGTTGTTGAGTGTTCACCATCTGTTGATTGCCGATGGTTTAGAGATAAGGGGAAAAGAATAGGCAAGCATAGAACTTGTATGGGAAAGAGGTGTAACAAAACTCTTAAACATCAAGCATAGATAATAGTAGGTATGGTTTATTACATAGTCTAGAGACTATGCAACCTACAACGATCTGAAACATCACATCAAATTGTTCATTACATCATAGCATCTAATGTTGAAATTAAAGCCGCGACTCAAAACAAGCGAGTCTCAGCATAAAAGCTAACCATTACGACTCGAAAGAAATCACTCCTCCAACCATCGGCTCACTGCGCCGATCACGTAGCCGGCGGGTGAGTGGCATCGAGCAAGCCCGATCCCCATGCCCTTCCTTGGCCTTGTTGGAACCTCTAGGCTGCTGGTCTCTCTGCCGCGGCAACTGGCTCCACTCCTCCTGCGTCGTTGTCGTCGAGCTCCATGGCGACATCCGGCTCCCCTGACGTGAGAGCCTCCTCCATTTCGGCGATCCTCGCGCTGCGTGCATCTGGTTTCTCGCGGGGCCACCTCGGTCTCCTCCAAGTGCGGTACCGGCTGCTGACTCGTAGTCGTGGCGTCCATGACCTCCTCTGACGGCGGTAAGCGGCAAGTGCCGCGGCGGCGTCGTCCTCTAACGCCAAGCGTGCTGAATAAGTCCTCCGTCTGGTGCACCTGAAAGCGATGTCCCATTCGGCCGTAGTCCTGCTAACTTGCCGCTACGCGGACACACTCCTGTATGCCGCCTCGTAGCTGGCTTCGCTTCACGTAACGTGGAAGCGGACGGTAACGCAGCGTGCAGGGTGAGGTCGTCTCCAACCGTGGTGATCCGTTGACCGTCGGTCTTGTGATCGGTAGAGAAGCGGTCGAAGCCTCCCAGCACGGAGCATCCTCCAAAGCTTCTGCGGCGCCTCGCGTGTGCCTTCGCCAAAGGGTGAACCATCCGCATCTGCCCAAACAGCAGCGTCGAGAACAACAATTTTAAAGAATCGAGAGTAATAGCAAAATCTGTGAGGTATGAAGTAAGGAAGAAGGATAAGTCAAGATTTCATTGATTATTCTTGTCAAATTTTAGCCTTTAGAAACTAGCGTTTATCCTTTCTAAAAGCGGCCGGTCTTAGGTTAAGTCCTCACATCGGTATGGCTCGATACCATCCTGTGTTGAATTTATGGATTCGGACACTCAATGTATGTACTAGTCGGGATCACGCTAGTACACCGAGGATAAACAAGTTGAATTATCACAATCATACCAGTGAAAATAAATAATAAAGTACTTCAAGCATAATATAATCGAGGTTACATGACCTTATGGTCACCTTACAATAATTAAGCCACCTTGGCGATAAATATCAAAGTAGCACAAGTTTATCGGCGGAAGCAAAAGTAAAACAATGAACCCTTCATAACCACAGGCTCGAGTGCGGCTCGACCCTTAGTCCTCTTGGCCTTGATGAACTCCTCGTCCCAAGTGGCATAACTTCTTACACTGTTTGATGGGCTGCGGCTTCTACGGCTTTCTTGTTCTACAACCACATCGGGATGACCACGTGTCGGACGCCCGCCGTGCGCCATGGGCGACCTCGTGATCTAGATGATCTTTGAACAAGAGCATCTTGTTCTAGGTGCTCTGCGCGACAACGGCGTGTGTTCTGCTGCTCATCGTTCTTTGGGAATACGTGATCCGGGATCGATGAAAAAAGGAGTCGAACAAGTCCATGGATAGCGATACATCGAAGAACAGCGGAATGCGCTAAGAAAGTAGGCAAGCCCACCCGCAGCGACGCCAATGGCGCAGTTCGACGGCCTACTTCATCAAACTGACACCTTTGGAGTGTGTGATTTGATTCATGTCATCTGAAGCTCAAGTGTTCATGGAAAGTATCTTGCTCGAGATTTCTTCGTCATATGTGATTATAAATTTTTATATTTTCAGCGGTAATTTCATACTATTTTTTAGAAGATATGGTAACATTTTTTTGGAGAAACATATCACATCATGATGAAAAGGAGTCATATCACATTTCACTTCACTATCTTATTTTACATCATATTTCCATTACTCTATAAAAATGGACACATATTGCCATAACTCCTAACTAATTATTTTCTTTTACAATTTGGCCTTCTTTGTGATAAATGCATAATGATAGGTAACTTCGAGTAGCTTCTTCCTCAAGCTGATGTTGCTTGGTCTGTGAGGAGGCAACTCATCAAGCTATTGTACTCTTCCTCATCCACGACATTCTCAACTCAACGATCCTTCTTTTTCTTGAAGAACTACATAGCGCTTTTTATATCTTGAATTACGATTACATAGAAGACTTGCGCTACTTGCTTTGCAAGTATGAATGGTTCGTCTCTGTATCCGACATGTTCGATATCCATAGTAGTGAAGCCGTACTTGTCCACCTTGACACCCTTTGGGAGTTGGACCCAACAACACGAAACAAGGATCTTGAAAATCACGTTAGTCGAGCTCCCAAATCTCCTCTATGAACAAGTAGTAGTTGCTCTTCTTTCCGCCTCTATTATTGTAGAGTATCTATCGGGACACCCTTTGTTTTGGTAAGTGTTTTCGCTATCCTGAACTCTCGTGTAAAATGTATATCCATTTATACCATATCCTTGCCATGTCACGATTGTATCTGAAGGCCCTTTCGCCAACCATCTCAACATAACACTTGTTTCTTCACAAGAAATGTGCTCCCTGAACCAATGATTGAACAAAAGATTGTGCTCTTTTGTTATCCAAACCTCTGACCATCCACGGTTTTCCCTCTGTAGCTTATCCTTGTGTATGTCCATATATGGGTACACTTCAACTGACTGTTGCAAGACTGTGAAATGGGCCTATTCGAACAAAACATCATCGTAAGAATTTGTAGATTTCTTTCCTATTACACCTATCACTTCACGCCTCAATTCGAGATCTGGTACTCTACCGGGTTCAACCTCGTCTATGTAATCGACATAGAACTCAATAACTTCCTCAGTTGTGTAACCTTCTCAATGGAGCCTTGAGATCGATTACATACATATTTCTTGAACACCCATATACCTTTCGAATGGGTACATCGATGTCTGAGAATCGAGGGCGCAAATATTTATCTCATTCACAAGGTGAAAAATGAGATGAACCACGATATCAAAAAATGATGGAGGAAAATACATCTTTAGCTGGCATAGAGTCTGGACCACATCAGCCTGTAGTTCATAAAGTCCAACGGGATCGATATTTGTAACATTCTAAATTTGGCCTTTACGGTATTAGCTAATAGTGTCTAATTGCAATTTGTGAATTTTGTGAATTTTACGGATTTATTGGACTTTCACTGAATTTATTGGAATTATTTTAAATTAAGTATATTAACCATTTGTTGAAAACTAATTATATGTAGATAAAATTTAAATAATTTTTTCCAAAATATTTTATTTAAGTCCAGAATGTCTCAAAGTATTTTTGCGATTTTTCTCGAGTTTTTCCGTACTTTAGTTGCCTCAAATAAATCAAAACTATTTTCGATTATTTAATTTAAAAACCGAATAAATCCACGAGAAACGATGGTGGAGCCCATTTAATGTGTCTTGTAACTTTGTCTGCGTCTGACCCATTTTATGGAAACTTTTAGCTCAGACCGTTGGATCGTGATCGGATGGACTTCGTCAAGCCGTGTAGTCGAAGTATTCTCAACCGTCTAATCCCGAGCGGAGCGTTCCTGTTAAACCTTATCCCCGCATTAGAGACCAACCCGCGGATCTTCATTGAACAGTGGAGATTAGTGCGTATCGGTTCAGGACACTTCTGAATCCAGGCCATTGTGGAGATCGCGCATGCGGTTGAGGAATCAAGGGTGGACCTGACCTACGAACAAGGCCACTTTGAGCTCTAGGTCGGCGGGGCCGTGCTCAAGAATCAGTAGCGCCCTAGGTCAGCGCCTCGGCACTTTCCAGTCGTGGCGGGCCTCGAGCTTAGGATTCGTTGACCCGTCTTAGGCGATCAAGGGCGCCTTGACCGTCACATCTCTTCGCCGCCATTGATAAATTTACAAAGTGGATTGAGGCTAAGCGTCACCACGATCCGGCCAAGGAATTCTTCTGAAAATGCGTGGTAGGTTGACGTACCAGCAGGATCATCACGGATAATGGTACTCAATTCCGGAGAAAGAATTTCAAGGCGGTGCGGCGAGCTCGACATCAAGATTTGCTTAACCACATGGCTCATCCAGGAGCAATGGCGGAGTGGAGCAAGCCAGCGACATGGTCTTGCCAAGGGCTAAAGTAAGGATTTTGATCGTCTCAAGCCTTATGCTTTCTGCGATGGGTAAAAGGGTTTCCGATGCTCTGCAGTGAGAACCACTGACAAACCCTTGAGCGATCACCTTTTTCTGGTATATGGCTCAAAGCGGTCTTACCTACAGAGTTGATGTTCGGATCCCGGGTTCGAAGCTACAAGGAGGCCGTCGAGAGAAGCAGGATAGAGACCTCGGCAAAGCTAAAGCTAATTGCAGCAATCGATCATTTAAATACCTCAAGGCCTCGCCGCTACCTGTCCCGAATGTTGGGCCGTACCTTCTCCAAAGAATCTCTGGTCCTAGAAGAATCGAAGCGAGCATAAACTCTCCTCAAGAAGGCCCTATATAAATGCGATGAGGTGAGGCTTCTGGAGACTCAAAGCGTGAAGAGCGATGGTTATCGGCAACACATGGAACATAAACGACTATGGTTTTACCCTTAAATCTTGTACATTAGTTATGGTGATTAAGTGAATAAAATTTTTCTTGACTTGCTACTCAATTGATGCTCAATTAAGCGATGAAATCGGAGGGCTACCTAATAGTGTTGCACTTGCAACCCTTCTTATGGCCCATTTTTACTTCTTCTCCTAGTGATTTGCTCTTGTGCAGGTGCATTAAAATCCAAATCGTGAAACTCGACCCCGAATGGCGAACTCTAGTCTCTCAAAAATCGTGCACAGGAAAAAATGGCCATGGCCAGAGCTCCGATGTACAGGGCTAGAATAGTCGAGCCAGTACTTAAGCGAAAAAGGATAGAAACCACTCGGGCAAGCTCTAAAATCAATAGGAAGAAAGATTAAACAACATTAAATTCCATTAAAATATTGGTCAGGGGATACATCAATGTATTACGCGAAATTTTCACTGGGAACCTAAAAACTAAGCGCAGGCGTGTCCCTCGACCTCGATAAGGCGTCCTACGCCTCGACAAGCTTGGGGCGGCCGATCAACCGCGTCGATGGCGGCGGCGTCACGGTGCTGCCTCTCTTAAAAATCATAGCTCGGCGGTAGCGAGCTCATAATCCACCGAGTTCGATAAAAGGCCTCCTCCTCATCAAGCGTCGGCGAACCTCATCTCTAAAGTCAAAGATTGGCTCCTCCGCCGGGGGGAGATGATGGGGCCTCATCGTCGGACGAAGAAGATTGGGATGAAGAAGCCATTGAAGGTCTAAAGAGGAACGTCGAAGGTTGCAGAGAAGGACTTAGAGACGGGTGATCGCTCAAGTAGCGGCGACACCCTTGTATACCCAAAGCGTGGAAACCAAACGGTTTTGAGTAAATGCTAGCGTGGGAAGCCGAAGTGGCCCTGAAGACGCACTAGCGCCAGAACTCGAAGTGGTCGAGAAGATGTATGGCTGTGGGACACCAAACCAGATGTGGCGCATGCAAGCGTTAGGTCAAAAAAAGCCACTCAAGACACAATGAAGCAATTAAAAGCCAAACACGGCTCAACCGCCAGGCGTTTTTCTACCAAGGCATAAAAGAATGTTTATAGATCAAGCCTCGACAAATGAATATTCTACGGGACCCAAGTCCGGAGTTCTCTGCTAGAGGCGGCGGAGGTATCCCCTAACCTCAAATCGGCCGGGGCAACTTAATTAAATCATCGGCCAGAGGGAGTAAAGCCCTCCTTGATAGCCTCGAGCTCCACCGCGGATATAAGGACTTCACAATGGCTAGAAGCTTGGTAGCGCTCATAATCACCGTCTCCTTTAGGTGTGCTAACTTTTTGGGCCCTGCGCGATGTTTGGATTGTGGTCCATCATTGTTGGGCGATTTCACGAGACTCAAGATTTGCGGCAGCCAGGCCTTCTGCAATGATCAAAAGACTGAAACAAGATGGGAAAAAGAATGAATTAAAGACGCTGGAGGGATTTAAAAAAAAAGGTGTTTCTAAAAGCGTTGAGGATAAGGTAATTACAGTGAAGGGCTCGTGAAGTTCAACTTGTCGCCTCGGAGGCTGGACACAGGCGGAGCCTTTCGGCTCTACTTGGTTCTTGTTAAGTGCCTTTATCTAGCTCCTCCTACGGGCTTCATGCGGACCCTTGACCTCGTCCTCATAATCCCGCTCATCTTGGTCTTGAGGACTCTAGAAGAATGGCATCCTTTCTCGTTGCTTTCCCGATTTGAAGGCAACAAAATGAATGATAAAAACTCGCTATGCACTAAAAGGAGAAAAGAAGAGGCTTCCAACCAACTTCGGCATAAGAAGACTCCGTGAGCCAACGGCGCCAATCGAAACAGTCATTAGAGCTCTTTCCATCCTTCTCCTCATCTTCATCAGCAAAATCGTCCTCACGAGTCCTCATTGAAGAATGCAACTCATGAGGAGATTTGAGCCGAGGGCCATAAACCCAAATTTCCTCAATGAGCGAGGTGGTCGGCGGAGACAGGCCTCACTCAGCGACGGCCCCGGGAGGTCTGTGGCCTTTCGGCTCAAAATCAGCCTGGCGCCTGGTATGCAAGCGGTCGGTGGAGCCATATGACCCTCTCAGGCAACCTTGGGGCAATAAGTGGCATCGATCGGCGCCCTAGCTCTGGTGGCAAGCAGCCGGAGTGTATACAGGGCTCCTGGGTGGCGATCACGGGAAGTTCATCGATAGGCCTCTAAAAAGCACAAAAAAGCGGTCGAGGACATGATCACGGAAAAATAAAGGAAGAAGTCGACAAAGAAACCAACATGTTAGATCTTGTTATCTTTCATGAGCCCTTCCAAGTAGAGGTCCTCTGCGGAAGAACCGACAAATGCAGCGGTAGCGTGGAACAGTGGGTCTCGTCAGTGATGGCGGGCGCCCTTCGACTAGTCTTGGTGAGAGACTCAGGGAGGGCCAGCCAGACTCCGGTGGCTCGATGATGAGGAGGTCACTGATGAGGTGCCTTGTTGCCAGGCCATGAACCTTTGGGCCACTAGTCGGGCGCACGTTAGCCGCCGATTGTCTCCCTTTCTTCTTGGGCACATAGACGGTCGGGAGCTTCCCCTTTCCCGTAGGGTCTCCAGCTTCCCCCATCTTATCTTTCTTAGCTTTGTAGCAGGGCCGAGGCATCGATAGGATGCTTTCATTTAGCACTCTTGTGTTGTGGTTGAAAGCGGGCGCATTAGAGAAAAGCGTCTTGACCATCAGCAATCTGGGCAACAAACACATGCTTGATCGCGGTTACTCAAAATCTGAAAATCCAACCTTGAGGATAAGGAAAAGCATCTTACGACGGAGGAGGTGATCTGTTGAAAGGCTTGAACTGCGTCGTTGATAATTTGGGTGCACAGTGAAAAATCCGAGACGTCAAGGAGTGTACTCTTAGGAATCGACTCGGGGGCTTCCGAGTGGGATCGCTCCCCTTCATACCGTATCCAGTTGATTCGCTCCTTGAGAGGTACTTTTCGGCAAAAAGCCAAAATTGAGGATTATCGCAATTCCGGTTAGTCCATTATCCTTCAATTTGGCAATCATCCCCATGAGCTCCTCCACCTAGTCCATCCCGTCAGGGGAGAAGTCCAACTTATCGAAGGCCTAGGTGGGGCTCGAAGGAAGGAAGAAAGGCTTGGGGTTGGCATAGTAAAACCCTCGATGCCAACCTTTGTTCAAGTTTTGAAAGGAATGGCAAAATAAGACTTCTTCAAAGCGTCTCTTAATTTGGAATCGGGTGCCCCAATGCTTTGGGGAATTCTTGTTAGGGAAGGGATTGAGAAAGAAAAAGATGGTGAAAGAGGAGGTTGAAATCGAGGCTGAATGCCAAGGAAAGGCCTCGCAAAGATGAAACGAGCAACAATTTGAGTATGGAGTTGGGATTGAGATGAGTCAATTCAATTTAGTAAAAGTGAAGAAGACCAGCGGAGAAAGCCGGTAGGAAGGCCAAACCACTGTTGAAAGAAGGACTCAAAAATGACTACCTCCTCGGTTAAAGGTGTGGGGCAAGACTCACAGGTTGCAGGTCGGCCAGGGAGCAACACCAATGGTGGGAAGACAACATGGGTGACCAACTCCTCAATCGCCTTTAAAAGTCGTCACCAAGTGGCCCAATCTTTGGTAACGTCTTTGGAGGAAGGAAAACATTTTGGCAAGGGCTAGCAAGCTGCGTCGGTTGGGAGTCTGAAAAACCAAACCTAGGAGTTAGCCAATAAGCCTTGGAAGTAAGAAGATGAAAGGCGGTGAAGAATAGTGTCTGGGAAAATCGCTTCATTTTGCCTTTGAGTCTCATACTTATAGGGAGGCGATGCTAACTTCATTGTGGCGGAAGCAGCTTCGCCAGCAGTGCAGAGGTTGCCCTAGGAGACACGCCTCAAGATGGGCGAATGCTATCCGCGATGTCCCGCGTGCACAAGCACTCTGGCAGCGAATCTAGTTTGGGATATGATGCGCCCATGATGGGCCAAAGGCGATGAGCATAACAAATGGAATTTGGGTACCTTAGAACTAAAATATCTTCTTATGATATACCTCTTGAAAGGTCAAATCTTTGGTCACCGTTCAAAAGCGGAATCCAGATATCATAAGTTGATTCAAAACAAAAGATTCCAAGGTATGCCTCATGATGGGCCATTAGTGTATCTTTATAGCAGTGCAAGTACCACTTGGATAACTCATGGTATGCCTCATGATAGGCCAAAAGCTGTGCGACATGGCACACAGGTACCACTCGGCTAAAAGCCAACCTAAACGGAGGTATACTCCAAGACGAGTCGCGTGCTGGCTCAATAAATTGGGTTAGGAACCACTCGGAACACTTACACGTGGAGTTCTATCGAGTTCTTCATGACCTCCTTGCCTACAATGGAGCACTCGGCTAGAGAAAAAAACCAGTCGGGAAACCCTATCAATAAGAAGGCAATTCAATCGCAAAGCACTCGGGGGCTACTGTGGAGTATATGGATCACGGGTATCTGCAAGGTAGGCTTGCGAGGCCCATTGGATAAGGTAGGGCCAACGATTGCATGAAGCAGTTACGAGGTTGCGCGGATGTTGAAACAAAAAACACGAAGATAGTGTAATCCGGATTAGGTAGGATACAATCGTAAAATAGGCCGTTATCAAACAGATATGTACAGAAGATATAATCTCTACCTTGTATCCGTCGGGACTCTCAATGTAACTACGCCTCTCTCTTGTATAAAGAGGGGGTGGGAGATCATCGGTCGGATCATTATAAATAAGCTAGACACATATAATTCCGGACCACAGGACTAGGGTATTATCTCCTCATGAGCAGAACTGTATAAAATTCTTTAAATCTTGTGCTACCATCGAGTTTGGATCCGGCCTAGCCCTTTTTCATTATTATAGGTAACAAGCGTCGTGATGGTGATAACCTTCAGGAGTACCTCTTGGTTAGATCTCTCCATGTACCAACTATGTAATATTGCATCATGACTGATAGGCTATTTAACTTTGAAGCGGTGCCTAATGGCTTCTCTAGCTCGAATGGCAATCTTTCTTGGTTATGTTGTACTAAAGACTTCGCCTTACCCTTACCTTTTGCTAGCACAACATCATACTCATTACGGCTTTGCACGATCTGGATTAATCGACTTGTCTAATGTGCCATTTCTTTAGATTAGAGGTTATAATTAGTTTGTCCTTTGAAGTACTCGGACTAGCATTCTTGTCAAATTTTTAGCCTTTAGAAACTAGCTTTTATCCTTTCTAAAATGGCCGATCTAACTAGGGTTAAGTCCTCTGATCATTATAGCTCACGATACCATCCTGTCGTGCCCGAATTTGCAGTTCGGACACTCTATATAATGCATGCTAGTCCGAGGATCACTAGTACACAGAGATAAGCGGTTGAAGTACCACAATCATACAGTGGAAATAAATAATAAAGTACTTCAAGCATAATATAATGGGTTACATGACCTTATGGTCACCTTACAATAATTAGCCCGCGAGCGATAAATATCAAAGTAGCACAAGTTTATCGTGGAAGCAAAAGTAAAACAATGAACCCTTCATAACCACAGACTCTTTGAGTGCGGCTCGACCCTTAGTCCTTTTGGCCTTGATGAACTCCTCCTCCCAGGTAGCCGACTTCTTCTTGAGTTTTTTTTGATGCAAGGGTGAGTATCTGACATACTCAACAAGTCATGCCTGTCGGGTCTATTACTACATGCATGGCTTATCCCAAGAAGGCTTAATTGGCTATTTGCTTAAGCGTATTTCTTTTAAAGCAGGTAATCCTATTAGATTAAGCGATCAAACCAATATTATTAATATTTAATTTCTCAATTCTTTTCCAAGGGTTTGGCACCTGACCCTAGTTTGATTCATCGACTTTTGGCACCTGACCACCCATTCACGTTTTATTTTGAAAATCTAACCCATTTGTAATCAAGGCATTGTCGATCTGCGGACCGGCTATTCGAATAGGTTTATACACACACTCTGCGGAAATTTGCTTTACCCACGAGGATCTGATTGCTCACTACACAGTGATTGATTGCAACAAAGTCTTTGAGACTAACACTTAACGATGAACCTCTCGTGTGCCTTTCTAACGCTTCCCTCACACAGGCCAAAGTTTAGAAAGCAGCACATCTTTGTAGATAGATGCGCTATGGGTAAGCTCCCCATCTTTGTTACATTTTTGTATGCTTCACCTTAGGAAATATCAAAGGAAAGATATTAGAGACCCCTCTTGAACTAGGTTCGTCCCATTAGGACAAGTGGTTGTCTGAAGACTCAGTTCAAAGGCTACATGAGGTAAAGTCCTAAGCATCTAAGACAAGACTTCCGATTTATACTACTCGACACCTGACCTTCACAATCTTCCATACAACTTGTTGCCACATGCCCACAACGCGCAAGCCTTCTTGCCACTTGCCGGTCCAAATCATTTCCCACCAGTTTGCATTATTGCAACACATGCCAATCCCACATCATTGCCGAGTAGAACCACGTCGCTACCCTCAATTCCATTTCATGACATCATCGCATTATTCCAAAATCGTTCCATAATATTTAGTCGATATTGATTTGCTATTTAAAGACATACAAGCGCCTAAGCGAGCTAGCGACTAATCACGGTCTAGCCTCCGTGTTGGCCAAATAGCATCAACTTCATTTAACAATTTTTTGAGCCTGGAATCACCCATCGAGTTAAAATGCAAAGTTATAGCATTTTCAAGTTTTACGAAATTCAAATAAATATATAACCAGATTACTATTTATTTTCCTACTTTGAAAGTCGGTTAAATTCCCTTCGGCGGCGACCGTGTAAGTCATCGCGAGACTTCACGCGTGGTCTGCGAGATAGCGACATCTTGAGCCGGATGGCGTCATCGGCGGCGTTAACTGGCTGTTGGTCTACCCGACGAAGTGGGCGGTGAGCGATTAGCCGGACCCCTTGAGGAAGGCGACCTGCAGCGGTGAGGAAGCATCAAGCCCGCATTTCTGCGATTTCGGATAGTTAGTTCCGATAAACTGGCCTTGAAACTTCTACGGCAAACTCTTGTTAATAGCCTACATGGCCTCCTCGTCGTTGGATGGCGGAATCGGCCAGTTCTTGGAGTTCTGATCGTCGCGAAGAATGATCGTGATGTGGACTGGAAGGCAACCGTTCAAATCTCCGTGGAAAGTAACTTCTTTGAACTCGGCATTTTGACTTCAATTAAGTTATGATGGACTGATTTTCTTTCTGATGTTATTAATCAAGGAAGAGAATAATTCATTTAGATTTTATTTTAAATCAATAAAAATCGAATTCAGATAAATTAAGTAAATGCAAATAAAGGTTGATTAATTCACAAAATTCAAAAACTCCAAAAATTAAAATCGGGGCAAATTTCGGGACGTTACAAACCTACCCCCTTAACAGAATCTCGTCCCCGAGATTCGAAGCTTAACTAAAGAATAGGTTTGGGAACTCCTTTTTCAGATCTTCCTCTCGTTCCCGGTGGCCTCGCTTTACGTTTGGTTGCTCCTTGAACTCTGCGAAAGCAGGTTGTCTTGCTCCTGGTTCTCGATCCTTGTATCCAAAATTTTTATCATTTGTTCTTTATAAGTCAAGTCTTCTGTAGTTCGACTTCTCCTAGTGATGTCTTTCTTGGTACTGGAGACCACTTCTTGAGTTGCGATACATGAAAGACATGTGTACTCACCTTTAATGGTATGGTAACTCCAATTGATAGCGACTTCGCCCTTACGACTTATGATCTTAGCGGTCCCACATATCTGGGCGCAAGTTTGCCCTTCTTGTGAATCTCTGAACTCCTTGAGAGCGTAACTTCGAGATACATAATCTTCATATTCAAAGCTCAAATCCCTCGTCGATTGTCGCGTAACTCTTACTGCCTTATTTGCGCGATTTTAACCTTTCTCGATTAGTGCTATTTGCTCTTGGCTTCTTGGGTATATCGGGTCGAAGACACGATGCTCCGATCTCATTCAATTTACGCGGAGTTCTGCGAGAATTCGACCATACAACGCTTGGTGACATCGAAGACTTGCACGATAGGCATTGTTGTAACTAAATTCCATCTGACAAACATTTATCCCAAGTTGATGTATATGCTAGCATACGGAGCTCTTAACATATCTTCTAATATCTGGTTGACTCTCTCGGTCGTCCATTAAATGCTGCGGGTGGTAAGGCGTACTAAAGTTCAAGCGGGTGCCCATTCTGTATGCAATTTATCCCAAAATCTTGAGGTAAATTGGGTACCTCATCAAATACTATCTTCTTTGGTACTCCATGCAACAAAGCGATCCTTGCCATGTATAACTCCGCTAGCTTATCTCCCAAATAGGTTGTCTTCTGGGGTATGAAGTCGCGACTTTTGTCAATCGGTCCACGATGACCCATATGGAGTCATAACCTCCTTGCGTCCTTAGCAAGCCGGTGATAAAATCCATTGATTTCTTCCCATTTCCACTCTGGTATTTTCAATGGTTGAAGCAATCCTGCTTGGGTCTACGATGCATAACTTTGACTCGTTGGCATACATCACACGTAGCTACATGTTCAGCTACTTTCCTTTTCATATTCGACCACGGAACCTCTCTTTTAAATCTTGGTACATTTTGCACTTCTGGGTGAATCGAATACTTAAGTCGTGAGCTTCCTCCAGTGTCTGCGCTTTAACTCCTTTTGTTTGGTACATCCTTCTTCATCCACAAGGTGCCTTGTACATCGACTTAAATTCCTTTGCTTGTCCTTCCTCCATCTTAGCCTTGATTAACTTGTTCTTCTCATCGTCATACGGCCTTCTCTGTCGGTCTTCTAGATGGGGCTTTACCTCTAAGGTAGCTATGAATCCTTCGGAACCACTTCCAATTTCAATCTCTGAAGATCCTTGCACAATTTTCCACAGCTTTCTCCTTCTATCATATTTGATTTATGACCTTTCGAGCTCAATGCATCGGCCACTCGTTGGCCTTGCCGAAGTGATAATGGATTCCCATGTTGTAATCCTTGATCGGTTCAACCATCTCCTTTGTCTCATGTTCGGATCAGATTGGGTGAAAATGTATTTAAGGCTCTTATAGTGCATATACACCTCACATCTATTGTAGATAAGATAGTGATGCCATATCTTCAAGGCATGCACTCTGATTGCTAATTCTAGATCGATGCGTTGGGTAATTCCCTTCATGTGGCCTTAATTGCCTTGATGCATAGGCTACTACCTTTCCATTCTGCGTGCTGCGCATCCAAGTCCTTGGCGTGATGCATCATGATGAATATCGAAACTCGGTGTACATACGGTTGAACCAATACGAGCTGATGTCGGGTTTCTTCAATTCTGAAAACTCTTCTCACGTTACGGTGTCCAAACAAACTTCTTTTCCTTCTTTAGCAATTGTGTAATTGGCTAGCAATTGTAAAACCCTTCTATAAATCGGCGGTAATAACTTGACCATTCAAAAACTCGAACTGCATGCTTAGTCTTGGCGATTCCCAATGCAATCTTGTCTCAACCTTGCTTGGGTCTCTGCAATTCCTTCGTGGTCATCACATGCCCTAGAAATCTACCATACTCTTCCGAAATCGCACTTCTTGATTTAGCATACAATATTGCTCTCTTAGTTTCTCGGCACTAATCTCAAATGTTGTCGTGCTCTTCATCGATCCTTGAATAAACGAATATCATCTATGAATCGACCACAAATTTATCTAAGTATTCCATAAATACTTTATTCATTAGGTTCATAAAGTAGGCGCATTTGTCAATCCAAATGACATAACGGTGAACTCATAGTGTCCATATCTCGAAGAAAATCACGGTCTTGGGTATGTCCTCATCTTGATTTTCAGCGGTGGTATCTGACCTAAGGTCGATCTTGGAAAATACTCCTGCTCCTCTTAATTGATCGAAGAGATCATCTATCAAGAATGCGAATTATTTTCTTCTCGTCACTTAGTTAAGCGCCGATAATCTATACACATCAGGAAGCTCCTATCTTTCTTCTCTTGAATAGAGCAGAAATTGCTCCCAAAGGCGAGCTTGATGCGATGAATCCTTTTTCCAACAATTCCTCGATCCTTCTTCATCTCACACGGTTCTTGGTGGACATCCGATATGGTCTCTTTGCTATGGGTCTTGTCCGGGCACTAAGTCAATTCTGAACTCTATGTCTCTGTCTGGCATTCTGGTAATTCTTGGGAAAAACATTTGGGTATTCCTTGACCTTTGGTACATCTCTTATCTTGGCGGTCTCCAATTGTTTACCAACATTTGACCTTCTCGAAATTCCTTTGCTTGAAATTCCACTTTCCTACCTTCATGGCTCTCGATGGACACAACTCTTCGTCCGCAATCTAATACCTTATGCTTAGTCAACCAATCCATTCGAGGATAACATCCAGGGTTTGGGCGTCTAGTATAATAAGGTTAGCTAGGAACTCTACTCCTTTTACTAGTATCTTAACTCGAGAACATCCGACCTTAAAATGGAGTTACGATCCGAGTTGAACTAGAAGTGTACTTTTCGGGTTAACAATATCCAAATCATTTGTCACGGCAAAATCTCAAAGCGAGCGAATCACGAGCTCTAAATCAAATAAAGCTGTGGCTGGCGGGTTGACTAGGAACTTACGAAACCTGACGTCCGTAGCATTACAGACTTCGTCTGCGGAGATATGGTTGATTGACCCGTGTGAATACTGCGGTGGCTCAACTTGGCGGGTCCTCGGCTTCCTCCTTGGTAGGGGTCTTAGTGGGGTGTTCCTAAATTGAAGCGCTGGCGTCACACTCCTTTCTTTGGGCACATGTTAGCAAAATGCGGTCTTACAAATTATAGCAGCGTCTTCACGACATCTGCTGATTTCCTCCCTTCTGGTTAACAACCTTGGTAA
Organism: Guadua angustifolia; assembly: GCA_036346375.1. Lineage (NCBI taxonomy): Eukaryota > Viridiplantae > Streptophyta > Magnoliopsida > Poales > Poaceae > Guadua > Guadua angustifolia. The sequence goes on from CM070506.1 coordinate 1,157,566, forward strand.
GTGCGAGGGTTTATCCGGTGGTCTTGGCATTGATGGCGGTGTCGACCTTGTTCCACGCTAAATCTGGCTGGCTCTTTGGGTATCCTCTTGTTTTACTGACCATGGCGTCCTCCTTGTTGAGCCATGCGGCGTTTGCGATTATCATCAAGCTCCTTGCGCTTATCCTCCAGTATGAGCGCCTTATTTACCAACTCTTGAAAATCAGGGAAGGTGTGGGTGATCAACCCCACTGCAATCGATGTTAAGCCCCTTCATAAGCGGTGCCTAGCCTTATCCGTTACTCGTCTTAGGAGCATAAGCGTGCAAGTTGGGTGAATTTATTGAGATAATGGCCCTTTGTCTAGCCCTTGCTTTAGCTGGAATTCCTCCTTTTTCAACTCCATGATACCCTCGGCACATGGAATTGGAAAAACTATGGTGAATTCTTCCCATGTAATCTCTGCGGGTTCTCTGCGGCCATGGATGATTTTCCTACCGATTCTTGTTGTTCCCTCTAGTGGTGAGAGGCATAAAAGTACCCTCTCGTTTCCTTCACCTTTGCGTTATATGCAATTTCCTTCGATGGTTCTCAACCAATAAATGCGCCTCTAATGGGCTGGCATTCCCGAAAGTAGGCGGTGTGTCCTCATAATCTGAGATAGTCTTGAGTAGGGTCGGGGCACATTGTTATTAACTTGATTGTTGGCATTGCGGTGGTTGATTTGTTGCCTTTATTTGCCATCATAGTCTGCATTAATTAGTGCATCTGCAAATGCTCTAGATTCTGCATATCAATGGCGGTCTTGCACAGGGGTGGTGGTGTCTTTGCTCATTGCCTCTGGTAGCGAGCCCTTGCCTCTGCTCAGTTGTTGTTGAGTGTTCACCATCTGTTGATTGCCGATGGTTTAGAGATAAGGGGAAAAGAATAGGCAAGCATAGAACTTGTATGGGAAAGAGGTGTAACAAAACTCTTAAACATCAAGCATAGATAATAGTAGGTATGGTTTATTACATAGTCTAGAGACTATGCAACCTACAACGATCTGAAACATCACATCAAATTGTTCATTACATCATAGCATCTAATGTTGAAATTAAAGCCGCGACTCAAAACAAGCGAGTCTCAGCATAAAAGCTAACCATTACGACTCGAAAGAAATCACTCCTCCAACCATCGGCTCACTGCGCCGATCACGTAGCCGGCGGGTGAGTGGCATCGAGCAAGCCCGATCCCCATGCCCTTCCTTGGCCTTGTTGGAACCTCTAGGCTGCTGGTCTCTCTGCCGCGGCAACTGGCTCCACTCCTCCTGCGTCGTTGTCGTCGAGCTCCATGGCGACATCCGGCTCCCCTGACGTGAGAGCCTCCTCCATTTCGGCGATCCTCGCGCTGCGTGCATCTGGTTTCTCGCGGGGCCACCTCGGTCTCCTCCAAGTGCGGTACCGGCTGCTGACTCGTAGTCGTGGCGTCCATGACCTCCTCTGACGGCGGTAAGCGGCAAGTGCCGCGGCGGCGTCGTCCTCTAACGCCAAGCGTGCTGAATAAGTCCTCCGTCTGGTGCACCTGAAAGCGATGTCCCATTCGGCCGTAGTCCTGCTAACTTGCCGCTACGCGGACACACTCCTGTATGCCGCCTCGTAGCTGGCTTCGCTTCACGTAACGTGGAAGCGGACGGTAACGCAGCGTGCAGGGTGAGGTCGTCTCCAACCGTGGTGATCCGTTGACCGTCGGTCTTGTGATCGGTAGAGAAGCGGTCGAAGCCTCCCAGCACGGAGCATCCTCCAAAGCTTCTGCGGCGCCTCGCGTGTGCCTTCGCCAAAGGGTGAACCATCCGCATCTGCCCAAACAGCAGCGTCGAGAACAACAATTTTAAAGAATCGAGAGTAATAGCAAAATCTGTGAGGTATGAAGTAAGGAAGAAGGATAAGTCAAGATTTCATTGATTATTCTTGTCAAATTTTAGCCTTTAGAAACTAGCGTTTATCCTTTCTAAAAGCGGCCGGTCTTAGGTTAAGTCCTCACATCGGTATGGCTCGATACCATCCTGTGTTGAATTTATGGATTCGGACACTCAATGTATGTACTAGTCGGGATCACGCTAGTACACCGAGGATAAACAAGTTGAATTATCACAATCATACCAGTGAAAATAAATAATAAAGTACTTCAAGCATAATATAATCGAGGTTACATGACCTTATGGTCACCTTACAATAATTAAGCCACCTTGGCGATAAATATCAAAGTAGCACAAGTTTATCGGCGGAAGCAAAAGTAAAACAATGAACCCTTCATAACCACAGGCTCGAGTGCGGCTCGACCCTTAGTCCTCTTGGCCTTGATGAACTCCTCGTCCCAAGTGGCATAACTTCTTACACTGTTTGATGGGCTGCGGCTTCTACGGCTTTCTTGTTCTACAACCACATCGGGATGACCACGTGTCGGACGCCCGCCGTGCGCCATGGGCGACCTCGTGATCTAGATGATCTTTGAACAAGAGCATCTTGTTCTAGGTGCTCTGCGCGACAACGGCGTGTGTTCTGCTGCTCATCGTTCTTTGGGAATACGTGATCCGGGATCGATGAAAAAAGGAGTCGAACAAGTCCATGGATAGCGATACATCGAAGAACAGCGGAATGCGCTAAGAAAGTAGGCAAGCCCACCCGCAGCGACGCCAATGGCGCAGTTCGACGGCCTACTTCATCAAACTGACACCTTTGGAGTGTGTGATTTGATTCATGTCATACGAAGCTCAAGTGTTCATGGAAAGTATCTTGCTCGAGATTTCTTCGTCATATGTGATTATAAATTTTTTATATTTTCACAGTAATTTCATACTATTTTTTAGAAGATATGGTAACATTTTTTTGGAGAAACATATCACATCATGATGAAAAGGAGTCATATCACATTTCACTTCACTATCTTATTTTACATCATATTTCCATTACTCTATAAAATGGACACATATTGCCATAACTCCTAACTAATTATTTTCTTTTACAATTTGGCCTTCTTTGTGATAAATGCATAATGATAGGTAACTTCGAGTAGCTTCTTCCTCAAGCTGATGTTGCTTGGTCTGTGAGGAGGCAACTCATCAAGCTATTGTACTCTTCCTCATCCACGACATTCTCAACTCAACGATCCTTCTTTTTCTTGAAGAACTACATAGCGCTTTTTATATCTTGAATTACGATTACATAGAGACTTGCGCTACTTGCTTTGCAAGTATGAATGGTTAGTCTCTGTATCGACATGTTCGATATCCATAGTAGTGAAGCCGTACTTGTCCACCTTGACACCCTTTGGGAGTTGGACCCAACAACACGAAACAAGGATCTTGAAAATCACGTTAGTCGAGCTCCCAAATCTCCTCTATGAACAAGTAGTAGTTGCTCTTCTTTCCGCCTCTATTATTGTAGAGTATCTATCGGGACACCCTTTGTTTTGGTAAGTGTTTTGCTATCACGAACTCTCGTGTAAAATGTATATCCATTTATACCATATCCTTGCCATGTCACGATTGTATCTGAAGGCCCTTTCGCCAACCATCTCAACATAACACTTGTTTCTTCACAAGAAATGTGCTCCCTGAACCAATGATTGAACAAAAGATTGTGCTCTTTTGTTATCCAAACCTCTGACCATCCACGGTTTTCCCTCTGTAGCTTATCCTTGTGTATGTCCATATATGGGTACACTTCAACTGACTGTTGCAAGACTGTGAAATGGGCCTATTCGAACAAAACATCATCGTAAGAATTTGTAGATTTCTTTCCTATTACACCTATCACTTCACGCCTCAATTCGAGATCTGGTACTCTACCGGGTTCAACCTCGTCTATGTAATCGACATAGAACTCAATAACTTCCTCGGTTGTGTAACCTTCTCAATGGAGCCTTGAGATCGATTACATACATATTTCTTCAGAACACCCATATACCTTTCGAATGGGTACATCGATGTCTGAGAATCGAGGGCGCAAATATTTATCTCATTCACAAGGTGAAAAATGAGATGAACCACGATATCAAAAAATGATGGAGGAAAATACATCTTTAGGCGGCATAGAGTCTGGACCACATCATTTTGTAGTTCATAAAGTCCAACAGGATCGATATTTGTAACATTCTAAATTTGGCCTTTACGGTATTAGCTAATAGTGTCTAATTGCAATTTGTGAATTTTGTGAATTTTACGGATTTATTGGACTTTCACTGAATTTATTGGAATTATTTTAAATTAAGTATATTAACCATTTGTTGAAAACTAATTATATGTAGATAAAATTTAAATAATTTTTTCCAAAATATTTTATTTAAGTCCAGAATGTCTCAAAGTATTTTTGCGATTTTTCTCGAGTTTTTCCGTACTTTAGTTGCCTCAAATAAATCAAAACTATTTTCGATTATTTAATTTAAAAACCGAATAAATCCACGAGAAACGATGGTGGAGCCATCATTGTCTTTAGCGAACTTCGTCTGGTGGCGTAGTGAACTACGTGTCACTCGCCACCGAGAGAGGGTTAAGCGGCTATAAAAGTGTGCACTGTATGGACGGATTCACCAATTCGAATCACTTGTGTTTACCGCACTAGTCGGGATCAATCGCTAGTGCACGACTTAACATTGTAAGCATTATATCATACACAACGATAAGAATAATAAGTCTTTATTTATTGAATATAACTAGTGTATGATCTTATGATCACTACAATTATTGACCTTGCGAGGCAATGCTAAAGTAAAATAAGACAAATGCAGTAGTAGAGCGTAGTGACTCATCGATACACCACAGTATTGACAAGGCTTGGCCTAGTGACTCGTGACCACCGAAAGTCCTCCTCAAGCAGGCGATGATTCCTCCTTTGTGGTTGGTTGTTAAGCTCAACAAGTTGTGCACAAAATGCAATTCTATCATAGTTATATGAAGGCTTATTCCAAAGGAAAAGGCTAAAGGTTCATTTGCAATAAAGCAGCATTTAAGAACACTTATATTTCATAAATTGAAAAGACAGTAAAACAAATAATAACAATAAATAGATTCAGTGATTTTCAAGTAAACCCAAGTTTCCATCCTAAATCAAGTTCCATTATCCACATGGCATCCTGCCATCCCATAACAGTTGTTCATTTTAATTAACTACCCCTTGACTGTAATTCCCGAGCATTGCTCAATACCGTGAGCACGGCTATCCGAATAGTTTGTACACTCTGCAGAGGTTATGCACTTTACCCACATGATACAACCATGCACCACACAGGCGAATGATCATAACAAAGCCTTCACAATGCATCTCTTAACCCAATGCTACCCGCTAAGGTTTCAACACTGAAGGGTTACACCACCACAACATGGCCCCCCTCTTGCGCCATGTGAGTTTCTCCGTACACCCGGACTCACACCACCACGATAGCACTCAAGTTAAGCATTTGCAAATTAGTCAGCTAGGCTGCCCCATAACAGACATGTGGTTGCATGATTGACTCAGGTCAAAGGCTCGCAAGGTTAAGCCCTTAGGATTGATTAAAGCAAGACTTACACATACCCTCAGCTCCACTGAACCCACCCTGGCACACTTGCCCCTTCCACTTGCTTCAATCGTAAAGTGATTACCACCCGGTTGGTTACCAAGCACCACGTGCTTCTCACAAATCAACATCGTTGTGTGACCTCCCCGCCACGACAACTCAATCTCTTTATGTGACCACACATGACACACAAGTTTAACTTCATGGTTCCATATTCCATTAGTCAACATTAATACTCAACATTTCATGTACATGTGATGACGTGGCAAGGCTAAGCATTCTAGACCGATCTAACCATCCATGTTGATTTCATTATTAACCAACTATAATGAACCAACCTAAGGTAACAAGTGGATTATGGCATACAAATAACAAGGTAGGGCGTAATTCAAAGGGTACATTAGGTAATCCCAAAGTTAAGTTGAAATCATTTGTACACATAAAATATCATGCAATAAAGTAAATCAAAATAGCAATTTTGCAAACATGGGTGCAACATGATCAAAGCACAACTTGCCTTGCTTAAGCTCCTAGTCTTGGTCTAAGGATTGTTCCTGAGTTGCAAATTCCTCCTCTGAAGCCTCGCACAATTCAACGTCTACGCGAATCGAGAAGAAATAGCAAATAAATACCAAAAACAAAGAACAATTGAACTCAAAAATTCAAATAAAAATCACCATTGGATAGATCTCAATTTTACAAATTTTTAGTAATTTGAATCACCTCAATCGGAGTTCGTATGCAAAAGTTATAGCATTTAGAGGTTTGAAAATAAATTAAATTGAATTTCTAGATTTAACCGAATTATTTTTATAAAGAAAAATACGAATTTTCCCGCCCCGGCTGTATGGACGACACGTGGCGAAATCTGAACCATTTAAACTCAATCCAACAGTTATTACTTAATCCATGACGTGGCTGAATAGCAACTATCCGATCTAAATCCGACGGCCACTACTTGACCGAGGCTTTTACTATGCACTTAAATGACGTGGCTCAACCGTGACCCTACGATCTTAATCTAACGGCTAACACTTACCCGAGCGGTCCACTATTCACCGGGCGACGTGGACGATCTCCGTGCGTGCGATGATGATCCAACGGTCGACATTTCTCCCGAAAGCGGCAATGGAGGTGCGGCGACTTGAATCGACCGGAGCTGAGGAAGATGACCACTACCGGCGGTGTTCGTGTTTCCAAGAATGAAGGAGTGGTGCAACGGGTTCGGCGTGACTCAGCGAGTTCAATCTGGCTCCAAATCGGCGGAAGACGTTCCCAGCGGTGAGGAAACTTGACGCGAGATCCCGCAGCACTCCGGCGAGCTCTCGAGCATCAACGGCGACTCTTCGAACGATGATTCTCCAGCGAAAAGATGCGGCAGCTCGAGGTGATCCTCAGGAAGGGTCTTGGACTCCTTAAATACCCAACCAAGCGCGAAAAACAAGGAAAGTTCGGTGGCGGCGGCGAGTCCAACTCGGAGACGGCGGCGGCGCCAGTTCGACTCGGACACGATGAGCCTCGACCGCACGATCTTCATCCAACAATCCGGATAAAAGATCAACTCCGAATCGGTACCGATCACTGCTGACCGCACGATGAAGATCTAACGACTGTGAGACGTATTCATAATTGACGTGGCGTGATAATGACCCTTAGATCCCGATCCAACGGTCGATGTTACCCCTCCCGATTTCTCCACGGTTCAAGACAGAATGGGTCATGCGTCTGCATCGCTCATAGGAATTTCCGGATTTTTCCAATTAAAATAATCTGAGAAATTCATTTGATTTATTTAAGGCAATAAAAATACTCTAAAAATTCCAAGAAAAATGTCAAAAATACTTTGAGGCATTCTGGACTTAAATAAAATATTTTTGGTAAAACTTTATTTTAAACTTTTGTTTTTAAAATTATTTCTTGACAAAAGGCAATATGTTTAAATTCAAAATAATTCCAATAAATCTCAGAAAATCCAAATAATTCCAGAAAATTCACAAAAATCATAAATTACAATAAAATAATATTAAATAAATAAAAATTCAAAAATTTGGGATGTTACACAGGGACGCCAGAACCTAAGCAATTGAAGCCCCAAGGTTTCTAAGACAAAAACGGGCCGCCATTGCAATTTGAGTTTTACCGAAGCACCGTCGTGAAGAGGAACTCTCCGATTCGTTGCCGTCAAGCCATCGTGAAGCCTGAAACCAGTCTTAACTGCTTCGCCGTCACCCAGGGCAACGAATGCGCACCCTCGCTTCGCAGAAGCACCACCTGAAGGGGAGATCGCCGAGAAGGTCACTGCCATCAAGGAAGCTACCCATGCTGATGGTGTTCTGGTGGTCACATGAGAGATCCTATCATGTCAGAAGATTGGTGACACCGAGGTGAGTCTGGAGGAGTGCCGCCCGCTCACCGCCGGTGACCCTAGGGAGCTGCGCCACCGCGATCGAGGTGGCACAGTCGATGATCGGCACGTAGCAGCCACGTGGATGTGGGAAGCCGCGTGGCGCTGGCGTGGTCGCTGGTGTGTGCATTGCGTCGGTGCTGAGTCACCTGCTGAGTCAGCCAACGCGGGACCCAGGTGTCAGTGGGTCGGATCCGTGTGGACCAGGTCCACCGTGGAATGATGAAGTCCGTGGACCAAGTCTTTGGACCGAGGCCACATGTCAGCATGCAGTTGGCTCGTGTCAAGGCTGACGTCAGCATGATGTCGCGATGACGCAATAAATCGTATTTTCTTTTATAAAGATAATCGGATAATATTCAATTTTTTAATTTTCTAATTTTTATGATTTTTTGAATCTTTCGAGAGCTCGTTCTCCCTCATACGAACTCCGATTGAGGTTATTAAAATTTTTAAAAATTGAGATCTATCTAATGGTGGCTTTTTTTATTTTTGGAGTTCATTTGCTCTCTATTTTGGGTTTTTATTTGTTTTCCCCTCTTGATTCACGTAGACGTTGAACTGTGCGACACACCGGAGGAGGATTTGACACCTCAAGACCAGATTCCAGAATAAGACCAGGAGCTTTTCCAAGGCAAGTTGTGCTTTGATCATGTTAAACCCATATTTATAAAGTTGCTATTTTGTTTTACGAATATTGCATGTTAATTCATGTATAAAAATACTTTCAATCTAAATTGGGATATAGCTAGTATACCTTTTGATTTATACCCTACCTTGTCGATTGTATGCCATGATCTATTGTCACCATAGATTGGTTCACCATAGAGGGTTAATACTAAAATCCAAAATGGGATGGTTAGATCGTAGTAGATTGCTTAGCCATGCCACGTCATCACATGTACTTGAATCATTGATTATTAATCTTGACTAATGGATTATGGAATAATGATGTAAACTTATATGTCATGTGTGGTCACACAAAGAGATTGAGTTGTGGTGGCGAGGAGGTCACGCAACGATGTTGATTTGTGGATAGCACATGGTGCTTGATAATCAACTGGGTTGGTAATCACTTAGATCGAAGCAAGTGGAAGGGGCAAGCGTGCCAAGGTGGGCTCGATAGGCTGAGGGTATGTGGAAGTCTTGCTTTGATCTCCCTAAGGACTTAACCTTGCAAGCCTTTGACTTGAGTCAATCATGCAACCATATGTCTGTTATGGGGTAGCCTAGCTGACTAATTTGCAATGTCTTAGTTTTAGTACTGCTTTGGTGGTGTGAGTCCGGGTTCACGGATGAACTCACATGGCGCAAGAGGGGCCCTGTTGTGGTGATTCAGCCCATTAGTGTTGAAACCCTAGCGGGTAGTACTGGGTTAAGGCAGGGAATTGTAAAGGCTTTGTTATGATCATTCACCTATGTGGTGCATAGTTGTATCATGTGGGTAAAGTGCATAACTTTTGCAGAGTGTAAATCTATTCGAATAGCTGTGCTCATGGTACTAAGCATAGCTCGGGAATTACAGTCAAGGGTTAGTTAATTAACTAGGCAATTGAATGGGATGGCAAGTTGCCATGTGGAAGGATTAAACTTGACATAGGGTTGAAAACTTGGTTTACTTGAGAAACATTGAATCTATCTATACTGTTATTTGTTTTACTACTTTTCAATCTATGTATTGTATGTGTTCATAAATGCTACTTTACTGCAAAATAGTCATGTTAGCCCTACCTTTGGAATAAGCCTTGCATATAGCTATGATAGAGATGCATTTTGTGCACAACTTGTTGAGTGCTTTTGCGCTCATCCTTGCCATCACCAACAAATAAACAGTTGAGGAGTCGTCGCCCTTGCTAGAGGAGGAATTCCAGGTGGATACGAGTCACTAGGCCCAAGCTTTGTCAGTCGCCTGTGGTGTACTGATGAGTCACCAAAGTCTTTTGTTGTTTCCGCTGCATTTGTCTTAGTTTATTTCCAGTCTAGCCCTGCGTGGCTGAATAATGTAAGTTGATCATAAGATTATATACTTAGTTATATCAAAAAATGGAGTCTTATTACTCTTATCGCTGTGTATGATGTGATACTTGCCAACGTTGAGCTGTGTGCACTAGCGTTGATCCAGGGACTAGTGCGGTAAACACAGTGGGTTCGAATTGGTGAATTCAGGTCCCGACAATGACCTTTTGTGAAATCGCGTTAAAGAAGAAACACAACCTCATGATTGCCTCTCGGATCTTGTCAGGTAAAATACCTCTAATTGCAATAGGTAGCACTTGTGTCATCATCACATGACAATCATGGGACTTCATGCTAGTTAACTTCAAATCTTTCATCGATACCAATTTCTTGATGTTTGCGGAGTAATCGGACGGAACATTAACACCATGCAAGCACTTGCATAGGTTTATTTTCTCTTTCTTGGACAGAGTGTAGTAAGTTGGAGGAAGGTAAAGTCAACTTTTTCCGGTGTCTTGAGGATGTAGCTCGGCTCTGATTTTCATATCTTCCAGGTCCCTTCGTGCCTTCAGTCCATCCTTTGTTTTGCTAAGAATATTCAGTAAAAGACCAAGCACGTTGTCATATACATTCTTCTCTACATGCATGACGTCGATGCAGCGTCGAACTTCTAAGTCCTTCCAATAGGGCAAGTTCCAGAATATGGATCACTTCTTCCACGTGGTCTTCTCAGTATGGGACCTCGATATATTATCAGTACTCCTCTTTCCAAGTACAACATTAAAATCCTTAACCATATCATAAACCTCTTCCCCACGAAGAAGCCTTGGAGCTGAACTGTCCTCCTTTGTCCTGTCAAATTGTTTCTTCATATTGCGGTACGGATGATTCCTACGAAGGAACCTACGGTGACGCATGTACACTGTTTTCCTTGAGTTGTTGAGTCACACACTAGCGGTTTCATCCAGGCACTAGGGGCATGCTTTAGCTCCTTTTATAGTATGGCCGGATAGGTTACCAAGGGCAGGTAAATCATTGATGGTGCAGAACAACAATGCACGTAGAGTAAAGTACTCTCGTTTGTACTTGTCCCATACCTATACACCTTCGTTCCACAGTGTCACAAGATCTTCCACCAAAGGTTGTAGGTATACATCAATATCATTACCAGGTTGTCTCGGCCCTTGGATAAGCAGCAACATCATAATGTACTTTCATTTCATACACAACCAAGGAGGAAGGTTGTAGATACAGAGAGTCACAGGCTAAGTGCTATGAATGCTGCTCACGTTACTGAAATGATTTATTCCATCCGTACTCAAGCCAAGCCATACATTCCTCGGTTTATTTCCAAAGATCTCCCTAAAGAGCCTATTGATGGTTCTCCATAAGGCAGAATCAACAGGGTGTCTTAGTTTTACATCCCTCTTACGCTCTTCCGAGTGCTGGCGCATTAATTTGGCATGCTTTTTATTTCCAAATAAATGCTTTAAATGAGGTATTGATGGCAAATATAACACAACTTTAGCGGGAGCTTCTTTCTTCACCTCGATGCTTTTTCTGTCATCGCCTTTATGCTTGTATCGTGATGCTTTGCACACCGGACATACATGCCTGTCTGCATAGTCTTTGCGATAGAGTATACAGTTGTTTGGACATGCATGTATTCTTTCTACTTCCAATCCCAAGGGACATAAAACCTTCTTAGCTAGATACGTGGTTTTAGGCAACACGTTTCCCTCTGGAAGCATGTCCGGTAAAAGATGCAACAATGCCGTGAAACTCTTGTCCGACCAACCATTTCCTGCCTTCAATTTTAGTAGTGAAAGCATGGTGTGCAACTTTGTGTATTCCTCCTTGCAACCCGGAAACAAAGGTTTCTCCGAATCCTCCATCAAACCCTTGAATTGATTAAACTCTCTCTGACTAGTGTAGTTCTCTTCTGCATCGCGCAACATTCGAGCTACATTATAGTCGTCATCGATGACCAACCTATCCTCATTGGATCCATAATTGATGTCAACTGTCATATTGCCAGCTCCGTCGTCGTCGACGTTATCACATTGATGTATGATCTCCTCTTCGCCGTGCCTTGTCCAATTTGTATAGCCAGGTACAAAACCCCTCCGAATCAAGTGCAAATGGATATGGTCTTTGTCCGAGAACATCTTCTCATTTTTGCAATCAATGCATGAACAATGCATGTACTTCGTCTTCTTTTGCAAGCTATTTTCCTCTGCGGCTCTTAGAAAAGAAGAAACGCCATCGATGTATTCTTGGCTGTAACGGTTCGCATTGTACATCCAATTCCGGTCTATCTACAATAATTAATGTAAACAATTATTACTATCCAATAATCTTAATTAAAATATATACTCATACCAAACTAAAATTAAATTTATCCTCTAAATGAGCTACATAATAAATTCATCAACTCAAAATAAAAAGCAACTTCATTATCACGAACCTACCATATTAACTACAATTTAATATTTCTTAATATCCAATAATATTAAGTAAATAAATTTAATATATGCTTCATAAAAATTAGCTAACAATAGCCACTAATAGAGCAAGATGTATATGCACGCCTAATGGTAAACAATTCATGGTAATTAAAAACAAATCTTAATTACTTTATTTTTATATATGCTCATACCTAGCCAAAATTAAATTTAACCTCCGAATGAGCTACATAATAAACTCATCATTTCAAAATGCAAGCCAATTTCAAGATCACCCATCTACCATATTAACTAAAATTTAATTTTTGTTAATATCCAATAATCTTAATTAATAAATTTTATATATACTTGATCATAATTCATCATCTAGAAAAGGTACACAACTTAATCTAATGGAGCAAGATAATAAATTCATCATCCACAAAATTCTAGGTAAATAAAAACAAACTAAATCTAAACCTTGCATCTAAACCTTAATTAAACTAGGTCTAAGCATTAAATTGCAACGACACCACCACAAATGAAGAGAGGAGAATGAATCACACACCTTGGAACAATTAGTGAAGTAGAAGCACAAATATCTCTTTGCAAAACGAAATACACTCATCGCAGATTGGACTATCACAAGCGGTTTGAAACCGTTTTAGAAGCGGTTTAGAACCGCTAGGCAAATCATGAAAGTGATACTCCGTTAAGATTACAAGCGGTTTTATAACCGCTTGTAGAAGTACTTCAAAAGACAAATAATATTGTGAGGACTGGGATTCAACTCATGACCTCCTCACCCTCCTCGTGACCCACGCCTCACCCATCTAACCAACCCACCCACGCGTGCGTTTCCGATAGAGTAGGGCATGCATTCCTTTTATTATTTCGAATCGGGCTTTAGAAGCGGTTGGGGACACGAACCCCTTCTAGAGTCGGCTCTAGAAGGGTTCGTCCCCAACCGCTTAGAGCTAGGGCTCTAGAAGGGGTTCGTGACACTAACCGCTTCTAGAGTTCGAACTTTAGAAGGGGTTCGTGTCACGAACCCCTTCTAGAGCTTTAGAAGGGGTTCGGGACACTAACCGCTTCTAAAGCTTCGTGTCTAGAACCGCTTCTAGAGACCCCCTTCGGTCCGTTGCCCATGAACCGCTTGTGGTGCAGAGAGCACAAGCGGTGCGCAATTAACCGCTTATAATAGGCCGTTTGTGAAGGTCGATTCTGTAGTAGTGATATGAAATCAACTAGCAAGGTTTTGTTCTCAGAGAGGAAGATGACAATGGCGTAGCTGCAGGGGTATTAATAGGTATATTATTTGTGGCAGTTTTATACTAAAACAGCCACAGATAATAATATCAGTGGCGGTTTTAACAAAAAACCTCCACAAATACAAATATTATTAGTGATGGTTTTTCCCTAAACCGCCACAAATTATCAGTGTCGGTTTCAAAGAAAAACCGCCACAGATTATCTGTGACGGTTCCAGCCAAAAACCGCCACAAATAGTACTGACATTTGTGGTGGTTCCAAAGAAAAGCCACCACAAATAATCATTTACTTGTGACGGTTCCAAACAAAAACCGTCATATTCCTGCCATTTTGATCTTTATAACCGTCACTGATAAGTGTATTTGTAACGATTCGAAAAAATCCGTCACAAATAAGTTGTCACCTATGTGTTGTTTTGTGGTAGTATATGTTTAAAGAATTTTCTGACTATCTATGCACTTCGTCATGCTATAAAGTCTCAACCAATTCGTTGATGCCATATTTTTAAAGTCCTCCAATACAATTTTAAAAGTTGTCTTTTCAGTTTTCATGCCGCATATCCTTAAAATAGTACTCAAATATTTATCTCATTCAATGCGTAATAAATGGTACCAAATATCGACAATTATATTGAATTTGATAGACAAATAGTCTACTAGGTGATGGAACAGGGAGATTGCGATATTCTATCCAACTTTTGTTGAAAAGTTTACAATGTGATACTATCATAATTCTACTATATAAATGTAGTTTGTTAAATAGTAGTAGGCTTGGAGGTTATGAGGTTATAGTATTCCATTTGGAACTAAGTGAACACATGGGGAACAAAGTGATACTATCATAATTCTACAGGCCACATGTGGAACAAATGCACAGGATACTCTCAATTTCAGTAATGAAAATCGAGCTAGCAAGCTTTGATGAACAATAGATTAGTTTAGTTACATTATTTAATTTATGACCAGCCATTCTAATGGTAGTCGTATTGGTTTACTTTGCTTGTACATTTATACAAAATAAATTACCTTTTGCGCGCGCTATAAACGTAACGAAGATTAACTGTCAAGTAGCAAGCATGCATTCTATTGCTATGACAATAACAGGTATAATCCATTGTAAACATGACGACAAAAGTGGTGTGAATCACAACATCTGCAAAGCTGTCGCGCCCATTATGCTTTAATAGCTAGCTGACATAACGGCATCACCTGTTGTATTGCGAAAATTATTCACTTTTGGATGAAATCATGACACACACACACACACATATATATATATATATATATATAGACATAGGGAGTCCAGTAGATTTGTGGACCCCGGAGAGATTGCGGCGTTCTTTCCAACTTTTTGTCGAAAGTTTTACAATACCACGGTCGTATCATGTCTAGATCGAGATTCTAACGATAGAGTCGCATTGGTTTGTTCGGTACGATAGAGATTCTGAGTGGTTTCTATTGATAGGAGAGGAAAAATGAGGCCATCTATCTACAGTAAATATACAGCACTCAGAAGATTACCTTGGTTCTCTCGAGGGCCGGTGTAGTGGAGGAATTTGGTGGTAACTATGAATGGTTTATACGCAAAGCCATTCTGATACTATATTGAGTTGAATACATTCTACTACTGTAGAAAGTTTTATATTAGACCTTTCATGACAGATGACAGTCATATTCATGCATGTCATTACTGACAGTTTTAGCCAAAAACCATCAATCATCAAAGATGATATGCATAGACATCACAGACGGTTTTTGGTTAAAACCATCAGTGATGTTTATGCATGTCATCACAGACGGTTTTAGCCAAAAACTGACAATGATGTGTATTGCTATCACTAATGGTTTTTGGTTAAAACTATCAGTAAAGTCTATGCATGTCACCATTAATAGTTTTATCGAAAAACCGTCAGTGATATGCATTTTTATTACTAACAGTTTTTGGCTATAACCGTCAGTGATGTCTATGCATGTCATCACTGACGGTCTTATTAAAAACCGTCTATAATGCGATCTGGGAATATATATGTAATTCAGAGCATGACCCACTTACAGTTTTCTAGGTTTATGGATCTATCTTCGAGGTGGCTGTGGGTGTGAGATGATCTGGTGAAAGAAGACCATTGATTTCAAAAGATGATTGTAGATCAATTTGTTTTTGGTGATATAAGGTTATTAATTGATTGTAATTGCATTGTATTCAAGATCTAGCTTGGTAAGGAGAGAATTTTTAGATTGTTTAGATCTAGCTTGTACATCCACATGTTCTTGGTAATCTAAGATTAGTAATTGGTTGTAATTGCATTATATTCAAGATCAAGCTTGGTAAGGAGAGAATTAGAAGATTGTTTGGATCTAGCTTATATATCCATATGTTCTTGGTAATCTAAGGTTAGTAATTGGTTGTATTTGCATTATATTCAAGATCTTGCTTGGCAATAAGATAATTTGAAAATTGTTTAGATCTAGCTTGTAAATCCCTATGTTCTTGGTGATCTAAGGTTAACGATTGGTTTAAATTGTATTATATTCAAGATCTAACTAGTTTGATAAAGAGAGAATTTGAAGATTATTTAGATCTAGCTTATAGATCCATTTGTTCTTTGTGATATAAGGTAGTAATTGGTTATATAATTGTATTATATTCAAGCTGTAGCTAGCAATGCATAATTTAAGAATGAGTGCATGTGCACACTTGGTGTAACTCAATATTTAACACTAATTGTTATATGCACAGCGTAGATGGATCAAAACTAGATGTACGCTAAGAACTCTACGAGTGCTAAGCACACCAATGATGTCTTTGCTTTTAGAAGAGCTGCAGAGTAGGATATGTTTAACAAGGGGTGCAATTTATATATTGTCCATGTATTGACTATGAGAATATGAAGATGTTTCAAAACTCAGCGCAGATCGAAGCACACTTAATTGTAAAGGGTTTCAAAAGGGGTATACATATTAAACCAGTCACAATGAAGAACAGATTGTACAGGAAGCAGATAATATAAACATCGCGAACGAAGTAGTTAAGATTAGGTAGCAATGAAGGGAGAAATTTGTCTAGACGGCGACCTGCCGTCTGACTAACGTCTAGTTACTAGGGGGACCACTGGATACCAGATCATACGGAAGTGCTTAACAATAATCGTTACATGCGCAGCGTAGATGGACAGGAGCTGGATGTATGCTGAAAACCATGCGAGTGTCAAGTACACTAATAACGTCTTTACTTTTAGAAGAGCTACAGAGAATGGTATGTTTAACAATGGGTGAAATTTA
This sequence comes from Guadua angustifolia, assembly GCA_036346375.1. Classification (NCBI taxonomy): domain Eukaryota; kingdom Viridiplantae; phylum Streptophyta; class Magnoliopsida; order Poales; family Poaceae; genus Guadua; species Guadua angustifolia. The sequence goes on from CM070506.1 coordinate 1,174,432, forward strand.
TGTATTGTCCATATATTAACTGCGAGAATTTAAAGATGTTTCAAAACTCAACGTAGATCGAAGCACACATGATTGTAATGGGTTTCAACAGAGGTATACATATTGGACCAGTCATGGTGAAGGACATATTATACAACAAGCAGGTATTATAAACATCGCTGATGAAGTAGTTGAGATCTGGTAGCACTAGGGGGAACATTGGATACCAGATCATATAGAAGAGTTTACCTGGGGCTCGTTGTCCATTGTCTGGGATGGGGCAGAAGATGGGATCCGAGCATAGAAAGACGCTAATAAGTGGAGCTCTGTAACAAGATAGGATGTGTTTGGTTGGTGGTACGAAGTTTAATGGGATGGGATGGTTCTATACTAGTTGGTTCTATTGTTTTGGGTGAATAAAATTGTAACACCCCGGAGCCCATACGCTCCACGGATGCTACCAACCTTCTAAACTCCTAAAACCGGCTTAACATTAAGCCACCGAAATTTTTACAAAAATTTCGGCATGACCTCTCTAGAAATAAGGACATCCACTCAGCAGACAGAAAACATATGCAGTTATGGTATCATTCTAGCAGGTCCTTAGTTAACCAATCACACATCCAATAGAAATTAATCAACCCCACCACATAATTATTACAGGACAGTGACTCATTAAACATAACCGCAATCAACTTTCTACAAGAATTTTCTCGAGCTAGAAATAACATAACTATAAACCAACATGAAGGAACAGTGGTGATGCAAACGTGATTGTGCTACTACCCCCACCAATGCATACCGATTCAAGGTACCTGCAACAATACAAACAACAAGCGTGAGTCGATAACTCAGCGAAGTACATCCAAGAATAATTTCATAGTCAATCGCATTTTCCTACTTAAGAGCATAATAACCATTCTTACATAAGAACAGCAAGTGGATAAAACAGAAGTGTCAAAATTAATTCTCCAAACCAACCCTCAGCATTGCCTTTGATCGGAGTTCACAACTCTACGATAAAGAAGCGAACATATAACCTGAAAACATAAATCATATCTTGCAACCAGACATGAAAATACAGAATAAGCACAATCCATCACACAGACATGAGAATAAAGAATCTAATTAATCAATCACACTTCTACACTCATGTAATGCATTATGCATGCTCACCTGTTTCACTTCATTACTAAACCCCGACACATATCTCTTTAGTCTTTTTGGATGAGGCCACGTCTCGATCCAACTCGACACCTTTCCATTTAACTCAAAATCATCGTTATAATGCAATGCAGATGCAAATATGCCATACAAAAGAAGAGTCTCATATCCATACATCATAATCAATTCATAAAACATAATCCATCATTGACAATGCATTGCAGATTGCACAATTTCCATGCATATGATGCATCATGCATGCTCATCTCCTCTTTTAGCACATACCGGTATGGCCGAGAGCACACCCGTCGGTGTGCACCCTCTCATTCCCCCTTCCACCCTATGGTGAAGGGTGCCTACTCTTGCTGACTCGCTCCCATACAACCACGTATATGGGACTACGAGGTAGGACTTTCGTGCTCACTACATGTGAGCACAGAGGCCCGCATCAGAATGGGTCGCCTCTTCCATCATGAATGCACAAATGCAAGAGACATAAACAAATTTGCAAACTACATTCATTTCTCACCTTTGTGTAGCCATAGCCAAATACATAAATATCACCACCTCACATCCATAAATTACCATTCACATCCTCAACACTCATAATCGATTCGCAACACTCAAAATCACGTTCTCAACACTCATAATCATACTCACATCACCAATACTCGAGTAATTACTAATTCCATCTATCTTGATTATAAATCAAACCATTTTTCGCAATCAAATTCCATACTCGTCCTCACATTCATTTATCATCAATACTTCATACAAAAACCATAATCTTTTATCATGACTACGAATTGAACTTTTATTCTTGAATCAAAACTCATGGCTTTGATATCTATAATACCCTAATCCTACTAGTAAGCACCAACACGGAACACAAGTTAGCACAACAAGTCACATAGACAAGGCACATAATTCTTCAATGTAGCACACATAGCAAACAAACAAGGATGCACATGCAAGTTTCATCCATACTAGTGTTGTCAATATAACCACAACAAGCATTAGCGGCTCTCATATCAAAACGATCAAGACATACAATCTACCATTCACAAAATTCAATCAATTGATGCACTTGCCACAATCAATAGACATTAGCCCTGTGCAGATAAATAGAAATGAACAACTCAATTAGGCACACAGCTTGATGTACTTGCAGCCATTCCCTTAACCATGTAATCATTATAAGCATTTTCATACAAGGAACCATTTTCTAGTTATAGCCAAGCCAAGCTTACCTCTTGCGTATTCATCGGCAGTTTCTTACGCTAGAAGCAAACAATCAATTAATCATCCTAGCCACGATTTAGGGAATGCACTTGCCTTTACCGACGGAGAATGGAGTGGCATACGATTGAGGCCACACCCGATAGAACCTTCCCTGCAAATAAACAATAATCATCCAACATAACTTTATGCGCACTTGACACCAACGACAAAAGAAGTCAACTCTTTTGCATAACCTAGGTATAGTGATTCAACTCCAAACCCATGCGGGGAAGCAGAACAAGCAAAATCCACGAATAATTGGCTAAACAAAATACTAGCACATATGAATAAAAACAATAAGAACTAAGATGCTGCCCAAAATGAATCTCTTTGTGAGACACCATCAATTAATGATTCTCTGTTTGGAATAAGAGCATCCAAATCCACAGATTCATACTCTTCAGATCAATCAAGTGTGTGTGTATATATATATATACATATAACTGCATACTTACCAAAATCAAAATTTCATTAAAGTTAGGCTCAAGATTCCAACACATCTATGCATAGTCCTGTATGAGTTCCTTGAGCCAAGAAATGAAGCACTAAAGAGCACCATAAAACAAACTGTTCATATACCAACATGAATCTCAGAGATACAACCCGCGATCTACCAACAATACTAAAAACAAAAATCATCTGGGTAAGCAATCAAATGAAAAGACAAAATCATAGATAACCCTACCCTTAATCAAACCTTATAATTGTACTCATGCTCACAATAGAAGAATAGAACTAGCAGGCATGGATATATAGGCATGCACACAATTTAGAAATGCATCGATTCTTGCCTTCCTATCCCATGCCTCAACCTCGACACAATCAAAAACACTATGATACCACATCATAAACCTTCCAGGCATTACATCGAACACATGGCAAGCACAAAGAAACCTCTATAATCTAACCATACATTTCATCGAACACCATGGCTACACTCATTCATCTACATCTAGAACTTCACCTCCACTTACCACACAAAGGGAGGGAAGGAGGGACGACCTGCCGGCCAGAGGGAGGAGGCACCTCTCCTGTATTCGCCGCTGCCTGGAGGTATTCTTGCTTCTTTTCTTTGCTGCGCCTCCCATTTGACCATCTTCTTCCGCTGACTCGCCACCGAACCTCGCTGGCTGGTGTTGCTTTGCTCACATTTGCCCAGCCGCTTCTGTGACAAGGAGAGAAGGGAGCCGAAGCCAGGAGGAGGCGCGACGCACAGCAGGGGCCAGGGCAGCGCCACCGGCAGGGACTCGGCGGGGCGGGGCAAGGCTTGGCGGGGGCTCGGGCAGGGAATCGGCAGGGCTTGGGGCAGGCGCTGGAGGCCAGAACGAAAGGAGGTGGCGACGGCAGGAAATTTTGGGGAAAAATCCTGCCAAGGGAGATGAAATGCCAGCCACACACGTCAAGAGCAAGAGAGAGATTAGGTGGAGGAGTAGGTGGAGAGGAGAATTTCCGAAAAGGCCCCTCCCAAACCCAATTCCTTTAGCCCTAATCCTCCTAGATAGACCAACCACCTCTGATATTACACGCGAGCCAGCCAAAACACTCCGGCGGAAGGCCTAGAGTTTGGAGCGAGGCTTCGCAATATTACAAAAATGGTTCAACATCTCTAGAGAATATTCCTCAAATCTGTATCCCACCATCTAGGATAGAACGGTTCCATTCAAATAACTAAACACATAGATAACTTTATTTTTGAACCATTTCATACATATATCACTTGATATAAGCAACCAAACACACCCTTAGATCCAATTAGTTAGAATCGTTACCAATTCCTTGTACATCGTTGTTGATGGCGAAACGATCTCACATTGTCGGCAGCAACGAAGTAGTTGGCACTACTACAGAACCGACCTTTGCTACCGCCCATCAAGATCGGTTAAGTGATTTAACCGGATTGATAGTTAGATCGATCCGGTTCAATGGCTACAGTTCGCTGGGTTGAAGACACGAACCGATCGATGAGATCGTTCTTTTTCTTTTAACCGCACTATTTAGTGGGTGCTATAATACCGGTTCGTGACACTAACTGCATCGATGTGATCTCATCAAGATCGGTTCGTGTCTTCAACCGGTACTGATCCCCAATTTAAACTTCTTCCTCCTTCCGCTCTCTGCCAGACCCAGATCATTCCAGGTGCGAAAAGAACAAAGGAGCTCGCCAAGAGCTTGAAGGGAGGGGAGGTGCTGCCCAAAATTTCAAAATTTTGGTCATTTTACTCACAACCAAGGTAGCTAAGGTTAGTAATATCATTCCTCACTTCATTTGGTGTTAAATGGAGCCTCTGTTTTGCTTGAATTATAAAGAAAATTTGATCTTTTCCCATGATTGATCAAAGATTATGAATGTAGAGGAGGTGCTGCCCAAATTTCAAAATTTTGGTCATTTTACTCGCAACCAAGGTAACTAAGGTTAGTAACATCATTCCTCACATCATTTGGTGTTAAATGGAGCCTCTTTTTTGCTTGAATTATGAAAAAATTTGATCTTTTCCCATGATTGATGAAAGATTAATATGAATGTAGAGATCTAGCTTGATCTTTTCAAATAGGATACAAAAACTTGTTGTGTAAGTTTAGAATTTGCTTGGATTATAATGTAGCTCGCATTTAATGTGTGGATCTAGCTTAAATTTAGGTTTTAGTTCCATCGATCGATGAAGGATGAGGTTTGATTGCACGAGTTGGGGGAGAATGGTGCATGGAAATCATGGAGTTTGGGATCTTCAAATGGCAATGGTTATGTGGAAAAGAAGAAATTTAAATTCATTTGCTAATTAAAATAATATCGTAAATATGAATGGCTTTATAGAAAATATAAAATGAGTTCAATATTTGAGAAAAGTTTTCAAAAATACTTTGGAATATTTTAAACTTAGAAAATTACTTCTAGTATAATTTTGGTTTTAATTTCCATCAAGAAATTATTTTTGAAAACATCATTAATTAAGTGCTAGAGATTTAGAAAAAAATAAAATAAATGATTGAATAATAATTTAGAAATTTTAGGGTGTTACAATTTCAACAGAATTTGCAAACAAAGTCGTCGTGAATTTTGTTCGTAATTTTGAATCCGCACTGATCGACCAATTCTTTTTGTAGGTTGCAAAAACTTGTTGTGTGGGTTTATATTTTGCTTGGATTATTATTTAGCTCGGATTGAAGGTGTGGATCTAGCTAATATTTAGGTTTTGGTTCAACAATTCATTATTGGAAAATGAGCTAACATTATCTTGATGTAACATAATGTAGATGGACCGCGATGGATGTACATGGATCGACGCCTCCCTGAGTTCTTGCAGGTTTGCAAGATTTTCTTCGTCTTGGCCGATGCACACACGACGGCTACATATCTTGTCCATGCATAGACTGCAAGAATGAGAAGGAGTGGCCAAAATCCAGCCACCTTCACTTTCATTTGCTCACAAGAGGTTTCATGTCAAACTATACCTGCTGGACCAAGCACGGTGAAGAAGAGATTATACAGGAAGACGGTGAAGAAGAAGAGGCGGACAACAATATCCCTGACATTTGGTCAACACGGTTCTTCAAGATACATTGGGGAGTGTGGTGATGATGACCTAGACCGAGATGTGCGTGATGGAGAGGAGAATACATCGATGAAAGACATTACGAAAAGTTCCAGCGCCTATGGGAGGACCACGGAACACTGTTGTACCCAAACTATCGACAGGGCCATAAAAAGTTGCGCACCACACTAGAACTGATGCAATGGAAGGCGACCAATGGATTGTCTGATAAGGGATTCGACGAGTTGTTATGCCTCATAAAGAAGTTACTTCAGAGGGGAACACACCGCCTAAACTACGACGATGCCAAACAAGTTGTTCCGCCTTTGGGGTTGGAGGTCTGAAGATACATGCATGCCGTAATGATTGTATCCTTTATCGCAATGAGTATGAGGATTCGAAGCTTGTCCGGTGTGCAAAACTCATGGTATAAGACCAGCGTGATGACCTGTGAGGTAGAGGGCAGCGAAGAAGAAGAGACCTCTGCTAAGGTGGTGTGGTATTTCCTGTAATCCCGGTTGAAGCGCTTATTTATGAACAAAGCGCATGCCCGTGATGATGCTACCGCACAAGGAAGACCGTAGGACGACGGAAGGCTAAGGCACGTTGTCGATGGCTCCCAAAGGAGGAAAGTCGATAGAACATACCCGACTTTGCTTTGAGGATGCAAGGAACATAAGGTTTGGGTTGAGTACGGATGGGATGAACCGTTCGGCGATATGAGCAAAGATCCAAAGACTTGGCCCGTGACTCTATGTATCTACAACCTTCCTCCTTGGTCAGGTATGAAGCGGAAGTACATTATGATGCCATTGCTTATCCAAGGCCCGAAGCAACTCGAAACGACATTGATGTGTACCTCAAACCGTTGGTTGAAGATCTGTTAACACTGTGGAACGATGGTGTACGTGTATGGGATGAGTACAAAAGAGAGCACTTCACTTCACGTGCATTGCTATTCAGAACCATCAACGATCGCCTGCACTTGGTAATCTATCGGGCCTATCTATCAAAGGATATAAAGCCTGCATCCACTGCTTAGAGGATACGGACAGCAAGTACCTAAAAAACTCTCGAAAGGTTGTGTACATGGGCCACCGTAGGTTCCTCCATATGAAGGACCCGTTACGGAGGAAGGGTGAGAATTTTGATGGGACAGAAGAGAAACGTAAGAAGCCCATGCATCGCAGTGGGACGCTTGTATTTTCTTTGGTAAAGGATCTGAAAGTAGTATTTGGAAAAGGTCCTGGTAGCAAACCTGTCTCGGCTGAACAAGGTCACACGAAGGCCATTTGGAAGAAGAAGTCAATATTTTGGGACTTACCATGGAAAGACTTAGAGGTCCGCCACTCACTGGACTTCATGCATATCACGAAGAATGTCTGCGTGAACCTACTAGGTTTCCTAGATATGTACGGTAAGTCAAAAGATACACTTCAAGCACGAAAGGACCTACAACTATTGGGACTCAGGAACGACCTTCATCCGGAAAAGAGAGAGAAAGGACAACATTACCTCCACCCCGCGAGCTACACTCGAGCAAGGAAGAGAAAAAACATGATTAAGTTCTTGAACAAGGTGAAGGTCCTTACGGATACTCCTCGAACATAAGGAGACTCATAAACATGAAAGAGAATAAAATCGTACACATAAAATCCCATGATTGTCATGTGTTGATGACACAGCTTGTTCCCAAGCGGTGCGAGGTATTTCGCCAGATTGGGTACGAGGGACAATCATAAAGTCGTGTTTGTTCTTCAACGCGGTGTCGCAGAAGGTCATCGAGCGAATAAGGTATCTAGTCGCATGATGACATGGTCAATAGTCTGGTTAGCCTTGAGATGATCTTCCTCCATCCTTCTTTGATATTATGGTCCATCTCATGGTCCACATTGTTAAAGAGATAGAAATTCTCGGACTGTGTTCCTCCACAATATGTTCCCTTTCGAGAGGTACATGGGTATCCTAAAGAAGTATGTTCAGAATCGGTCTCGCCTGTATAGGCTGCATTGCGCAGGTGTCAAGACGAGGAGGTGATCGAGTTTTGTGTTAGTTACATGGATGATCTGAATCCGATTGGCGCCCTCAGATCACGCCATGAGGGGAGGCTACGGGAAAAGGGACTTTAGGGAGAAAAGAGTCCTATAGCGACGATCTACTTGCATTTAAACAAGCACATTTCACGGTATTGAAACAAGCAAGCGAGTGGCTCGTATATCTATGATCACGAGATGAGTCTACGCTACCAATACCCAGAGAAGTCAGATAAGTGGATCGCGATGGAGCAAATGGATCATTTCGCGCTTGGTTACAAAAGCAATTGTTGGGCAAGCGAACAGAGCGATGAACAATTGAAACTCTTGGCTCGAGGACCGCCCACAACAATCATATCATTTCAAGGGTATGAGATAAATGGGTACACATTTTACACGACAACTCAGATAGCAAGAGCACCAACCAAAACAAATGGCGTCAGATAGATGCCTTGGACAAAATGGAAAGATGGACACCTACTATGGTTTCATAGAGGAGATCTGGGAGCTAGAGTACGGGCCATTAAAAGTCCCTCTGCTTTGGTGCCAATGGGTTAAACCGCGGTAGTGGATATCGATAAGTACGGTATGACAACCGGACCTCAAGCAAGTAGCCTATAGGGACGAACCGTTCGTGTTTCGCTAATGATGTGACATGTATTCTATGTGATGGACATGGACAAGAAACCAAAAAGGTAGGAGAAGACTAGCAAGAGCGATCAGCCAAGGCGCCACGTGGTTCTTCCGTAAAAGAAGGATTGTCGGAGTTGAGGCGCCACGGACGAAAAAGAGTATAATCATTCGACGAGCTGCCTCCTTTCACGGTGGGACGAGACATTAGTGTCTTGAATGATCTGAGAGGAATCTCCCACGTGACGCCGCGATCATAATGAAGGATCACTTGTAAAAGCAAAGTATGTTAGCAAATAAGGATTGCTTTTGGTGTAATAGACTACTAACATACTAGTTTCTCATTCCTCTAGTGGTTTTCCTGTATTTTACATTTCAAATTGTACTAATATTTGACTAACAATATTGTTCAAAGTCCCTCTGTACTAATATAACAAGGTGACGGGTTGCAATGGAATTATAAGAGTGCAAAAATTACTTTATTTCTTACAATTTTCTATAATGTTAATTTATATTACATGGTTGGAAAAAATATTGTAAAGACTAACTTTAAGCAAGAGATTTAAAAATATTGTGAAGTGGTAAAAGCATTTTTAAAAATTATTTAATGAAACAATAGTTAAGCAAGAGATTCAAAAAAGAAATCTTAAAAAAAGGCTAAATGAATCTAAAGTGGTAAAAGCATTTTTAAAAATTATTTAATGAAACAATAGTTAAACAAGAGATTTAAAAAAGAAATCTTAAAAAAAGGCTAAATGAATCTAAAGTTGTAAAAGCATTTTTAAAAATTATTTAATGAAATAATAGTTAAACAAGACATTTAAAAAAGAAATCTTACAAAAAAGGCTAAATGAATCTAAAGTGGTAAAAGCATTTTAAAAATTATTTAATGAAACAATAGTTAAACAAGTAGATTCAAAAAAAGAAAGGGCTAGGGGCACGAAAGGGGCTCGAACCCGAGACCTCCACTATCGGGAGAGCCCATCGAACTCAAGCGCCTCACGCTAGCCAAGGGGAGGAAGATTTCTTGTCGATTAGTATGGGCACTAAATTGTTTTGAGTCTTTTAACATCGATCCGGTTGGTGTTTTCAGGAGATGAGAAGTCTAGGGCTCCTCCTCAAGGCTGAGATGTGACCCATCGATCGTCGGTTGGTGTATTCAGCATCGATGATGTCCACTCAGTATCGATCGGTTGGATACTCCAACCAGATTGATGGGAGACATCGCCCTGCTGAATACACCAACCGGACCGATGGTGCACCTATAAACCCCTCCCGCCTCCTCTTCCCCAATTTTTCTACTCCCGCCATTGTTCCCCAATCTCCTCCTCCTCCGCTCGTTTGCAAAGACCTCCGACGCAGCCGAGACGCCTCCAACGACCCCACATGCGCCGTCCTCCTCGCCTCAAGCGACCCCACCACCGCTGCCCCGCCTCCGAAGCCTTGCCTCCGCGCCTTGCCTCCGCCGGGCTTGTTCCTCCGGCCTTCGCCAACCCTAGGGTTTGTGCCCTCCTTACAGATGAGATCACTTGTCACTAACAGATGGTGAAAGTGTGGTTTTGCCTCATTGGTGCCTGAGTGATTGGTTTTGGTTTGGTGGTCCGAAACCATGTGGTTTTACCTCATTGGTGCCGAAGTGATTGGTTTTGGTTGCGTTTGTTGCGTTTGAGATATCGGTGGTTGTCTCTATACATGTCCTTGCACAAGATTGGTGCTTTGTAAGTTTCGCTTTCTGTGATTGCTAATCTGTCAGTAGCTTGCAAAGGGGCTAGTCTTTGAGGCTTGGGGACCTTGCAAGAGTGGGATTATTGTTCGATGAAGATTGGGCTGTATTGAGACCATTTGTGACAACAACAATTTTCCACTTGACATTTAGTTGTATAGATCAATTGGTATCTAGTGATTCTGATATATATATTTGTCTTATGAATCTTTACTGTTCATGCATAATAATCTGTTGCAGTGAGTTCTGGAAGTAAGTTCTAGTAAGTTGTATGCTCCTTTTGCATTCTGGATAGGCTCACCCTGTGTTTGCTTTATATTTCCTGTCAGCTAGAATCATTTCCTTGTGTCAGCAGTATTGTTTGCATATATATATATATATATATATATATATATATATATATATATATATCTGATGTCCTTTTACTTGTCATTATTAGGCAAATCTTCAAATACTTATTCATGAGCTTGTATCTCCTTTTACTTGTCATTATTAGGCAAATCTTCAAATACTTATTCATGAGCTTGTATACCTGTGACATTAGATCATGTCTCTGTTCAAAGGCTTAAATGACATTGTTGAGATTTCTATGTATGTGTGAGATTTCTATGTATATGTGAAGTTTGAAATATATATGTATCATGTGAAATGAATATGTATCATGTGAATCATTCTAATTTCTAGTGAATTTTGAAATTTCTATTTTATTGATCAGTTTCTATGTATATGTGAGATTTCTATGTATGTGTGAGATTTCTATGTATATGTGAAGTTTGAAATGTATATGTATCATGTCAAATGAATATGTATCATGTGAATTATTCTAAGTTGTCAAGTCTGGAAAAGTTGTTTCATTTTCACTAAAGTAATGTTGTCACAAATTGGTCAATGATCTTTGTCCCTACTGACGAGGACGGTCTTTAAGGCAACCCGTTATCTGAGAACAATACAAAATTGACAACTTGAGCACTATGCTAGTTGTGATGTCCCTTTTACTTGTCATTATTAGGCAAATCTTCAAATACTTATTCATGAGCTTGTATACTGTGACATTAGATCATGTCTCTGTTCAGTGCTTAAATGACATTGTGAGATTTCTATGTATGTATGAGATTTCTATGTATGTGTGAGATTTCTATGTATATGTGAAGTTTGAAATATATATGTATCATGTGAAATGAATATGTATCATGTGAATTATTCTAATTTCTGGTGAATTTTGAAATTTCTATTTTTATTGATCAGTTTCTATGTATATGTGAGATTTCTATGTATGTGTGAGATTTCTATGTATATGTGAAGTTTGAAATGTATATGTATCATGTCAAATGAATATGTATCATGTTAATCATTCTAATTTCTGGTGAATTTTGAAATTTCTATTTTTATTGATCAGTTTCTATGTATATGTGAGATTTCTATGTATGTGTGAGATTTCTATGTATATGTGAAGTTTGAAATGTATATGTATCATGTCAAATGAATATGTATCATGTGAATTATTCTAAGTTGTCAAGTGCTGGAAAAGTTGTTTCATTTTCACTAAAGTAATGTTGTCACGAATTGGTCAATGATCTTTGTCCCTCTTGTGAGAGGACGGTCTTTAAGGCAACCCGTTATCTCGAGAACAATACAAAATTGACAACTTGAGCACTATGCTAGTTGTGATGTCCCTTTTACTTGTCATTATTAGGCAAATCTTCAAATACTTATTCATGAGCTTGTATCTTTGTGACATTAGATCTTGTCTCTGTTCGATTGCTTAAATGACATTGTGAGATTTCTATGTATGTATGAGATTTCTATGTATGTGTGAGATTTCTATGTATATGTGAAGTTTGAAATATATATGTATCATGTGAAATGAATATGTATCATGTGAATTATTCTAATTTCTCGTGAATTTTGAAATTTCTATTTTTATTGATCGGTTTCTATGTATATGTGAGATTTCTATGTATGTGTGAGATTTCTATGTATATGTGAAGTTTGAAATGTATATGTATTATGTCAAATGAATATGTATCATGTTAATCATTCTAATTTCTGGTGAATTTTGAAATTTCTATTTTCATTGATCGGTTTCTATGTATATGTGAGATTTCTATGTATGTGTGAGATTTCTTTGTATATGTGAAGTTTGAAATGTATATGTATCATGTCAAATGAATATGTATCATGTGAATTATTCTAAGTTGTCAAGTCTTTGGAAAAGTTGTTTCATTTTCACTAAAGTAATGTTGTCACAAATTGGTCAATGATCTTTGTCCCTCTTGACGAGGACGGTCTTTAAGGCAACCCGTTATCTGAGAACAATACAAAATTGACAACTTGAGCACTATGCTAGTTGTGATGTCCCTTTTACTTGTCATTATTAGGCAAATCTTCAAATACTTATTCATGAGTTTGTATACTGTGACATTAGATCTTGTCTCTGTTCAGTGCTTAAATGACATTGTGAGATTTCTATGTATGTATGAGATTTCTATGTATTTGTGAGATTTCTATGTATATGTGAAGTTTGAAATATATATGTATCATGTGAAATGAATATGTATCATGTGAATTATTCTAATTTCTCGTGAATTTTGAAATTTCTATTTTTATTGATCGGTTTCTATGTATATGTGAGATTTCTATGTATGTGTGAGATTTCTATGTATATGTGAAGTTTGAAATGTATATGTATCATGTCAAATGAATATGTATCATGTTAATCATTCTAAGTTCAGATTCATTATATACCGAGAATTACAAAAAAGAGAAAATTCTGACAAGTTTAAAGATCTTAAACTTGTCCGAATTTTCTCTTTTTTGTAACTCTCGTATATAATGAATCTAATTGTACAAAATAAAATGAAAAAAATTTATATATTCTTAAGAATATATTTGCTTAATAAAAATAATGAATTATTCTTATTTCACACTAAAATGATTTAAAAAAAGCCCTGCAAGTTCAAGAACATGGATGTGAGGAAGCGAGGATTTTGGAGGAAGCCATGATGAACGAGGGCTCGCTTATCATGGACTTAGTTCTTTGATCTTCTTCCATAGCCTCATGGCTTAGGCTTGCACTGACGCCTCCTCACATCCATTCTTCTTGAACTTGTGGGCTTTTTTAAAATCGGATCAATGAATAAGAATGATTCATTATTTTTATTACAAATATATTCTTAAGAATATATGAATTTTTTCATATTATTTTTTCATTTCGAGATGTATAGTATTTGGTCGATTTACATTAGGAACATCTTGGCGTCGCTACCATCCTCTCTCTACCGTCTTCCACGCCGTTTTAGAGTAGTACCATCGCTTTACATGAAATGAAATCTATTTTCGTTAATTTTCAGTGCTTCTTCTAGCCTAAGAAACGGCGATGGACGAAGAAGCATTTCGTTAAGTTTGATTCGGGAAGTGATTGTCGTGAGCGGCGAACTGCACCATACCGAGGCCAATGAGGCTGCAGAGCACGATGAGGCCGGCGAGGTAACAATCGACACGTTCATGATTGTCGGTTCCACTACCATGCTAAGCCAATATCTTGACCCGTTCATGATTGTACCATGCTTTCAGATCGGTCAACCAGGTAGGCAATCACGTCGGCGAGGTCCAAGCAAGAAGAAGAAGGCAAGACATGTTATCACCGAAGTCGGCGAGATCGCCGACCTCTTGCACCCTGGGGCGCTTGGGCGTTCAATTCGGCATACGGCGCCCACGTTAGGGACCACGTGGCAATTAGCATAGCAAAATGGGATTAGGTCCCTCAAGATACGAAGAACATGCTTTGGAACGATGTGAAGGAGACATTCACCTTCCCCCAAGGGACCGAAGAGAAGGTGAAGAGTTACACTCTCAAGAAGATGGCGGTCGCATTCCAGACTTATAAAAAGAAGCTGAACAGAGTATATCAAGAAGAATCGAACGCCCGACTTCAACAAGCACCCAAAGTTGCAAGATCACTGGGATGCGTTTGTGAACTACAAGACTTCGGACGAAGGTCAAAGTTTGAGTGAGAAGAATAAGGTGAATGCATGAAGAAGAATTATCACCACCGACTCGGCCCTGGTGGTTACCGCCATGCAATACCAAAATGGGAGAAGAGGGAACAGGACACGCTAGCGAAGGGTATCGCACCAAGCAATGAATGATTGGCCCGACAGAGCAAAGCATTGGTTCTATGCTCACGGCGGCGCCTTGATGATAACGGCAATCTTTGTGTTTGGGGAGGTGCTAAGAGATGTGGCGAAGGCTTGTACAGTCCATCGAGGAGTCATCCAAGGGTAGCTTTGTGCCAAACAGGAGAAACGATGAGCTAACAAGGGCCTTGCAAAATCCAGAGCACCTGGACGTGCAGGCGTCGGCGTTGTCCGTGGAAGGTTGGTTTCGCCAGACGCCGAGACCTATAGGAGTCGGGCGAGGAGCAAGGCTCGGCAGACACAACAACTTAGTGCGCTTGAAGAACGCTGAATCAAACAAATGAGAGAATGCAAGAAGAGATCCAAGAGAGGTGCAGCTAGCCTTGAGCCAACAGCAATGAGGCAGCCAAGAACCTCCGAGTAATCCGGACATCATCAGCCCCTCAGGCGTAAGCAACTGCGCTTCCGATGGGTGGTGAGCGGACTTGGACAAGTATCCGTGAGCGACATCGGTAGCGGACACCTTGTGAGCTGCATATCCAAGCGCTGAACCTTACCTTCAAGGCGGTGATGGTATGGCTCACCCATTAGAGCCGGGCAGCTTATCCATGGCCAACAGATACCGTCAGGATACTCCAAGGTCTCGGTGGAGGAGGTGCGCCTGAGTACGAGGACCTTGACCTCGAAATTCCTGGAGGTGATGGAACTACGAAGCTAGGAGAGGCAGTACACACTTTCATCCTGTGGCGCAAATGGTACATAATTTTTCGAGATAACATGGACGTGTCCTCTCGGAGAAGCCGAGAAGAAACCCGTCTCCTCCCAAGAAGGCGTCGACTCCTACACCACCTCCTCGCATATAAGCCCGACAAGCCCGTCTCCTACACCATCTCCTGCGCATATAAGCCCCGAAGAAGCCGTCTCTTCCCAAGAAGGCGCCGACTCCTACACCACCTCCCAAGACATAAGCGCCACAAGAACCCCGTCTCCTCCCAAGAAGGCGCCGACCAAGGAATGAAGCCACTCGGCCAATAGCTCCCAAGAAGACGGGTCCTCCACCCAATCCAAGAAGTCGGTGAACTTCCGGCGGCCAGATGATATGAGCGATGAGGAGATCAAGAAGGTGGTAAAAGGAGAGGTAACTAAATTTCTTAAACCCAAGTCACCAGAGAAGAAGGTTCAACTCGCACGTAAGAATTTTATAAAGGCTTAATGACTATTAAAAATTTGAAGGATAAAAAGAAATGCCTCGCCAATCAAACTACGAAAGACATTGAGTAAGGAATGCCCCAAGAAGAAGATGTCGGTGAGGGAAGGGTAAGGAGATGCAAAAATTCTTCAAGAAACCGCCTTACCGCAAATCAAATATTAGGCACGGAAAAGATTGAGGTTGCCCAAGTAAAATGGTTATTTAAAATGGGCGGTCATTGGTCGCATGAGGAGTCGCCTGACTAACGACAAAGATGTGGCAATTTCATGAATGGTACTTGGACGCCACCAAGCATGGTCTCTGATGTTATTTGTCAAGTTTAAGCACAAGACTTTTTTCGGTGAAGGTGAATTTGTTGTCGATGGGACTACATATATGATCTATACTGCATGAGCGCCTCGGCGTGAGCTTGATGGGTTGTCGGACTCTGTAAGTGTCTTAATTATTTGCAAAAACTATCGTGCACTTCCTTGTACTATACTAACTTGCAAGCCTAACTAATTTCTTATGTAGCATGGAGATACAAAGATGCCGAAGGGATCGTATTTTCGACATAGTCTTCATGGACCCAGTAGTTATCAACGAGACAACCGTTAGAGACCACCCAAGCTTAACAGAGACTAACGTATTCAATGCGCTAATGGGTCAAAGATATAAGTCAAAGATATATCTAGCCTACTCATTTGAGTACGTGTTTTCGTATCACCTCATTCTACTCCTTTTTCATAACACGATGTTAGAACTAATTAGTTATCTACGTTGACACATCTATGTATAGTTTTCACTGGATTCTTCTTATGATCGAGCTATATCGTAGCTCGATCACAATTATGGACTCGCAAAGGAGACCAGTTGAAAAGTATCAAAACTTTATCGACATGCTCAACCGGTATTAATTCTTGTTCCTTTTATTATCATACTAGCTCTATTTCCTTCAATTTGAAACAAATTCTAATCATGTACAATTCAGAATCACATGTGTAGTGCATTCACACGTTCCGTGCTAAAAACGTGGGCGTATTCAATGAGAATTTGACATTACATTTGCCTCTCGTAACGTATATCATAATGCTAGCTTTTTAGTTAGTTAACTTATTTTCCTTGCATCCATTTCACGCTTTCAACTTTTTCCACCGCAGATCTTGACTCACCACGGGTAACAATTTATGCGGCTACTATGTATCGAAGTTTATGCACACCCAAACCGAGCCGTCGACCGCATGCTAAAAGGCAACAAGGGGTGAGTTAATATAACTACTAGCTTTAATGATGTATAGGTACTCCTTATATCTTGTACAAATTCAAGTATTGATTAGTTAATGACTTAACGATAGGTGCCTCAATATTTGGCGGAAGAAGGTTGAACTCTCACCGCACGAGTGAGAGCAATCCAAGAACAACTCGTCGGCTTTATTTACGATGAGGTTGTAAATCCAAAAGGCGAGTTTCACTTAACCAAACTTTAATGTGGGGCCCTTCGATAAGGACCGTGAACTGTCGTGGTCGACATCTACACTAGTAAAGCGCGATGGCGTAAAAGATCCCGATGAATAGAAGGAAAAGAAATACTAAAGTTGTAATTAAAGTTGTGTACATATATATTGTAATACATTAGACGATGAGCGGAAGAACAAATATGTGTACATATTTTAATACATTAGATGTAATTAAATTTGTTAATGAATGTTCAGTGATTTAATTATCGTGCAAAGTGCATGATTGATTATACGTGCTTTTAATTAGTTGTGATTTAACACACACACATATATAATAGCTCTTGGAGAAATAGACATATATATATATACAAAACATCGATGCTGGTTGGAGAAACCAAGCAGCATCTTGATGAGTGCTCATCGACGGTTGGAGACACCAACCGCATCGATGAGGTCCTCGTGGCTTCCGACGCATGCCACGTGTGGTCGAACCGTCTTGATACTCTATTAGTGCGGGTGAGGAACAGGATCGATGCCTTTGAGCATCGCCCCGGATCTTCTATACGGTTCAAAAACCGGTACTAAAGGTAGTTTTAGACCGAGATCAAGGCTCTTTCCGTAGTAGTGTGGGAATGATGTAGTAGCAATCAAGTAGTGGGGAAATGGCAGAGGACAAAAGAAAAAGAAAAAAAAAAGAGAGTGGGCAGGTGGCATAAAAGCACCCTCACGACCCTTCACTACGTGTCACTGCCAGCCTTCTCTCCTTTCCTCTTTTCCCTCTAGCAATTTTCTTCTCTCTTAAAGGATGCTATTATACTTATTTATTCTTTTGAGTATACTCTAATACTGATCATAAGATACTTCAAAGTGAGTTCTATGAAAAATTTCATCAAAGTCCACCCTTCATAGCATAATTTGTTTATATACTCTTTTTACATATAGAGAAGGGTATATAGCAAAAAAACATAAAGCGCTCCAATGAATTTTATTAACCATGTCACATTATAGTATCATAGAATTATTATTCAAGTGTACCAAAAGTGATAACAGAGTATAACACGTTCCTTTAAGTGGTATATGGGAAATGGGAGTATGTACTCATATATATCACTTTCTAACTATTGTTGGAAATTTACGTCATATATTGTTAGGAAAAACAAGGCCGATACCAATGTAAGATCTGAACGACACAAGGAGACACGATGTTTGGTAACGCAGTTCGGCTTGCGCCTACATCTGCGGGGCTCTGATTATGGGCGCTCCTCCCCAATCAACAATACCGCATGACATCTTGCCACGTGGAGCATGGCCATAGCAGGCCACGCCCCCTTCTTTGCCTATGCTACTATTGTTAGTCGTTGCTTTGGTTACACAAGGGCTGCACCCTTTATATAGAGGACAAGGACATAGAGTCCGACTCCCACTCTATCTCCCTCTGCCTATTACAACACAGAGTCCAATTGTAATCCTACTCGTACACATATTCGACACAAACCCTAACAAACTCCACCTTGACGAATATGGTCCGTCACCTTGAAGTCGTCCCTGTTCACGTCGAACCCGCATACTCGGACTCTGGTTGCCGTCTTTGTAGCTCATGCCAAGCCACCCGGCAAGTCTGATTTGGCCTCAGACCTGCCGCCTTTTGGAGTAGAAGCCACTAACACTGACTCAGTAACTCCATCTGCAACAGCAATCCCTCTCACCATGTATAGATGAGAACCTGTCAACTCTCCAACCATCACAGTCTCGCCGCCCTTCATGATCACCATGGTCTTCCCATCTCCACCTGATTGGAACGTCATCCCTCCATCATGTAAGGCCCCAAGCGAAATCAGATTTCTCCTTAGCCCTAGCACATGCTTCACACCCTGAAGTATCATCTCTGTTCCATCTGTCATCTTGATCTTGATGTCACCTACACCAACGACACGACAACCCGTGCCATCTCCCAAGTAGACTGAATCAAAATCACCAGCAGTGTACAAACAAAATACCTCCTTCTTGTGTGTTGCATGATAGGAGCTTCCAGAATCTAATATCCACGCTTCACTTGATCGCTTATTTGACACGAGAGAATTTCACAATTGTTGCTTCGAGTCACCTTTAGCCTTTGCCAAATTAGCGCTTCCATCTTTCATTGGACAGTTCCTCTTCACATGTCCCCACTCGTCACATCCAAACACCGCACACCTTTGCTCTTCTGTTCTTTTTCCGTGTCCCCGCCCGCTATCTTGATCACCTCTAATTAGCAAAGCATGGGGACGGAGCCTCCTTCTCTGCACTCTTCTTCTTTCTCATCTCATGAGCAAGTAGAGCCTTGATGATGTCCTCCGTCTTGATGCTATATCCTTGCGTCGTCGGCGTCGACCCGGATGCTCATAGGACTGTGGCGGCGAACATAGAAGAATAATAGCCTTGTCATCATCAGCAATCTTCACATCTAGCTGCCCTAGATCTGTGACCAATTGATTGAAAACATCCACGTGCTCCTTCATATCAAGCATCCTCATGCATCTTTAGCCCATACAATTTTTGCTTGAGATATAGCTTGTCGGTAAGAGTTTTGGACATGAACCGGTGGCGGCTTATCCCAAATTTCCTTCGTGTCGTCAACCCCATGACATGGTACATGACTCGATCTCGAGAGAGATACCAGATAGTAGTATTTTCACAGCATCTGCATCTCCTCCCAGTCATCGTCTACTACCTTCTCCGGCTTAGTCTCCCTGAGAGCCATCACAATCCCCTATTGCACCAAGAGATCCTTGACCCTCATCTACCATAAACCGAAATTGCCAGAACCGTCGAACTTCACCAAACCGAAATTTGTACCTGTCGGCTTCATCCTACCGAACTGCGATTCAACCGGCCCCTTGTCTTTGCCAGTTTTATCGCCAGATCCGCCTGACATCTTGGACAGATTACTAACAGCCTCCTCGAACGCCTCTCTTCAGAACACCTCTGAAAAAAAATTGTACTCAAACGACTGCTCTTGCTTCTTGTGTAGATCTGAATTTTTTCTCTCCTGAAAAATCCTCTAGCTCCTTGGATTGTTGGGTTTGGCTCTCCTTGGATCTGCTTATATAGGATGGATGTGCACCTCTCTGATCCCGAGATATTACTTGCCGTCTCGGTTTCCCTGGCCGCACCTTCCTCTATTTCTTTGCACCCGGAAATCGAATCGGACTACAGCTTTGCATGCATGCACCTGCCTTACTTGCGCCTGGCTCCCGCGAGAGACGCAAAATCGCCAGCCCGTTCGTTGCATGCTGCATGCAGCCATGCAACGATGCATGCATGTGCTGCCATGCATGTGCCTCCGGTGGGGCCCTGCTGCACGCAGCCAGCATGCAACGATGCATGCATGAGCTGCCATGCATGTGCCTCCGCTTGGGCCCTCCCTGGCTTGCCTTGCCCACACCCGCGTTTGACAGCGCCGAGCCACCCGCTTTGCCGCTGCCAGCACGACGGGACCCGCCTGGCCCACAGCGGTTGCGCTGCCGCGTTGGACCCGCCAGCTGCGTCCAGCGGTGCACCATGCCGCAAGCATGCCTGGTTGCATGACCGCGAGACCTGCTACTAGGGGTGGGCACTTTTAAACCGAAACCGAAAAACCAAACCGAACCGAACCGAATTAACCGAAAATTTCGGTTTTTTCGGTTTTCGGTTTGCGGTTCGGTTTTTATTTCAGCCCTATTCGGTTTTCGGTTTTCGGTTCGGTTTTCGTCTTTGGAAAACCGAAAAAACCGTTTTACCGAAAAACCGATTTCTCTGACTCTGGCTCACGGTTCACGGACTTGAAGTCGCCTCGCCACTCGGCCCAGGGCCCACTCGTGACTCGCCAATCGCCAACCCCCCGTCCCCCATTCATTCCATTCGCAAATTCGGCGGGCGGCCAGGCCAAGGCCAACCCTAAGTCCCTAACCCCAATTCCGAAATCCCAGACCCGGCCGCCACTTCAGCGGCCAGGCCGAGGCGCAGATCCGTCTTCCCAGCGCCGATGGGTTGTGGCGGGCGCGCGCCGCCTCGAGTCCGGCACCTCTCCCGTCCTCCTCGGCCGTGGCGACGCCGAGCTGACACACCTCCACGACCGCCTCCCTCACTCGGCCCGACGAGCGGCGGGGCCGACCACCCCCACGGCCTCGGCCTCCACCGGCCACCGCCCCATCCTCAGGTCGCCTCCTCCCCTTCCCTCTCCTTCCCCTCGCGAATGCTCCACCTCATGATCGCATTCGTGACATGCCTGGCATGCATATATGATTTGGAGCACAAGTTTTTATCTGGGAAAAATGAAATGTCATAGTAACTTGAGAGTTGAGACTTGGGTGAAATAATATTACAAGTTTTGTAGTGACCTGAAGACTTGGGTGAAATAATATCATAAGCTGCTTAGGATAATATAACTCTGAGGGCCACTTGTCCTGTTGTCCAAGTTAGATATTAGAGCAACTGAGGGCAAGTCCATGAGGTCGACTATCTTGATTGCGCGAATAAGTTTAAAATTCTGCAAAATTACTCATCAAAAGATTCAAAACATGATATTTTGTAAGTACAATGCATCAGTTAAGAACTCTTGGAAAATAGGTTGTCCAAAGCTATAACATACACTGCTGACTTAGTGACTTTACACCTTTTGGAGATGAGGCTTGATGGGTCCTTCAACCATGTCTGATATATGTTTCCTGGGATCATTATCTGGGTGTTATCTATAATCACTTGAGGACTTTCCACGTGCTTTCCTCTTTGATGATTTAGCTGGTTGTTGTCCCCGTCGTAGAAGTCAAAGTGCTTCAGTCATCTCTGATTCGCAGTTTGCAATTCAAACAACGGCGTCGGCAACCGAACTATCCTGCAATGTATGTGTTCACTTCATTGTCTATTTGCTTGGTGATTCTTTTTTTTTCAATCACTAACTATTGCATTGCACTTTTTCTTCATGAGTAGATGGTGGAGCCAGAAGAAAATCATGATAGCCAAATGGGTGAGACTGAGACTGCACAGACAGAGAATGAGCAGCCGCAGGCACAACAGGAGGTTAAGAAAAGAAAAGCAATGGCACCAAGATCAGATGTGTGGGAAAGCTTTAGCAAGGTTAAAGTTGGAGATGTTGTGAAGGCCAAGTGCAAACATTGCAGCCGTGAGCTTCGATGTGATCCTAGAACTAATGGTACATCCTCCTTGAACTCTGAGTCTGTAACCAAACCTAGTGAGACTACTACCTAAAGTAAGTGCAAAAAGCTAGCTAGCACTCTCTAATTTTACTTTCTTGTTTCTTTCTCCAAATGTTCCGTAATTGTAATCGCCGCTGTACAAAGCATCTCCTGTTACTCTTTTAGCACCTTTCGTCATGATCTTTGAGCGTAAGGTCTGATAGAGGCAATGAAGGGAAGAAAACTTCATTTCCGTTTCTTTTATAAATTAACTTAGGTTGTTTCAATCACCTATACTCATTGTTAGCTTTTGACAAGTAAATTATCAACCATGATGCTTTTAAGTTACTGCTTGACAAGTAAATTATCAACCATGATGCTTTTAAATTATCAAGTAAATTATCAAGTTTTTAGACAAGTAAATTATCATGATGCTTTTAGACTCATAATTAACTTAGCTGCTTGACCAACCAGACTGGTCGAACCTCTTTGTTATGATGCGTGTATGGTGTGCTGCATGTATATATTTCATAGCTTGAGGGAGCTGTCAAATTAGTTTGGCCCAGTTCACTAGTTCAGCATGCACACCTAAGCTGTAGTTGGCATTTAGCATTTTGGATCACTTCAGCATGCAATATGCATGTTGGGAGCCTTTGTTTGGCCCAGTTCCTTTGTCCAATTGTCTGGAACCTACTTCACTGGCATAATAGGATCAGATGAGCATTGGTTTAATCATATGAGCCTAATTATGCACTGACTTTGTATTTTCTGGATTTCTCTTGTGTTTCCAGGTGTGACTTGTGAGCATGACAACTTGACAAGCCTGGACCTGGAGGAGTGTTGGCTGACTGGCTTAAGGCTTTGGTTTGTCTTTGCTCTTTTCTTTCTTGGTGCTTTGCTACGCCGAGTCTTGGCCGGAGTGTGGGGCCCTGGAATCTGTAAACCTGAATTAGTGAAAAAACTGTGTTCGGTTCTGGACCGCTGCCCGCTGGCCGCTGGAGCCTGGTGCGGTGGTGCCCTGGAGGAGTGTTGTTTCAGACTTTCAGTAGTTTAGACTGTTTAGTGCTGTGCTTGCTTGTCTGCTTGATGGCTTGATCATTATGCCTTCTTCAATTCTTCTGCATATTTTGAATTTCTTAAGCTCTTAATCTACTAATTAGTATTGATATGTGATGTTATAATTAGTATTGATGTGTGATGTGGATAATGTATTTTAGTTGCTTGTCATTACTCATTAGTCTTTGCTGTTTGGTTATTAGACATTGATTTGAGTTTCGGACTAACTGCTACCTACTCGTTGTTTGCTATTCGGTTAACCGAATAACAAAAACCGAACGAAATAATTCGGTTTTTCGGTTCAGTTTTTCACTAATCGGTTGGTTCGGTTTACGAATCTCAAAACCGAAATTTTCAAAACCGAAAAAACCGAACCGAAAAAACCGAAAAAACCGAATGCCCAGGCCTACCTGCTACGCCCAAAACGCAGCCCGCACCGCAGCGCCTTCAGCCCCTGCGAACCCTAGCCGCTGCTGAAACACCACTGCCTCCGATTCCTCCTCCAGATCCAATCTGAGCCATCTGCTGCACCAAGGCTCGAGATCTCCCAGACGATCCTCATTGGCAAAGGCCGAGATGCCGCCGCCTCTGTCTGACCTCTGGTCGCATCGCCAACGCCTCAATGCTCCCTCCGCCCCGATCTTTCCGGCCGAGCCACGTCTGGTGGCTGATCAGATCGTGAGCGCTTGAAGACGTCTACTCCGTGTTGTCTTTGCCGGCCTCTTTGTCAGCCCGATCACCACGTCTGGTTGATCCCTGCCAACTGCAGCCCACCGAACGGTCCAGGCCTCCTGCCCAGAGTGTTCGATTCCACCGATCGAGTATCCGTCGATCGCCGCATGCTACACCTTGCGCCGAATCCAGCGATTCTCCTCGGCACCCATGTATGCATAATCCTCGTGTCTCCCCCTTGATCTTGCGCATTGCAACCTCAGCTCGTACCTCAGCTCTGATACCACTTGTTAGGAAAAACAAGGCCGATACCAATGTAAGATCTGAACGACACAAGGAGACACGATGATTGGTAATGCAGTTCGGCTTGCGCCTACATCTGCGGGGCTCTGATTATGGGCGCTCCTCCCCAATCAACAATACCGCGGCATACCGGCTACGTGGAGCACGGCCATAGCAGGCCACGCCCCCTTCTTTGCCTATGCTACTATTGTTAGTCGTTGCTTTGGTTACATATGTGATCTTTGTGATGGTACTGAATAAAATAATCCTATAAAAAAATATAAGGGAGATAAATTATCAAATCGCACGGAAGCATTCCATTTCTTTGACAATAGGATGTAATAATCCGTTGCATACATGATGACGACATAAGTGGTTTGAGTCGTACGTGCCATCTCTTGTTTTGTAAATTTGAGATTTTTTAATTGGAATCCATCGATCGTTTGGCAACAAAGGACAACAATGTTGTCACAGCATCTGTTGGATTGCGACAAATATTCAATGTCCGATAAATTAATGCCCTAAGTGTCCCGGTACATTGGTTGGCCATAGAGAGAAAGCAACCAAGTGGCGTGTGTATCACACATAATTCATCTCATGTGTAGCATGAGCGCATGGCGTGTATCACATCCCTTACTTCTAAAAACTTTTACAATATACTACTGAATAACTACATAATTTACAATATATCACTCATTGTGAGAATGATATATGAGGCCCTGACCCACTTGTCAGTGAGATATGAGTGGCATAACATAAGAAGATATACCATGGTATATGAACTTTTTAGAGAAAATATGGAGTTTCTTTAGGATAATTTATGCTTGACAATGATTTTATATAGTATATGATGTCAACCTACAAAAGTAGACGATGATTAATCAAAACATTTGTGCTGCACCCGCAGAATGTGATATAAAAGAGCATTTTATACTACTGCTTATCAGAATTTGGCACTATGATACTCAGTTCAGTAAATTTTTCTGACTTTTCAAGGACAACATGATTCTTTTTTTACCAGTAATTTTTCTTACCATGTATACGATTAAAATTTGTGGAATTATTTTTCTCTGAAAACTCACTACTAGAGAAACGACCTTTCATACCGACCTATCAGTTCCGATTAGCCATGAACCGGGACTAATAGTAGCAACAGTCCCGGTTCGTGGCTACTAAGCTAAAAGCATGATTTTTAGCTCACATTAGTTCGGTTCGTGCCACGAACGGGCAAGAGTGCTTTGGCAGATAGCTGGCACGAGCACATTAGTCCCGGTTAGGTATTCGAACCGGGACTAAATCAAAGGCTTTAGTCCCGGTTAGTGTTATGAACCGGACTAAAGGTACCTTTAGTCTCGATTAGTATTCTGAACCGATACTAAAGGCTCGTTCAACATACTTTAAAAGGAATGCATATCCTAGTCTATTCAATACGCATGGGTGGGTGGGTTGGGAGTGTCCTGTGGTGGCATACAGAGGTTCTAGGTTCGAGTCTTGAGTTCGTCATATTTTTTAGATATTTTCTACATCGCGAGAGGGTTTTAGTCCCGGTTAGGGGTCACAGACCTTTAGTCCCGGATGGGGCTGTCCCGGTTTGGCAACCGGGACTAAAACTAGTTACCAACTGGGACTAAAAATCATTTGTGTAGTAGTGACTATAGTCATGGAAGTTTCATATATCCAAACAGTTTGATCTCGACAAAATATATAGCGGAAAATCACGCGGTTTGTCTGCACTTTATAGGGTGTCACCTTCTTTTTTCTTCTTTTCTTTTCTTTTTACTGGCACTACCTGGGAAATGACCTTTAGTACCGGTTAGCAACGGGTTTTAGTCCCGGTTGCCAAACCGGGACAGCTCATCCGGGACTAAAGGTCTAAAAAATATGGCGAACCCAAGATTCGAACCTAGAACCTCGTGACTCCAGCCTCATCCTTCTAACCAACCCACCCACCATTGCGTACTAATATACATAGAATATGCATTCCTTTGAACTTTCCTCAAACGAGGCATCGAGACGGTCTTGAAGTTTTCATCGATGACCGGTTAAGAATACGAACCGCATCGAAAGCCCACGATCTGTAGCCAATAAACCGGTATTGAAGCCCTCATCAGTACGGGTTCAAATCCAACCGAGACTGATGGGCCGGTATGAAAGGTCTGATCTGTAGTAGTGTGGAGGGAGTAATTGGCACTCCCTTGGTTCATCACGAAGAAATATTAATTTTCATAGATAGATGAGGTCCTCCATGTTATAGATATTTCCTACATCTGTCATGCATGTAAAGTACATGGACTGCCCAGTGGCTTCGTGATGGGAGTGAGGGTGGTCATTCCAACTCATTCATATTACTTTTAGGGTGCATCAATGACGAAAATACAGTGAATTTCGGCGACGAATCGATTTAAAATAAATTTATTTTCGACGGCTTATATGGACGTCGAAATTACTAGTCGATGCACTCGAACCGCGCTCGTGCTGACGTGGCATATGTATTTTCGTCGGCCTAGCCGACAAAAGTAACTTATTTTCGTCGACCTAACCTCCCAAAAATGCAGAGATTTCATTGGCAAAAAAAATGTTATTTTCGTCGGCCTAGCCGACGAAAATAATATTTTAATTTCAAAAAAAAATAAAAAAACATATAAAATTCCAGAAAATTCACAAAAAAATCCTAAAAAATAACAGAAGATTCATCTATATCAAATAACAATGAGAATGAACTTGCATCAAATACATACAGTATCAAATAACAATGAGAATGAACTTGCAGCTAGTTCATGTCAGCATCAAGTAACAATTGAGAAATTTCAGTTCTGCTGTTACAAGTCATGAAGCTTAGGACCATGAGAATGATGACCATCCAGATGAAAAATGTTTCTGCAACTCCAGGTACCTCTGTATATCAAAACTATGCTTGGCGCAAAGCTTTCTCCTCCTCGACAACAATGTTTCTGCAACTCCAGGTACCTCTGTATATCAACCATGCACAGGATACGTCTGACTTGCTTGTTCTCCTGGAGTTGCTTAAACTCTTCTTTTCTCCTCTGGTGCGAGTGCAAGCGGCACAGCGCTTCTAACCAGGTCTACAACCTAAATACGGTCAACAACCCATCAAAGGAACATGGCAGAGCAGCTAATATATGTAAATATTAATGAGTACATAAATAGATAACATTAATGAGTACATAAATGTCGATGAAATTGACCTGCAAAGGAACATGGCAGAGCAGCTAATATGTAAATATTGTATTGACATATTCACTTCACTTACCCCATACTCGGCAATGGCAATAGTCTTCAAGACAACAAGGTCATAACTATCCATGAAAGGCACTATAACAATGTCACGAAAGAATTCTGCCTCCCTTTTCAGCTCTGCATTGACCTCCTTTTTTCCATTCTGTGAATTTGGTTAATTTGGTCAGAGTTTGCAATATGCAAGAGTAGTAAAAACATGAGTCAAAACTAGTAGTTACCAGAGCCACAAAGAACCGAACTACAATATTAGATGATTTCCTTGTATACATCATCCATGGCTTCCGCATAGCCATACGCTCAGCAAAATGGTTGGCCGCTGAAAGGATGCCAATAAAAAGCTCAACAGGTTCAGTTGGTAGGGGTGGGGCCCTCCACTGTTCAGACATTTCCAGGTATCTCTCTGGGGTGAAACTAGGATGTGAATTGGGTAGAGAACTAGCAAAAATTGACTCAATATCAATGTCTCCATTCAGAGACAAACCAGTTGCATCCTCAAGAGTGTAACCCTGCAGAGACCATCAGTTGACCACAATTAGCTATGCAGATATCAGGACGCTATTCATGCAACTGAACAATACTTATAAGGCGTCACGACAAACTTA
Organism: Guadua angustifolia; assembly: GCA_036346375.1. Taxonomy (NCBI): domain Eukaryota; kingdom Viridiplantae; phylum Streptophyta; class Magnoliopsida; order Poales; family Poaceae; genus Guadua; species Guadua angustifolia. Next base: position 1,202,577 of record CM070506.1, read on the forward strand.
CAGTGTGGTAAGGAAATGAAGTGACATGCCTCCCATCAACATTGACATGGTAACCTTCCAAACCAGCTGTTAGAGTCAAAACAAACAGCTTGCCTTCTGCGAATGGGTATGGCCAACTGATGTGGACATCCTTTGGCCTGCCAATTAAACGTTTCACCCACCATAGCATAGCTTTGGTCCTTGGATCTTTGGTCCTTCTGTTCAAAAGGCTTGGCAAGGTTGTATGGTGGCCTTTGGTTGCCACATAGTATGCCACGTAGTCAGGGGCCCTCTCTGGTACTTCCTACAGAACATAAATAAACAGTTTAGGATTGAGTTTTTCAGCAAATTGTGACAAAAAGAATGAAGTTACCTTCTCCCCTTTGTGAGGAGGATCCTTCCTTTCACCAAAATTCATCTATATTTTCAGCAATGATATCATCAATCAATCATATCACAAAATATCCATATCTTACCCATTTCACTATCAACACAATCAAAATAAACGGCGCATACACATAGTATCACAATTACCGGTCCATACAAATTATAACAAGTGGTTCGCTCAGACATCCACCATCAACACATGTTCATACACATACATATCATCAACAAGCTAATGGTTCCATACTCATCGAAGTCGAATTTCATACATAAAAGGTCACATGGAAGAAAAAGAATTCAACTTCCTGGAGTATCGTTGTTTCCGCTGCCATTGTCACCTCCTGAGTGTATGTACTGCCCAACAAACGGTGTACCAGAAGCATTGCCACTTTCAGATCCGGATTTGCACCAGATCCATTTGTTGGAGGTGTTATCGAACCCTATATGTTAAAGAAAATTATTAAGTGATTCGCAATATATGTACATTTTGTTAAATGGAATTTGTGATTAGGAAAATTAACCATATGTGGGGATAGAGGTACGAAAAAAGGAGGCGGGGGAGGAGGCTGAAATGCTAGAAAATTAATTGTTGTCCCCAAATGAGAAGATAGAATTTCCTGAAGATCAAATTACAAGAAAAAATAAAGTAAATCTTCATATCATCAATTAAATTGACATTTCCATGAATGAAAGATGAAAATGTAGGCAATTCATCAATTCATAGCTAGTTCTAATTAACTTACTTGCAGATGTTGTTGTTGTTGTGTCTGCCAATTAATCATATATTCTTGTTGTTGCCTTGCCCACTCTTCCTGTGATCTTCTCATCGCCTCCACTCGCTCGATTTCTGCTCTTCTCATCGCTTCTCGCTGCACCCTCAACTCCTCCTCCAGCCTAGCCTCACGAGAGGTACGCGAACAGCTCTGGGATGACTGAGATGACCTGGCCTCACTCAGTGCATCACTTGAATCAATTACCCCATTCAGCATAGCAAATCTGCCATGTTTCTTTCCACCCCCAGTTGAGTACAAAGCTGTAAGGTCAACTTGTTCTTTCCTCCAGTTATATTCTTCCCCATGACGTTCGACCATTATTTCCCCATATCTAGCCTGTCATTACAGGATTTTTGTGTTAGGCACTAATCAGACTTGTAGCAAGTTCACACATAATTACTAACCAAGTTTTGTGTCGCCACATCACTACAAAGCTGCTCGGGATGTGTAGGATCAGCTCATGAGGGGCCCGAACATAAGTCTCAATGTAGCTTGGGGCAACCCCATTTGTAGCCTCCTGCGATTCGATGTTCATCTATGTTAACAAGCACAATATATTTGACAAGCATATAAATAACTGAAATAAAGATATCAACCATACCATCAGCGCCATATCGTTGAGTGACCCTGGCTCCCGCTCGACGGTTTCCCCTCTTCCTCCTCGACTTGTCCACAAAGGCTGGTGAAGCCCAGTAGACACAAAGTGCTTGCCAAGCATCCATACACTTCCTTACCCAAGGCAGGTCCACCTGGAGGTACTCATCGGCACGAAGGTAGATCTCTGAAGCACCCAACTTCTTGGTCATGTCCTCTTTTTTGATCTTTTTGTAGTACAAGCACACTGCTTGGATGCGTGCATTGGACATCATGTCTTTTACGACCTTTGTCGTGGCCTTCTCAAAGACATATCGAGACTTGGCTGCCAACGCCTCCTCCTCACCCTCAGGTAAACGATACCTCTCCTAATTAGGAATATCAACACCTGTTAGACAAATTAAAACAAAAAATATGGGTATATAAAAACTGAAAATTCCAAAGTATTACCCAGAAGTCATTCCAAATCCTAACAGCAATAGTTCCAGTTTGGACATCTGTCGCCATCTTGTAGTGCGCCCAACTCGTCGCTAGCTGAGAAACTCCGTCTACATTAACCATTCCAGGATAGTGATGCCGACAGAATGTTCCCAAGGTGGCGTTCACTGGCCTCAAATGGTTCTTCCCAAGAAATGTCATCCCATTGCCTGTGAAGTAAAAATATGAAAATATTAGTAACACTATAGAAACTTGGAAATTTTGGCAGCATGTCCCCTATAAAGTCTCTACATCCACACACATATATAGATAAGAGAAATAAAGATATATCCATCCATACACACATATCTCCATTCACACACAAAGACAAGACAGTTTAAGCATATCTCCATCCATACATCCATCCATACATTGGTTCAACAGATTGTCTCATTCTCATACTTACTAGTCACCATGTGGCCTAATCTGTCTCTGTGCCGCCAGGTTTGTAACTGCTGGGGTGATTAAGTTGGAAGATCTGAACCTAAAATGGTGAAAAAAAAATTCAGTACCAATGTTTGCACAAAACTTATGAAAATTTTTACAATTACCTAAACACAGGATCAACAGCAACCTCCTCAAGACACCTCTGAAATGCACTTCGTCGGCTCTGTTGAGATACACAACCCCTAAAAAGTGAACCACTAACCGATGAAGAGCCATCATTCTTACTTCCTTGACTCTTTGAAGATGAAGAGCCATCCTTCTTCTTTCCTCTAAAAGCGTGTGCAAATGACTTCATCCTGTTAAAAAAAAATTACAAGTTACTGAGTATGATTAAAACAATTGAACAACTATCTTGATATACATGGTAAACCACATGTTGAGAAAATTAGAACTACCTTGAAGCCTTACACTAAAAGAGCAGATCATGCATATGAAAGACATTTTTATGTTGATGCTTGATTGTTTTAGACATTTTTATGCCTCAGTTACCCTTATCTGCTGGAATAGCACACTGTATCATACACCTTTTGAGATTCAATCAAGCATGGAAAACAAGAAAATGCAGAGCTTGGTTATTTACTTCTTAAAAATCATCGAGCTCATGATCATCATCTGTAACATTTTGTAAACCACCATAACGCCTTTGTGTTAACCACTTTTCGTGGAACTTTGGTTCTGTGACGAGGTCGTTCGTTTTCGTACCTCATCAACAATGACATCCGTAGTGTCACCGGCTAGTTGGTCAAGTGCCACCCCTTCATCTACTCCAAACGAGGCTGGTAAACCACCTTCTTGATATGCTTCTTCGAAGGTGTTCACAACCTCACTTTCATCATACCCATCATCTCCAGGGGTAGGCAACCGGCCAGGAGGATTTACCTTCTGAACAACCCACCATGGCATTAGGATTGCTAAGGGGCAAGGATAGGACATATAGTACACTTGTTGAACTTGGTGAGCGAGTACAAATGGATTGAAACACCGTAAGGCGTGATGTATGATTAACTTCCACTAGACCAATTTTGGTGTTTCGTCTTATCCCTATCCTAATTTTTCATTAAACCAATCACAATAAAAAACACTACTCGTAGATCTTTCGACCCCGAACTTCATCTCAACTATGTTTTGAATAACACCACAGTACTCGATGAGACGACCATCCAAGCCACTTGCTATAGTGACAACTCCACTATTTGTCGTGGCTGCTTGTGGACGTGTTGCTTCAAATTGTGCAGAACGAAAACGAAATCCATTGACATCATAACGTCTGAAACTCCTCGTTGTTATGCTTCCGTGTGATAGTTGTCTCAAATCTTCATGGACGCTACCATCAGTAATGCACTGCAAGGTTATAGCAGTGTTTAAACTAATACTCAACATAGTTATTAATCAATGAGAAAATTAATTGTTAAGAAAATTACGTGTTTTCGAAACCATGTGACAAAATTAGGACCATCACGTAATCCATCACGTCGTAGAGTTTCAAGTTGTTTACTAGTAGGTTGCTGCCTAGATCTCCATTGTTGTTGATCGAACAACTTTGTAGTACATTATTTAGGTTTCATACGGTTTGTGCATGAAGAGATTAAAACGGAAATTAGGTTAAGTACTTACTCAAGTAATCATCCATCTCCTCGATCTTTGGTGTACATATATAACATTGCAGCATTCCATTCTTACGTAGATACCTCATGTATCGAACTTCCACCCAAACCTTACCTTTCCTTTGAAATATCTTGAGATTACTAGTGGTGCATCATCGGAGGTGTGGTATCTTGGTATATGAGCATTGATGTTGTGTTCTTCTGCGAAATATGTGCTCGTATAGTATGATATTTCTTTGGATAAAATGCTTCGCGATGCATCCTTCAACTCGTGCTTTGTTACCCACAATTGCTCTAATCTTTTTTAAGTTCCGTTCTATAGGATACATCCATCGATACTGCACAGGCCCACCAACCTCTGCTTCATAAGGCAAATGCACCAACAGATGTTGCATTACGTTCATAAAACCTGGTGGGAACACTTTCTCCATCTTACATATCAACACCGGTATTTCCTTACCGAGTTTCCTCATTATTGTTTTCTTAATTTCCTTTGCGCACAATTGTCTGTAGAAATAAGAAAGCTCTGCTAACATTATCCAAACTTCTTCTTTTAGATATCCACGAAACATTACAGGAAGTAGCCTCTCCATAATAATATGGTAGTCATGGCTCTTCAAACCATTTATCTTGCCACTTACGATGTTCACTGCGCCCTTTCGGTTTGGCGCGTAACCATCGGGAAATTTAAGATTCTTGAGCCACGCAAGTACCTCCTTTTTTTCTGAAGGCTTTAGATAGTATGGAGCACGTGGCTTACCCATACGTCCAGCTTGATTAGTTCTGACCTCAAGGGTGGGCCGGTCACATATGTCAGCCATATCTCTATGAGCTTTCATATTATCTTTTGTTTTGTCCTTGAAGTCAAAAACGGTGCTAATGATACTTTCAGCAACATTCCGTTCTTGATGCATCATGTCGATATTGTGCCATAAGATTAGACATTTAACATAAGGAAGACTCCAGATGGAAGATATGTGAGTCCAATTATGTTCCTCTTTGAACCCTTCGTAACCATTCTCTGTGGCTTCTAACCGATTATGCCAAGCAACAATCTCTGATCCGGTCAAACGCTTCGGTGGACCTTTACTAATGGTCGTATCTTTACAAAATGCATTTCGTTGGGTCCTAAATAGGTGATTGGATGGTGTGAAGCGTCGATGACAATCGAAGAAGCGAGAATTTACCTCCGTTCTTCAAATTAAATGCATCGATGTCATCCATGCATATTGGACAACATAACCAACCATTCGTGCTCCATCCCGAGAACATGCCATATGCAGGAAAATCATGGATAGACCAAAGGAATGCTGCACACATGTTGAAATACTCCCTTCTACTATTGTCATATGTCCTGACACCGATCCACAGTTCTTTTAGCTCATCGATCAACGGCTGCATAAACATGTCTAAATGCTTTCCAGGATGATCAGGCCCTGGTATGATAATAGTCAGGAACACATCCTGATCTTTCATGCACAAAGAGGGTGGAAGATTGTATGGAATTGCAAAAACGGGCCAACATGAATATGTCGCCGCATTTGTGTTGAAAGGGGTGAAACTATCGGTTGCCAATCCAATACGTACATTCCGATGATCACTAGCAAAATCTTGGTCATAACGATCCAGTGCCTTCCAAGCCTCACCGTCAGATGGATGGCCCATGTACCCCTCATTTGTACGGATGCCTTCCTTGTGCCACCTCATATGCTTCGCAATCGTCTTAGAGAGGTACAACCATTAGAGCCATCTTTGAGAGGCGATATCGTAGTCGCCTGTGGGAACGCATGTTTTCGCATAATCCCATCTTTGTTGACTACTCACGCATATCTAGATTTCTTGCGGCATGGACAACGATCCAACTTCTTGTGCTCCTTCCGAACAAAATACAATTGTTCACACACACATCAATCTTCCGATATGGCATCCCTAGGCGGCTAGCGTTTCTTTGAGTAATAGAAATCTTTCGCAACTTGTGAGGTTTTGGTAAAATGTCGATATCAAATCAACTAGATCATTGAAACAGTCCACCAGAAGTTGTACTTGACCTTATAGCCATCAATCGTGTCACGATGCAAGTCGTGTCACGCTTCGTGAACTCATGCAATGGATCTTGAAGCTTTCGGAAGACTAAATAATCTATCTACCCAGTCCGCACATCCTCAAACCGCTGAACAAAATCATGCATCATATCATCCAATGCATCAATAGGATCATCGGCTAGCTCACACTCGCTCGGATTGGATGTTTCCTAGAACGTGGCTCACCATGCTCATACCAAAGTTAGATAATCGGCATGAAACCCCATTTGCAAAGGTGGCGCTCCATATCTATTTTGTACTACCAATTAAAATTCTGACACCTACGATAGGGGCACTTCCCCAACCCACCAGAAGGAGAGGAAGAGAAAACAAAATCCACAAAAGCATGTGTGTTCACCATCCACTCGTGTGTGCATCCCGGTATTTTTCCATCCATCGTACATCCATCTTCGGTCGTCTGCCATTTTTTATGCTGGTAACACTACATGAATGATGGTGCAATTTTTATAAATATTATTAAAATATCAGAGCATACCTAGGATCAAAACATGCGATGAAAACAATCCAACTATCACACTAGGACATAACATAATACAATAGATAATACCATATAGTTTAACAACTAAAAACCTAAAAAATAGAATTCGATCAAGCTGCTTGCCGCAAAGCTCAAGACACTTAAGGATGTGGCCGTTCTCTGTAAGAATTGCCACATCTAGTAAAATTGTTGTTAAAATTCTAAAAGCGATTAAAATACAAGTAGCATTTTCAAAACTAGTATATTGCTTTTTGATCCAACATAAAGCGAGCCTAAGTGGGTTCGCACAAGAAAAACAGAGCCTCTAAAAACATGAGTTCTTGCAAAGTGCTTAAGAAACCTGAGACATGATCAAAAGAAACAACTCCGGCGGAGGAGATAATGAGATATGGCGAGCTATAAATAGACTGCCCTAACTAGGTGACAAAACATGAGGCAATCGAAAAGCACTTAAGCACGTAAATGGTCAAAAGAAACAAAACCAAAGCGGTGATAATAGATTTCTTTGAAACTAAACTCAAGCTCTCTAGTTTGAGATTTGAAGAAATTGTCGTGAAGCTCCTAGGGTAACTATCGAAAATAAATAATTTCACTTGCTAGCGGTGAGATCAAGTGAAGGCACCATCGGTTACCAATGTGTAGGCAACTCATGTTTCACAGATCCAAATCAATCAAAGACACATTCTAAAAAAATTCAGCTAACTTGTTCTCACTTGCTGCTCCAAAAGGAGAACTTTTCGATTCGAGTAATTAAGTTGATTCTCAAGCTAGGCGCTTTTATGAAGCACAAAAGAGAACTACTTATGAAGGGTACCAAACCAATTCAGCAGGACATTTCATTTCCTCAAAAATAAATTTTGGTGGTTCAACTAATCAAGATCATCAACTTTTACATTTTGCAACCATTAGGACAAGCAAGAGCACAAACTACCCAGTCCAAAATAACAAAGAGATCAAGCAACACATGATCGAGCACTACCTCGGCTCGGCTTCGTTAGCGCAGCGAAGAACATTGGCACTTCGAAAAAGTTATAGCTAGTAGTGCTTGCACAACCAATAGATCAGGAACCAAACAACTTAGTGCAACTAGAGGAGCAAATGATTCCTCAGCAGTTGACGACAGCAACAAATGAAGCCATCAAGAATTACACGCAACCACGGGCAATCGGTGGGACCCCAAGCTTCCATTCACAAACTTGGAAATTAGCATTCGAACAAGAAATTGAGTCTTTGGATGTTGCCGTTGTCATGCTAGGCAGATACTATCTCTTGGAGTACTAACAACTAGCACATACACTAGTTAGTTAACTAGAATACTGATCGAGCGCCAGGCACGGGCGGGGCGGCAGAGGGGTGGCACGGGTTGAGGTAGGCGAGCACCATGAATAGGGCGAGGGCCGGAGGCGGGGCGAAGGCGGCGACGCAGGGCGGGGCGAGAGCGCGAAGCCGACGGCGACGGTGGCGGGCGTGGGTCATGTGTGGTCGGTGGGTGGTGGGATGAGCGCGGACGGGGAGATTGTGCTGCGGCGAGGGTTTTTGGTGGCAGCGGGGTTTTAGGTCTCCGATTATTTTCAACGCCAAGCCGATTTAATGTAAGTACTATTTTCGACAGTCTGAAATGAGCCGACGAATTTACATATTACTTTCGACGGCTATATTTTGGCCGACGAAATTATTTCGATATTTTCGATGGCTATTTCGGGCCGACGAAATTATACAGCTATTTTCGACGGCTTAGCTTGGCCGACGAATTTACAAACTTATTTTCGACGGCTTATTTTAGGCCGACAAAAATAGTCTTGGCCGACGAATCAACCACGTTTTCCTGTAGTGTATGTCGATTATAGCAAGCTGATACGATTTCGGACTGGAAGGCCTCAATCCCAAGGAAATCGAGTCCAATACGGGCAGGATAGGAGATTGAGAAGGATACGATCGGGCTTTACATGGCAAGGAGAGATTGAGGCCGATACGGGTGATTGAGGAAACTGAGGAGGACACGTTCGGACCGAGTGCTATATAAGAGGTCCAGAGGCGAGAAGAAAAGAGGCCGGGAGCCAACCAATTAACTCGCATCTACTTTATTTACTTTATGTCAACTAGGAGTAACCAATTTAGCTTGTAATCTTTCATCTGTAATACTCTTTGATCAATCGAGTTGCGCATCACCGATGTTGATCTCTGTTGCATTACCCCCCCTTTGGTTCATCTTTTTCTCCGATCTTGCTGCGCATTGCCTTTTTCAGGAAGAAGTGGCCTATTTACCTCATCCAGTCTTTCCACTCGGATTGACTAGACTTACCGTTCACTTTGATCGAAATCGATTTGCATAAGTCGATTAGATCCATTTATCTTCTTGCTGATTGCAAGGTCAAATCGGCTGGCACGCCCACACACTTGAACCCGGTGTTCGTCCAGTGTGTTGCATCAAAAACCCTACTTCACGTTTTTGGTGTCAACACATTTTTTGCACGCCCGGTGGGACACGAAACAATCAAGCATGTCTTCGACAGGGAGATCTCTGGCGACATCCGACATCAACACCGACACGATAATCGTGTTTCGGCGGCCGATCTAACGCCGGAGCGGTGAAAGGAGGTCGAGACCGAAGGCGCGTTCGAGCAGATGATGCTCGGTGTTATCGAAGACTCAGCGCGAGTCACTTAGAAGGCTGCGCTGCCGACGATCAGCCTCGTCGACCAGGGGGCTCCAGGCTCCACCGAGAAGGCACTGGTAAGCCAATACCTACCTGCTCAAGCAGAGCTATCAGATATGATTAACGGTCTATAAGCGTGCCTTTTCGGTCGGTCATCGCCCCGTAAGCGATGCTTAGGCCGTTAATATCAAATAGCGTAAAAAAGGTGGCGCAAGAGCTCGTGGCGGCTAGGTCTCTTTACGAGCCACCGCATCCTTTGCCGACGTACCCAATTTTCTCTATCGGGCAGAGCTCACACAGTACCAAGCCGATCGTGGATAATAGATCATCGGTCACATCCCCGGTGTTTGCCTCATCTGAGCAGACCATGATTCACCCCCGGGATCCCGGTACAAGCGAAGTCAGGCAATACTACACCCACACAGATGGCGCTAGGTCGGAAGGTTCATCCAACCTACCCCAAAAGCACCTTGAATCGGCTCCACAGCCGATCGAAAATACCCAATGCATCGAGTCAATTGCAGCACGAGGTCCGGCCCCATATCAGATCGTTACCTACTCGGAGCCGTTCATCCCATTCACAGAGCCGATGAGACAAATACCCATCGGCTATGAACCACCACAGGACCCGTTGCAGCCTAGGACACCGTGCCAACCCGAGCTCACGCCCGGGGGGCATCGCTACGAACCACCCGAGTTTACAATCGGGGGGCATTGTCACGAGCCTTGCCAACAAGTACCTCCGGCACATGTCGCGCCGACTAGAGTAAGCACAATGGCCAATCCATCGTCAACTGTGCCAACCAACACTTTCGTTCAATCGGCCTCTCGGCCGGTCGAGCTAGATAGGGTTTCCCCGTTCCAAGGATCGATTCCACCAAAGAATCCGATCCCGCCTGGGGTATTCACATACACCGAACCCTGTGCTCCTTTACATGAGTTACCGACCGTTAAGAAAAACGAGTACGATCAACCGCCTCGACAACAGCCGGTCTAGGTTGATCAACGACCCGAGTTTGCACTCGGGGGGCAGGATGCCAGTCACCCCAATTGGCAAAACCCTAACGTTGCGTTAGCCAGTAGTGTTAAGTGGGCTGATCAAATTTCTGCCGTGCTAAGAGATCAATTCGGCTTGCAGCCCAAGGGCAAGGTAATCGGCTATCGGAAGACGTACCCAGATTACATAGATCGAATGGCTTATCCACACAATTATAGGATCCCTAATTTTTCCAAGTTCTCGGGAGATGACTCTGTCACCACCATTGAGCATGTCGGACGATTCATTGCCTAGTGTGGCGAAGCAGCCCAGTCCGACGGGCTGAAAATCAGATTGTTTCCTTTGTCTTTGTCAGGAACTGCGTTTACATGGTTCACAAACTTACCTCCAAATTCGGTCCACTTTTGGAACGATTTGGAAGACCGATTCCATGAATATTTCTTTTTCGGGAACCTAGAGTTGCGAATCTCCGACCTAAGTTCCGTCCGACAGAAGTCTGGAGAATCAACAATTGAGTACATTAAGAGATTCAGGAAGGTTAGGAATCGGTGTTTTGATGTAACTTTGCCCAATAAACAGTCAGCCGATTTGGCTTTCCATGGGTTAATTTCCCCATTAAAGGAAAGATTTGGCGGGCAAGAATTCACTGATTTGAGTCACCTTCTACACCAAGTATCGGCTCAAGATAGTCGTTTATCTAATAATGACGGCTTCAGAGAGGAATTCGAGAATAACAAAAATGAGATACAATTGGCTATAGAGGGTGGTCAATTACAATTTGCAGAAGAGCCGACGATTGAGTCGAATCCCAGCCCATTTTCTGTAAACATGGTTCACTGTTATGCAAAAGGGAAAGAGCTGATACAAGATAATTGAATCGGTCGACAAATGCGATTGTCAACATCGGTTGAAACCAGTCAACAAACCGATATGAAGACGGACGGTGGTAAGGATATGTTACAAATCACAGTCGGTTCAATTCGGATTGAGACCGACCGTGAAGGCAAGCACTCCAAGATAATTAAACCAAAAGAAGAGCTTGAAGTCGACAAGTGGTATAAAGCTGAGAGATCTGTACCACTGAGGAAGCCGATCTGAAGCATAAGCCCACATTTTCTCAATTGTTGGCTAAGTATGAACGAAGGTGTCAAATCGCAGCGAGACCCTAACACCGGTGATAGAGCCTTATCGACTACTTCTCGAGAAGGCGCCTGGCGGTGTCCTTTTGGCAATTTCTTTGGGAGCAGCGGGTGGCGCTACCATCCCCATACATCTGCCCAATGCAACACTACCCAGGGCAGCGTCGGGAACACATCCCGGTTCCCAGGGAGACAGCGCTGGAGTTGTACCAAGGTTGGCACCAAGGAAATCGCAAAGGGACGGTCCATGAGAGGATCTCCAGGCTAATTCAAGAGCACAGATGGCCAGAAGAAAAGCATGAAAGGTCGGCCAATCAGAAAAATCACAGAAGACCGGTTCGCGAGAGGACGTCCAAGTCGACCCAGGCACAGGAACGCCCCGAGGACAAGCATAAGGAGGTGGGAGGATCGAAGTTGGTTGATAAAATATGCAAACTAATTAAACCAATGCCGTGATGGTGCTCCTCAGGGCTAACCAAGTCACAGTGGCGTCGACTCCAACACCTCTGGACACAAGAATTGCGCGAAGCTGACTAGGAAAAGCAAAGGAACGAAGCGTCATTTGTGTAAAACGAAGCAAGGAAGATGAAGCGGTACCGCGCATGAGCCGCCGAAGGATTCATGAGTGCAGTATTCTGAAAGCGGTGGTCTCAAAAGTAAAAGATGATGCAATGGGATGACATTTTACCAAGAGAAGTGCGGTTGGAAAGCCGATATGACATGTAATTTTGGGGCATGTTTAAACATACCCCAAAATTGGGGGGCATATGTTGACACCCAAATTTGGAAAGATTGATATCATAGAAATCGGTTTTGGTAAGGAAAATGTCGGTTATAGCAAGCTGATATGGTTTTGGACTGGAAGGCCTCAATCCCAAGGAAATCGAGTCCAATACGAGTAGGATAGGAGATTGAGAAGAATACGATCGGGCTTTACATGGCAAGGAGAGATTGAGGCCGATATGGGTGATTGAGGAAACCGAGGAGGACATGTTCGGACCGAGTGCTATATAAGAGGTCCAGAGGTAAGAAGAAAAAAGGCCGGGAGCCAACCAATCAACTCGCATCTACTTTATTTACTTTCTGTCAACTAGGAGTAGCCAATTTAGTTTGCAATCTTTCATCTGTAATACTCTTTGATCAATCGAGTCGCGCATCGCCGGTATTGATCTCTGTTGCATTACCCCCCTGTGGTTCATCTTTTTCTCCAATCTTGCTGCGCATCGCCTTTTTCGGGAAGAAGTGGACTATTTACCTCGTCCAGTCTTTCCGCTCGGATCGACTAGACTTATCGTTCGCTTTGATCGAAATCGATTTGCATAAGTCGATTAGATCCATTTATCTTCTTACCGATTGCAAGGTCAAATCGGCTGGCACGCCCACACACTTGAACTCGGTGTTCGTCCTGTGTGTTGTATCAAAAACCCTACTTCACGTTTTTGGTGTCAACACTATGTTAGGTGTCATGTTCTTTCTCAGAGATCTCATGAATATGTCCACGTCTAGAACTTAATGCCGAGGCAGGGATGGACTGGAATCTCGATGTCTTTCAGGTCAACTAGAAAATTTTTCGCGGCGTAACACGCCGTGCGCGTCATTTTTTCGTAGAAAAATTTTCTTTTTTTTTCGACAGCATTTTATTTTTTGAATCGTCGAAATAATGAGTGAAATGGCTGAAAGAACACAAAAATTTTCGCGCCGTAACACGGTGCGCGTTCCGTTTTTTCGTAGAAAAAATTTCTTTTTTTTTCGGCAGCGCTTTATTTTTTAAATCGTTGAAATAATGAGTGAAATGGTTGAAAGGACACAAAATTTTTCGCGGTGTAACACATCGCGTGTGTTGTTTTTTCTAGAAAAAATTTCTTTTTTTTCGACGGCGTTTTATTTTTAAAATTGTCGAAATAATGAGTGAAATGGGGAAAAAACAGAGAGCTAGAGTTGTAAAAATATCTCTTTCGACGAATTATTTGGAAAATATTGGAGACCGAGTTGGAAAACCGCGGTGGGGAAAAAGTCTAGAGGGAAAAGGGCGAAAAACTATTAGTGATGACAACATTCTTTTGTCGAGTCTAACACTCTGCGCGTTCGGCAAGTAATAATACATGTCTAAAAAATATCAGAGACTCGCGGCGTATGCGCGTGCCGTTTTTTCGTAGAAAAATTTGTTTTTTTCTCGGCGGCGTTTTATTTTTTAAATCATCGAAATAATGAGCGAAACGGCTGAAAGGACACAAAATTTTTCGCGGTGTAACACGCCACGTCTGCCGATTTTTCGTAAAAATTACTTTTTTTCGGTAGCGCTTTTATTTTTTAATCGTCGAAATAATAAGCTTAAGCGGGAAAAAATAGAGAGATAGAGTTGTAGAAATATCTCTTTCGATTTAATTATTTGGAAAATATTGGAGACCGAGGTGGAAAACCGCGTGGGGAAAAAATCTAGAGGAAAAGATTGAAAAATTATTAGAGATGACAACATTCTTTTGTTGAGTCTAACACTCTCTGGCGTTCACGAGTAATAATATATGATTTAAAAATATCGAGATCGAGATGGGAAAAAAGTCGCACACATATTTACGGTGGCGAAAACATTTTTTCCCGAGAAAAACGGAGAAAAGACCAAGACGTAAAGAGTAAGGATCTGAATGTTACGTTTTTGCACCCGTCCGGTGTCTTGAAAAATTAGAAAAGGGTTTGTTCGCGATTTGAATTTAACGGGAGTTTTTTTTCGTAAAATGGTGCACGAGGGACCCAAACGCGATTTAGAAAAAAAAATCTTCTGCTCACAAAAAATCGCGAATGACTATTTGTAATCTACAAGGATTTATCCGTAATTTGAAGAAATGGAGGGGTTTTTTACAAATGCGTGTACGGCGACACGTGGCTGCGTAGAATCTCAGGAAACTTGCAATCTTTAATTGAGGGATGATGAGACGGCTTGGGGATTGCTGCTAACTTCCATGAAGTTAAGGTTAAAGCAAAGCAAAGATTCTTCTTTCTTGGGGCAAACGCGGACGAAATGTCCATGTCCCTCACAGTTGTGGCGAGCGACGTTGGCTGTCAGGTTTGGAATAACACAAGGCTATTCATTTAAATGGATGAATAGGAAGTGGATTATTATTATGCTGCTGAGATGAAGGATCCTTTGCAACTGGATGAGAACGTTAGACTGGTAAAGTAGGATTATCATTCTTTTGGAAACTGTGAGTCAAAGGTGTCTTTATTCCTCATGAGCTTATTTATGAATTTTTACAGGCATGATGTTTATTACTAGACAGGGTAGCGTGCTATTGCACGCCGTGCTGTGTGGGCGTGGGAAAAAAATCGACGAAAGGACGTAAACGCGATTTTCAACATATTTCTCACTCCGGAAAACAGCAGAAACTGAGTTACGGCGGAAAAAAATAGAGAGTTAGAGCTGTAGAAATATCTCTTTCGACGAATTATTTAGGAAATATCGAAGACCGAGGTGGGAAAATAGTCTAGAGGGAAAAGGGCGAAAAATTATTAGTGATGACAACCTTTTTAGAGTTGCAGATATATTTTTGGTGACGAAAACATTTTTTCCGGGAAAACGGAGAAAGGACCTAGACGTAAGGAGCGAGAGCCTGTTTGTTACGTTTTTGGACCTATTCGCTATACTGAAAAATTAGAAAAGGGCCTGTTCGTGATTTGAATTTAACGGGAGATTTTTTTGTAAAATAGTGCACGAGGGACCCAAACGCGATCTTTTTAAAAAAAATCTTCCTCACAAAAATCGCGAAGGACCTATTAAGTAATTCACAAGGACCTATCCGTAATTTGGACAAATGCGGTGTTTTTGCAAAATGCGAGGTGGACAGTGGCTTCGGCTCCTCTCGGCTAGCCCAGGCGGTATTATATGAGACTAGACAGGGTAGCGTGCTATTGCACGTCGTGCTGTGTGGGCGTGGGAAAAAATCGACGAAAGGGCGTAAACACGATTTTCAACATATTTCTCACTCAGGAAACAGCAGAAATCGAGTTACGGGTAAAAATAGAGAGAAGCGTCGCATTGCCGCCGTGTTGTGTGGGCGAGGGAAAACATCGGCGAAACGACGCAAACGCGATTTTCAACATATTTCTCACACCGAAAAACAGAAGAAACCGAGCTAGGGGGGAAAAAATAAAGAGTTAGAGTTGTAGAAATATCTCTTTCGACAAATTATCTGGGAAATATCGGAGACCGAGGTGGAAAAACGAGGTGGGAAAAGCAGCCTAGAGGGAAAGGGCAAAAATTATTAGTGGCGACAACCTTTTTGAGTTACACACATATTTCGTGACAAAAATATTTTTTAAGAAAAACGGAGAAAGGACTTGGCGTGATGACAGCCTTCTTAGAGATGCACATATATTTCGGTGGCGAAAACATTTTTTTCGCTAAAAACGGAGAAAGGACCTAGGCGAAGGAGGCGAGGACCTATTTGTTACGTTTTTGGACCTATCCGCTATCTGAAAAAATTAGAAAAGGGCATGTTCGCGATTTGAATTTAAAGGGACTTTTTCCGTAAAGTACCTGCGAGGACCCGAACGTGAAAAAAATAAAATCTTCCCTCACAAAAAATCGCGAAGGACCTATTCGTAATTTCGAGGGACCTATCCGTAATTTGGAGAAACACGGGAGCCTTTTCGCAAAAAGACCAAAGATGACGTGTGGATGGCCTCAGGTCTCGCCGATTCCAGGCGCCATATATTGGTGTTATATATATTAGATAAGATAGAAGGTCATGAGGTGAGAGTTGGCTAGGTTGTAAATGACTTTCCGATTCGCTAAAAATTTTATTATTTAAAGTTTCTACAATTTAGAAGGGATGAGATAATTATAGGGAATGTTTTATTTCAAGACTACCTTCTGTTCATTAAAGGTTTAATTCATATTAATTTTAGGCAATGTTCTGTTCTTTAAAAGTTTATTTTATTTGGATTTCTATATATTAGAAGGGAAGAGATAGTTATAGAAATAGTTTAATTCTAAGATTATCTTTTATTTATTAGAAGTTTAAATTATCTTAAGATAATGTTCCTCTCACTAAAATTTCTTAGTTATGATTTTTATTAATTTAAGGGTTGCTACATCGTGAAGTTTCAATCTCACACTACTACAAAACCCTCATTCTTCTGGGTCTATCATCGCTGGTTTCGCTAGAACCTAAGCGGTGATAACTACTACTTGCCGGTTCAAAAGCTAAACCGGTAATGATACTATTATTGCGGTTCTTTTTAAAACCGGCAGTAATAAGATAATATCCTTGCGGTTCTCAACAAGAACCGATGATAATTATCTTCTTGGTTCGAATCGAGGCAAGCGGTGATAACTTCAAATAAAAAAGTTGTCAACTATAAAGTTGTAGATCTCATCGAGATCTACAATTTTCATATAAATTTTGTCTCCATCCGACTCCGTATGTAAAAGTTATGATTTTTTTAAAAATATTATCAGTGCCTGTTCGAATCTTAACTGTCGGTGAGACTATTATCACCGCCGGTTCTCAACAAGAACCGGCAGGATAATAGATATGCCGGTTCGAAATCGAACCGGCAATAATACTATTTTTTGAAAAATCATAACTTTTACATACGAAGTCGGATGGAGACAAAATTTATATCAAAATTGTAGCTCTCGATGAGATCTACAACTTTGTAGTTGACAACTTTTTTATTTGAAGTCATTTAGATGTCCAGATAATCGTTGAAACGTTTGAATATGTAGAGATAAAAGTTGCCAACTATTATTTGGATATCTAAATGACTTCAAATAAAAAAATTGTCAACTACAAAGTTGTAGATCTCATCGAGAGCTACAATTTTCATATAAGTTTTGTCTCCATCCGACTCCATATGTAAAATAATCGTTGAAACTTTCGGATATGAAGGGATAAAAGGAACATATATCTTATACTAGTTGAGAAGTGTGTGTTAGGTGAGATGGTAAGGAGTGTTTACGTGTTTGTAGGTCATGAGTTGAATCCTAGCAACCGCGCGGCAGCGTATTTCATGCTTAAAATCGCGTGACTTGTGATAGTGAATACAGGTTGGTTCAGGTGCAAATAAATATATTTTTTGATTTTATCGAGCGATTTTTGGATTTATACTATCACTGCCGGTTCCACAACCGGCAGTGATAATCGATTATCCTCGCCGATACATACTTGCCGGTTCCAATACCGGCAGTGATGCCGATTGGAACCGGCAGTGATGTGGTGTTCTGTAGTGGTGTCACGTCGGGCATTCATGAGTGCACCCTGTGAAGCAATACAAAAAGTTTACAACCAAAACTCAATCACATAAAAAGAACATAAAATTATGCTAATATATAGGGGTTATAGGGTTCTTTATTTTTCTAACTTACCCTATAGTGCGTTCTAATTTGGCCTAACGATACTAGTCTTGCATGGAGTCACATTTTTCTCCTTGAGGTTGTTGACGTAGAGGTTGAAGTCTCTGTTGGCGAGGTAGATGAGAAGGACGACAGCAGTATTTCACGGACAACTCTAGAAGCATATAACGAGGTTGGACTATGGCTAAGAATTACTTTAGGAAAGAAGAATTTTATATAGATCTGTAACATTCCAAAAATTTTAAATAATAAAAATAAAATATAAAAATTATAAAATGAAATTGAATAAAATTTTTAATTAAGAATTTAGAGAATGGATGAAAAATATTATCTTCTATTTCAACATCTTGAAATCTAACCTTAATAAAAGGATGAGTTGCAAAATCAAACTTCAAATCAAACAAAATATGAAAATGAGTTGAAAATAAAATCTACTTTGAAATTTCAGTTAATCTGAAATTCTTCTTGAATTTTTGGTTCTTAAGAAAAAATTTTATTGTATTGATTTCATTTTCTCTTCAATGCAAAACTCAAAATATAATGAAAAATTAAAATTTAAATATTCAAAAATATGTATTGATGCTTTTTCTAAATTCTCTGGATTTTATTGACTTTTCCTAGATTTTTTTTTATTTTGCTTCAGTAGAGAAATCCTGTTAGTATAAACTCAAATAATGGACAAAGAGAAGAGTAAAAATATTATAGCAATAAAATAAATAAATTTTTATCTAAACCAGGAAACCTCCAGTGACTCATTTATAAATTTAAAAAGTCATATCAAAGCATTTAAACATGAAATGAAAGCTATTTAATATATCTTGACAAGCAATAGTAAAATTGTTATATTTAAATAAAATAATCCAACCTTATCTCAAGCTAAAAATTTAATATTATCTTCTGTATAGATAAATAAATCTATAGTAAAAATATAAAAATTAAAAAATTATTTTTAATATTGAAAAATTCAAAAACAGAGAAATTAAAAATCTAAGAATTAGAATGTTAGAATTTTAATAAATAAAATGTAAGAGATCTGGAGTTGTAAATTTTACAAAAGACTAATATGCCCACAAAGAACCTTCAAAAAGTTTTAGAAATTATTGATGAGATATAGACTCCTAGAAAATTGAAAAAAAAAGGAAACTACAATCTATGCACAGTGCCTTGTCAGAATTTTTGTAAATTCTACAGAAGTTATTTTTGATCTAAAATTTTAAAATTATGATGTAACTTATCTCTAGTACATGCCATAAAATTTTCATTAAATTGGCAATAAGATTGCTAACTGATTCAATGAACCAATTTAGCTTAACATCATCGCTGAACAGCAAGAAGATAAGGCGGTTTCATTTCAAATCAATAGAACAGTATTGGAGGTCCCACTTGGCAGTGACCAATCTCCTCTCAGCCAGCCCTACATGCCAGCCACTACCTTATCTCTGGCTTGCTCTTCCTCAGCCGGTTCTTCCTCCCTGTCGTAGCTTCATAGCTCCTAGCCAGCAAATCCTGCCACGCTGAGCAATAGCACAATGCCAACTTGGCTATCCTAAGCACCTGTCTGTAGACCTAAGTAACCGTCCTACCTGTCATCCCTGTGTTGCGATCTTCACTAGCACCAAAGAATAGAAAGATTGCCGCAAAACCATCGCTGTGTTCCCACCTCAATAAGGCTTTGCTACACCCCATCGACGGCTCTAAAAGGCGCACCGAGGTTGCTCTAGAACCGCGCCTCACTTCCCCTCATCCCACTCTTTCTCTCAACAGAAGAACCCCAATTCCTTTTCTTTGATGCCATTGCCGAGAGCTTCAAAGCTCAGAGCCGAAAGCAATTCGCGCAGTATAAAGATCCATTTCCAAATTGCTTCAGGTTTTACCATCTATGCTTCCTAATGAACAAAACCTCTCAAAAATATTTGGAGTGCTTCATGCAAAAACCCACCGCCACCGTGGTCCTTCTTCCTCACGGCCGACCACTGGTGGCATAGCTCCTCAGCCTGTCTTCACTTCAATTGATAGGTAAAATGGAAACCCCTTTACTCATAGATGCTCACTCACCTGATAATCAAGTTCAATTTTTACCTATTAATCTTCCCCACCGATCTGCCATTACAAACGCCGCAGGTCCTTGGTGGGCACCCTGTTCTGACCATCTTCGGTTACAGCCAAGGCCACTCACCACTTTGTCGTGGCCTTGCTCAGCTCACCTCGCTACCGGTCACCGGATTCCGGCCTCACCTCGCCGCAGGCGCCATGCCCTATCACTTCCTATGTTTTTCTCCCACTGCCTCTTGGGTCCCAGTCATCAGTGACTCAGGTAAAATCAGTTCAAGTACTGAAGGCACCTTCCCAATTACAAAGCGTATTTCTCATTTATAGTTTAAATTGTCAACCGACCATTATTCATTAACTAATATCTCTTTGTATTTTTAATCCAAATGAAAGGAAACAAAATTCTAAATTCATCTAAAATCAATTTCTTCCAGAATATGCAAAAATATTTTAAAAAGAGCAATGGATGAATTTGAAATACAAATTTAAAGGAAAGGTTGAAAGAGAGGCTGCATATAAAAATTTCACAAATAAACTTAGAATGAAATGAAACTAATTTTGCTGATGTCCTTATACTTCTAAATACTCAAATATATAAAAATATTTGAATTTTAACTTTGTTTGAATCATTTTCTGTTTAAGGTTAATATCAATGCACTAAATATTCAAAAGGATATAATTTGTGTAAAAGAAATCTAAAATGTACAAAGTTGATTTCTATATGCTAGTATGTCAATATGTTATTTGAATATGCCAAAATATTTAAGAAAGGAACTAGACTTGAATTGTTTCATGAATGGAATGTGACCTTAGTATAGAGGATAAATATGTAGGAATAAGCATAAGTAGAACAACTAGCAGTAATATCTATACACATGTACATATGTACAATGGACCTTGGAACTGATTTATTTGACAACAACAAAATTCTTAGGAACTTGATTTGGAATAAGCCTTATAATGGAATATGGCCCAAATGTGAATATATATGCATATGTATAACAGCTAAGAGTAGTATAGATAGATACATACATTTCCAAAATGACTATGAAGCTGATTCATTAATGTTGAAATAATTTGAATACAACATTAGTAACTTGCATGTGCATAAACTTAATTAGCAAGAAGACAATAGGCTTGATCTCTGCTAAAACAATATATATGCATGAAGATATATATATTAAAAAGTAAAATCATGATCCATGAAAACTAGACCTGGATAAATCAGTCCAAATAATGCAGTAGAGTCATTAAAATAGATTATAGATTATGCTTAGATCCTTTAGATGAAATATGCCATCCCATGATATATATAGTTGAGAATCAAAAACATATGCATAAAACCTCATAAATTAAGTGTCAGATTAGGCACAGCTAATCTTACTATATTTTTTAAGATAAGGTCATGATAATTGGCAAAAAGAACTAATATGGATTGCTTTCATAATAGACTTCATCTTTCATGAGCATATAAAACATCTCAGCTAAAAGCAAAATATTGCGAAACTAGTTTTAAAATACTTTTAGGATTGTACCCTGCTAATACTAGAAAAGTGAGTAAGTAATCATGTATAGTGTAGTTGCGTCTTAAAACAAAATCCGACTCGTTATAATGTTACCTTTATGATCATTTATGCTATTTCAATAGCAAATAAAATAACTCATCTAGACATTAAAATTTATAAAATAATTTAGAAATACTCTCCAAAGTACATACTTACATAAGATCATCAAAGAAGAGACTACAACTCAACAGTCAGACAAACTACTCCCCGCACATGGCTTAGCATACTGCATTTTGTGATTTCAAGAGTTCTGAAAGAAAGAAATATACTCAAGAAATAAGAACATAACAGAGGTCCTGAACTAATTAACACTCAACAAACTTGATTGCACCATATTCATCAATTTCTGTAGTATCTATACTAGAAATATAAGAATTAATAGCACACATACTAGTGAAGTGGACTTACAGATCACTTCTCTGTATGCTAGAAAAACCACTGTTACAAATCTGTTTCGCATCCCTGCTGCACCACAGTTGTGAGCGCAATCTAGCAACATCAAGGGTGCATGGATGCACAAAATGGATGACTTCATATACTCTACAATCTCCAGAAGATATGCAGATCTTCATTTATTTTGACAGAATTGAAATAACCCAAAAATTTCAAAATGGTTTTCTTTTGCCTTCTTTGATTTTATTTGGATTTATTTGAATTTTTTTCGGATTTATTTGAATTTTGTTTGGCTTGATTTTGAACCCCTTTCCCTTTTGGGAAAATTGCCGCTTTTGGCGCCCTTCCATTTTCGGCAACTTGCCATTTCTGGCCGACTCCTTTTCCCTCCCCGGCCCAGTTGCTTTGGCCCGTTCTCTCCGGCCCCATCTCTTTCCCATGCCGGCCCAGCCCACGCGATCTCTTCCCCCGCCCTCCTTCTTCTCCCTTTTCTTCTTCCTCGCCTTGCGCCCTCGCCTCGGCCCCTCGCCTAACCGCTCGCAGATCTCCTTCTCCCTCACCCGCGCCGCCTGCCATCGCCGCGCGCCGCGCCGCCGATTATTCCTCGCGCCCGCGCCAGCGCTCCCCTCTTCTTTCTCTCCCCGACCCGAGTTCTCTCTCTCCCGCGCCTATAAGAACCCTTCCCCCTCCATTTTTGTCGCCCCGAGCTCACCTCTTCGCGCTCATTCTTTTCCCCCACCCCATTCGCCCTCCGGAGGCCCTAATCCGCCGCGCCACGGAGCTCCTTCCCCGACTTCGGTCTCCACCACCGCCAAGCCGAACCGCTCACCCTCTCCGCCATTTTCACGCACCACCAAGTCCACTGTGAGCTCCCCTACCTCCTCCGCCAGTTCATTTTTCCCCTCGAGCTCGCATTCGCCGATTCGCCGTTGTCTTCCTCAGCGCCGGTACACCTCAGCCGCCCGGCCATTCTGCTATCTCTCTGAGCCCATTCTCTTCACCCACGGATTCGCCGCAGCCTTCTCTCGCTTCCTCTCTAATTCTTCCGAGTCCCCGCATGCTGTTTCGCCGGAACGCCCTTCGTCTTCCTCCCCTCCGGTGATTCCTCGCAACGCCGCCGCTCGCACCACTTCGCCCCTCATTCCCTCTCTCTGTCGTGTGGTCCCCAACCGTCAGCGTCGCTCCTGTGTCGCCGACGCCTTGCCCCCAGCTTACCTCCCCTCGCCATCGCTTAACCAGGCCCGCCCGTCGGCATCTCTCGCCCCTCCGCTGCCATCCAGGCCCCAGACGTCGGCCGCGCCTCGCCCGCCCACGCCAACTTTGGGCAGCGTGTCGCCTCGCTCTCTCACAAGACGGCCCCGCATGTCATCCGACGCCACGCATGGGCGGCCCGCTTCCTCGCGCGGCCAGTGTAAAGCCATTTCATCAGGCAGCCCAATGAGCGATAACTCCTCTCATTTTCTTTTCGGTTTTAATTCATTTAAAATCCGAAAAATTCAAAATAAATCCTAGAAACCCCAAAAATTCCCAAAATCTAAAAATACCAAAATACATTTTCTTGACCGTTTGAGCCATCGAGTCCAAAAATGATCTCCGTTTTGCCATACCAAGTCGAAAAATTCCCAAAGCGCCCTTGATTTACATTAGGCCACTTTCTCTCTGTTTCTTTTTCAGATTTTTCTTTCTTTGTTCTTATTTGTTCGTTTATTTATTGTTTGCATTTTCTCGCGCTAGATTCGACGTCAAGGCAACCATCGACACGAATCTCGGGCGAAACGATGCCTTAGAGCGGAGAAATTCTTGGAAGCAAATCAAAAGAGCAAGCTTGAAGCCGAACCGACATCAACACTTTCTATTTAGGCGAACCCTCGAATCCGCAAGGCAAGCCACACTCCTTGAACATGTTAAACCCAATTCCACTACAGTATATTTACGTATCTTCTGCACTGCATTATTTTACTGATATTTTAGAAAATAAGAAATATGGTAGTTTCGAATGACATGATTAGATACCACCCAACACTAAACTCATTGCTATGCCTTAATTCCTTTTTAACCTTAGGATATAAAATATTGAACCCTCGTAAAGGTAGCAATTCATACAATTACTACTTTTAGACAAATACTTAATCTCAGAAGGATTGGATTAGTTGTTTTTGGTTTTTATAAAATTGCTACTGATGCGAGGGGACGGCATTAGGCGGACCACGGAAGGTGGATCTGGCCCAATCCCCAACCGATGTGAAGCCAATGGATGTGATGTGGTGGTGGTACAGTTGGTACCAATGGATTGTGGTGTGTCATTTGGCTAAGTCTTTGGCATTTAGGACCGATGTCTTGGGCAACGTAAATAACTTCAGATCCGCTCAACCACGAGTTGGGCGGCCAATCTCATTGACTTGGTCCAACATAGCACAAATACATTGCACTTCCCTTTGGAATACCTATAGGAAGTAGCTCCCGATTCCGGAGAGTGAATGGGCCGCTAGCGGCAAGGGTGGAACGGAATGGTATGGTCATTCGGTTCTCTAGCAGAGGTGTCCACCGTAACCAAGCCGCGACTCTGCATACAGCCGCGGGACCGGGAATGCGGTGGGCACGAATAACCTCTTGGGTAGGAGCTAAAGGGAAGTTCAACGAAATGCTATGATTATCGGCTACCGGCCGCATGCATGAAAGTTGCATGTTTGTTGGCGCTTGGCATTAATGGTAGTAGATGTCTTGTGGGTAAAAGTGAGCACCTCTGCGAGTGATATCAATGGTATTGAATACGTGCGTGCTTAGGTTAATGAAGGTGAGTTAATTTAGGGTGATTCACGTGAAGCTCGCTACCTGTAGCTTTTTAATTAAAACTTGTCGTGGAAGTGAACTTTGCAAAGATAACCCCCCATGATATATTGCTATTTATGATTTGTGTTTCAAATGTAAAATAAAAAGTTGATATTTACAACTTGCATCCACAATACTTAAAAACTGTGCCTACCTTGGTTTATTCCTACATGTAATATTCAGAATTTCCGTGTGGTTTGTTGAGTACGGTTGTGTACTCACCCTTGCTCCCAATCCTCTTTAGATTTCAAATGAAGTGGCGAATTCGTAAGATCGAGATGACGATGTTGTTTGGTTCGGAGGCCTTGATCTATCTGCTCAAGTGTTTCTGTGGGTGTTCAGTAATGTATTGATTGCTAGCCGCACCATTTGTAAAACCTTGGCGTTAGGGCCCTATATTATCTGTAAAATATTGAATTTGCTCTTTTATCAAGCAATGTACACTTGGTTACCCGCAGCTAAATTCCTGGGTAGCTGCGAGGGTATTTATACGCACCCCCTGAAAAGGGCGGTCCGTCACAAGTGGTATCAGAGCCTGACTTGACCAGTAGATCAAGACCTTAAGGTGGTTTAGGGATTATTTTTCAAAAAGGCTATGTAAACTTAAGCAAAAAAAGATTACAAAATATACGAGCATATTAGCTATCTCCTTCTTCTCCTCACCTCCTTCTATCTTACCTGAATCTCTGTTTCCAAAGAGCGATTTGAGTTTTCTATTCTCAACTAATTCCATAATTTACGTAGTAGTGGATAACGCTCCGAGGTTCTCTTTCCCCCAGTAATTCTCAGTAGTCGCTTTTAGTTGGTGGACCTGACCCAGCTCGTCGGCAGCAAGGAGTTTCCACCATAAGTAGATCGTTAGCCTTAGATCTTACCTCTTTGTCGTAATAGGTCCTTTGGTAGTGTAATATGGGTCGTACCGAACCTTAAAAACGGTATTGTGTATGATCCCATGCTATGAATAAAAAGGCTATGTTCCCTATCTCTGTTATTTTGTGTTGTCATAAATATCTGTACAACCTCACCAATCCCAAAAAAAAACCTCCTTCCCTTCGTCTGAGCCTCTTACCTATTCATTCCACTCTTACCTTATGCTCTAAATCTTACTTACTACGCTTGCCAAAAACTGCTGCAGACCGAATAAGAATCAGATTGAGCGGATGGCGAGAGTCGGACCACATCAAGACATTAAGAAGGAAGCAGAATCAATGGAAAACCCGACCAACCTAGCTCAGGTGCTAGCCATGATAGAAAAGAACAGGCATCAGGCAGAGATGCGCCAGACACAACTAATGGAGAGAATGTTAGACCAGCTCACCGCCAGACCGCCCGGACACCATCACAGTGACTACTATGCACCAGATGGGAATATGGGAGGATCAAGATGGTCTGATTTCCAGAAAACAAGACCACCCGTCTTTTCAAGTTCAGCAGAGCCACTTGCAGCAGATAATTGGATCGGAAGCATTCAATGGAGACTCGACACAATTCGGTACTCTGACATAGAGCGAGTGTTGTACGCCTCGCATCAGCTTCAAGGACAAGCCGTCGCCTGGTGGATGGACTTTCAAGCACAGAGATCCGGACAAGAAACCACATGGTCAGAATTTGAGGAAGCATTCAGAAAAGCCCACATCCTTGAAGACTTAATGGCAGCTAAAAGAAGAGAATTTTTGACTCTCCACCAAGGTGAGAGATCAGTCTTGAAATACTTTCACCAATTCAATCAACTAGCACGATATGCCCCTGAAGAAGTGGATACCGAAGCCAAAAAGATGGAGAGATTCTACGAAGGACTACAGAAAAGTCTGAAATTCCACGTCGCAGCACTTGATTTTGAGGACCTGACCACGATGGTAGACAAGTTAATAATCACCGAGGAGACCCGGAACGACTTGGAAAACACACGGAAAAGGATGGCACTGCAACTAAGAATGCAGAACCCAAGGCCACTAAGGAAACGAGTGTCAGATCCTACCTCCAACCTTCAGAACAAAAGACAGTGTAGAGAAGAACAAAGGCGATACTGCTATGCCTCAACTCAAGGCAAGTAAAGTGTTTACATTGCAAAAGGAATCGATGCGACGGTTGCCCTCACAAGATCGTCATTGTTTTCACTTGCGAGACAGCAGACATTTCGGCATTGCTGCCCTAAAAGCATTTACCCTCCGAGGTGGCCAAGGCTCGGGTTTCCAACTCTAACCCAATAGACCGACAAAGTGTTCCACATCACCAATCAAACAACGGCTAGGATTGCTGAAAAGAAAGATACCCATCAAGACCCAACTAAACCCCAACGCCCCGAGCAACGGGATAAACCAGCTGTCCACCAAAGAAGCTGCAGAGACCGCAGACAACGACAACAGAAAGCTCCAAGCTCAGTCACAGCCAGTATAATTTTGTCAGGGGCTCCCTTGCTTTTGCTTTGTTGTAATTTGGGAGAATGATTAGATACCCTGTTATTGCCCGCCTCTTTTGCGTTTCGAAACCTCCGAAGGCTTTGTTAGCAACTCGGTACAAGTGTAAAGATCTGTAATTTACCCTTCAAGGAATTAAGATCAAAACCAGTTTGCTGATGTTAAAAATAATGAAAGGTCTGAATATTATCCCAATGATGGACTAGTTAACCCAGAAATGAAACAACAGTAGACCAACCAAGAATGTCCACCATTCTTACCAACAGCTAGAAACAACAAGCTATCAGACAGATAAACTCAAGAATTGGCAGAAAGAAGATGAATCAGCATTCTCACCTCAGAGATATTCAAAATTTTAATCATTCCGGAACGGCTAGACAGATTGACGAGAAAGTGACTTAACCCGCCATGAGGAGCCAGTCGGAAAAGAAAAGGAAATCTCGACCTACAAAGTGATGGCACATTCGTGCGCTCAGTTGGAATCCCCACCAAATCCATTGGATCAAAATCAAAAACAGCCCAACAGGAAGACAAGAACATTCAACAGTATAGGAAGAGAATGACGGATGCCAACCCTCGTGCGCTCCCGCCAAATGAACAAGGGATAATGTGGCTCTATAACCATATATATGATAATAAGGATATCAGAGGATTGATTTTGACAAAAAAAAAAGCAGCCAAGAATGTCCTATACAGTAATGTGTGCCAGAAGGTTAAGGATCGACACTCAGAAGACTATTAGTCTACTGCAGCTCTCCTCCCCAAAACGGGAAATGGGATGAGATCGGAATGGATTTCTTCACAAGGATGTTCAAGGGCTCGACAGGAATTCAATATTATTAAATGACAGTTGACAGATGGACCAAGGTAAACCGCCTCATTGCAATGAGACAAGCTTACAGCAGAAATGAAGTTCAGGAAGATATTTATCATAAAATTTGAGAGAAATTCCGAAAGAAGTAGTGTCAGAACCGGAGACCCATGTCACACCAAAAAAAAAACCGAAAAAGTTTCCCCAGAGCAAAGGTGACAGAATCTACATTTAATAAACCTACCACCCGCCGACTGACAGACAGAAAGAGATCAACCGGACATTGGAAGGCACATTAAAGGCATAAACTTGACCTACCTTACCACAAGAAGTACCCTCGGATCAGTAAGACAACTGACAGACCAAGGGCAGTTAAAAGGAATCAACGGGCAGAATAAGTTACCCCATTAAAAACAGCACAGCCAGATCATCAAGTCGACTGAAAGTCAACACAGAAACAGGGATGACAGAATATTGCCAGAAGATCATTCGCAAGGAACCCACCCTGGAAAAAGGAATCGGGATTGCAGCAGAATTTCCCAACCTATTCCCCTCGGATGAGTAAATCTCGGGGACGAGATTTATTTTAAGGGGGGTAGATTGAAATAACCCAAAAATTTCAAAATGGTTTTCTTTTGCCTTCTTTGATTTTATTTGGATTTATTTGAATTTTTTTCAGATTTATTTGAATTTTGTTTGGCTTGATTTTGAACCCCTTTCCCTTTTGGGAAAATTGCCGCTTTTGGCGCCCTTCCATTTTCGGCAACTTGCCATTTCTGGCCGGCTCCTTTTCCCTCCCCGGCCCAGTTGCTTTGGCCCGTTCTCTCCGGCCCCATCTCTTTCCCATGCCGGCCCAGCCCACGCGATCTCTTCCCCCCCTCCTTCTTCTCCCTTTCTTCTTCCTCGCTTGCTTTTGGCGCCCTCGCCTCCGGCCCCCTCGCCTAGCCGCGCTCGGCAGTCTCCTTCTCCCTACATGCGCCGCCTTTGCCATCGCCCGCGCCCGCGCAAGACGCCGGTTATTCCTCGCGCCCCACTCCGCTCCCCTCTTCTTTCTCTCCCAGGCCGAAGTTCTCTCTCTCCCGCCCGCCTTATAAGAACCCTTCCCCTCCATTTTTGTCGCCTGAGCTCACCTCTTAGCGCTCATTCTTTTCCCCACCCCATTCGCCCTCGGAGGCCCTAATCCCATGCGCCACGGGCTCCTTCCCGACTTCGGTCTCCACCACCGCCAGCCGAACCGCTCACCCTCTCCGCCATTTTCACGCACCACCAAGTCCTTGTGAGCTCCCTACCTCCTCCGCCAGTTCATTTTTCCCCTCGAGCTCGCATTCGCCGATTCGCCGTTGTCTTCCTCGTGGTAGGTACACCTCGGCCGCCCGGCCATTCTGCTATCTCTCTGAGCCCATTCTCTTCACCCACGGATTCGCCGCATGTGACCTTCTCTCGCTTCCTCTCTAATTCTTCCGAGTCCCTGCATCTTTGTCGCTTCCGAACGCATCTTCGTCTTCCTCCCCTCCGGTGATTCCTCGCAACGCCGCCGCCCGCACCACTTCGCCCCTCATTCCCTCTCTCTGTCGTGTGGTCCCCAACCGTCAGCGTCGCTCCTGTGTCGCCGACGCCTTGCCCTGGCTTAGCCTCTCTCGCCATCGCTAGCAGGGCCCGCCCGTCAAGCATCTCTCGCCCCTCCCGCTGCCATCCCGGGCCCGCCGTCGGCCTTCGCCTCGCCCGCCCGCCAACACGGGCCCGCGTGTCGACCTCGCTCTCTCACAAGACGGCCCCGCATGTCATCCGCACGCCACGCATGGGCCGGCCCGCTTCCTCGCCGACGCAGTGGGCCAAAGCCATTTCATTGTCTTGACCCAATGAGCAGTAACTCCTCTCATTTTCTTTTCGGTTTTTAATTCATTTAAAATCCGAAAAATTCAAAATAAATCCTAGAAAACCCCCAAAAATTCCCAAAAATCTAAAAATACCAAAAATACATTTTCTTGACCGTTTCGAGCCACTGAGTCCAAAAATGATCTCCGTTTTGCCATACCAAGTCCAGAAAATTCCCAAACTGCCCTTGATTTCTGTTCCGGCCACTTTCTCTCTGTTTCTTTTTCCGATTTTTCTTTCTTTGTTCTTATTTGTTCGTTTATTTATTGTTTGCATTTTCTCGCGCTAGATTCGACGTCAAGGCAACCATCGACACGAATCTCGGGCAGAAACGATTTAGAGCGGAGAAATTCTTGGAGCGGCGTAAAGCAAGCGTAGATTCGAAGCCGATACACGACATCAACACTTTCTATTTAGGCGAACCTCGAATCCGCAAGGCAAGCCACACTCCTTGAACATGTTAAACCCAATTCCACTCACGGTATATTTACGTATCTTACGCCTTTGCATTATTTTACTGATATTTTAGAAAATAAGAAATATGGTAGTTTCGAATGACATGATTAGATACCACCCAACACTAAACTCATTGCTATGCCTTAATTCCTTTTTAACCTTAGGATATAAAATATTGAACCCTCGTAAAGGTAGCAATTCATACAATTACTACTTTTAGACAAATACTTAATCTCAGAAGGATTGGATTAGTTGTTTTTGGTTTTTATAAAATTGCTACGGTACGGGGGACAGCATTGGGCGGACCACGGAAGGTGGATGCCGGCCCAATCCCCAACCGATGACGAAGCCAATGGATGTGATGTGGTGGTGGTACAGTTGGTACCAATGGATTGTGGTGTGTCATTTGGCTAAGTCTTTGGCATTTAAGGACCGATGTCTTGGGCAACGTAAATAACTTCAGATCCCGCTCAACCACGAGTTGGGCCGGCCAATCTCATTGACTTGGTCCAACATAGCACAGTA
The DNA here is from genome assembly GCA_036346375.1 of Guadua angustifolia. Lineage (NCBI taxonomy): Eukaryota > Viridiplantae > Streptophyta > Magnoliopsida > Poales > Poaceae > Guadua > Guadua angustifolia. The sequence continues at coordinate 1,233,479 of CM070506.1, forward strand.
CATTGCACTTCCCTTTGGAATACCTATAGGAAGTAGCTCCCGATTCCGGAGAGTGAATGGGCCGCTAAGCGACCGGGGTGGAACGGGAATGGTATGGTCATTCGGTTCTCACAACAGTAGGTGTCCACCGTAACCAGGCCGCGACTCTCGCCCTGGCCCGCGGGACCCTGGGGTACGGTGGGCACGAATAACCTACTGGGTAGGAGCTAAAAAGGGGAAGTTCAACGAAATGCTATGATTATCCCGGCCTGGCCGCATGCATGAAAGTTGCATGTTTGTTGGCGCTTGGCATTAATGGCCGTAGATGTCTTGTGGGTAAAGCTGAGCACCTCTGCAGAGTGATATCAATGGTATTCGAATACGCCGTGCTTCCGGTTAATGAAGCTGAGTTAATTTAGGGTGATTCAGAATCGCTAGCCCTGTAGCTTTTTAATTAAAACTTGTCGTGGAAGTGAACTTTGCAAAGATAACCCCCCCATGATATATTGCTATTTATGATTTGTGTTTCAAATGTAAAATAAAAAGTTGATATTTACAACTTGCATCCACAATACTTAAAAACCTATGCCTACCTTGGTTTATTCCTACATGTAATATTCAGAATTTCCGTGTGGTTTGTTGAGTACGGTTGTGTACTCACCCTTGCTCCCAATCCCCTCTTTAGATTTCAAATGAAGCTGGCGAATTCCAGAAGATCGTAGATGACGATGTTGTTTGGTTCTGGAGGCCTTGATCTATCTGCTCAAGTGTTTCCTGTGGGTGTTCTGTAATGTATTCGGTGCTAGCCGCACCATTTGTAAAACCTTGGCCGTTAGGCCCTATGTTATCTGTAAAATATTCGAATTTGCTCTTTTATCAAGCAATGTACACTTGGTTACCCGCAGCTAAATTCCTGGGTAGCTGCGAGGGTATTTATACGCACCCCCTGAAAAGGGCGGTCCGTCACAAGAATAGTCTTAACAATGAGTTGTGGAGATCACTAGCAGCAGGGTACTGTACAAACTTCATCTCATCATCCACTGTCCATCAATAACTTATCATCATAAAAGACACAACAAATGAGTAGTAGATTCGGTGTCTATTATGACAATGCGCCTCATAGCTCACAGGTATCAATGGTAGCCATGCCAAGGCGTTGGTGCCTGCCCTCAGCTATATGCAAGCCATGACTTATCTGTGACAAGAAAATACAACTTATTCCAACTGATTAGTCATGTGAAAAGTAACATCGCATATATACCCATAACCTTCTCCATCCAAGCAGTAATATACATAAATTTCACTATACTATAACACATAAACATACATCACCAAAATATAAACAAAATGCAAGGTCTACTCCTTTGTCATAGACATTAACATACTCATATGTCTTGTATGTTTACACCAAAAGTATGATCTATTAAGCTACGTTAACTTCCTAAGTAGCTTCTAACTAATGTAGTCCATCCTAGCATTTAGTAAACTAAAAGTACAACTTAGGAACACTTTGACTCCAGTCTTGCATCACTTTGGTAGCTACCTGCAAAAGAAGAAACTAGTATGAATTAATTAGTCAACAAAAATGAAACAAAAATGCATGATTTGAGTACTTGTAAAAAAATATTCTTATAGTGTTGTCTTAGGGCTTAACTTTTTCCCTTGTATCTTTCGCCTGCATATAAAAAAATGAATTTGTTTCCTAGATTAGATGACAAAGTGGCAATAGCAACATACATTGAATATACATAGAAAAAAGGTAAAGAAAATAACATATTTGTACTAATTCTTATTCTAGAACAATTTGTTACAAATTCCATAAGGATCTTTTTCAGTTAGAGGATAGATTTAGTACCACGAGCATGATTTGTTTCTCCATGACTTGAACCACCACCACCACCACCAACTCCAACATCATCTTCCCATCTACAAATTGATAGTTTTTTTGGATTAATTTTATATCATTCTCTAATAAGAATGAAAACACTAGAGAGGATGGATTACCCTTTCATATGGCCATGCGATGGAATGCCCTTGGGCATCACCCATTTTTGTGACATTCTTATATGGTCGAGGCAATGGGGCATTCTTTTTTAGCACATAGTTCACAACCACCTCGCAATACTCAGGCCCAAGAGGAGTACCTCCAACAATAGCACTTCGAGACGTTCTTTGGATAGTAGCCTTAGCTACTGAAACATATTGCCCTACAATTGAGATCAAAATAACCTCCCTTCCACCCTAAAAGTTAGTTTGAATTGGAAATTAGCTACCTTCAAGCATGCAGTGTTGTCAAAAACACATATAACAAATGACTAGTACCCCGTGATTAGTACTTGGTATATCATTTTGCACAACAACCTTCTTTCGAATCATCTATACACAAACAAAACTAACTGTTAGTTAAAGGCATGTCATAGATTGTTGTGCATATCATAAAACAATAAGAATATACCTCATTATGTGGAAGCCTTATCTCATTAGCAATTGACCTAGCACCACTCTCATGACTTTGGCATCTCATATCCTATAATAATTCATACAAATATATGGATAATTCATTATCAGTTGAAATAGTTATTAGTCAAATATGTAGCAATAGGTACGCAACAAGAATCACCTGTATTGGAGAGTTTGATGCGTGATTGTTTGATGCACGATTGTTATTTGGTTCAGCATTTTCTATGGACTGTGCTAAAGCAATCGATTCCTTCAATTCTACCATTTCTTGTAGTACTTTTGATAATTTCTCTTTGTGGCCATCCAAGCACTCTCTCAAAATCACATTCTTATTTTCAGCTCTCGGCTTTGCACACATAGCTAGTTGAAGTTTTGTAGAGGAACACTTACGTACCCCCACCATTTTCAGGACTTGAGGTTGATAGCATCTAGGCCCCCTCAATTTCTGATTATGTATTGTTTATTAGTTTTGGTGTTGATGACCAAGTTAATAATATTCTCATACAAGATCTTATGATGAATCATGGATGGAGCCAAATGGGCAAACAAGATTAAGGCAGTTCGTTCTTAGTTTATGACTTGGGAGTTGATTTAAGTCACATAGCTAGGTTTGTGTATTTCAGCTGTACTATCAAGAGGGACTTAGCACAAGTTGGTAACTTGGTTCATTAGGTAAACAAACCTCTAGGCACCTTGGAGTTAAATCCTTGAACCAAAATTGCTTCTTAAATATTTTGTCAAAATTCCTTAACATTTCAACGAACCAAACTTCATGATTTCATTTTATTAAGTCCGTTGTAAACATTTGTGAAGAGGTTCAGTTCTTTCAATCTTTACCCCATCTATGACGGACCGAATTTTCGGTCCGGCATACATGTAGCCTTAGCAAAGGCGGAAATTTCAGAACCATACATCTATGACGGACCGAACTTTTGGTTCGCCATACACATACCCAATGTAAATTCTGAAATTTCCTGTTGCCTATCTATAATGGATCGAACTTTTGGTCCGCATAAAATCAGACCTTGTGCCTTTGCATTATCAAGAAATCTGATATTCACTCATTTACGCTCTTGAGAAAATTCTTTCTCAGTTTCACATATTTTAACATCTAATTATTTAGAGAATGTTATCTCAAAGATTTTAGACTAAAATAAAATTTCGAATCAGTTGTCTAAGATTCTTTGGTCAAAAATTGTTCCTTAGTCAGCGATCTTGTCGATCGCATCTATAATGGACCGATTTTTAGTCCGCCATACACATGGATCACTTTGTCTCCAAACCAGATCAAACTCGATGCTTTGCCCATCTATGACGGACCGAACTTTCATCCGCCATAAAAATGCAGATTTGGTCCGTGATACACATGATCGATATCGCTAAGTGATAGTGTTTGGTCCATTTATAGCGTGTTTTAACTCAAATTTGACATTCGACATCGCAACGGTCTTTGTGGTAGGTACAACGGCTATTTTCATCGGGATTGGGTATATAAACATTGCCTGAGCCATCTACCACAGTACTAGAGGAACTCCTTCATATTTTAGTATTCAAAGTACTCTCATTCTTAGCAAGGAGTCTGTTTTTCACCTGAACTTCAAATCCATCTTTCTTCTAAGCGTTTTAACTCCAAGCCTGTGTCTAGCTGTATGTCGTAGATAGTGAACCAAGAGACTGAACTTGTGAGAAGTTTATTACTCTTGGATCATTGTGATCCTAGACAGCTTGGAGGAAGTGAAAGAGTAAGACCTGTCCAAAGTGGATTGTGGAAGGCTACTCTCTATTGTGAAAGGTCTGGAGCTCACCTCACTGGAGTGGTGAAAGAGCTACCTCGAGTGTGATCCCCAGTTACTGCGACTAGCTGTGGGAGAAGCAATACTTCGAGAGAAGTGCTTCAACGAGGAGTAGGAGGAGTGCTCTGAACCTCGGGATAAAATTCCTGTCTCTCTGTCTTGTGATATTGTCATTTGTTCTGCTTACGCTGTTATTGTTGTATTTATTCATTTGCTGCTTTAGATCTTAAGTAGTCTCTGTACAAATAGGTTAACTGAGATTAAAATTGAAAATTTTGATAAGTTGCCTATTCACCCCCCCCCTTTAGGCCAACTCGTTCCTTCAAGTGGTATCAGAGCGGGTTTTACCTTGTTTAGCTTAACTAGCTTTGGTAAATGGCTGAGGGGAATGGTTCTACTACAGTTAGTATAGGTCGAGTTCCTGTGTTTGATGGTACAAATTATGCATATTAGAAAATAAGAATGAGATGTTATTTAGAAGCTGTAGGGTATGATGTTTGGAGGGTTACAGAGAAGCCTCTGCCTCCACGCATCATGCCTGAAGGGCAAACTGTATATGGTGAACCCACCCCTGGTGAGATTCAGAATATGCAGTACGATGCTCAAGCTAGAAATGCTATTTTTTCTTGTCTTAGCTTGGAAGTCTTTGATAGAGTTAGTAATTTAATATCTGCATATGATATATGGACTACCCTACAAGAAATTCATGAAGGAACCTCTGATGTTAAAGAAGAAAAATATTATGTTATTAGAGAGAAATTTGATCAATTTAAAATGCTTCCTCAAGAAAATGCTATTGACATGTTTACTAGGCTTAATCCTATTGTCAATGAGCTCAAAGGCCTAGGAACTAAAATTTCGGATGTTGAAGTTTGCAGGAAGATGATAAGAGTTCTCCCACGAGCATATCACAGTTTGATCACCTACTTGTCAAATAGTGGTGATCTCAAAAGGCTCACTCCTACTGAGCTACTTGGGAAGATTTCAGCCCACGAGCTTACCTTGGCTGAAGAAGATGCACCAAAGAAGAAATCCATCGCTCTGAAGGCCAAGGAAATTATGCAAGACTCTTCTGATGAAAATGATGATGAATCGAGTGACGCTGAGGATGAAGATGTAAAGCAATTGGCTCTACTGATGAGAAGAGCAAATAAAATTATGAGAAGAGTGAACTTCAAGGACAAAGGAAGGTCAAACTCTTACTCAAAGAAAAATCCTTTTGCTAATGTCATTTGTTTTGAATGTAATGAAAAGGGACACATTGCTGCTCGGTGCCCCAACAAAAGCAAAAAGAAGAATAAGTACAAGCGCAAGGAAGATGAGGATGATGAGAAAATTCATGACAAATCAAAGAAGAAATATTATAAGAAAAGCTACTCCAAGAAATTTTCAAAGAAAGGAAAAAGAGAAGCTCATATAGGAGAGTGGATAACTGATGAAGAAAGTTCAAGTGAAGAATCATCTTCTGATGATGACAACTCAAGGTCAAAGGGGCTAGCTGGACTTGCTTTGGATGAGTCAACTCCTCCACCACCATCATTTCCTCTATGTCTAATGGCCAGAGCAGATGAGGAAAAGGTCAGTGACTCTCCTACATATGATGAGCTAGTTGAAATAGTTGAAGAATTAAACAATGCTTTGCATGCTAAGACAACTTCAACTAGAAATCTTAAAAAGACTATTACTGGCTTAATATGTGACCAAGAGTTGTTAAAGGATAAACATGATAACCTTACCCATGAACATGCTAAGATTATGCAGATATATGATGATCTTGTCTCTAGTCATGCCTTACTTGTCATGCCTTACTTGTTAAGAATCATGAAGAATTGAAGAATAAGTATTGTGAGTTAGAAATCGAGAATGAAATGATGGTACATTAAATCGATAATGTGCTCACTGTGATGTATCCATTTTGTGTGATCTCTTTGAAAGATAAAACTATGGTCTCTAGTTCCTCTAATACTTGTAATGAAAGTTGCAAATATGCTTCCTGTGCTAAAGAACTTAAGACTGAAAATGAAGAGTTAAAGACCAAGATAGCTAGATTTGATAAAGGTTTAGAGAAATGCTTTTTGGGAAGTGCTACTCTTGACAAAATTCTGATTGAACACAGACCTAACTTGGGCAAAAAGGGCTTAGGTTTCAAACCTAATGGCCTGCTCAAGAAGAATGGTTCAAGCAAAACCAAACAGATTTTTGTAAAGAAAAGCACCCATTGTTATTACTGTCATAATTCAAACCATGACTCTAGAAATTGCCTCCTTGCAAATACTCCTCATGCTGAAGTAAATAGGAACTGTATGGTAGATGCCCATTACATGCTATTTAAGAATTTTAGAGGTAAAATGAATGTTAAATATGTTGGTCCCTCTAATCTGGATAAGAAACTTAAGACTGTATGGGTACCTAAGTCTTTACTATTGAACCCTTTTAGGCCTAAGGTTATTGAGACTAACATTAAAGGACCCAAAAGTATTTGGGTACCTAAAATCAAGAAATGATTCTACAGGTAAACTACAAAAGTGGTGGCCAGCACTGGGTGATTGACAGTGGTTGCACTCAGCACATGACTGGAACCTCAAAAATGTTCACCTCAATTGAAGGAGAAAGTGGTCCAAGCCATAAGATCACATTTGGTGATAATAGCAAAAGAAAGGTAAAAGGGCTTGGTAAGATTGCTATTTCAAATGATCACTCTATTGACAATGTACTTCTTGTTGATTCTTTAAATTTCAACTTGTTATCTGTGGCTCAATTATGTGATCTTGGATTTCATTGTAACTTCTCTTCTGATGGGGTAACAGTATTTAACAAAAATGAAAAGCTTATTTTCAAAGGTTTTAGATTTCAAAATCTTTATTTAGTGGATTTCAAATCTAACTCCTCATGCATCTCAACTTGTTTGTTGGCTAAGGTCTCTCTTGGATGCCTTTGGCACAGACTTCTTAGGCATGTAGATATGTCTAATCTTAAAAAGCTTTTCAAAAATGAGCTCGTGGTTGGGCTGAAGGATGTAAAATTTGAAAAGAATAGGCTATGTAGTGCTTGTCAAGCAGGCAAGCAAGTAGCCAATTCTCATCCATCCAAAAGCATCATGTCCACCTCTAGGCCACTTGAGCTGTTGCATATGGATGTGTTTGGCCCTACTTCATATGCCAGCATAGGTAGTAACTCATATTGCTTAGTCATAGTTGATGATTTCTCCAGATTCACTTGGGTATTCTTTTTGCCAAACAAAAGTGAAGTTGGAAAAATTTTCAAGTCTTTTGCAAAAAGGGCCCAAAATGAATTTGATTGTCCCATCAAAAAGATCAGAAGTGACAATGGATCTGAATTTGTTAATACAAATATCATTGAATACTGTGATGAACTAGGCATTAAACATGAATTATCTGCTACCTATACTCCTCAACAAAATGGTGTAGTTGAAAGAAAGAATAGAACTTTAATTGAAATGGCTAGGTCTATGCTAGATGAATATAACACTTCTGATGCATTTTGGGCTGAAGCCATTAATACTGCTTGCCATGCTGTTAATGGACTTTATCTTCATAAATTACTTAAGAAAACACCTTATGAATTGTTGGTTGGTAGAAGACCTAACATTTCATACTTTAGAGTCTTTGGCTGTAAAGTTTACATCTACAAGAAAAGGACTCATCTTGGTAAATTCCAAACTAGATGTGATACTGGGATTATGTTAGGTTATTCTTCTAAGTCAAAAGCTTATAGAGTGTTCAACAATTCAACTGGCTTAGTAGAAGAAACTTATGATGTAAAATTTGATGAATCTAATGGCTCACAAGGTGAGCAGGAGAATTTAGATGATGTTGGTGATGATGGGTTAGTACAAGCTATGAGGAAAATGGAAATTGGTGATATAAAGCCCAAAGATGATCAAGATCAACCACCTACTAAGTCAATGGTACCACAAGATGGATCCCAAGAAGAAGAAGAAGAAAAGGATCAAGAAAGACCAACTTTGATCAAGAGTCATCATACCATTGCTAAAGATCACCCCACTGACTTAATCATTAGTGAAATCAGTAAGGGTGTCCAAACTCGTTCTAAGCAAGCTTCTTTCTGTGAACATTACTCGTTTGTCTCTTGTGTTGAACCAAAAACAGTTGAAGAAGCCCTAGAAGATGCTGATTGGATCATTGCTATGGAAGAAGAACTCAACAACTTTGAAAGAAACAAAGTTTGGAGTCTAACTGAGCGACCAAAAGATCATAATGTCATTGGTACAAAATGGGTGTTCAGAAATAAACAAGATGAAAATGGAGTGGTAATAAGAAATAAATCAAGATTGGTAGCTCAAGGATTCACACAAGTAGAAGGACTGGATTATGGAGAGACCTATGCTCTGGTGGCACGTCTTGAAGCTATTCGGTTTCTTCTTGCCTTTGCTACTTATTTTAATATCACTCTTTTTCAAATGGATGTTAAAAGTGCATTCCTTAATGGTTTCATTGATGAAACTGTCTATGTTGAACAACCACCTGGTTTTGAAGATTCTAATATGCTTAATCATGTTTACAAATTATCTAAAGCTCTCTATGGCCTAAAACAAGCTCCTAGAGCTTGGTATGAACGTCTTAGAGATTTTTTGATAAATAAGAACTTCAAAATTGGGAAGGTTGATCCAACCCTATTTCTGAAAGACATCAATGGAACATTAATGATTTGCCAAATTTATGCAGATGATATCATTTTTTGTTGTACTAATGATTCTCTCTGCAAAGAGTTTGGTGACATGATGGCCAGGAATTGAGATGTCCATGATAGGAGAGCTGACATTCTTTCTTGGATTTCAAGTCAAGCAATTGAAGGAAGGAACCTTCATCTCTCAAGAAAAGTATATCAAGGATCTTCTCAAGCGTTTCAAAATGGAAGAATGCAAGCCAATAAAAACTCCCATGGCTACAAATACACATCTTGATCAAGATGTGGGAGGTAAGTCTGTTGACCAAAAGCTTTTTAGATCTATGATTGGCTCATTATTGTACTTGACAGCATCTAGGCCTGACATCATGTTTAGTGTTTGCATGTGTGCTAGATTTCAGGCTGCACCTAAAGAGGTTCACTTAAGTGCTGTGAAAAGGATATTTAGATATCTTAAGTTTACTTTTAGTATTGGTCTTTGGTACCCCAAAGGTGCTTCTTTTGAGCTTCTCGGCTACTCAGATTCTGACTATGCCGGTTGCAAGATTGACCGCAAAAGTACTTCTGGGGGTTGTCATTTACTTGGTAGATCTCTAGTTTCTTGGTGTTCGAAAATGCAAAATTCAGTAGAACTTTCAACTGCCGAAGCTGAATATATAGCTGCTGGAAGTTGCTGTGCTCAAATTTTATTCATCAAACAAACATTTCTGGATTTTGGAATCAAGTTTGATACTGTGCCTCTGTTATGTGATAATGAAAATGTGGTAAAAATAGCAAACAACCCAGTCCAACATTCTAGAACTAAGCATATTGAAATCAGACATCACTTTATTCGTGATCATGTTGCTAAAGGAGACATTGTGCTTAGTTATGTTAGAACTGAGGACCAGTTGGCTGATATTTTTACTAAACGTCTTGATGAGGCAAGATTCTCAAAATTGAGAAATGAGCTGAATATAATTGATTATTCAAATGTTGTTTGATGTTATCACTTCAAAGGGGAGCAAGATTGCCTGCTATGCAATCTCTTGATACTCTTATGTGAATAAATAAATTCAAAGTGTTGAGTCTAGATCAAAATATCTCTTTTGTAATGTTGCTAAACTTAAAAAAAAATAAAAATGCTGTTGAAAGTCTTATCTTTCTATGTCTCCCTCTTATCTTTGTCTAATTACAGCAAAACAGTCAAAATTTTGTCTCTTCAAGTGTTAAAACTCATATATTCAGCATTTGAGTATTTCATCTGAGTCTTAGTTGCAAATGCTAATGCTTATATGAAAATCTGCTCAAACATTTCCAAAACTTGCACTTCTGCTAAGTTTCGTTTTTGCTGTTGTGTTTTGATCGTATCTTAGCTATGTCCTTTAATTTCAAATCTTCGGAATCATGTTTTTATGTTAGGCTGAAACAAATGTTCTGCAAAGTAATATGTTTGCGGCGGACCTTTCTTGCTCGCAAAGCCTATGCATGACGGACCGAATATTCAGTCCGTCATACATAGGAAGTCTTGGTCTTGAGAAATTTCAGAACTTATATGCACTAAAACAGTCTGACATATAAACATGTTTCTAATCTTAACACTTATCCAAGTTCAAAATGATGTTGATCTGTTTTTTTTTAAAAAAAAATCTTTGCTTCTTGTCTGAATTTCAAAAATTAAATTCAAAATCTTATCTATTGCTTTAGGACTTATCCTGTGCTAAACCCATCCTTGATTTCGGGACCCTGAGTTTTAACCCTATCCTGTTTACTGGGTCCCGCCACTTCTTTACCAAGTCACCTGACTCTCTCAACTACCCACTTTAATGGCGCCTATTACCAAGATTCCCTAAAACCTTTGTCAGCATCATTCATTTCCCACTATCTCTTCTGTTCTTGCAATCGCTCACGAAGCCAGAGCAATCCTTCTCCCACACCGAAGCAGATTCCTAATAGGATCTCTGCAACGGTGTTCATCTGGTCTTCGCACGCAAGAACATTTTGCAATCCCAGTAAGTTTCTCCAAAACCCTTCTCATCTATCGGTCAAAACCCTAGACCTAGTTCTCAATCTCTAGATTTTATTTTACTAGGTGCGGTATTTGTGTTCTTGAGAAGGTTCTGCACTGTGTGTTTGATCAAGAGTTGGACTCATATAACCTGTGTCAGAATGAAGTCTAAGAATCCTGACAAAAGAGGGCTAATTGGAAAAATTGTTGATAAAGTAAAAGGGAAAAAGCAGAAAATGACAGAGGCATCCCCTAGTATTTCTTTGCCCAGACAGACTCAAGGCCCTGTTGTAATGCAAGATGTGCACAACACTGAAAGAAAGAACAGAAAGCAAGTCACATCTCATCCTGGAAAGGGAATCGATAAAAATGTAGTAGAAGATGAATCATCATCTGAGGACAGTACCTATGAGCCAAGCAGTGAATCATCTTCAGAAGACACAAAATTAATCACAGAGGTTGACACCTTAGGTAGCAAAGAATTATCTGCCCTAAGTGGGAAGAAATTAAGAGCTGTGAGGTTAGTCAGTGAAAAGGCTTGGTTTCCTACCTCAACACCAGCTCCTGGTGAAAATTTCATTTCTTTGCTTCATAAAAACATTTACAGTGTTTATCTGAATAAAGTGGATGGTAAAGGAAAATCAACTCCTGCTGTGACAAATCATCTGTATGTTAACTGGAATAAAGTGAACTCTATAATTGGATCAAGTAGGCTTTTTGATTGCTTAAACTCCACACCTGGATTGGTTGGATTGATGTCAAACAGTGCCACCCCTTGGAGTATTTCGAGAACCCTAGAGTTCTATGCTTCACTGTTAGTTGACAAACAAAGAAGGTATATTATGTTCTCTATTAATGGAAAAATTAGAAAAGTAAAAGCTGCTCAGTTTGACTCAGCCATTGGAGCCTCAAGTCCACTTGTAAACAGAACAAGAGTGTTTGAAAGAATGTTTCCTAACCAAAGATGGAGATTGGTGGGTAATATGCCTGATATTCAACTTTCTGGTCACTTTATAGAAATGTCAACAGTGCTGATTTTAACCCAAACAAAGCCTCCTGTTTGTCTGAAGAAGCAAAAGTGCTTTTATTGATTCTAAGGCACACCATATATCCAAAGTCAGGATACAAAGAAGGTGTGACTCCAACCATAGCATGGTTATTGCACTTAATATTGTCCAGACAACCCTTTGACCTCAGTGACTATATCTTTGGTGAAATGGAAGAAGCTGTGTACAGAAAATTGAAAAGTCCATTGCCTTTTGCCCAGATTGTCACTCAAGTTCTTTTAGCTCAAGGAATTATTTCTCAAGAAGATCTTAGAAGAGAGTTCAACTGCTTTCCAAAGAAATATTGTATGCGCATCTCAACTGGACAAAACTTGAGAATTACTGGTTTTCTTCAAGGAATACAAGCAAATCAACCTATAATAGAAGAAGAATCAGTTCATCATGATGATGAAGAAGATGATAATGAACCAAGAAAGGAAGTTGTTTTGGAATATGGTTCAACAGAAGATGAAGATTCGGATGAAGAATCTGAAGACATATATGATCAGAATGTCTCAAGTGAACATATTCAAACTCATAACAGTGGAAGTGACTATTATATGTCACATGGCAGCTTCAATGTCAGTCATGGAAGCTTTCACTCCCATGAAAACCCAGAAGCTTCCATACCTGCAAGTCAAGGTTATAGACAAGAACAATCTGCTCAAGGTCATCAAAGTTCAAATACAAACAAATCTGGAAAGAGTAAAGAGCATTGTTCACATGGTGGTAGCAAAAACAAGACTGCAAATGATGAAGAGTCAGAGATTGAGCCTGAAAATAAATTTGATAACAACAGCCACACTCAGTCTCATTACAGTGAAAGTTATCACTCTCATGGAAACTCCGAAGCTTTAAGGCATGCAAGTCACAGTCTTCACCATAGTCATCATGGATTGCAAAGCTCTAGCAGAAACAAGTCTGAAAATGAAAGAGAGCCTAGTGCTCACAGTATACACACAAGCAAAAATAAAAGAGAGCCTAGTGCTAAACCTGTCAGCAAAGGCAAATCTGGAAATGAGATTAGTGCTCAAAGTGGACATAAGAGTAAGACTCCAAGTCATGGTTACTCTCTAAGACCTCCTGTTCAGGTTTCAGTCCTTCTTCTAGTATCTACTGAAAATCAAGGGGATAATTCATTGACTGATCCAGGACTAGGCTTCATGATTGATCGCCATCGACAACATGTCGCTCGGGCTTTCGATCTCTGAATGAAGAACAACAAATTCATCATCTTCAAGAATTAGCAGCAGCAGCTCGGTTCATGCAAGATCAAAGTTTTGGGCCTGGTGCACATGATTATGAAGCTGGTGGGTCTGGGATGCCTCAAGAAGTTGAATCACTGTATCCATCTCATGCAGCACATCCAGAGCATGAAGTCAGAAACACCTTTCCTGGCTGGGAAAGTTTGTTTGACTATCAACATCAGTCTGTCCATTCATATCATGAGCAAATGCAGCAAGAATCTAATCAAGCTCCAGAAAATACCACTGATGCTCAGCCCTCATGGTTCACATCTTTTGAACAACAATACTATGCTGATCAACGGGATTTTCAAGCTAGTTACAAGGAAGATCAAGAAAAGGCCACTCAAAGACATGAAGAACAGATGAGAGCCTTTCAACAGTATAATGAGCAAGCTCAAGAACAAATGAGAAAACAATATGAAGAGCAGCTCAAATTCCAAAATGAATCTTTTACTAGATTTGGAGATCTAAGAAACTGGGTTACTCATCTTGGCACAAATCAGAACCTGATCAGAGACAGACTATATGAAATGAATCTGAAACTTGACACTAATCACAAGCACCTGAGAAATCAGATTGAAGCTACACATACATCAGTAGTAGGTAAACTGTTGGGACTCAGTCAAGACCTAGCATATTTTCGGGAAGATACTGACAATGCTTTTTACGATTATGGACAATTTGCTGGACAACATCATATTGACCTGCAAGATCTGTCTATGACAGTAGATCGTATAAGTAATTCCATGGATCAGCTTCAGCATGATTTTCATACCTTAGTCCTTCAACCTGGAGATCCAAATTATTCAAGCTAGCATGATCAAGCAATGGCTCAAGTACCAACTCAACCAGTTCAAAGTCAGTCAGAGAAATCAGATGATGATGATGATGTGAAAATTGTGTCTCCTCCAAGAAAAAGTTCTGTTCTTGGTCAGCTCAAGCGAACCTTTTCAAGGCGCAAATAGTACCCCTTTTTGGAGATTGTTGCCAAAGGGGGAGAATATCCTAGACTTAGCTCTATCTTAAGTTCAGCTCTAGAAATATTGTGTATTGTGTACTAACTATGTACTCATTGTTCTAAAACTAAACTATGTGTTTGATCTAAGTGTTGTGTTCTATATCCTTTAGCTGATTTTGTCAGTTTAATTGTGCTTTGTTATTTACTCTTATAACATATGCTTTCATGCTTTGATTAATGCTCTGATTATACTGATTATACTGAATGATATGCATGCTATTTATGAATTTTCTAAATAATGAAATTTTTAAGGATCTAATATAGTCCTAAAAATTTCATATATTTCACCAGTTCAGATCACGCATCTGTTGAGGGGGAGCACTTTCATATGTAAATATCTGAGTATACTATGTCGAGCTAACTTTGTTTTGCAGAATAACTGAGATATTATTAATCAAAAAGGTATGTTGTCATCAATCACCAAAAAGGGGGAGATTGATAGCATCTAGGCCCCCTCAATTTCTGATTATTTATTGTTTATTAGTTTTGGTGTTGATGACCAAGTTAATAATATTCTCATACAAGATCTTATGATGAATCATGGATGGAGCCAAATGGGCAAACAAGATTAAGGCAGTTCGTTCTTAGTTTATGACTTGGGAGTTGATTCAAGTCACATAGTTAGGTTTGTGTATTTCAGCTGTACTATCAAGAGGGACTTAGCACAAGTTGGTAACTTGGTTCATTAGGTAAACAAACCTCTAGGCACCTTGGAGTTAAATCCTTGAACCAAAATTGCTTCTTAAATATTTTGTCAAAATTCCTTAACATTTCAACGGACCAAACTTCATGATTTCATTTTATTAAGTCCGTTGTAAACATTTGTGAAGAGGTTCAGTTCTTTCAATCTTTACCCCATCTATGATGGACCGAATTTTCGGTTCGGCATACATGTAGCCTCAGCAAAGGCAGAAATTTCAGAACCATACATCTATGACGGACCGAACTTTTGGTCCACCATACACATACCCTGTGTACATTCTGAAATTTCCCTGTTGCCTATCTATGACGGACCGAACTTTTCGGTCCGGCATAAATTCAGACCTTGTGCCTTTGCATTATCAAGAAATCTGATATTCACTCATTTAAGCTCTTGAGAAAATTCTTTCTTAGTTTCACATATTTTAACATCTAATTATTTAGAGAACATTATCTCAAAGATTTTAGACTAAAATAAAATTTCAAATCAGTTGTCAAAAATTCTTTGGTCAAAAATTGTTCCTTAGTCACTGATCTTGTCAGACTGCATCTATGACGGACCGATTTTTTAGTCCGCCATACACATGGATCACTTTGTCTCCGACAGACCAAACTCTGATGCTTTGCCTATCTATGATGGACCGAACTTTCAGTCCGCCATAAAAATGCAGATTTGGTCCGTGATAGACATGATCAGTATCGCTAAGTGATAGTGTTTGGTTCGTTGTAAACGTGTTTTAACTCAAATTTGACATTCTGACACGTGCAACGGTCACTGTGGTAGGTACAACGGCTATTTTCATCAGGATTGGGTATATAAACATTGCCTGAGCCATCTACCACAGTACTAGAGGAACTCCTTCATATTTTAGTATTCAAAGTACTCTCATTCTTAGCAAGGAGTCTGTTTTTCACCTGAACTTCAAATCCATCTTTCTTCTAAGCGTTTTAACTCCAAGCCCGTGGTCTAGTCAGATGTCGTAGATAGTGAACCAAGAGATGAACTTGTGAGAAGTTTATTACTCTTGGATCATTGTGATCCTAGACGACTTGGAGGAAGTGAAAGAGTAAGACCTGTCCAAAGTGGATTGTGGAAGGCTACTCTCTATTGTGAAAGGTCCGGAGCTCACCTCTTTGGAGTGGTGAAAGAGCTACCTCGAGTGTGATCCCGATTCCATCGCGACTTAGTGTGGAGAAGCAATACTTCGAGAGAAGTGCTTCAACGAGGAGTAGGAGGAGTGCTTTGAACCTCGGGATAAAATTCCTGTCTCTCTGTCTTTTGATATTGTCATTTGTTCTGCTTACGCTGTTATTGTTGTATTTATTCATTTGCTGCTTTAGATCTTAAGTGGTCTCTGTACAAATAGGTTAACTGAGATTAAAATTGAAAATTTTGATAAGTTGCCTATTCACCCCCCCTTTAGGCCAACTCGTTCCTTCAGAGGTGTCGGCCCCACACCAATAGCACGAACACGTGCTCGCTCTTCCTTCCCAAATAATTTGCTGAAAAGATCTCCTTGATGAATGGTTTTTGTAGCTAGCTCTGGTTTGTTGGCACAAGTCTCATTGATTTTGTCCTAATTTTAGAGAAAGCACATAACTTTAATAAATACACAAACTTGAAAGTGCACAAATAAACATTCATTTTAGATCACTTACAATCATGCATTCAGCTTCTACTTGTGCACTGCCATCTTTTCGAGTATGCGCTTTGATAAACACTTCATACCTAGCTGGCTTGTAGCCATACTCTTTCAACTACAAATCATTAATGTATTAAAATCAGTTAAGAGTAAAAAAAATTGCAATGCCTATTGAATTATTGATACATTTAGTACCCATTCATCTACAACCCGAGCAAGGCTCTTGCTTCCAGTGGTATTGTAATACCGAAGATCTCATTTGCTAGGGTTCGGTCGGAAATGAATTTCTCCTTCGTGAGTCGAGGATGTTTATTCGGGAGGAATTATTTATTGTTGCGCAAATGAAGCTTTTATTAAAAGTTTTGGATTTCTTCCGGTTTTGGATAAAGGTGTTTTTCCGAGCCGTATAGTTAGCGGCAAGTTTGTTTTCTTGTTAATTGTCATCTCGTGCCAAGAATTTAAAGTATTTGGTTCGCTAATGGTTAAAGTTGGCATTTGGTTTTCGTTTTATTGAGGAGCTTGGTTCTTTTGTTTCCAAACCTGTTGATTTGTGGCATCCAATTGTTGGAGTATACAAGGAGAGAGAGAAAAAAAAGTCACCAATTGCTTTTTCCCTAAGCTTCATGACTCCTCACCATTGCTTTTTCCCATTTGCCCTCCCGGCCATTCCCCACCGGAGCAGCTCCATTTCTTGCGCCTCCTGGTCTCCACCAAGCGTCGTGGTCGTTCTCCTCGATCGGCGGCGAGAGAGGAAGCTCGCACC
This sequence comes from Guadua angustifolia, assembly GCA_036346375.1. Taxonomy (NCBI): domain Eukaryota; kingdom Viridiplantae; phylum Streptophyta; class Magnoliopsida; order Poales; family Poaceae; genus Guadua; species Guadua angustifolia. Next base: position 1,250,782 of record CM070506.1, read on the forward strand.
GTGAGGCCCCTTCCTCCTCCTCTGGTGTGCATTCCCTGCTCGGTGCCCTCCTTCCTCAGTGTCGCAAGGCAAGGCAGCTCCAGCGGCGGCAAGGGCAGCCCGGAGCAGGCGACCACCGGCGACCCCCTCCGGCCAGCCACCGGCGACCCTCCCCCCATGTGGTAGCAGCTCCCCCACCTCCCTTCTTCCTCCATGAGAAGGATTGAGGTAAAACCCTAGAAATTTTGGGGGTGAGATTGCTTGCATGCATGGTGTTTGATGAAATGCCTAGCTAGGGCTCTTGTTTTGCAATGTATTTAGTTGAGGGATTTAGAGTCTAGAGTGATTTGAAATTTCTGGTTCGAGCAGATTTTTGCCCCCTATTAGAGCTGATGTTTGAAAATTTTTCAAGCATTTCCTGGGGGTCCAGCTATTGCGAATGTTGTAGATAATCGAATTACCTTTCAAGGAAGACCGGAATCGCTAAATTTCGTTAAACCATTTAAAAGTTATAGCTATTTTACCGCGTGCTGTCCAGAACACGTTATTTTTGCGGCTGTCTGCTGTTCGTCGCAAATATGAGAAGAATTGATGCTTTTCCCGGTCGGTCGGCTATAGAAAATGTTGTAGATAATCGAATTATCTTTCAATAGTGACTGAAATCACTAAGTTTCGTTCATCTGACTAAGAGTTATGGCTATTTTACCGAGTGCTGTCCCGGGTTGGCAGATTACTGTTTTTGGGATTTAGGAGTGGTTTGCGAAGCCGACTTAGTTATGAGTCTTGTGTTGAAATATGGGCGTGTTTTTTAGTGGGTTATATCCATGTGCAGGTGGTGTGACCCCCGTGTGTGTCAACTTCGTCTCGCCATACCGTCTCGAAGAGTTGAAGGCAAGTGCGATGTAGTGAATATGGCATAGATGGCTATTATGTTTTTTTTGCAATGTTACCGTTATTCATGTATTACTTTATTATTGTCATACTTGATTTTGCAGGCGATATGATGAATGAGAATGGTTAAAGGGTTATGCTATTATTTAAAACAAGTTTATATGCAAGTGTAACCCGTATATCTCTTATAGGCTATTTAGTTGATTGCTTGTGTTATTTATATGCTTATGCTATGGGTGCATTTGTGTTTATAAGCACGTCTAGTGCGGTAATTGTCTTTTGATGAAAAAGTTAAGTAACCGGATGCAAGTGCATCGTTGATTGAAAGGATTTGTGTTGACAGTTGAAGGTTATAACATTTTGCGATTATGAAGAGCCATCTTTGAGATATCATACTATTATCACTAGTATGAATGGATAAAGTGACTAATGAAGTAATGAGGTTGGATTAATAAGAAGAGATGATTTGGCGATCATGAAACTGGATTATGACTTTAATGGGAGTACTAATGATAATTGTGACCATGTAGATATGAGTGTCGAGAATAGGAATATGAGAGTTGAGAAGATAAATAAGAATGTTGGGAATGCGGATATGAGTATTGATAATATGGATACCAATGTGAGAAATGAATGCATTTTGCAAATTTGTTTATGTCTATTGCATTTGTGCATTCATGATGGAAGAGGCGACCCATTCTGATGCGGGCCTCTGTGCTCACAGGTAGTGAGCACGAAAGTCCTACCTCGTAGTCCCGTATACTTGGTTGTATGGGAGCGAGTCAGTAAGAGTAGGCACCCTCCATCTACGGGATGGAAGGGACGTGAGGGTGCACACCGACGGGTGGGCACTCGGCAGTACCGGTACGTGTATGGAAATGAGCATTCATATGCATTGCATCTTTGATAATGAGTGTTGTGGTAAATGGTTTGAAATTATATAGTATCGCATAACTGCATGGGATATTTTGTGAATGAAATGCATGGTTGTGTTGCATTATATATCATTGTGTGTCTGCATGGGATATTATGTGGATGAAATGCATGGTTGTGTTGCATTATATATCATTGCGTGTCTGCTTGGGATATTATGTGAAGCATGGTTGTATTGTATTATATAGCATTGCTAATATGCATGAAATATTATGTGAGTGAAAGCATAAAAACATTTCATTGCATTGTGTATTGCGATTGATAAATGTTGATTGATGAGAATGTAAAGAACAGGTTGAGAGTTGAGTCGTGGGCTCATCCAGAATTGATTTCCGAGGCATGGGTAAGGTTTTGTTACATTGTCGAGTGGGTTGAGGTAAGTGGAGCTGTTACTACTCCTGTTGCTGGAGGTTTCATTTAAGTACTAGTTATTTAAATGATGAAGTAATCGTGCTCTTACGTTTTGGATCTTTTATGAATTCAAGCTGTTTCCTTTGTTTACGGATGGCAATTTAAGGAACTACTACTTGATGTCTTCTAATAGTTGCATTTTGTCTAATGCTTTAGTATTCCTACTTGTTGCACTTATCACGAGTCTTGGACTCACGCTTGTTTGCTTCCTGTTCTAGGTACCTTGAAGCTGATTCATCGGGTTGGGAGTAGAAACACGTGCACGACTGCGGTCTCCAGCAATTTATTTAACCAATTCACCAAATCTGAATGTAATTAATGTGTTTGTAATTTATGGTTCATCGTTATGAGATTTCTTAATTTCCGTTGGCTGTGTGATTGCTTAACTAAGGACCTGATAGAATGATATTATAACTGCTATTATTCTTTTGTCTGCTGAGTGGATGTCCTCTGTTCTGGAGAGGTCATGCTGAAATTTTGTAAATTTCGGTGACTTAGTTTTAAGCCGGTCAAGAGTTTAGAGATTAGATTCAGTTTCAATCTTTTCATAGAGGTGTCGTTTGTTATTTAGGGTTTCTTTTGGGTAGCATTCGCGGTGCGTTTGTCGCCGGAGTGTTACAGGTATGAGTCATAATCATCTTTGCGCTATTTGCTTTTCCAATTTCACTAAGAGCCTAAGAGGTTGATAGAATAATTTAATAATCATGATGAATGAAAACTATGTTCTTGCCATTAGACATGGATTATACCTCGCTCTGGGGTGTTCTCCAATATTGCACAAGCCATATCCAATCAGATTTGGGCACTCTCTTATCAATCTCCATTTCAAAAAGCTGCTCATCGCTTAAGTCTTTGTTTGGTTCAAAGTAAACTTTCTTTATTTCACATTTGAAATTCCTCTACCTTAACGCAGCTTGTTTCATAACCCAATCTTAAAGGTCATCACTCACATCAAAAAATAACTACAAAAATCAGTGGACACCAATTTTGTTAAAGGTAAATAGGCACAGTGGACACCAATTTTGTCAAAGGTAAATAGGCATAATTTGCAATGCATGAACATAGATTTCAACAAAGAAAATGGACCTTCACTATGTCCCAAAGATCAACCTTCTTTTGTTCATCAACTTCAAACCAATTTGTGGAGGATAGAGGTATTCCTGACCTCACAATTGTGGATATGAAATTGGTTAGTGGTGTAGCTTGCTCTTCAATGGGTTGATTCTTCTCATTGCATTCAACATGAATTTTTGGTTCATTCTCCTTCTTACTCCAAATGTCATGCTTCACAGTGTGCCCTCATCCTTTCCTGTTCTTTGTTGGCTCTACAACTAATGTGCTACATTATAATTAAACCAATAAAGTGCATAATGTCAGCAACATTATAATTGTTTATGTCACTTTACCTGTATTCAATGTTTCATCTTCATTATCATGGATTTGTTGATCTTCGTCGTGAACATCATAATTAGGATCTTCGTCGATATCTTCTCCTTCCTCATTGTTGATGCGTGTGCACCTTCGTCGTTTAGGAGGCCCTTCAATATCATGTAGGATTTGTTGCTCTTCAACACGAACATTACAGGTAGCATCAACATCATCCATTCTTTTATTGTTAGTGAAAGTGTGCTTCCGTAGTAGAGGAGCCTTTTCACAGGCATTCAAGATGGATCTATGCCTAGCATTAGTAGCTTGTATCATAGCCTACATTGAATCACATGTGCACTAAAAATAAATACAATGGTTTACATAAAAATAAACACAATGGATCAGCTCAAAAAGTAAATACAAATTAGTATAGCATTTAACCTTTCTTGTTCTTTTAGATAGAGCAGTCATAATATTTATAGGCCATTGATGCCCGGCGGCTTTCAATGCCTCCTTGTTCCAAGCAATTCTTGCTCGCCTTTCCTCCTCATACTCATTTTGTAAAGGACCATCATTTCATGTTCCGTTGTTTGCCATACTTTTGACTGAATAACATATTTATATGCAATTGGTTAGCAATTAACTCAATCCATTGTTAGCATAGAAGAACATACAAAAATTAAAATGCAATCAACTAAGTGCATGATTTGTAAAAATTCAAAATAGGGTGTAGTATCTTACTTCCCTATCTTAGCATTTGACTGACCAACAATCACACCATCAATATCTTATCTTTCACAGTTATTACAACCCTCATGGACGCTTAATTGCCTGTCCACATCAACATTCAAGCCAGGTATTTCTGTTGCATTTTCAATTTCTTCCCATGCAGAGATGTCGTATATGTCTCTAGGCCTTGACTGAATCACAGCATGCCAATCTTTATCAACAGGATCTTGTACATAATAAACTTGAGTTGCTTGTGATGGTAAAATGTGTGGTTCATCAGATAGCTTCTCCCCGGTATGAAATAAATGGCTAAAGTTCACTGTGGTGATTCCAAACTTATCGATTTTTACCCACTTGTCCTTTTGACGAACATCAATCCAGTCACATTTAAACAAAACAATGTTGCCCTTCCTATGATAATCTAACTCAAGTATCTCTGTTATGACACCATAGTATGTTACATCTCCTATTTGTGGATTTTGATCCTTCGAACAAGAAAAATTACTAGTTTTTGCAACAATGGCAACTCCACTATTTTGAATGGGCCTACCGTCATCATAGCTTTTTGTGTGGAAACTATATCCATTTATTGAATAGCTACTGTACTTTTTTGCAACCATAAAAGGCTCACTAGCCAATATACGAATCTCCTCTAGTACGTCTTCATGCTGTTCTAATAAGTCATTCACCTATTAACATTAGTAAATACAAATTATTCCTAAAGTTAATAGCAAATTGTGTATAAAGATTATAATTGAAATATCATTTCATAACTTACATGCAACCTAAACCACTCATGAAATATTGTGTGATGTATCGCTCTCTCTCATGCTTCTTTCGATGACCAAATGAAGAAAGATAGTCCAAATGTTGTCTGCATATATAATCTAAGAAAATAGTTATAGATGTGGTCTAACTGATACTAAAAACTGATTGAAATTAGTTTGAGAATAGACATCAGATATGGCTCAATGTGCTCATAATTAAATAAGACATATCTATGAGCTTGAAGCCAGATTTGGTGGTCAAGTGTAACCATGCACTTCCCAACCAATGCACGTCTAGTATAGTTGAAGTAGGAGGAGCCATTTGGTAAGTCGCTGCCATGGCCATCATTGTTCCTACCTTGGTGATTGAATCTAGTCTCACAACCATGCAAGTAGCAAGAGCAAAATGTCTATACAATGTAATCTTACGATTTAAAGTACATAGCAGCAAAAGAAGTAAAGTCTTGTACTCTGTCTATCCAACCCTCAGGCAACTGACAAGAAATAATCCCTAGAAAGATCGCTTCATTAATGTTCTTGTGACCTGCGACAAAAAGTAATCTTCGGAGTATCGTTTTCTTATCCACCCAAAACAACATAATAAGCAAGGTTAAGTACTTTCGTACACAGCAAGACTTAAAATGGTATTTGCAACATGCAGTGATGCTGGCTATGTTAAAGGAAGATTTTACGGTTAATTTGTATAAAGCAAGATTAAATTTGTAAATCAAGTTGTAATTTACAAACAGAATTTGTAAAGCAAGTTTGACTGATATGAAGGTAATTAAATAAGTAAAGCATAAGTAATAACTCATAGTCCTGCACGGCGTGAATGTCGACTCGTCCATTACGAGGCACAAATCTGAAACAATCACCTTTGTAACATCCAAAAAATACAATAAAATAAAAATAAATATTTTGAATTTGAATATAATTATTTATGAGTTTTCCTGGTAAATCAAATAAAGAGAATTACAAAATAGATAAAAGTAAAAAGATAAAAAGGTAAAATTAAAATCTTGAAAAATTAATAGTAAAAATCTTAGACGCTCTGGTAAATGATTCAGCTAGTAAATAAATTTTTAATGTACTTAATAGTGAAGTGATAATTGAAAAGACAATCATTTGACTATCAACAGTGAATGGTCAGAATTAATGTAAAATGTTAGAACCTTATATGGAGCTGTAAAAATTATAATCATATCCTCAATGCATTATTTATCTCTGGCAAAATGTTCAGAAATTAATAATATCATTTATGCCCATTTAAAATTCAAAAAGAGAAAGCAATTAAATATGAAATTCTCAATGTCAGAAATTTTGTGAACTTAATAAGCAAGATCTGGATGTTAAAATTTTACTGAAGGATTATGTGGGATAAAGTAACTCCTATAAAAAGTTTAAAAATGTTTTCATAAGGTATATATCTCAAGAAAATTTAAAAACAGAAAAATGAAATCAGGCACAATGCATTGTCGACTATTTAAAATTTTTCTAAAATTATTTTAATACAATATTTTTACTAAATAACAAAAAACTAGCTGGAGATAGTAGTAAAAAATGTTTGAAAAAATCTTGCAGTGATTTGATTGGTGTTTTAATTCCAAACTTGAGCTGTCCCGAGTGGTACATCTGCCCATGTCTTCTCTCCTCTCAATGTCAGGTGGGCCCGACTTACCTGGGCTGACCCCATTCGCAGGAGGAACCTGGCTAGCTCTCCTTCCTGCCTCTGCAAATGGGACCTGGACCCACATGTCAGCTGCCCTCCCTCTCTTTTCTTCGCGCATGCATTCTGGCTAATGAGTTCTTGCCGCAACAGCGTTCTGGCTAACGAGTTGTCATGGCAATTCAACCAAAGAACAGCAATCCTGGGCGCTTTTCTCCTTGCATCCAAATGTTATGCCGAACCGTCTTCCTCCCCTATTTAGGCCAAGCCCAGGCTTCGCATCCTAGAGCATTTCCTCGGAGCCTCAACCCAAGTCTTCTTCTCTGCCTCAAACAATTCCAATCCACTGCCATTGCCAGGAGCTCGCCAGAGAAAGGAAAATCAAATTGAGCCGATTCGGTAAGATTCTTGTCAATTCATTGGATCCAGAGTACCTTAGTATATCCCTAAACCTGTAACACGCCTCCATTCGAGACTCCTCTAAACAAAACCTCACCGCCATGAGTCCTTCTTCTTCAAGCTTTGGCGTTCGGTGGTGGCAAGTTTCGATCAACCTCGGATGCCAATAAGCGGTAAAATGAAACTCCTTAGCCTCCCGATGCTCATTCTTCCATCCTTTGTTGAGCGACACCTATATATCCGAGCTTTTGCTTAGCGTCAATGGCGGCCGCTCCTCATCGGTGGCACACCACTTCGATCATCGATGGCAACTAATCTCTCCCTAGGGGCGCGGTGGTGGAGCGGCTTCTCACATCGATCCGCCGGCTCAAGAAGAATCGCCGTGCGAGCCTCTACGATATACGCTTGAGGCGCCGACAGGTAGGACCTTGTCATCCGCTTGGGCGCTCTAATCTCTGTCTTGTGGGATTGGTCCGTGGTGGCACACACCTGTTAGGCCGAGTTTGTTTAGGTGGAGCTTAAGCTTATTTGGTTAGATTTTGAAGAAATCAATTTGGATGAGGATGGCAATTTTTGTAAATAATAGTCAAGTTGTAAGGGTACTGTGAAGTGGGATTTTAGAAGCTCCACCACCCCGAGAAGCATCGTTTTCCTTGCTTTCTCGCGTAGTGCAAATTGGACTAGAAGCTTCTTCTCTCTGTCTGGCTAGAAAAATACTGTTTGTTTTGGCTTGTAGCTTATAGAGGTGCAGAAGCCAAATAAGCCCAAGCTCAAGCCTAAACAAACTGAGCCTTAGCCTCCTGACATTTGGGCTTGTCATGTCGGTAGCTAGAGTTTAGGGTGGCGAAAAAGGAAAGCGCCTTCCAATCCCGAAAGCGTTATTTGCTATTTTGGCAAATTTTCAATTTCAGCATTTTTCTAAACCGTAGCATCTTCAAATGGTCATATCTTTCGCATTTTTAATTAAAATAAGTTGAAACAAATTTATATATTCATATAAAATCTGGTAGATTCTAAATATTCAAAAATATTTTGAAAATAAGTTCTTTCAAATATTTAAAAATTTAATTTCAAGAGAAGGGTAGAAATATGCTAAACACAAAGATTGTACAAGTAAACTCGAAATTACATGAAAGTAATTTTATTGAAATCCTCATGCTTCTAGAAACTCAAATATATAAAAATATTTGAATTTCATCCTGTTTGTAGCATTTTCTATTAAAAATTATTCTCAAAGCAATAAATATTCAAAAAATGAATAAAATGTACAAAAGAAATCTAAAATAAATAAAATTGGTTTCTAAATACTATTATGTTAGTATGCTACCTGAATAAGCCAAAATATTTAAGAAATAATCTTGACTTGAATTGTTCCATAAATGAGATATAACCCTAATGAACAAGGTAAAAGTATAGGTATAAGCATATGTAGACTAGAATGACTAGCATAGTATACCCACACACACACACATATATATATATGCATATATTTCAGGATGGAACATGAAAATAAAATTATTACTACTAAAGTACTTTTGAATGAAAAACACTAAAATATTACATATGCACAGATTTTAATTTGTATCGAGAGCAAAAGCCTTATCTATGTAAACGAATGTATACATGTATAGGTATGAAAGGTGAAGTCATGATTCATGAGAAACTAGATTTTAGATATCTTATATAATCAAATTGCTTGCTCTAACAAAAATCATTATAATAAAGTTATAATTAACGTTTAGCCAAATAGTTGAAATTCTAGTACTTGTATATTCGAATAGTTATAACTTGCGCAAACGAAATTCAAAATTGATGAAAATAAATCTTGTAACCTTCAAAAGTAATATCCTACTTATTTTGTTTGGATGGAGCCTATCCAATTGTCCATATCATCAAAAAAATTTCCAACAGCCTACTAAATTAACTATGAAAGTTTTCTACTACATATGCTTATAGTTATGTTTACATAGCTCAGAAACCACTCTCACTTTTTTGTGTTTGTTTATTTAATCATATTTGGAGTGAATATCTGTAACACCCTAGCGCCAAACGCACCGTGAATGCTACCAAAAGATCCTAAATGACTCTTACAACACTCCGGAACCATACTGGTCCAGAGTGTCCCCAACAAGACCCAAGAAATAAAAAACATGACAACGAAGTCCAATTGAACTAATAACCTAACGAGCGAGTCACTAAACCTTTTACCTCTACTAAAAAGACGGAAACTGAACTCAATCTCTACCCTTAAAACCATGTCACCGAAATTTACAAAATTTCGGCATGACCTCTCTAGAAAGTAGGACATCCACTCAGCAGACAGAAAACATTTGCAGTTATGATATCATTCTAGCAGGTCCTTAGTTAATCAATCACACCCAACAGAAATTAGTAAATTTCACCACGATGAACAATACATTACAACCACATTAATTGCATCCAGACTTAACGAATTTGTTAAATAAATTGTTGGAGACCGAAGTCGTGCACGTGTTACTACTCCCAACCCGATGAGCGACTTCAAGGTACCTAAAACAAGAAACAGACACGCATGAGTGCAAGACTCAGCAGAGTACAACAATTAGCAATATCGATAACAATTAAAGCATTTAAATCAGTCACATGCGCATACCTCTTATACCAAATTAACAAGTGCATCAAACAAAGAAAACACTGCCAGTTAACTCGTGAACTGCATTGCTCACTCATTATACATACCTCAGTAGTCAATATTGGATGAGTCCACGACTCGATCCATTCTTGACCTGTGAATTACTCTCAACACAAGGATCATTAATTGCCATTCATAATTAACAGTACCAAGTAATGCATCAGGTGTAACCATAATACACACAATTTGTCGAAACCAATAGGTTGACCACCACTCCTTTGCAACATCATGCAATGCGAGTATGCTTACATGCTCATATGCACCTTTCAAGGCCTATACCGGTATGGCTGAGTGCACACCCATCGGTGTGCACCCTCTCATTCCCCTCCATCCCGTGGAGGGTGCCTACTCTTACTGACTCGCTCCCATGCACTCGTGTGTATGGGACTACGAGGTAGGACTTCCGTGCTCACTAAAGGTGAGCACCGAGGCCCACATCAATATGGGACGCCTCGTCCATTATGCATGCACAAATGCAATAGACACAATTAAATGGCCACTACAATCATTTCTACCATTCCATATAGACAAGCTCGGAAGTGTGGATAACAATCACACTCTCATATTCATGAATAACCATTCACAATAGTCTAATCAACTCAAGAATGAGACATAGCAACACATTTAATTAGCTATAACCCAAAAGTGAAAGCCTCAACTAATCCTCATATCCATATATGATCATTCGCACTAGCTTAATCAAAATCATGAATAAACCAGGGCAACGTATCGCATAAATTAATAGCATGAAGAAATTCCTCAAATATACTAACTTTAGAAATGACTTAATCATTTAAACCTCGCATCTAAGCACTCAACCCATTTTCAACAACGCTGTTGTACTTGCCTTAAACCGCAGGGAGTGGTGTGGCACGCGAAGAAGAGGCCACTCCTCCTGAAATCAAAAATCAAACACAAATACAAATTATTGACCATTCAAACAATCAATCACAACATTGGTTAAAACATTGACAATCCCTCTTGGAATTAGCTCTACTTTCAACTACGGCAACTCCGGACAGTAGTTGCAAAAACGATCCTAACTTTTGGTCCTCTTACCCAATTTGAGTGAACTCAGATTCTAAATTGATTATAAGAAAATAATCCACAACTCTACTACAACCAATCAGTAAGTGAATGCACTGAAAATTATTATATGTTATAATAATACACTCCAAGTGATATAGAGATTAGAGAGGCCATATTTTGAGTAGAAGTGTTCATCGACAAGGCATAATTGATTTATGTAGTTTAGTAGTTTCAATTACAAGCTCATTATTTTCTCGTGAAACAATCAGGAATGAAGAACTTCAACTCTCTGAGTTGAGAAACTTTTCTTAAAACACCGCCATGCGATGTGTTGAAATGTCAAACAGAACAAGGGAAGCTTTGAAGAATACTCCATTCTTTGGGCTAATGTGGTAACGCCAACAACACCGAGGTTTAAGCCCGAGCGAACACCAGCAGACAAAGAGAATTTACATTGCAGCATTAGAAAAAGCAGGCTCATTTATGGGCTGAGGCGCATTATAGTTACTATTTCCTTGGTAGTTTTGGGTCAGTAACTTCATTTTTACTTCTTTCAATATGCTCTTTTTGGTACAGCTAATGATACTACTATTAGAATAAAGAAGACAAATCAATTTGCATATATTTAATTTAGGTAAACTTCAGCTTCCCCCTTTCATTTACATATATCATTCTGCCAACCACTATAATTTGCTTCTATTTCTTTTCTTGTTCCAATTTGAGCATAAGAGCTACCACAGACATGGATATATAGATATGTTCATAAATTTAGAAATGCATAGACTCTTGCATTTCAAGCCCATCTCACCACCTTGCACACTTAAATCACTGCGATACCATAACCTAAACCTCCTAGGCATTTCATCAAACACCTAGCATGCAAGCTAATTCCCCCACAAAATTTTATACCTTTTCTCTTCTTGGTTGGGGAAGAAGGCCAGGGAGGAGGCGGCCGAGCCGGGCCGAGGCGCACAGGCTGAGGAGAGGAGGGCGCCACGAGAGCGAGCAAAGGGGGGGGCCGAGGCGGCCGAGACACTGTGGGAGCTGGGCGCGAGCACAGTGTGGCCGGGCGACGAGGCCAGAGGCGGCCGGAGGCGCGGCTGGGAGGAGGCGCCAGGCTGAAGGCCGGAGGTGAGCTGGGCAAGGCTAACTGAAGCCCAGGCGGCCAGCGCCAAGAGGCGAGGGGAAGCACGGGGAGGCACGCCCCTAGGGGAAGGCGACTGGAGGGGCGACGCCGAGCCGAGGGAGGAGGTGCAGGGCAGCGCCGGCCGGCGAGGAGGAGCCCAGGGGCGGCGCTCTCGACTGGGTAGTGGAGCAGGGGGGGCGAGCCCAGGTGGAGGAGGCGGTTGGGAGGTGGGTCTGCTGGGGAGAAAAAGAATGGGAGGGGAGCTAGGGTTAAGGAGGATCACTCCCCTTTAATTGGGCCAAATGAGTAACTAACGGCCCAAGAACAGCACGCCCCAACAACAAAAGCAACCCACGCGGCCCAAACACAGCCCAACACATTTTAGACTTAACTGGAATATTACATTCTCCCCCCCCCCTTAACGGAATTCGACCCTGAATTCGAAGAATGTTAACTACAAAGAACAAAGTCCATAGGGAACTTAAACTTCTCTGCAAATCAAAACATCCACGAAAAGATTCAAATAGAAGCAAAAGATAACCAAATTCTCAATCTAACGATCAACGGTAGCGACTTGACTTAGCTCAATTAAGTGCAACCTCTCACGATCCCAAGTTCACTCCAAGTTGTACTAAAATTTGCAAGGATATACTCTAAGGCAACTCGGATCAAGTTTTCTTTTAGCCAAGAAGTATACTATATCTTTTAATCAATGATTCTACCCAAAGAACAAGGTGACAACCTCTAAACTCAACTCCGATTCCCTCTTCAGCCTTAAGCTAATTGCCCATCTGGACCTTTTTATCATATTTTATCTTATTCATGACAACAAGAATGATAGAGGTTTTCATTCTACCATGCCTCTAAACAAATCTCAACCAATCGCTCATACCATTCGTTTAATCGTCTCAGGCTCCAAACCTGAACCCTAAAGAATCAAATACAATTAATCCCATCTTTTCCCATCACAAATCATGTTATATTCTCATTCTATCCTTTCCCAGGCATATCTCACACCTAGGGACAACTGGCTAAATTAAATGTTCACAATAACACACTTTACCTCAAACTGCCATTACCTTCTTTACAACTAACGATACTCCCAAAAGATCTTTGAATCGACATCATAAGCATCCATCTTAATCCACCCTTAAACCATAAACGTTAAACACCTAGCCCAATCTAGGACCAAAAATCATTACCAAACCGTAATCAGTTCTTTTCCTAAGAAAATCTCACCCTCACCTTCTTCCATTAAAAAACTAATCCTAAAAGCATAAATCTTTATTATACTCAACACTATACCATGAGCCTTCATATCCTTTAACTCCAGTTAGAATGCAAAAGACATACAATTCTTTTGAACCAATTGAACCACATGCACCGACCTGAACTCAATGCATTATAATTCACATTGGAGAGAACTCGACAACATCCAACAGATCACTCATTTTCTTTTTCCTAAGCCAATTCAAAGGAAGCTCAATTAAAGAGCCTCCACACAAACCTCCTCGATGAAGCCCTCAAAAAAACCGAGAACAACTCAACTCGCTTTGCCCAAAGCAAGACTTCTCTTAAAACCAAAATCAACATCTTGGAAGAGAAAACCGATTCTCAAATCAAACACCGGCACCCACAACCGCCACAAATTCTCTCAAAGACAAAGGAAACTCATCCCCAACCAAAAGCGCTTCACCAACAAAATCACTTACGAAACACTCTTTACTTGAGCTAAACAACTTAGCCCTCGCAAAAGTTCAGCATGGTTCAAGGAAATAAAATATTCTGGAATCCATCAACTGATTACTTCCCAAAACTACTCTTTCGTCCTCATTTCAATCATCAAAGCCAAGTCCGCAACTTGGCAACAATCTGACTTAATCGGGAAGTTCTATTGCCCACTAATTGGAACACCTTAATAAAGCGTATGCACTCGCAGAAAGTCATATAATCAATTAAATCCGTAAACCTTTAAAAAGAAGGTTCAATTCAATCCCACCATTTATAATATTCCACTACTTTAATCATTCAGATTTCATACTCACAAAACTCGAAGGTCCAACACTTTTGAACCGAAGTTACACAACCTAATCTTCTTTTAATTTCCTTCTCCTATTCATATGACTACTACTAGTTATATTACTATCAAACCATATCCAAGCCAATCTCACGACAATCAACAAGGAGAACCATCATTCATACAACTTGTTTGCTCCCAGCTTAGAGCACATCTCTTCAATATTTATTTCGGCAAAATCAACAATTTACCTTTCGCACAATCCTTAAGTAACAAACTCAATATCCCGAATTCATTCAATCAATGAATACTTTCGAGAACTCAATACGATCTCCACTAACCATATTCCCTAAAATAAGGCTTCAATACAAACATTTGTCAAGGACAAAACTCAATCTCATACAATCATTCCATACATACCCATTCTTTGGTTACACGTCGATCAAGTCATTTTGTTGATTCACAATATTAATTAATCCATAAGTAACATAAACCAACAACCCTCGCGCCTTTACACAATATCTTGCTATAATATCATAAGATCCTAGACCTTCGCAATCGCGATCCATACCTAGCCTTATCGAAACCCAATCTCGTACTTCCAATTACTTCCATGACTCACAACTCTTGGCATAAAGCACCAATCAGTTTTCACTTTGGATCACTTACCATCTCGATTATTCTTTCTCTATCAACACCACCATTTAATTTCTCTTTAAACAACCAACAAAATTTACTCTAACACAATCAGTAGTTTACCTCATCTCCAAGTTCTAACTACACATCAAGGACCTAAAGCTTTGAACACGTCACCCACCTTTAAAAGAATAGGGGGAGATCCCAACCCTTAAGTAAAAGAACAATTCTTAAGCACAACAAGCACCAATAAACATTTCCTTCCAGAAGAACCCAACCAATAATCATAAGAGAACCCGACCCTCGAATTCCCAAACTCTGACGTGCAGCAACTCCTCAAACAAAATCGCAAGATCTACAACTTCCACGAAGGAAGATGTATACAAGAAGAAAACCAATGATCAACCAAATCTTTTCCGGTAAGACCTTAACACTGAAAATCCACATAACTTAAGTTTTGCACCAAGAAAACTTCAATAACTTTCTTAAATGAAGAGATAAACAACCACAAGAACAATGCCTTACCTTTCTCCACAAAGCAAACAATCAAACTGAACACCAAAATGGTAGCAACCGAAATCCAAAAGGATTCATCACCAGCCTCTTTCTCTTTGTCCCCAACCACTAAAGGCAAAAGAATCCAACTTTCTCTACCCACTCTCTAACTATGGCGTAAAGGACAACTACCCTTACCTGAAAGAGGTTCTCAAACTTCAAAGGGGCTTTAACCGGCCACACCAACATCCAAGACCCTTAACACAGTCAAAAGTGCAAGGACGAAAACATAATGATTCAAACCATCCTTTTATAATCAAAGCAGTATACAACAATAGTTTAACATTCAACATCAAAGCTTAAACACAACATTTAAGCGTAATGCAATGATACCCATCCCTTCCTACTGTGCACCAGAGTGTGTCAAGTTTTAAGTTAATGAACCATGCTATTCCAGATTTTAAGGTTATTGCCCTAAGGCCAAATTTTAAAGGAATAGAAACCTATGCCATGTTTCTAATTTCACGCAGCAAAATTTTAGTTTATTCTAGAGTAATTCGCTACATTCACCTGCCACGGACCTAAAGTCCGCTCTGATACCAACTGTAACACCCTGGCGCCAAACGCACCGCGAATGCTACCAAAAGATCCTAAATGACTCTTACAACACTCCGGAACCATACTGGTCCAGAGTGTCCCCAACAAGACCCAAGAAATAAAAAACTTGACAACGAAGTCCAATTGAACTAATAACCTAACGAGCGAGTCACTAAACCTTTTACCTCTACTAAAAAGACAGAAACTGAACTCAATCTCTACCCTTAAAACCAAGTCACCGAAATTTACAAAATTTCGGCATGACCTCTCTAGAAAGTAGGACATCCACTCGTGAAGACGTAAAACATTTGCGATTATGATATCATTCTAGCGGGTCCTTAGTTAATCAATCACACCCAACAGAAATTAGTAAATTTCACCACAATGAACAATACATTACAACCACATTAATTACATCCAGACTTAACGAATTTGTTAATTAAATTGTTGGAGACCGAAGTCGTGCACGTGTTACTACTCCCAACCCGATGAGCCAGCTTTAAGGTACCTAAAACAAGAAAACAGACACGCATGAGTGCAAGACTCAGCAGAGTACAACAATTAGCAACATCGATAACAATTAAAGCATTTAAATCAGTCACATGCGCATACCTCTTATACCAAATTAACAAGTGCATCAAACAAAGAAAACACTGCCAGTTAACTCGTGAACTGCATTGCTCACTCATTATACATACCTCAGTAGTCAATATTGGATGAGTCCACGACTCGATCCATTCTTGACCTGTGAATTACTCTCAACACAAGGATCATCAATTGCCATTCATAGTTAACAGTACCAAGTAATGCATCAGGTGTAACCATAATACACACAATTTGTCGAAACCAATAGGTGATCACCACTCCTTTGCAACATCATGCATTGTGAGTATGCTTACATGCTCATATGCACCTTTCAAGACCTATACCGGTATGGCTGAGTGCACACCCGTCGGTGTGTACCCTCTCATTCCCCTCCATCCCGTGGAGGGTGCCTACTCTTACTAACTCGCTCCCATGCACTCGTGTGTATGGGACTACGAGGTAGGACTTTCGTGCTCACTACAGGTGAGCACCGAGGCCCACATCAATATGGGACGCCTCGTCCATTATGCATGCACAAATGCAATAGACACAATTAAATGGCCACTACAATCATTTCTACCATTCCATATAGACATGCCCGGAAGTATGGATAACAGTCACACTCTCATATTCATTTCTACCATTCCATATAGACATGCCCGGAAGTATGGATAACAGTCACACTCTCATATTCATGAATAACCATTCACAGTAGTCTAATCAACTCAAGAATGAGACATAGCAACACATTTAATTAGCTATAACCCAAAAGTGAAAGCCTCAACTAATCCTCATATCTATATATGATCATTACGCACTAGCTTAATCAAAATCATGAATAAACCAGGAACAGCGACGCATAAATTAATAGCATGAAGAAATTCCTCAAATATACTAACTCTAGAAATGACTTAATCATTTAAACCTCGCATCTAAGCACTCAACCCATTTTCAACAACGCTATTGTACTTGCCTTAAATCGAGGAGTGGAGTGGTAGCGAAGAAGAGGCCACTCCTCCTGAAATCAGAAATCAAACACAAATACAAATTATTGACCATTCAAACAATCAATCACAACATTGGTTAAAACATTGACAATCCCTCCTGGAATTAGCTCTACTTTCAACTACGGCAACTCCAGATAGTAGTTGCAAAAACGATCCTAACTTTTGGTCCTCTTACCCAATTTGAGTAAACTCAGATTCTAAATTGATTATAAGAAAATAATCCACAACTCTACTACAACCAATCAGTAAGTGAATGCACTGAAAATTATTTTATGTTATAATAATACACTCCAAATGATATAGAGAATAGAGAGGCCATATTTTGAGTAGAAGTGTTCATCTGACAAGGCATAATTGATTTATACTATAGTTTAATTAGTAGTTTCAATTACTAGCTCTTTATTTTCTGTGAAACAATCAGGAATGAAGAACTTCAACTCTACAGAGTTGAGAAACTTTTCTTAAAACACCTGCCATGCGATGTGTTGAAATGTCAAACAGGAACAAGGGAAGCTTTGAAAAATACTCCATTCTTTGGTCTAATGTGGTACTGCCAACAACACCAGAGGTTTAAGCCCTAGGAAGCGAACACCTGCAGACAGTAGAATTTACATTGTAGCATTAGAAAACAGGCTCATTTATGGAACTGAACTGCATTATAGTTACTATTTCCTTGGTAGTTTTGGGTCAAGAACTTCATTTTTACTTCTTTCAATATGCTCTTTTGGTACAACTAATGATACTCTTGTCGAATAAAGTAGACAAATCAATTTGCATATATTTAATTTAGGTAAACTTGACTTCCCCTTTCATTTACATATATCATTCTCGCCAACCACTATAATTTGCTTCTATTTCTTTTCTGTTCCAATTTGAGCATAAGAGCTACCACAGACATGGATATATAGATATGTACATAAATTTAGAAATGCATAGACTCTTGCATTTCAAGCCCATCTTGCCACCTTGCACACTTAAATCACTGCGATACCATAACCTAAACCTCCTAGGCATTTCATCAAACACCTAGCATGCAAGCTAATTCCCCCCAAAATTTTATACCTTTTTCTTCTTGGTTGGGAAGAAGGCCAAGGGAGGAGGCGGTCGGCCGAGGTTGGAGGCGCACAGGTGAGGAGGGAGGGCGCAAGCCAGAGCGCGAGCAGCCTAGGGGGCCGAGGCGGCTGAGAGACATGGCGGGAGGGGCGGTATGAGCACAAAGCTAGCGACAGGCGCGACGAGGGCCGAGGCGGCCGAGGCTTGGGGACGAGGCGCCGTGGCCGAAGGCCGAGGCGAGGCCAAGGCTAACTTGGAAGCCCCAGGCTTCAGCGCCAAGAGGCGAGGGGAAGCACGGGGAGGCACGCCCCTAGGGGAAGGCGACTGGAGGGGCGACGCCGAGCTGAGGGAGGAGGTGCAGGGCAGCGCCGGCCGGCGAGGAGGAGCCCAGGGGCGGCGCTCTCGACTGGGTAGTGGAGCAGGGGGCCGAGCCCAGGTGGAGGAGGCGGTTGGGAGGTGGGTCTGCTGGGGAGAAAAAGAATGGATGGGAAGCTAGGGTTAAGGAGGATCACTCCACTTTAATTGGGCCAAATGAGTAACTAACGGCCCAAGAACAGCATGCCCCAACAACAAAAGCAACCCACGCGGCCCAAACACAGCCCACCACATTTTAGACTTAACTGGAATATTACAATATCCCTAAATGGTTTTTTGTGATTAGGATACTAAATAGAATACTGCAATTACAGTAATTTTGTTTGGCTTCATATATACTAAACAAAGGGAACTATGATTTATAGTCTTGTGCTAAGGATGTCGATTGTAGTAGTTTTGTTTGGTTTTAATTTGTGATGAGTTCGATGAAATAGCCAATGGATGGCACCTTGTTCCTTGCATGAATTAGCAAATTCTAAAACTAGTAGATACCTAATACTGGCATTTAATGGAGTATTCGTTTACATATTTATTTTGTGTTCTCCAACGTGAATGAGATAGTATGGTAGCTAGCTAACTCTTTATCTTGGAATTTCGTTGTAACACCCCGGCACCCCGTGCCCCGAATGTTACCCCCTCTAGCATCAACAAATTACAAATTGCTAAGAATAAATACTTGCAAAGCAGCTAACAACTAGGAGGTTGTCATAATTATTAAAAATTTCGGCAGCACCTCCCCTAAAACTAGGCCATCCACTCAGCAGACAGAAAACAATTGTAGTTATGATATCATTCTAGCAGGTCCTTAGTTAATCAATCACACATCCAACAGAACATAATAACTACACCACGACGAACGACATATTACAACCATAATCAATACAACCAGGCTTTACAAAATCAATTAAATGGTTTGATGCAAACGCGTTTGTGCTACTACTCCCCCATGCATACCGATTTCAATGCACCGCAACAACACAACAAACAAGCGTGAGTCGATGACTCGAGAAAGTACACGAGAGTAACAATTCTAATTTATCATAAGTAAAGCTAGAGCTTGACCATAAAAGCAAGGAAGACAAATGAAGCAACATCCGGACAGTACGCATTTATACCCATTTAAAGCAATAACTTGACTATACAAGAAAATTACCGCAATCAAACCATCAACTTGATAATAAACCCATATAATAAACCCATTCAACGCTGAAGAAGCACTACTTAACTCTAAGTCACAATGTCTCCCGACTCAACTACCCCTTGCTGCAACTCAAAACATTCTCATCTATTGCATCTGAGTTTATAACTCGACTTCACTCCATGACATTCATACAACATAATTCGCAGGGCAAAGAAATGCGCTAATTCATTAAATTCAATTCAATCTCCCCTTTTTAGGTTGAGTCCACGCTTCAACCTTCAATTACCAAAATCACCATCTATATGCCACACCATTTACCACAGCACTCATTATTAAAGATGCAATGCACATGAATGCTCATTTCCATACGCATCTGCATCTTGAAAGTGCCCACCGTCGGTGTGCACCGTCACGTCCCTTCCATCCGTGGAAGGTGCCTACTCTTACTGTCTCGCTCCCATTCACCTTGATGAATGGGATTACGAGGTAGGACTTTCGTGTTCACTACGTGTGAACACAGAGGCCGGCATCAATATGGGTCGCCTCTTCCATTATGAATGCACAAATGCAATTTACATGAATGAAATGCAACCCTTCATTCATCGTCAACACTAACATATCCATAACCACACACATACATAAACATAGCCCAAATTCTCACATTCATAACCATAACCACACTCATACATAAACATAGCCCAAATTCTCACATTCATAACCATAACCACACTCATACATAAACATAGCCCAAATTCTCACATTCATAACCATAACCACACTCATACATAAACATAGCCCAAATTCTCACATTACTAACCATCTAATCTATTACACACACTCAATTCCATTTCCCGGATAGGGCACAATTAAATCAAGTATCCACGCACCCTATACTCGTTACTCAACGCAATGATAACAAAGGTACAATAAACTTACGGGATTAAGGCTTTCTAGTGACCACTCGAATCAATAGCTAATCACGTCCTCGAAGGGACGATCACCAATCTAACTAACACTTGCCACAATCAATAGAAATTAGCCATGAACAGATATAGAACCACGAACAACTCAATTAAGCACACAACTCGATGTACTTGCCTTTTCTGGCGAAGGATAGAGTGGCATACGGATGAGGCCACTCCCGACAAAACATTCTCTGCAATTAAACAACAATCATCCAACTCAACTTTATGCACACTTGAAACACGCGACAAAAAGAAAACAACTCTTTTGCATGTGAAGTAAGTCAATGAATAAGTAAAAACTTTACATAACTAAATAATCGGCATTCCATCAACTAAAGAATCCAAAGAGCATTTGGCATTTCAAGCATGCATGTTCATTTAGTCCACATCATCAAACACCGGATAACCTTGCTAAGAATAGAGGATTTAGTTCTATCAAAAGATTCGATTGCTTGCTCTTGTGTTTCCCATACTAATTTCATGAGTTACGTTTTCTTATTGCATGCTTTCTATTTGAGTAACCATAATCGGTATGGCGTAACCCATTTATATTCAGATTGAGTTGAGTGAATCAAAAAGGTATTGAGGATCGAGTATAGCGACACCTTGATAATTATGGAATGATACTCAATCGATGAGTAATCATGACAGGAAGAAATCTTGAATATTTCTATCCTCTATTAAACAAACATTGAATACATACACGGCTCCACGAGTCTAAACCTCAAAAATAACAGCATGCATATCCTTAACCTAATGTCAAGACAAGATCAATCATCTGGATCTTGCAACCCTAATCAAATAATAAAGCATTACACAAGAATACATGCATAGCCTTGGCTCATCATTTAAGTGCAAACAATCCTAGTTACTTTGAGCAGGAATTACAATATTTGAATCATGAAAGAGCAAAATCTAAAGCATGCAGCCATCGGTTTGACCCAAATAAACTAAGTATCATCGCAGGCACCAAACTACATAGGATTATTGCCAACAAAACAAGGTATAAATGAACATATAAGCGACTGCGCTAATACATATTTGGACACACAACAATTTCATTACCCACAAATCTCCAGTTTTGATAATCAAGCATACAAAAATAAAGATCCCTAAGCAACATTCATTCACCATGCACATAAACTCAAAATTTCATTAACGCTTAAGCTCAAGATCCCACTAGAACCTCATAGCCATTTCATCGAACACATGGCATGCAAAGAAAAAATGCCCAAGTTAGACTACCTCAAAGCACATTCATGGAGGAAGGAGGGAGTAGCTCGGCTCGGGGAGAGACAAACACCGGCTGGGAGAACCCGAGGCAACGCCGCTTGGGCTCGGCTGCCACCAGGAGGCGGCCTGTCGTCGGCCGGGGAGGCACCGCAAGCAGCCAAGGGCCGACAGTGGGGAGGACGATCTGTGGTGGCCTGGCACAGGGGATGGAGGCGCCGGCCTTGGCAGGAGCTAGGGCTTGCCGGCCATGGAGGAGCCAGGGAGGGTGAGCTCGGAGCGGCGCCGGCCAGAGGGAGGGTGACGCCGGCCTGGGGGCGCTGGGAGAGCATCGGCAGGGGAGGGCTCGGGGGAGCACCAGCAAGGGAGGGCATCAGCTGCGCGCGCCAGAGAGGAGAGGGACCCAGTCGCGCTAGGGAGGAGAAGAATCCAGTCGCGCCAAGGAGGAGAAGTGGGGCGAGTGAAGCACCAGGGGCGGCGGTTGGAGAGAGCCCTCCTGGCTCTCTCTCTCTCTCTCTCTTTTGGTATGGTTTCATCCCCTCTAATTTCTTTTCTTTATATACTCCAATAAGTGAATGAACCAATAAAAGGCTATGGAAAAGAGTAAAAGCTACACAAGATTCTAGAGACCACAAATCAACCAACTCCAAAGATTAACATTCAACTTACAGCGAAAAGAAAAATCCCTGGATTTAAGAAGATAAAACAATTCCGGCCAAAGCCCCGTAAACGATTTATGTATTACACTCTTCCCCCTTTAACAGAATTAGACCTCGAATTCAACCACAACTAAAACACCAACAAGAACAACGAAAACAAAATACAAAACAAGGATACCCGAAACAACAAATCCGGGTATTCATCACGCAAGAGAAACTCCAAAATTCAATCCACTTCTCTTTCCAATAAAAGAAGCAAGAACTTAACTCATTACATCCCTTTTGAATCAACACTCACTTTACCTCCTTAAATTGGCATGGCACAAGACCTGAAGACCCAGTCTTACTCAAAGACCAAGGCTAAACCAAATCTACTTTGCGTTTTTCACCTCCAAATAGTTTTTCTTAAACCAGGAATCCCAAAAGCACTTTCTCAACCAGAGAATTCACAACTCTCACGCTTAAACTCCAATAGATCTAGGCAAACAGCCAAAATTTCAATTCATACCATTCTCATCACCTGTCTGACAACTCAGACAATTTCTCTTTAATGCTTCAACGTACGACCTACAATCAACCAATGATTCTTCCCGGAAGATCATATCTGTCGACGATCGGGATTGCCAACCACAAGAAATGAGATGGGGGGTCGGTATGATGCGGGACCCGAGCTACGCTTCGCTCGGACGGAGGAAAAGAGTAGACGCGGTGATGGTCGGAGCAAGACGACAACGGGCGTGAGGCAAAGATTTATCTTGGTTCGAGCCCTGTGGAAGTAATAGCTCTACTCGATCGCCTTTCCGCGCTTTTCTTAGCTATTTCGAATACAAGGGTGTGTTCTGACTCAAGTTTAACGATGGCTATGTCTAAGCTCGAGCTATGGCGTGTTGTGTGTTGTCTTCGTGTCTCTAAAAGATGCGATCCTCGGCCTTTATACCTCCTCTGCATAGCGGACGGAGAGATTCCCGAAGTGGCCTTCATGCACGTTGAGGGTCGGCAAGAACCCTCGAACTTGTTGCACGACTGCTCCTACCCCACGACCCGCAGCTTTGGGCAACCGCTGGTCAAATGCTTGATCCGAAATCAAGGGTGGACTACTGACCTGAACAAGGGCCCGCCTGAGAACTCGAGGTCGGCGGGGCCGTCTTTCGAGGTCGATCGCTCTAGGTCGGCGCCTCGTGCCTTACCAATTAGTCGTGGCAGGGGCCTCCAGAGATTGGGGATCCGTTGACCGTCTGTGCGCGGCGGTCAAGGGACGCCATTTCCCTCGTCCAGCCCCGATGCTTAAGGTCATGGCCGGAACATGGGCCGACCTTGAGTCTCTATAGCGGACCGATTCCCAGAATTCTCTTGAGGTCGAGGTCGGGCGGAAACGTAATGCCAGGCCGTGAGTAAGCGACACCTGGCGCCTCTTGATCTCCGGAACTCGATGCGGATGCAAGCGGTTGGCGACACTGCTGTGTCTCAAACCGCAGCCCGAACCTTAGTCACTCTGTCAAATCGTGGCCGCGGCTTCGGCGTCGTGGACCCGGTTTCAACGGCACGCAGCCTTTAAACCTGAAACCGCGGTGTCTGTTTGAGAAAACTCCCGACCAGCTTCGCCGTCCTCCAAGCCTCCTTGCCCAGCGAAAATCTCCTCCCCATCTTGACCAAAATCGACGCGACGCCATGGCCAAGCTTAGGAGGAGCACGTTATCGCCCGCAAGGATGAAGGAACTTCGAGGCCTGGACCGCTCGATCCATTCAGTATGGCGGCTGCCGAACAGCGAGATCGAGCCGCACCCAAGGACGATGAGATCGTTTGCACCGAGCACTATGTCCTCTTGACTCATGGACCCCGGAGAGCGAGTTCATCGCGAGGGTCCTCTCCAGCTGCGACATCGAGCTCATCAACCTGGTGCCAAACTCTGTTCTCCTTCTCACCATCTACTCCCATCTATGCGAGGGATTCCTAGGGATCCTTTCGACCCCCTCGCTCTTCTTCCCAGATTTCAAACCTCTTCCGCTCCGGGAAGGACCCCATGGTCGGATGCCTCTACTTCCGGCAACGGGTCGAGCTCAAGTGGTCCTTCCCCAAGTTCCAACCTCGGGACTCCCTCGGCCCGTGGTCCGAGCAGTGGTTCTACTTGAAGAGGGGCGAGGTCAGCACGCTAGTGTACGAGGGGGCCCCCATTCCTGGGAAGAAGGAGACCGGGAGGCGACGACTCGAGGTCGATGAGGAAGCCATCGCTCTCATCCACATCTGTGCCATGCGCGGCCTCAGCAGGCGTGCAATTGCCAGCGACTTCTCATGAATCGCGTGTCCCCTCTCGAAGGAGGATGCACCCGCTTTCACGAGATCGAGCGCTGACGACCCGACCCATGAGGGCGTGGTCCGTAAGCCTTCCGCCCCAAGGTCTTGCTCGAGTCCACCTTCGACCTTCCCCGACGGCGCTTTTTTGCGGCAAATAGAAGGAATCTCGGTCGCTTCAAGATGATTGAGATGTTCGAAGTGGCGCGCGAAAGTCGTCATCGGCGACCGTCCGAGGAACGTGCTCCGTCGAAAGGCCGAGGTAAGCCATCCGACCAAGCGCTCGAGTCATGCGCCCACGAGCCCCTTCTTGAGCTTCGCTTGCTCGCAGGACCACCAGGAGTTGTTGGAGACGGCCAGGAGGATGCTCCCGCTGCCCGGCGGGGGCAAGGGCAAGAAAGGGAGGAAGAGACCTCCCCCTGCCGGAGCAGGCCACCCGGAGGCGAAGAAGCGCCACGTTGAGTGGGGGGACCGCGCCACGGTAAGGATCCCACCGGTCGAGCCCCCGAGCCCGCGCTTACGCGCCTCGCTGGTTGATGAATTTTCCTCTTTGCGATGCAGAGCGCCAGCGTGACGCGCCAGTCTTGAGCTCTCCCGGCCTGGAGCCTCGAGCTAGGCCCCATGCATGCGTGGCGACTTGAGCCGGTTCTGACCTCGAGACCCCAGGTCGCGAGGACACGCAAGCGATGTGCCCCCTCGGCCTCGGGAAAACAAGACCTTCGCCAACCCTCTACGAGGCGGAGGCTGGTGTCCCAGGTAAGTTCCTGGCCTCTTAGACCTTTGTCTTCCCCGCATCTTTCTGGCTTAGAGTATGTTTTTGATCGTAGACCTCGAGCACCTGAGCTCGAAACTTGCCCGTTTTGATGATGCCTGTTGTCCAGGGCGAGTCCGAGTTAGAGGAAGAAAATGCCTTCGAGTTGGTCCCGCTCCTCGGCCGGACGCGCACCCTCCCGAACTCCGAGAGCGGCCCACAGTGGCGAATTCCACCAAGGGCTCGATGACTTGCCGGAGGAGAACGAGCTGCGACCGGCGAGGACTCGACACGGTGAGGCCCACGACGCTGCCGTCGTCGACCTTCTGAGGCCACCGCAAGAAGGACACCAGTTTAGTGGCTCGAGGCGACACCCCAAGCTCCCGACCACGGCGCTCGGGCGCAAAGGCTACTATTCCGCCGGCCACCGAAGGTGATCGGCCAGGAGACTCCATGAGACCGCCCGGACACTGGCTGCGTTGGTCTTTGAGGCCATGGCATCCCGAAGCCACGGAGGTCGAGAATGCGCGGTGGATCCGCCACCATCCCTTGGCGCGGAGATGAGCGGGCACCGCCGTGGAGGTCGGGACTAACATCGCCGCCACGTCCTCCCCGCCGACAGGTTGAACCCACCGGAGGAGGCAACGATGACCAAAGCCGCCTGGCGGGACCCAAGGTCTGGCCCAGCGCATAGCAGAGCCGAGGTCGACCTCGATCGCATGCATGGCGGTCGAGGAGGAGGAGATCCTCGCGATCGTATTGATGACCGTGGAATTCACCGCAGCCAGGCCTTGAGAACCGTCTTCGCGAGGTAAGGACCCCTCTGCGCACCTTTCTGCATGTTTCCCTGAGTTCCACGTTTCCCTTCTTATTTTTGGGTCACTCTCTGTCGTGTAGGCAACCGACAACATCTCCCTAGGCCTGGAAGGCCTTCGAGGGCATGCCGACGTGCTGAGAGATCTTATGAATGTGGTTGAGGCGCGAGAGGCGGAGCGCTCCAGACTCATCAGGACCATCGAGGTCGGCGCAGAGGAGCTCGAGCGTAAAACCTTGAGCTCAACGATCTCTATTTGGGCGATGAGGGCGCAGGAGGTAGCTCACGCGTCCCGAAGCTCGAGCAAGCCGGGGAGCCTCCGAGGCGAGTTCGGCTTTAAAGCCGTGGAGCAAGAGCGTACTCGCTCGCCAAGGCGCTTGAGGCCGAGGGCTAAAGTCGAAGCTCGAGAAGGCTGCCGTGAGCGGACGCCTCCCCCCTAAGGCGCCCGAGCTCGAGACCAAGGTCTTGGAGCTCGAAAAGAAGCTTGAGCGCTAGCAAGGCTACGAGGATGAGCGGCCAAAGTCGAGGCGCCTGGAGAAGTGCCGAGATCGATCGTCCTCCTCGACGAAGGCGCCCGAGCTCGAGGCCAAGATCTCGGAGCTCGAAGGAGGCTCGAAGCGCCAAAAGGCGGGATGAGCGCCATGGCCCAACTCCAAGATTTAACGCAGCTGGTCATGGATGCCTCCACCGGTAGCCCTCGAACTGAGAGCGAAGTTGTCAGCCCCGAGGGCCAAAGTCGCCGAGCTTGAGCAGAGAAGCTTGCCCATGAGATGGCCGAGTCAGTAAAAACATCAAGACAACATGTGTTAATAGAGTTGCGATTTGTTTTGGAGAGCAGGAAAACTATTGTCTTGTTTTTAAGCTTATAGTCGAGGATATTTTGGTGTCCGTCCCTTTCGCTCCTAGTCTTGCGCCAGAGGTCGATGCCAACAGATACCCTTATCCAAATTCCCTGGGTCCGAGAGGTCGAGCAACGCCGCCTTGGCGCAAAATTTGTACGCTAGCAAACGAACATAACCTGCAGAATAGTGAAAAGGTCCGCATGGGACATAGACGTGACGAAAACGAGATCGATAGAGAGACGGTTTCGCCGACTAACATTCGAATTACGATCACACAGGTGCGCCTTCGCTCCACGAATAAAGTGGCGAGGCTCTTTGTCCGGGCCCAAGCGCAGGAGAGAGCTAGATTGCGAAGAGGTTCGGCTTACATTTTAGCTCGTCCCCTGGGGGAGGACGTCGAGCTCGCTATAGACCAAGAGGAAATGTGCGGCGCACAAAGGTCGTGAAAGAAAGAGTCCCGGACAAAAAGAACCGTACCGACACAAGTGGCAGCAGACATAAAGAGCGAGAATAAACTAACAGCTTTATTGAAATTTAAGGTATAGAGGTTACACATAAAACTTTCGAAGCTGATCTATGTTCCACGAGCTAGAGAGCTCTCTGCCATCGGGCATCGCTAGCCGGTAAGCCCCCGTGCGATTTGTTGAAACGACTCTGTAGGGGCCCTCCCACCGTGGGGATAACTTGTTGGTGTTGGACGAGCCCTGAATCCGTCTCAGGGCTAGGTCCCCAACACGGAGCTTCCTAGGTCGTACCGACCGAGACGCATGTCTGCGAAGAGCCTGCAGGTAGTGCGTTGATCGTGGCGAGGCACGGCATCTTACTTCTTCTGCGAGGGTAAGGTCGAGGTATTCGTGCTCGAAGTTGACTTGGTCGACCAAGTCGACCTGGCGAGCCAGTGGTAACCTCGGGAGGCGGGACGGCTTCGATGACGAACCACGAGCTAGAAGGGTGTGGACCATGTGGCTCGGCTTGTCGTGGTACGAATAGACCATAGGACGGTGGGAAGTTCGTCCACCCAGGTCTTGCCGTAGCATTCGAGCTCATCTGCGACTCTCTTCTTGGCATACGGACGATTTGCGGATTGGCGCGTTCATTGCTCCGTTGCTCGGGGTGAGCCACCGAAGCGAAGCATATTTTGATGCCGAGTTCCTCGCAAAACTCCTGGAACAACTCACTGGTAAACTGAGTACCATTGTCAGTGATAATCTTGCATGGAACCCCATACCTGGTGACCACGAACAAGCTAAAGAAACGAACGGCCTCCTGAGCAATGATGGCCGAGACAGTTCACCGATCCACTTGGTGAAGGTGTCTATGGCCCTGAGCAGAATTTCTTTCCCGACCGCTTTGAGGAAAAGGGCCGAGGATATCCATCTGTGTCGAGAAAGGCCAAAGCGCGGGATGGTCTAAAGGGCGTATCTTGGTGATGCGACTTCATGGCGTGGGCGGCATGCTTTCGGTAGGTGCGACGATATCACGAGCATCTGAGCGCCGTTGGCGGTAGTACCCCATACTGGAAGGCCTTACCGACCATCGTCTGTATGAAGAGTCGCCCATAGAGGCTCGAGTGAATGTCATAATAGGTGCTTACCTCCTCCGCAGAGATGCACCGAGTCAGAATGCCGGATACATTCCGTCTATAGAGTGTACCGTCCACGAGCGTGTACAAGCTTGCTCGTTGTTTGATCCTGCTCCTCTCGGCAGGGTCAGGTGGCAGGTCGCCCCTAGCAAGGAAATTGTGGATGGGCTCGGCCCAGGAGGGGATACCTTCGACCATAGCGAGCAGGACCGCTTGATCAGAGATCGAAGGGGCCGCCAGCGTCTCCAGGATGACGTCGGGGGCGATATCGTCGTCGGAGGAGCCGAGCTTGGAGAGGAAGTCCGCGCTGGAGTTGTCCCTCCTAGGAATGTGCTTGAGCTCCAAGTTCTGGAACCACTTCTCCATCTTGCGCACCTCGGCGAGGTACTTTGCCATCGAGTCCCCCGAGCATTAGTAGTCCTTGTTGAACTGGTTGATGACGAGCTGGGAGTCGCCCTCCACGACCAGCCGGCGCACGCCCAATGCCTTGCAAGCTCGTAAGCCTGCCAGGAGGGCCTCATACTCTGCCACATTGTTGGTCGCTGAAAACCCGAAGCGAACCACGTACCTTAAGCGTCGCCTTGTGGGAAGGATAAGGATCCCAGCCCCCGAGCGCTTGAAGGACCTTGAGCCATCGAAGAACATGACCCAGGGCTTCTCCTCCTCGACCTGAAGCTCGGGAGCGGGCTGCGACGTTTGCTCGACCACGAAGTTGGCGAGCACTTGCGACTTTATGGCCGTCCGAGCCACGAACTGGACGTCGAACGCCACCAGCTCCATGGCACATTTAGCGATTCGTCCGCCACCCTCTGGGTTCCTCAGAATGTCCCCGAGCGGAAAGTTGCTCGGGACGACCACAGTGTGCGCCTGGAAGTAGTGCCGGAGCTTGCGCGAAGCCATGAGGAGAGCGTACAACAACTTCTGTACCTGCGGGTAGCGCTCCTTCGGGCCGTGCAAGACCTCGCTAACGTAATAAATTGGGTGCTGCTGAGACCCCCGTTCCGCTACCAGAACAGCACTGACGGCGTGGGTGGTGGCCGCGAGGTAGAGCAGCAACCTCTCGCCGGGTTGTGGCGTTGTAAGGAGGGGTGGGGACGACAGGTATACCTTCAGGTCGTCGAAGGACCGCTGTGCCTCTGGAGTCCACTCGAAGCCCCCGTGCTTGCGCAGAGTTTGGAAGAATGGGAGCCCGCGCTCGCCGAGCCTTGAAATGAACCTGCTGAGGGCGGCCATGCGGCCGGTGAGGCTCTGCACCTGCTTAATCGAGGTCGGGGGCGCCATCTTCTCGTCGCCTCAATCTTCTCGGGTTAAGGCCGACCTCGAGCCCTCGATCATGTAGCCGAGCACCTTCCCGACGCCGCGCTGAACACGCACTTCTCGGGGTTGAGCTTGATCCTGTGCCTGTTCAGGTTGGCGAAGGTTTCCTCGAGGTCGCGAACGTGGTCGCCCTCGGAGGGGCTCTAACGATGATGTCGCCCACGTAGACCTCAAGGTTCCGCGATCGTGGCTTGAGCGTCTTGGTCATCGACGCTGGGCGTGACCCGCGATTGCGCGGACTAAAGCGACATGGTCGTATAGCAATAGGTGCCAAATGGCGTGATGAAGGCATCTGCTCTCGTCGTCAACCGCCGACTTGATCTCGGTGGTATCGAGTAAGCGCCCAAAAAGCTCGGCATTTTGGCGTTAGCGGTGGAGTCGACGATCCGGTCGATCTTGGCGGAGAGGAAGTTGTCCTTGGTGGCGAGTTCAACCCCGTATGGTCGACGATATTCTCCACTTTCGCCCTTCTTTTGGGACGATGATGGGTTGGCGACCACTGAGTAGTCAACCTCACGGATGAAACCGGCCTTGAGGAGCTTGCCAAGGTTCTCCTTGATGACCGCGACCTTCTCGGGAGAAGCGACGCAGCTCACAGCGTCTGGTCGAGGCCGGTCTCACTGTAACTTGTGCTCGATCACCTCCCTCGGAACACCGGGCATGTCCATGGGTTCCTGCGAATATACCCTTGTTGGCGCTGAAGGAAGGTGGCGAGCTCGAGTTCTATTTGGAACTCAGCTCGCCGAGATGTGGATGCACTTGGCGGGTCGCTCTCATCGGCAAGACGGTCTTCGTCGCCCCACTGGCTGGATTGCCGCCTTCAGCGGGCGTTCTTCGTCGTCACCTCCGGGCATACTGGGCAAGCATGCTTTGTAGAGCCAAGGCCTTGGTCTCACATCCATGTGCCGCCTGCAGATCGCCCCGCACGGTGATGATGCCATTGGGGCCAGGCAGCTTCATACATCGATGGCCATAATGGTTGGCCGCCATAAACTTGACCAGGGCGGGCCGGCCGAGGATGGCGTTGTACGGGAGGTCACCCTCGACCACCTCGAAGGTGACTAGCTCGGTGCGGAAGTTGCTCGAGTCGCCGAAGGTAACGGGCAAGACCACCTGCCCTAGGGGGATGGTCGAGCTTCCGGGTACGATCCCGAAGAAGGGTATGGCGATGCTCTTGACCTTCGACCGGGGAATTTGCATCGGTCAAGCGCTTCACCTGCGACAAGTTAAGAGAGCTACCGCCGTCGACCATGACGCTACCGACCGTGGTATTGGCGATGGTTGGGGTCACGACCAAGGCGATCTTTAGGTCTCGGGCCATACCGGAGAGCGTCCTCTAGAGTGAATCGATGGTGGCTCCGGCCCACTTGCAAGGTCGCTCGATGGGCTTCAGTGGTGACACAGTAGATGGTTGTGGGCGCCTTGACCTCACGCTCGGTCGGTAAGCCGACGAGCCGAAGATGACGTCGATCCGCGCTCGCCTGCTTGGAACTCCAAATCGGGTCGTCATGCTCCGTAGCCGTTCACCCTATCTGGTGGTCGTCATCCGCCGGAGCACAGCATCTCACCCGCCCATCATAGAAGGCTTCCGGCTTGTTTTGCCAAGCCTGCGCAGTCCGTGAGGTCGTGGCGGCCGCCCTATGAATCGGGCAGAACTTTGCCTCATCATATTCCGGGCGCCCCCCTGCCGCCTGTGGCCGAGCATCGGCCCGCCGTGCCCGGCCGCTGCCCGCTGAAATTGGTTCTGCCTGGCGAGGTTGAGGCCGACCTTGGCGAGATTTGGATCCTCGAGCAGGATCTCGGACCTCAAAGACCTCATGGCCATCATGAAAACGATCACCATGGCGGACCTCGCCGCCCTGCGATCACGCTTCCGCTTCTTGGTGGTGGTGCCGTGGTCGGCGCCCCTTGAGTTGGACGGGCCTGCCTCTGTTGGTTTAGACCAAGCTTACCTTGGTCGTAGTCGCGCTTCCGGTGACGGCGTCGTCAGCGTCTGCGCTCGCCATGCGGAAAAGCTTGTTGATGCTGAGCCTCGAGGTGATCTCCAAGTCTTCGGTAAGGCGCCGATCGCGGACGCCGAACTTGAAGGCTTTAATTACGGCTTCGTCGGAGATGCTTGGAATCAGGTTCCTTGTGCGGATGAATCGCCGCACGAAATCACGCAGCGGCTCGTTCTTGCCCTGGATGACACGATCCAGGTCCTTCTCCCTCCCCGGGCGCTCGTAACAACTCTGAAAGTTGGAGCGAAGGCGTTTCGATTTGGCGCCACGACCGAAGGAACCAGATACGGTTGAAAAGCCAAGTTCGCGCGGCACCGTCCAGGATGGTCGGGAGGTAATTGGCCATGACAAGCTCGTCACCCCCGGCCGCCAAGATAGCGGTCGAGTAGATAGACAAGAATTCATCGGGGTTCTTGGTCCCGTCAAAACGCTCGATCAGCGCGGGCTTGAACCGAGCCAGCCACCTCTCGCGACGCAGCCGTCGAGTCGCCATGCAGCCATAGGCGGGACGGTCTTGCGCGGGTGTGATCATCACCGGCCAGGTCCTGCTGCTTGCCGGATTCAAGTCGAGGTCGCCTCGATGGTCCGACCTTCGGTGGGAGCGACCACGGTGCGACGCACGGAATCACCGGTAGGTAACGCAAGTGGTCTCGACCTCGCGACGCTCGGGCGGAACGTCTGGGAGAGGTCCATGAACTTGCCACGGCCGACTTCGGAGTTTGTGTGGCTTGGCTCGGGCCGGGCCCTGCTTGGTGCGGTGCCCGCAGGACGCCGGCGCGTCTGCGTCAAAGCCTCGTCCCGAGCCCGCTGCTCGGGGGCTAGCTCCTGCGCAGGAGGCGTCCGATGGGTGTGCGGGCGCAACAGCGCGACGTGTTGTCATCGCTTTTCTGGGAGCGGGTCCCCAAGTGCTGACTTTGGTGCTGCGGAGGGACGACCTCGGTCGTAGCCCGATCGAGCTCTTCGGCCAGGGCTCGGCCAATGAGCTCCGACCTCGCCCTATCGGGTCGGCCATGACTGGGCGATAAGCGGGCGCCTCCCGTGAGAGGAGCACAGGCGGCCCAGAAGGCGGCTTGGCCCTCTCGGGGCCTCCGTCGAAGGGCGGTTATGGCTTGGTTAATGGCGACATGCACCATCCCGTGGCGTCTTCGGGGTTCGCGGATCACGCCATCCGCATTTCCCTCCGTTTGACCGCCCGCCATCGTAACGTGATGCTCGAGTGGCGGGCAAAAGCAGCGAGGACACGGAGTCGGAGTCCGTGCCCAAATCCACGCTTGAGGAAAGTTTGTCAATTAAGTGCGCCATGCTCTTGGGTCCTTGAGGCAGTTCCTGCGAAAGAGCGAAGCAATCGGGCCCCACGGTGGGCGCCAGCTGTCGACGATCGGGATCGCCAACCACAAGAAATGAGATGGGGGGTCGGTATGATGCGGGACCCGAGCTGCGCTTCGCTCGGACGGAGGAAAAGAGTAGACGCGGTGATGGTCGGAGCAAGACGACAACGGGCGTGAGACCGAGATTTATACTGGTTCGAGCCCCTGTGGAGGTAATAGCTCTACTCGATGCGCCGCTTCCGCAGCTTTTCTTGGCTATTTCGAGTACAAGGGTGTGTTCTGACTCAAGTTTAACGATGGCTATGTCTAAGCTCGAGCTATGGCGTGTTGTGTGTTGTCTTCGTGTCTCTAAAAGACTGCGCATCCTCGGCCTTTATACCTCCTCCAGACGCGAACGGACGGAGAGATTCCGGAAGTGGCCTTCATGCACGTTGAGGGTTGGCGAAGAACCACTCGAACTTGTTGCACTTTGCTCCTACCCCACAACCCACGCCTTGGGCAACCGCTGGTCAAATGCTTGATCCGAAATCCAAGGGTGGACTACGGCCCCGAACAAGGGCCCGACCGAGCTCGAGGTCGAGCGGGGCCGTGTTTCGGTCCAAGGCTCTAGGTCGGCGCCAAGACGCACCAGTGTCGTGGCCGGGGGCCTCCCGTGCTTAGGGGATCAATTGACCGTGCACCGGCCGGTCAAGGGACGCCCAGCCCTCGTCAATATCACTAGTATCCAACTCAATTCTAATTTTCCTAGTCAATTTCACTCACCAAAACTTTCTCCTCTCTCTCAACCTCTACTTCACAGATCACTCGAGATGACATGATTAACGCAAGCCACATCACTCTATTAAGCATCCAACCAATTTCCACCGAATCACTTAATTCTATTCGACTGAACAGTTGGGGTTCTAAACTCAAATCCCCCAAGAACCAAGAAAACCCTGATTCACATCTTTCCTCATTGATTAACCTTTATAACCACATAACCATTATCAAGCCACAACATCGAACGAGTTAGCCCACTATACCATAGCTATCCCACGGGTCAATTAGCTTAAACCACGGAGCCACACAAGGCTTTTCAATCCAACAAGTTTCTAACCAATTTCGAACATATTACTATTTCTAACCTTTTAACACCGGAATCCTCTAGAAACCAAAACACAACTCCTATCTCTTCAATAAATGCCCTGGAAACAACAGGGTCAAAGCCATTCCTTACTATCAAAATGAATCGCCCAATCGGGCATAAATCCCAATTCCATCACAATACACAATCATACCCTGCCTTCTTCATACATGTCTCGTGCATAGAGACAATCACTCGAAGAAAAGAGTCATAACGGAACCATTCACTTTCAACAATTAAATCAAAGAGCATAATCTTCTATTACACTCAACCATGAACCCACGTCCAAGCATTTTCCTGTCCCATACTAGAGAGCAAAGAAAAGCTCAATTTGCTTAACAAAACTAACCACTTTCCTCAACTTGAAGTCAAAGCAATAAAATGTATTAATAATCCACACGATCCAACCACTGAGGACACCTCGAAACCATTTAATCCCATCACCTAATTAAAACAAGTTCCTTATTCAAACTTGTTATTCCTTCGTCATCATAATCAACACTAGCCCTACCCAAACACCATATCCATTCCTCCACTCATAACCGTGGGTTACCAAAACCAACATTAGAGTCCTTAACATCTAACAAATTAGGGTCAACTACCCTAACAAAGACAATCCTTCTATTAAACTTTTACGGGAAGATCTTCAACCAACCCACAACTCACCCCGATTGCCACAAGATTTCTTCCTGGAAAACCCAACTAAAATGACAGGACTCAATCCTTGTCATTCAACAGAACTCCAAACCAATCTTCAACTCCAAAATTCCACGAAGGAAAGGAGTTACACAAATAAATTCACGGAAGGAAAGCGAATTGGC
This sequence comes from Guadua angustifolia, assembly GCA_036346375.1. Classification (NCBI taxonomy): domain Eukaryota; kingdom Viridiplantae; phylum Streptophyta; class Magnoliopsida; order Poales; family Poaceae; genus Guadua; species Guadua angustifolia. The sequence continues at coordinate 1,286,379 of CM070506.1, forward strand.
CGAATAACACTTTTTTCCTTTAAAGCCCCAAACCCTTAAATAACGCGACAACTCACAAATATGTGGTGCAAACCACCCTTCCGGTGAAAACAACGTGAAAACCACCCTTAAAAGTTTGAAAAATTCTCAAAAAATTACCATATGTAAAGGAGGTGAGCTTCTACAATTCTGCAAAATAAAGATATGAAAAGACGCATTTTTTCATATCTTTCAAATGACAATTGAGTTTCATCTTCAAATTTTGCAGATTATATAAGCTCATCTCTCCCACATATGGTAATTTTTGAGAATTTTTCAAAACTTTTACGGGTGATTTTCATGGAGTTTTCACTAGAAGGGTGGTTTGCACCACATATGCCCCCTAAATAAAAATCATATGTGTAGATTTATCTTGAAAAGTACTTTCATCGTATGTGTTTAATCATTTGATTGATTGCACCAGTATACATCTTTTATATAGCTTGAAAATCATATGTGTAGATTTATCTTGAAAATCATGTGTGTAGATTTAGACTATGTTTGAGTATTGGTTATCTATTTGCCGATTTGCTCTATGGTCACCAAACATGGTAATTGTACAAAAGTAAGATCTGAGGCTTAACATGTTTACGAAAAAGAGCAGATGCTTGTGCAATTCTCTCTTTGCCCAATATGTGTTAAATAATCAATTTTTTATATGCTAATATTCTAGCGTAGTAAAACACAACAAATAACAAAGTTATAATTTTCTATTCATCACCATATTTGCTAGTGTAATGAAAACATGGAGATTTATATTGTAATCTCGAAAACAACTGTAAAAAACACTATCATGTATCTATGCCATCGTTTGAATTCATAAGTATGTGTATGTGTGTTAATTTAAAATTTTTTATTGCTAGGAATGGCCTCTAATCAGGGACAAGTGTCAGAGGGAGTTCGGCCCTCGAATATAGACGAAGTAGGAATGGGTAGCCCAACGTACTACCTGAACCTACAGGATATTGATATGGAGCAACCTGGCGCCACTGCCATGGACCAAACTGACACCACTATCATGGCCCAAGCTGACGCCGCTAACATGGGCGAGGTAAAGTATTAGTACATTGTGATTCCCAAAATATTGTAGGGTCAGACATGTTCCCGCTCGAGAAAGAAGGATTTGAGTTCATATGGACAAAGTTGGCAGGGGATATTTCAATTGAACAGCTGAAGCATACTGTGAACACCGATGTTGCAGGTGGCTGTGTGATTTCTCATGCCCCAAGGATAGGGAAGACCCGACTTGCAATCACATTTGTTCACTTGCAATCACATTTGTTCAATCTTACCTTGAGCTTTTCCCACTATGTAGTTCGATGATAATTGCTCCTAGGGGGATGCTGGCTACATGGGAGCATGATTTTAAACTTGTCAGAATTTTCTTTTTTTGTAAGTCCTGATATGTATTGAATTTGAACCTACAATTTTATACATAGGTAGAGTAATCTATAAAGTACATCTACAAATTTTTTCAGAATTGTACGGCTTATCATCGCCATTGTCCGAGAACCGACAGTGATATAGATATATCACTGTCGGTTCTTGGTATGAGCCAGCAGAGATCAGTGCTCGAAAATTCGGTACTTGGCAGCGATATTGCGGCCGATATTGCGGTTGGCGGCTATAAACGCAATGAATTCAGCCCTTGGCGGCCTGTTTGGCGGTTGGACCAAAATTGCGGGCCTTGGCGATCCTTGGCGGGTGTGGCGGCTGGCACAAAATTATGAGAGAGACTATTTTAATCTACTGTTTACATGACCTGATGATCATAATTGAAAGATCACGTCGTCGCCCTCAAAATAGGGTACACTAAATCACTAACATAGTACTTATTACTTAGTTTATTACTTGATTAATTGAATAGTATGTGTTCAAGTATTTTAGTTTAATATTCTACTTTAATATTTGATGCCTTGCAATTTGCAAATAACTAGAAAAGAAAACTAAAAATTTTTATTCATAATAAAATCAATAATATATATATGAATTATATTAATTCTCGGCCGCTGAGGGCCAAAACGCCGAGACCCGCAATTGCACCGCAAATACGGCTTTGGCGCTTGGCAGTGCTTAATCGCTACAAATCCGCCGAGCGAACTCTTGAACACTGGCAAAGATATACATATATCACTACCGGTTGTACAATGAACGGGCAGTGATATCTATTATCACTGCCGGTTCCTGAGCCGGCAGTGATAATCCCGAGTATCACTGCCGACTAATCACTATCGGCTCCCATAACCGGCAGTAATGGCGTGGATGAGCCGGTAGTGATGACCTGTTCTGTAGTAGTGATTTTAGGTGTGGGACACAAATCTTCTAAAGAGTTGGGTATAAACACTACACCATGACACCAAATTAGTGTCAGACATCAGTCAGCAATAATAAATAATTACCGACCAACTATCTGTCGCTAAAACTTGGTGACGGACTAAGCGTCGGCAATAATACTTTTAGGGTCGATGGTGCATTGGAAATTATTTTGATATGTAGGGACAAACTATCTGTCGGCAATGATAAATTTTTCTATCAAGATATCATCGACAAAAGTCTATCTCGGCCAAAACTCATGTACAACGAAGGCGGCAAAAATAGGCGCGCGAATTATATTTTCTTATTTATTTATCTGATAATTCTTTTATATATATTATTTTTACTGTATATATTTTTTTTCTTTCTTTTTTTTCACCGGTCGGGCCGACTCGTTTAGCCTGACCGACCGATGGCCAACAGGCCCGACCCAACCATCCCCCTTAACCTAACTCTATTGGTCTCTCTCTCTTCACTTGGCCTCCATTCCCTATTTCCAGCTGCCACCTCGCATCCTTCGCTCTCTCTCTCGCACTCATCTCCTCTTAGAGTGCATGCCGCTGCTCTCCTTCTTCTTGCACCGCTTTGCTTCTTTGGCCTTCCCAGACACGGCGCCCTCTGTCGCCTCCCCACAGTCGCAAGATGTGAGGCCCCCATTTTTTGATAATAAATATCAATAATGGTCAAAGGGGGTACTTGCCTAGCTCATTGATTTCAGTCGCGAAGTTAGAGTCGATTGCTGCAGGCTCTGGAACGTCGGAGTCTATGCGTAGATCGATGAAAATATAGCAAATAACAACTTTTAATAAGGACAAAAAGAAATCAGATAGAAAATTAAATAGAAATCTACTACAGAACAGGTGTGGTTTAGTTTTAAAGTTTGTTGATTGCATATGCTTTATTACGAGTTCAAGATGCAAAAATTATTTGGATTGATAATGTCAAGAATGAATTTTTCCTAAGGTAAGTCATGTGCATCTGACGTTTTATCTCTAAGTGTTTTCTATATTAATTTAGAGGCAAGAATATAAAATATTTATCTCCTATTGTTTTCTCAGTTCATTTTCTTTATTTTGGCCGAGGTCAAGAGTCATATATCGTATTTCTCGATCAATTCATCTATCGCTAAACTTTTTACAGAAATTAGGCGGCAAAATATGTCCATGGGCACGCGCAAAATATTTCGCAGACCGGCCTCGCCCTAGCAAGGTTAAACCAAGCTCACGCCTCAATCGCTCCCAAATCTCTCTCCTCTCGCTCAGCGCCGCTACACTCGTCGTCCCAAATCTGTCTCCTCTCGCTCATTAACGCCGCCACGCCCGGACGTCGCCGCCCTATCCCGCCGGCGTTGTCTCGAGGGCAACAATGGCATCATCCAGCGCCACGAGGACTCAGAATAAAGCGAAATCCTTGGCGATCGAACTCGAGCCGAGCCAACCGTCCCGCCTCTCCCACCACAGTGCGCTTTCGCTGGTGGCGCGTTAAGCGTTGCTTGAGACTTCGCTCATGCGCGCCGCATCTGCTGCGGACAAGACGCACCGGAGGCGTTCAAGGGCGGCTGCGGCGGAGGGCGCGAGGAGGGACGAGCTTTCCATCGCCGACTTCTTCACGCGCGCCTCGCCTGGTGGCCGATGTCGAGGTGACCAAGCGCTGATGTGGGGAAGGGATTAGCGATTGGGGTACGTGTGTGGCATTATGCATTGTGTGATATTTTGTTTGCTCTAGTAGGGTTTAATTTAGATGCGTTTTTGTGCTTCAATTCATTATATAAGTGTGCTGTTCTTCTTTCAAATTGCGAATGTTTGCTAGAAACTAGCACGCGACATTCATCAATCGTGATCGTTCACCATATAATTCTCCCACGAATTGATGGTAGCATTTAGCTTTTTGTACTTGCTGCATGTTCTTCTTGCCCTTTGTTGTATGTTCTTCCCCCTTTGTTATATGTTCTTCTCTGCTACTTCACCAATTCTCTTCATGTGCACTGCTAGAGCTGCCTTGCTATGAGATATGAAGCACTGGTTCTGCGAGATGCCAAATACTCCGATGACCTTGATCTGTGCGTGTCCCACGAGGAGTGGCTAACTTTTGCAAAGGACTCTCTTGACAATGGGTTTTACACTATTGCTTCCAAGGTAATTAGATTCAGTTGTGTTCGTGAAAGGTTGATAATATTCATCACTCTTCTACCATACTTGAGAAATTTAGAACATAGGAATTGAAATTGGTTCATCACTCTTGTGCCATACTTGAGAAATTGCGATTGAAGGCTATGGTAAATTGATATTAAATTAATTGAAATAGAAGGAATTTGTTCTATGTCTACCCTATTAAGTGATGCGTGATCTACTTTTCATTTTGAGGAATTCGTCATGCTGAATTTAATGTTTCTGTCAATGGCTATCAACTCTTGGTATGTTGATCATCGCATCACGCCACTCACTGAATTTGATCTTCATTCTCTCTGTGAAAAGAATATCGTCAAGACTCTTTAATGGCACATCTCCTTCATCTTCGAAGTGTTTGGTGATGTAGATATTCGATCATGATACAATGTATTTAATTTTTCAAGTGCCACTCCTTGTGCTCTCCTCATGATGGATCGGGCATGCACAAGCGGTTGAAACCGCTTTGAAGCGGTTTAGAACCGCTTGTAAGGTAATCATGAGTGATACCCGTCGGGTATCAAGCGTTCCCTGAACCGCCTCTGGTTGGACATTTTCACAAGCGGTTGGTGTTACCAACCGCCAGGAGAGGCTCTCTCAAACGCGGTTGGTATTAAGAACCGCTTGTGGAGAGCTCTCTCCAAGCGGTTGTAGTTACCAACCGCTTGTGAAGAGGCCGACAACCTGACGCTTTTGATTATATTTAATATAGAATATGTTTTTGGAGGGTTTTGATATAGATTTTGACAATGAAAATAAATAGATCTCTGAGGAGTTCTTTTGACACAATAATTAAATATATATTATTCATGCGTACTCATTCAAATAATTACAGGAAAATATGAACTTAATAGACTAAAAATGAACAAGTTGATGAACACATGAAATAATAAGCCACTTTTTACAAGTTTCAAAGAATAAAGGGGAATCTTGAGCTCATTTCTTCGTGCATCGCTCTCTGTGGCGGCCTTGGTCGATGATGATGTCGATTCACTGTCCTTATATCAGACAAGCTGGACCATTTGTGTGGAACTCGCCTTTGGTGGATACAATCTCGTCGACAATAAAGCCGATGAGTTGTTCTTGGATTGCTACAACCCGGTGCGGCGGGATCACGCCTTGCACATCGATGTTGGGCTGACAAAGCGGGAAGTAAATAAATCTCTGGACATGTAATTAAAGTGTAAGTACTAAGAAATTGACATGTTCAATAGTACACTACCTCGGCGTTGGTTGTCGGTAGATCGCCGTGGGTAATACATTGCATATAGTGGCACACATAATAGCCACATAAGTTGTTTCCTTAAAATCGTTGTAGAACCTGCGATGAAATTTGAAAAAAATACAATTATTATTGGGATGAAAAACTGTTACGACATATTAATATTCTTTAATACGTACTCGAGTGCTTATTTGTACATCAAATTCGTTCTCGAAATCTCCTTGGTGCTTCTTTCGAAACTTTGCGAATGCCCTGTGTGATGCGTTAGTACGAATAGTATTTATCAGAGTTGGAATTAGCAAGGTATTTCAATATATATAATAAGGAAAACTATCGTATATATATGTGCTATATACCTGTTTAAGGTGTCAATGATATATTGATAGTTTTTCACCGGAGTCCTTTTTGAGTCTTGAACAATGATCTGGCTGCTATCAAGCTTGATGACAAGAAGGATCCAGTGAAACCTATTCATATATTGCAACATATATGTAACTCTAGCTAGTAGTATTATCAATGCCTTGAAAAATATAAGAACGAGAGGTTGTATATATACGTACCCGAAGTTGAAGGGTAGAAGTATGTACGGTTTATAGTGCTGTCCCAAGAATGCATCGAGAATGTAATCTTCAATGTCCTTTCGGCCATGGGTCAATCCAAAGACGTACTCGTTAACAATCTCTGGGTCGATGAAGCCCACGTTGAAGATGCTCTCTTTTCTACATCGTTGTATCTCCATTCTACATAGAAAAGGTATAAGTTTAAGAGATGCAATTTTATTGTACGAGGAAGCACACGGTAAAGGTATGAGGTTGACACTTACAGGCACCAGCAGCTCATGAGAGACACGTTGATGGAGTCGGCATGGTAAAAATTGTAGAAGTCCTCGAATGCGAGCCATATGCTGTTGTCCTCGCGATAGAAATCTTCTTCTTTAAAACGAAGGGGGAACATCGTTCTTCCTTGAGCGGACTCTATCATGTACCATTCGTGAAATTGCCGCATCTTGGTTGGCAGATCCTTTATCTCTTTAGGGTCAATCAGCTCCGGCCAACTGATATTGCCATTTGACCTTTGCCATTGGAAGATCATCTATTAATCCAAGAGCTGCGGTTTGTGGAACCGATTCTGCCTCCTTCATAAACCTCTCGAGGTTCTCCGAGCTTGGTCTATCTTCTTCTTTGCATTGCCGCCGACCACGTTTATTCTTCTGTGTAGCCTTTATTATTGTCCGTTCATAGTTGGACGACACAGGCAGCGGCTTTGCACGGCATGTCGCGAAGTGTTGCGCCGCTTTTGGATCAATTGGTACCTTCTTTGGCTCTGGCTTTTTTTTGGTGAAGTGTGCAGCCACTTCTGATTTCCTGACCGCGTCACTCTCCTCATTAGTCATATCATATGCCCTCTTTGGAGGTTCCTTTATCTTTGTTGATTGACTGGAGGAGGCCTTCTTGGGAAGCGGTGGAGGAGCCTTCGCTAGAGAGCTTCTTCCTTGGAGGAGATGGTGGAGGCGTGGTTTTCCTGGGGGGGTTCGTTTTTGTTTGAGATGGTGGTGGCGGAGTAGGGCTTCTGCATGGAGCGGGTGGTGGAGGAGGCGTGCTCTGTTTTGCCGGCGAGGCATTGCGTGGAGGTGATGTTGGAGGAGGCGTGCTCTGTTTTGCCGGCGAGGCATTGCGTGGAGGTGATGTTGGAGGAGGCGTGGGTTGCCGTGGTGGAGATGACGCCTCCACACCATCTGGAAATATGATGTACCGTTTGCGCCAGAGGATGATACTGTGGAGGGCCTGTCCAAGCTTGGACACGCCGTCGCCTCCAGCAATATCGAGGTTAAGTTCATCAAATCCGCTCAGCACCTCCTCCACCGCGACCTTCGAGTAACCCGGGGGTATCTCGTTGCAATGAAACATCTGGCCCTGCTCCACTGGAAATGCCATGCCGTAAGCCACCTTGATGGAGAGGTTACGCGCATCAACGTGTAGCTCACACTGGCGGCGAACCCTTATGTCATCCACGGGGTAACGGGCTAGCAAGTTCTCCGCTTGAGGGGCCCCGTTGGACGCGCAGCTACTCCGCCGCCCGGAGGGGCTGACCACGACATCCGGTTGATTGCTCGGACCTAGTCCCTGAAGGTTGCTGAGGGCAATCTGTACTTGTTGCGCAATTATGCCGCCGATGCTAGCCTGGGTTGCTCTAAGCTCTTGTTCCAATTGGTACACTTTATATGCTTCTCTTTCTTTGCTTCTCTGCCGGCTCCTGTACGTATTCGTATCCTTGGCGAAACCATACTTCCACGGCGTATGCTTGCCCATACCTCGTGTCCGTCCCGGGTGCTCAGGGTTTTGAAGGGCATGTGTTAGCGTCATTCTCCCTATCGCACTTAACGTATTCGCCTCGGACCTTTCGGCAGGCTTGTACAATCCTTTGACCCAACCTCTTGCACTCTGTTGCCATCACCAAGTCGCCATCATCCGAAAGGCTCCCCGTGACCCATGAACCAATTGTGCAGCGCTCTTCCCACAAAGTGGTAGCGAGTGACGCCCTTCGCCATTAATTCGCTTCCGCTTCTCCCATTTGATGCTGACCTTGAGGTATCCACGGTGCCAAGATGGTGGTGGTATTTCTTCATCCGTGAATTGGCCTTGTTCTTCGACTCGCGGCACGGCCTTGGTTGACAAACTTGTACTCCTCGAATGCTTGCTTGCTGATCCATGACTTAGGAAATTGGTTGAAGTCGGGTCTTTCTCCTTACGCACATACTTCGGTGAGAGACGTCTTCCACGCTGAAACATGGTTGCCATTTTCTTCAAAGTGAATTTCTTGGCCTTATCTTGGACCCTTGAGGAAATGTGAAATTTTCCTTAATATCATGCCGAGCATGTCCTTGGTAGCTTGAGGAACTTCGCCCATTTTCCGATGCTAATTGGGACTTGATCCTCACGTGATAACCGCAAGCGTTGTTGTACGCCCAACCGCTGAAAGAGGGCAACCGCATCCTTCGTTGTTAACGTCGGTAAAGACGTGCTTTGTGGATGGCTTCTTGTTAGGTCCCGATGCTTGGGTTGGTTGCTTTCGATGTACGGGCTTAAAATACACAAACATATGTATAAACGTGTCGAGTGTATTATATTAATGAATCGCGATTAATTAGCATGTCAACAGGATTATATTCTTCTAGCTATACCTCATCCTCGCCGAGAACCCGGTGTTCCGGATTTGGCGGCTCCAATATCAACGGCTTCATCGGCTGCAGCCTCAACGGCCTCACCGTAAGAAGGCGTTAGCATCACCTTCGATGCTACCCAGCGCGATGGAGTCCAACAAGAACTGTTCTCCCGCATCGAAAGTAGGGTCACCACGTCCTGGTTGCGCCATCTATCCTAATTCCGAAAAAAATTTGACATAAACAACCATATTACATATTACAACACAAGCATGATATATATACAATTTCACGTATACTTATACAAATATAATATTATTTGGACTTCAAAATATACTAACACATTTCACATGATACATATACAACTGACAATTCACATATACTTACACATTTGACATAATACATGTACAATTGACAATTCACATATACTTCCACATTTCACATGATACATATACAATTGACAATTCAATAATACTTATTTGCTTAACAAAAAATAATGAATCATTCTTATTCCACACTAATATGATTTTCAAAAATGAAATAAGGTTATAAATCCACAACTAGAATGTTAGTAGTCTATTACACCAAAAGAAAGCAGATCGGTTCCTTGTCAACCAAGCACGTCACCTCGCAGACCATCTTCACCCGGTGTATCAGATGCTCTCTGGCGACCATGCTTTTGGAATAAGCAGTCTTTGGTCAATCGAACAGACCTTCTCAACGGCAGCACCTAATGTCGATGGGTTCGCCACGGCCGGCAGTATGGTCTCGACGGAGGCGGCAATGGCGGTGGTCGGAGAGAGACAGGGAGGCAAGCGGCGACCACAGAGGTCTGGAGAGCGGGGACTTAGAAAAATTTCGGGACTGAGAGCGTGGGGACTTAGAAAATTTTGGTCTCTTTACCTTATAAAGGGAACTCACTTCTACAAGCGGTTTTTAATACCAACCGCTTGTGGAAGGGCTTCTACAAGCGGTTGGTATTACAAACCGCTTGTAAAATATTTCTACAAGCGGTTTTAGATCCAACCGCTTGTAGTGTGAAATTTCAAGCGGTTGGTATTACCAACCGCTAGAGCTTTAATCTAAGCGGTTCATATTACCAACCGCTTGTAGAGAGAAAGCTACAAGTGGCTATTAATACCAACCGCTTGTAGAAGTGCTACTCTGGTTATATTAAAAAGAATATAGTGCCCAGATCGATTGATAAGATCTCTTCCTCCCCCCTGGCTAGCGCGTGGCGTTTGAGTGTGCGGGCTCGTCCAACCCGGTTCGAACCCCGCTCGCGCCCCCTTGCCATTCTTTTTTTAATCTGTACCAACCGCTTGTAAAATTAATGTCAGAATTTTAAAAAAAGGCTTTTAGCACTTTACTTTCATTCCATAATTTTAAAAAAGGCTTTTAGCACTTCAGTTTCATTTAAAAAATTTTAAAAAAGGCTTTTAGCACTTTACTTTCATTCCATAATTTTAAAAAAGGCTTTTAGCACTTTAGTTTCATTCCATAATTTTAAAAAAGGCTTTTAGCACTTTAGTTTCATTCCATAATTTTTAAAATAGCTTTTACCACTTCACTTTCATTTCACAATTTTTAAAAAAAGCTTTTAGCACGTTAGTTTCATTCCAGAATTTTCGCACTTTACATTCATTCCAAATAAACACTTCATACAGTAGAAGACCCGTGTTACATATACATAGTTCATACAGTAGTGGTACATCTTAAGTAGTAACGTACTTTGTCTTTACAAGTGTTCCTTCATTATGATCGCGACGTATGAAAGGAGTATCCACATCTGTGTCATTGAGGAGGCTTATGTCGACATTCACAGCGAAAGGAGGGATCTCGTCGAACTGACTATACTCTTCTTCGTCTGTGACGTCCTCAACTCCAACAATCCTTCGTTTGCCTTGGAGAACCACGTGTCGCTTTGGCTTAGTACTACAATCTTTACGCTTGTCCTTCGCTTCTTAGGTTTGCTTGACATGTCCATCACGTAGAAGACTGTCTCACATCGTTCGCGAGACGAGCGGTTCGCGCCTATAGTCGACTTGCGTAAGGTCCACGATTGTCATACCATATTTGTCGACCTTCACGCCGCTTGAAATCAGTTTGACCCATTGGCACTTAAATAGAGGACCTTCAAAGGTCCATAGTCAAGCTCTCATATCTCTTCTATGAAACCATAATATGTATCCACCTTGCCTTTGTTGTCTTGGCGTCTATACGGACACCGCTATTTCGGTTGGTGCTCTTGTTATCCCGGATCCGTGTAGAATGTGTAACCATTTATCTCGTACCCTTGAATGTCACGATTTCACTAGATGGTCCCTTGAGCCAAAGCGTTACAGTAACTGCTCATTGTCGACCCTTTCAAAAGGATGTACTTTTTGTAACTGTTACCGAAAAGAATCCATGTGCTCGTGTTATCCAATCCTCGACCTCCCGGAAATCGCGCGTAGAATACTCTTGTGCTCAAGGACATACGGGCCACTACGGTTGATTGTTTCAAAACCGTGAAATGTGCTTGCTTAAATGTAAGAAGATCATTGCATGCAATTGCTTTCCTCCCTAGTGTCCCTTTTCCCGTAGCCTCCCTCATGGCGTGATATAGGACGCCGATCGGGTTTAGATCATTAATGTAATCCACACAAAACTCAATCACCTCCTCTGTCCCATAACCCTCGGCAATGCATCCTTCGAGACGAGAAGCAGTTCACGGACATACTTCTTAGCACACTCATGTACCTCTCGAAGGGAACATGTTGTGTAGATACACGGTCCGAGAATACCTATCTCTTTGACAAGGTGAGCAAGTGAGATGAACCATAATATCAAAGAATGCAGGAGGAAAGATCATCTCAAGACTAACCAAACTTTGTACCACGTCATCCTGCAGCTTACTTAGTTTATCCGGGTCGATGACCTTTCGTGAAACGCGTTGAAAAAGAACACGCTTTGTGATTGTCCCCATACCCACTCGGGCAAGATGCCTCTCACAACCATGGAAGCAAGCTGTGTCATTAACACAAGACGGTCATGGGATTTCATGTGTGCGATTTTATTCTCTTCGTGTTTATGAGTCTCTTTACATTCGAGGAGTATCCGGAAGGACCTTCACTGCTGCTCAGAACTCTATCATGCTTTTTTCTCTTCTTTGCTTAGAGTGTTGCTCGCAGGATATAGGTAATGTTGTCCTTTCCCTCTTTTTTGGGATGTAGGTCGTTCCTCGGCCCAAGAGTTTAAGGTCCTTCCGAGCTTGCGGTGTATCTTTCGATTTTCCGTACATATCTATGTAGCCTAGCAGGTTCAAGCAGACATTCTTCGTGATGTGCATGAAGCCAATTGAGTGACGAACCTCCATGACTTCCCAATAAGGCAAGTCCCAAAATATTGACTTCTTCTTCCACATGGGTGCCTGACCATCCTCATTCTGCACATGTTTGCTTCCAGGACCCTTTCCAAATACTACTTTCAAATCCTTCACCATAGCAAAAACACGTGGCCCACTACGATGCTAAGGCCTTGCACGAAGGTGCGTTTGCTGTTAAATTTCCTGCCTTTCTTCCGCAACGGGTGACTCGTAGGAAGAAACCTACGATGACCCATGTACACAACCTTCCGAGAGTTTTTAGGTACATGCCGTCCGTTTCATCTAAGCACTAGATGCAGGCTCTATATCCTTTGACATTAGGGGACGGAGTTACCTAGAGCGAGCGATCGTTGATTGTTACAAATAACAATGCACGTAGGGTGAAATACTCCCTTTTGTACTCATCCCATACCCTTGCACCATTGTCCCATAACGTCACAAGATCTTCAACCAATGGTTTCAGGTAGACATCGATGTCATTTCCAGGTTGCTTGGGGCCTTGGATCAACAACGACATCATGATATACTTTCGCTTCATGCACAGCCATGGAGGAATGTTATAGATACATAGTGTAACAAAGCCGGGTGCTATGGCTGCTGCTCAATTCTCCGAAAGGATTCATCCCATCGATACTCAACCCAAACCTTATGTTTCTCACCTCATCTGCGAAGTCCGGGTACGTCCGGTCGACTTTCCTCCACTGTGAGCCATCTGCAGGGTGTCTAAGCATCCCGTCGTCCTTACGCTCTTCTTTGTGCCAACGCATCATCTGGGCATGCGCTTTGTTAGCAAACATACGTTTCAATCGGGGGATCACAGGGAAATACCACAACACTTTAGCTGGAGGTCTCTTCTTCTTACGCTCCCCATCTATTTCACGGATCGCCACGCTTCACCTTATACCGTGACTCTTTGCACATCGGACACACATCCAAATTGGCATACTCATTACGATACAGGACACAATCATTAGGACATGCGTGTATCTTCAGACTTCCAATCCCAAAGGATGACGACTTGCTTGGCTTCATACGTAGATTCGGGCGAGTGTTATCTTCGAAGCAACTTCTTACGAGTGGTAACAACTCATTGAATCCCTTATCGACACACCATTTGTAGCCTTCCATTGCATGAGTTCCGAGGTGATACGCAGACTTTGTGTGGCCCGCTTACGCTTTGGGTACAAAGGAGTTCTGTGGTCCTCTAACATCTTGTTGGAACTTCTCGAACCTGTCTTTCATCTGTGTAGTCTCCCTCTCCAAATCACGCAGACATCTGGTCTAGCTCATCATCACCATCGTCACCAAGTGTTTCTTCCACGAACAAGATTGTGCGTGCCGTCCGGGATCTTGTTGAATCCATCTTCCTCTTCCTCGCCTTCTTCATCGTCTTCCTCACTAATCGCCTCAACTTCGCCATAGTTGGTCCAACGGTATAGTTTGGCATGAAACCTCTCATGATCAAATGGTTCATAACTTGCCATCGCTGGAGTGCTCCTTCTCGTTCTTGCAATCTACACACGGACAACATATGAAGCCGCTCTGGAGGCAAAAATGCAACTACCAGATCGAGAAAAGCTCGCACGCCATTAATGAACTCTCCCGAGCGATGGTCCGCATTGTACATCCATTGCCGATTCATCTACACCAAGTTATAATTTCATTAAAATTATAACAAATTTAGATTATAAAAATTATAACGTAACTTATAGATACATTTAAAAATCTAAAGCTCATGACCACTTAAACCCAACAAAAAACCTCCACCTACACCATTATCCAATTAAAGACCTACCTTTCTAATTATTTTGTATCCCTTCCTACCTTTGTAGTTATTTTTTATCCTTCTACACATGTTTTTCTATTTTATTTCATACACCAATAATTACTTCCTTGCAATATTGTGATATTTAAGATTCTAAATCTAACAACCACCTAGATCTAAAGCTTCCAATCACTTTTCCTTGTGTAATGTCATATTTTGAACTAGATCTCTACCCTACATCTTCATACAACAACAAAAACAAGCATACAAAACTAATTTTTGATCATGGTGATCTTGCTTAAAAAGTTCAAGATTTCTCCACATCCATTGAAAAAATAGTAATCTCTAGGTGAGAAGGATGTTCACATGATGTTACTAACCTTGAAACACTGAATTTGAAGCTAATCACCCCAAATTAAAAATTTGGATAGCACCTCCCAAGAAACAAATTGGGCCAGCCCTTCTCTCTCGGTCGTACTCTGTTGGCTCGGGAGGAAGAAGGGTTTAAATGAGCTACATGGGAGGGCTTCGAGGCGGTTTGAAACACGAACCGCTTCAATGTTGAGTTCTAGAAGCGGTTCTTGTCTCAAACCGCTTCTAAAAATCGAAGCGGTTTGAGACAAGAACCGCTTCTAGAACTCAACATTCGAAGCGGTTCGTGTCTCAAACCGCTTCGAAGCCTCTCCGGATCGTTGCATACGAACCACTTCGTGCGAACATCAACGGGTTCGCACCAAACCGCTTCTAATAGGCCGGTTGTGATGCTCTATGCTGTAGTAGTGTCTGGATAAATAAGATATTCCTGAGATTAACCAAATATCGTAAATAAACGAACACTTTATGCTTTTCATGCATGGTTTGTATCTACTAGCGCAACTATCATATTAATAATAACTGAAAAATTTAGTAATTTGTGTCTAAGGTCAATCCTGAAATATGTGTCTACGCATTTCATATCCGTGTCGAATTATTACATCTACTAATTGCTCTGCCTCTTCTATGTTCCCGGGAAGAGACTTTGTGCTCAAGAGCAGCGAGCTCGCCACGGTCGTGGCTATCTTCCACTTCAGGTAAAGCAATCCTTTTCTTTTCATACTTATTAAAGTGGGAACGTCTAGTATCTCAACGTGGGCTAAATTGAGGTTGGGTTGCATCAACTTCCCTTGCCTTTTTGATAGTGCAAATTTTGTATGGTGCTACCTGCTGATTCTTGTATGTATCCTCCAAGGCATGCAGAAAGTAGTGTAGAATTTCGAGACAATATCCTAGCCACTTGACAATGCTCTTAAATTATGGCTTGAACTTGTAGAACTCACACAATGCAAAATGGTGAGGTATGCAGGGCGTAGCTATCATGATTAAGCTAATTAAGAACAAAAGAATTGAAGTTCCTCTCTTTGTGGGTTTAACCATGTGGATGAGTATGTCTTGGAATATGGCACTAGGCGTTGGTGCTGTGAAACAAAGAGTATTTCATTGTCTAGGGTTTGCAGTTCTAGACTTCCTAAGTGGTGTCTCTTTTCTGCAATTTCCAGTGAACAATAATTTTTTTGGCAAATTCTCTTTGGAAAAATGGGCTGAGCATGCTGGTTTAAATGTTTAAATAGTACTTCCTCCGGTCACAAGTCTCCTAAAATTGCTTGTGATCATTAGAAGTATTACTTATCTTGGACACTGATTGTGTGTTGTAAATGCTATCCCTCTTCTCAGGTGTTGCTTAGATGTGAGGAACAGCCTAATGATTGTACTTAGTAATACAAAATTAGAAGATGTGCCCGTTATTAAGTTCTTGTATGGTGCTTAAACATGGCTAAATGTTGGTTGCGTTCATTTCAGTTTGGTGATAAGTCAGTAAACAATATGCAGTAACTTATATAGTAGAAAATGAAAACAATAGTGAGCTTTTAGTAAGATGAGCTCAGTTAATTTCTCTGCATCTGTGCAATCTCTCTATATATTTTTGTCATCTCATTTTTCTTTGTTGATAACAAGATGTGGAGCACCTATTGAATTAATTTACTTCTTCGATGTATTTCTCAGGATATCATGTGTGAGTTTCGTGCTGGTAAGATGTCTCTTGAGGGAATACGAGTGATCCCAGACACACGCAAGGGGCTTGTTTGTATTGGAAGGGTTACCATCATATACATGAGTGATCCCAGACACACGCAACGCAAATAGGTCTGAACTGCTTGATTTTATTAGCATTTGATCCATTCTCCCATTAGCAATTCCGTTATGATCTGATATGAATCGAGGCAGTTTTAGCACAGAGGTCATTGGGTGCTCATTAGTAGCCTGTCTAGCTTTTCCAGAGTAGGAACTTTCTGGTTATTTGACCAAGTATATTTGCCACCACACATTTTAATCTCTCTCAGTTCGTGAGTGTTTATTATAGAATTAAAGAGACATGATGTTTTATTACTCCCTCTGTAGAAGAATATTTTATTGTTAGGGACAAGAGCTGGACAAACATTCCCAGCTCTGTAGTCGACGACAGAATGGAGGCATCAAGCTGGAGCCGACGATGATGACAGCCATGGGTGCCACTGTCTTCCTTGGAAGCGTCGTCGACAACACCTCTACCTCACCCTGACGGCGGCGTGAAGCGTCGTTTTTCCTCCGTGGGGGCGTCGTCTGGGTGCTTCCGCTTTGTCCTGGTGGTGTCCTGCCCTTGTGGGTCGTTTCGTCTCTCGTCGGCAAGTTTGGGTTGTCACCGGTGACTACTCTTCGCTTCAGCGTCTTCATCTCTTTCTAGCGTTGTTCATACATTTCTTTTGACCTATATCATCTTAGCATCGATTCGCGGATTCGCTTTTCTTATGCGACACAACTCATTTTTTAGATGCACTCTATGGACTTGATGATCGTGTGCCTATTGGCTAGCTCGTGAATCTGTCATCGTAGAGTCGAACATCTAAAAATTGTTTGTCTGGCCTTGAGAAGATGGCCGTTGCTATTGGCTAAGATTAAGTGGTATGGCGGCACTAGCTCGGAATGCGGTGGTTGCAACCTTTGGGATCTCCGGTGCTTCGACTTTAGGGAGAAATCCTAGGTCGACCTTAGTTGGTTGTGCACGGCAATGGTCTTGTTGAAGGTATTGTTTTGTAGTCGAGGATTTACTCTCGAGGTGAAAACCTTTGGTCGGCCTTCACCGGTTGGATCATGGCAATGGCGGTGCGTGCGTGACGAGTCCTTCTTGGAGGCGTTGTCATTGGAGAGTTTTTATCGCGGTCCAAGTGTTGCTATGATGGTGGATAGCCTTGAAGACAATATTGCGTGATGTAGTTTGCCGCGACGGTTCCTTTGTCTTTTCTTGTGTGTGTGTGTGTGTTTGGCTGTGTACACCCTAGCTGTGTAGAGGCCGGGAGTCTTCTTAGTATAATTGTATCACCTTGATGTAATTTACTAAGATTAATAAAAGCTTCCTTTATCGAAAAAATGGGATAACAAATTCTCACAAAAAATGGATAAAACTACCAAATGGGATGTTGTAGTGTGGCTGGCTTTAGAGAAAATCTTAAGTCTCATCTGTACTACTACTAATTAAGTTCAAGCCACCTTTGCCCAACTTGTGGGCTTACAGGCTTACTAGGTGGGAAAGCGCTTCGCCACTGCCGGTTGAATTTCGATAGCATCTTGGTTATGACCGCTGGCAAATCCATAAGTTGATATAAACCTTCGATGAATCCGTGTTTTTTTGGTGACGAAAACATTGTTTTCATTTTTTTTGGGTGCTGAAAACATTTTTTTCGGGTTTTTTTTGTTGCGTTTGTAAAAAAAACGGGTCGTTAGGACCCACCGGCGAATCTGCGGGACGAAAACATTGTTTCCGTTTTTTTGGGTGTCGAAAATATTTTTTCCGGTTTTTTTGGTTGCGTTCGTTAAAAAAAACGGGTCGTTAGGACCCACCGGCGAATCCACGGGTCGCTATAAATATGCGGACGAATCTACATTTTTTTTAAAAAAACCTGCGGTTACGATCCGTTGGCAAATACATAAGTTGATGACGAATCTACATTTTTTTTAAAAAAACTCGCGGTTACGATCCGTTGGCAAATACATTAGTTGCTATAAAACTTCGATGAATCTGCATTTTTTTGGTGACGAAAAAAAATTTTCCGTTTTTTTTGGGTGGCGAAAAAAATTTTTCCGGGTTTTTCTGGTGGCGAAAACATTTTTTTCGGGAAAAACGGAGAAAGGACCTGAACGTAAGAAGCAGGGACCCGGATGTTATTTTTTTGGACCTGTTCGCTATCCTGAAAAATTAGAAAAGGGCTTGTTCGTGATTTGAAACTAACGGGAGGCTTTTCCGTAAAAATACCGGGCCAGGGACCCGAACGCGAAGCGAAAAAAATATTCTTGTCTCACAAAAAATCGCACAGGGACCTATCCGTAATTTCGGAAAAATGGAAGAGCTTTTTCGCAAAAACGCCAGGCGACACGTGGCTTCCCGGTTTGGCTTGAAATCTTGCGCATATAGGTCATGTTATGATGAATAAGCTCAAGCATCAAGCCCTCCCAAAATATTATTTGCACAAAAGAAAATGCATGTACAACACGGTTAGACAAACCTGCAGTTGTGTGATTTCATGCCTTCCAAGGATACCGCAGGATATGTTGCACATTTTCCATCAAGACTAACAGCATGTGCAAGTGCAGGTAAAATTGTCTTCATCATAGCCCTACACCCACACACAAAAAAAAGGTGGTTATGTTCTTCCGCAAGATTGCTCTCTCATTTACACAATGAGCTTCCTCATTGCGGGATTGATGATCTGGGCTCTTGTTATGCTGCCACAATGTGACATGCGGCCTAACAAGAAACTGGGAGTTGGCCTCACATTGCTCTTTACTTGGTTTTTGTTTTTATTAGAGTAAGCTTTTGTGCTAGCAATCTGATCCGGTTGTTGGAGGATATTGGAGCATATTTGCCCAGGTTGTGGCTGGTCCTTGTGACCTGCTTCTGTGTTCGGCTGGTCTCTCTTTAGGCCGAAAGTTGTTTCTGTGAACTCTGCGCAGCTGGTTGCATCTTGGGTTCCCTGGTGAATTGCCTCATTTTGGGAACTTCGGCTTTGTATCTCCGAAAATCAAATCGCTGCGAAGTTGTGGCATTACAGGGGCGGTGTTGTTTTTTGGGACAGCATCATTGACGTGCCTAGCCGTTTGCATTTTCATTCTACCACTGTCCTGTAAGTATTTCCATACTTCTGTGATTAGTTTCTTTCGGTGAATGCAAAGGGGCTAGTCAACTCGTTTGGCTTGGGGATCTTGCATGTGGGCATAGTGTTCTGTGAGGATTTTGGGACTGAAATAGACAATTTGTGACAACGAAACTTGATAGTCTGGTATATCTTGTGAACACACTTGGTTAGTTCAATTATCATACACTCTGATATGCTCTTTCAGTAACTTGCTTACTGTTCCTGTCATTTATTTTAGCTCCTGCCAACTGGTATTTTCGTTTGCTGTGCTGCTGTCGAAAGCTTTGTCTCAGTTCTGTTCATACCGAGATTAGTCCAGTAGGCTGGAAGAGGATATTTTGTCCAGTAAGATTATTTGTTGGTTACTGTTCTGTGCATATATGGTATACAATTGATTAATTCAAACTGTCAAGTATTAAAATTGCAATTGAGGTAAGGTTGTCACAAATGAGTTTATTTCTCGTCCTTTGTGGCGAGGAGGGCCTTTAAGGCTACCCGACATCTGAGAACACTCAAAATAATACAATTTGATATTTATTCTAGTTGTCTAGTGAATGCTCATGCTTTTGGTGATATCTCTGATACTCAGTTCATCTCAGTTCTTTAATTTGCTTAGGCTTTTGACTTTACACATTAATTAATTTAAGTTCTTTGAAAGTCTAGGCGTTCTCTCGTTTCCGTGTAGCATCTGTATGGCATCTAATTAATTAAGAAATAAACTGGTTTCTTGCTTCTAACTCCGCACCATAACATGACATAGTATACACAGTATGTGGTCATTTATGCTAGACTTGCACAATAGCAGCATTATTTGACATGCTTGTCTACAACTTTTATGTCTGGCTGTGAGGACAATAGCTAAACAAAATTGTTCAACTAGGCAGGTGTGTGTGGTACACTTGGATTGCAATTTTGTTCTCACTATGCGATTCAGTAATCAGCACCATTTGCTTTCCTTATGTGCTGAGTTTGTTGGAGGCATGTTTGATTAACTGTCTTCATTTTTTTTGCAGGCAGAGTTGGAAGGACCTAGGAAGTTAGTGCTACCATCATGCCAATCTATATATAGATGCCTTTGTTCAAAACTACTAGCTAGTCATATGAATACAAAGTGATCATTTTGTATACTGAACACCTCATGTGGGTGGAAGATAGTTGACCCTAGCTTTGAAGATCTAGCAGGGTTCTCTTTTGTAAATGATAGATGGTTAACTATACGAACCATGACATTTTTGGACAAATTTGTATATTACTCTATTTGAATGAATTTGAATTGTGTTGAATGGATGTATTACTTGATGGACAAAATTTGTGTGTTCTAGTTGAATGAAGTTGAATCATGTTGAACGGATGTATTAATTCAATCATTTTCTACTATAATGTGGTGTACATATGAATTAATTATTAGTTAGATCTATAATATTCTATACAAAAGTCTTATCCTCAGACTATCTGTCGGCAAAGGTCTTGCCCTCAGACTATCTGTCGGCAAAAGTACATCTGTCGGCAAAGGTATATCTGTCGGTAAATATCTTATATCAAGGTCAGACTATCTGTCGGCAAAAATAAATCTGTCGGTAAATGTTTTTGCCGACAGGACTTTTACCGACAGTTATTTTCTATCGGCATAACTTTTGCCGACAGATAATACGTCGCAATACGTGGCTTTTGCCGACAGACAGCCTGTTGACGAAATTGTGTCATGGTGTAGTGAAATTAACAGGGGTCACATATCTAAAATTAACAATAGCAAAAAACTAATTAACCTGAGGATCAGGACTGTCCTGAAGAATCTCAGAGCCAAGAAACATTGCCGGAATCCTTAGAAAACTGGACATCAAGTCTCGTCCACACACCTCCTGATGGTGAATCGATCCGTACGGTTTGTTTTATCTCAAACATCAGCAAACAGTACATTTTTCTCATTAACTATAGCATGAAGTTCGCAAAATTGAGTAGCTAAACTAGCCCAACCAAACCAAAAATCCTCCCGAAACCTAACGTATTTACCATTGCCAATAATAATCCATTAATTACAATCCATTTTAATTAAGTGCTGCACCGCACTACAAGATAACATGGATTTCCCGGCGTTTATTTTACCCGGCGTTTAATCTAAACGCCCCTAATAAGGCTAAAGCCGGCGTTTTTTATCATTCGAGGCATTTAATTCCCCTGCATTTATAAACGCCGGGTTAGAGTCTACCACGGCGCTTATAAACGCCAGAATTCCACTCTATACCGGCGTTTATAAACGCCGGGATAGATTCTTCCACGGCGCTTATAAACGCCGGGAATTTATTTATACCGGCGTTTATAAATGCCGGGTTAGAGTCTTCACGCGCTTATAAACGCCGAAATTCCTCTATACCAGCGTTTATAAACGCAGGTTCTGATCTTCACGACTCTTATAAACGCTGGAATTCCATTTCATACCGGCGCTTATAAACGCCGATTCTGATCTAACCCGCTTATAAACGCCAGATGGTGGAATTTCGCGTTATAAGCCATGGTAGACTCTACTACGGCGTTTATAAGCGCCGTGGTAGACTCTACCACGGCGTTTATAAACGTGAATACCACATCGGGGAATTTGAAAGAATTGAAATTAAATAATATTATATTTGAAATAATTGAAACTAATATTCCATTTGCAATAATTTCTGTCCAAATATTTCATTTTCGATGATATTTTGTCTAAAATTTCAAATTTTGTCCGAAAATTCAATTTTCGTTGATATTTTGTTTGAAAATTCAAATTTTTTCGACCATCTGATTTTGTGACACTTATCAATTTCAGATGCTACTTTTCGTTATCTTCCCAATGAGCCAAAGAACGCCCGATTGGAGGTAATGAGTCAAAAGTTATGTCTATTTTGAGAAATATGCTCGGATTTCAGATTTGCAAACTAGAATTGGTGCCCAAAAGAATATAATTGGAGATCTTATCGTATGATGATTTTGCTAATTACCTCAATAGTTTGCTAATTTGAAATAATTGAAAATCGGTGTTTGGGTGTTTAACGGGTTAAGGAGAGGAGGGACGATTATATATCGATGTGATCATACCACCACTAAAGTTCTAGATCTTATAAAAACTCTGAAGTTAAGTGTGCTTGGACAAGAGTAGTAATAAGATGGGTGACCTCCTGGGAAGTCATTGTGCACCTGTGATTTTAAATGCCATGAATAGAGGGATCCCCGGCACTTATAAGCGTCATGCTAGATAAAACCCCAACACTTATAAAGTGCCATGATAGAGGGAACCCCGGCACTTATAAACGCCGGGTTAGAATCTTCTACGGCACTTATAAACGCCGGGTTAGAGTCTTCCACGGCACTCATAAACGCCATGGATAATTAAGCGCCGCCAATTATTTTTCCTGACGCCATTTTTCTTGACACCATGTAAACGCCATCTAAAATCTTTTTAAGGCATTTATAAGGTTTTAAAGGCATATATAGGCGCCATCGGAAGCTCGACGTGTTGTAGTGCCGGCCGGCCCAAACAACACCATTCCAAAATTGAGAGCAATTATTAATTAGGAGAACTGAAAAAAGATTTGGGGCTCCAAGTGTTATATTTGTGTTCAACATGATCATCATTTTTGAAATATTTTTTAATCCAAGAGCCCAGCTGTGACAAATTTATGTCACGTAAGTTAGGAATAATGCACGGACCATGCACCATACTCTTTTTTCTTGCTAACACTACTCCAACTCGCAAGACGTTATACTTATGGTGCCCCTCGTAATTGTCCAACACAAAACGATATGATGTTGTTTAAATTAGAGCTCTTTTACAGTGGATAAAAATCAATATAAGCTGCATTCAAAAAGAAAATCAATATAAACCGTCCATTTCTTTAAATCTAATGGTTGAAATCAATTTAGATCTAATTATACTACCACCTGTAGTATTAGTAGTAAAATTCAGAGATGGGTAAAAGGGTAAAAAATTTCGTCATACTATTTATCCTCTACAGTAAAACACGTCCTGTGATCCTGATGAATGAATTAGGAAAAGTTTAAAATACCCTTACTTAATGGATAAAAAAAGTCTAAAATACCTTAAGGAATAGATGGTTAGATTTATACTACCGCTATTTACTACCTATGTTATCCACCGTAAAATATCTCTCAAATTATAGTCCCAGATAGAAAAAACGCACGTGACTTCACTACTACTGCATCGCCTCATCGCGACCTCCCATCATCGCCGGTAGGTGCGAGCAAGCAGGATAATATTATCACCGCCGGTTCCAAATTCAACCGGCAGTGATAATACTATCACTACCGGTTCTAACTTCAATCGGCAGTGATATGAATAGTATAAATTTCCCGTAGGAATGGAGGCAATATTATTGCCGGTTTTATAGAGAACCGGCAGTGATAAGAAGATATCACTACCGGTTTATATGTACAACCGTAGTGATAACACCATTGCCGGTTCGCTTATAAATCGACAAGTGATAACACCATTTTCACCGCCGTTTTACTCTAGACCGGCAAGTGATATTATCGTTCCCCATAATTAGTTCGATATGTAACATAAGAAACATTGTAATTTATCTCGCATATAACATATGAAAGCATAATTAGTTAAAAAACAGAATATATGAAAGCAAATTTGTAATTTATGGATATGTATTAATTAAAATACGAACATTTACAAAACATAATTAGGTATATCGCCTATTATTACATATTTAGTCCTAATTATAATAGGCCAATGGCGCCAAGCCCTATATCCAAAAGTCATCGTCGCCCTCCTCCTCCTCCTCCTCATCGCCGAGCCGCCGCTGAAGATCGACGAGTTGCGGCGGTGCTCGTCCTCCTTCTCCTCCGAATCCGATTCGGTGGCGAGTTGGTCTTACCCCAACGCCAGCATTTCTCGCCGCCGTCGCTGCTGCTGCTCGCCGCCTCCTCCTCCTTCTCCTCCTTTGCCTCCTCTTCCTCCTCCTCCTCCGCCTCCACCTCCTCCTTCTCCTCCTCCTCCTTCTCCTCCTTCTCTAGCGACGGAGCGGGCTTTGCCCAACACGTGCTCGCTTGGGGGTGCCATTTTGCAACAATAGTGGATTGTGTGGGGTGCCATTCTTGAAACAATAGTGGCATTATATAGAGGCGAATGGGAAGGGCAACAGCTAGCGAGAGGAATGTGAAGCACAACAGCTTGGCGGCAGAGGAACGGCAAAGCGACGGTTGGGTTGGCGCCATGGCGCTTGGCAGCTTGAAGGGTCACCGGGGACGGTAGTTTGAAAATACATATCATCGCCGTTAATACCTATAACCGGTTGTGATATATTATCGCCGTTTAATTTACAACCGCAGTGATATTTAAAGTTTATTGCGGTTCGTATATTCAACCCAAAGTGATATGTATTTTCCCGCATAACGCAATTTTCCCGCAGAGTATGATTTTATCATCGCGCTGCGCAGAACCAAAGCAGCGATAAGGTATTTTCCCGCGTAATATGACCTTATCATCGCCGGTTCTTCGCAGAGCCGGCAAGTGATAAGCTATTTATATAGCAATCTTCACCGACCGACGATTTCGGCGAAGCGTAAGAGAGGAGCTCTTTGCTCGGGTGTATTTTTCTGGAGAGGTCTTGCCAAAATTTTGTGTCAAGATTTTGATCATATTTTTCATCGAATCGACATCTTCTCCAACCGAAAGCGTAACAAAGAGGAGTTGTATTATCTTGGCGAAGTTGTCTGTGAAAAATTGTATTAAAATTTTTCGAGGTTCTTGACTTGATGTATGTTATATTTGTCGTAAAATTTTACTTTACTTGAGTGCTATAGATGTTGATAATTGCTGATTGTACGGTGTGAACAGCTTTATGTCAGATCGCTCAAATTAAGATCTAGCTAAATTATTGAATAAATTATAATTCATATTGTAGTGGATGTTTAAGTAATAAAATTGCTAGATGGACAATTATGCATAATTGTAATTAATTTAATTAATGAAAATTTGTTATATGGATTTTTAATAGTAAAGATTGCTAGATGATCAATTATAAATAGTGAGAATTGCTAGTTGAATAATTAAATAATGGGAAATGGTAGATGGATTTTGCAATAATGAAAGTTGGAACAAAAATAATTATTTAGAAATATATCCTTATATTCAATTATATGCTTGTTTGTTGTAGATTAATTTAATTTAA
This sequence comes from Guadua angustifolia, assembly GCA_036346375.1. Taxonomy (NCBI): domain Eukaryota; kingdom Viridiplantae; phylum Streptophyta; class Magnoliopsida; order Poales; family Poaceae; genus Guadua; species Guadua angustifolia. The sequence continues at coordinate 1,311,766 of CM070506.1, forward strand.
TAGCTAGCGCTACATAACAAAATGAAATGAAGAAATCTTCTAAATAATTAAAAATGCTAGATGGATATTTAAATAGTGAAAAAGGTTTGATGTATTATATAGGCAAAATTGCTAGATGTATTTGTAAAACTAATCATTTACAATTATATTGTTATTTGCAATAAATTCATATCTATTTTAGTGATGTAGTGGATGTTTAAGTAATAAAATTGCTAGATGGACAATTATGCATAATTGTAATTAATTTAATTAATGAAAATTTGTTATATGGATTTTTAATAGTAAAATTGCTAGATGATCAATTATAAATAGTGAGAATTGCTAGTTGAATATTTAAATAATGGAAAATGGTAGATGGATTTTGCAATAATGAAAGTTGGAACATAAATAATTATTTAGAAATATATCCTTATATTCAATTATATGCTTGTTTGTTGTAGATTAATTTAATTTAATAGCTAGCGCTACACAACAAATTACAATTATATTGTTATTTTCAGTTATGTGCTTATAATGTGTTTATCGTTTTAATTAATTAGCAATGCATGACTATCTGTAAAGAATAAATTATTTTGATATCGCTTTGTTCATATAATGAAATGTAGTTTGTTATAATTAATCGTAGATCGACCGAAGGTGGATGTATGACACGGACCGTCGCGGTCCGAGTTCTTTAATGGTGTGACTTGTTTTCGAATGCGTCATGCACACAAGTCGAAAAACTCAGCGGACTATATGTGTTGTCCATGCGTTGATTGCAAAAATGAGAAGATGTTTTGTAACATAGAGTCGATGCGCGCACACTTGCTTCAAGGGGTTTCAAGGTGGCTATACTGTTGGATCGAGCACGGTGAAGATGATATTGTACATGAAGGGCAACACATTGATGAAGATGATATTGTACATGAAGGGCAACACATTAATGAAGATGACGGAGACAACGATATGACAATGTGGAAGATGCGTTCGTTGATACCCACGAAGATGATCTAGATCAAATGTTGCGTGATGGGGAGGGGGACTTCACGAGTGAAAGGGAGTTTCAAAAGTTCCAACGTATGGTAGAGGACTCTACAACGCCATTGTACCCGGCCGCAAGGAGGAGCACAGAAGTCGCATACCGTGCTTTCACCATCGCAGCTTGAAGGCAAGCAATGGTTGGTCCGATAAGAGCTTTATCGAAATAAGTTATGTCTCTTGGGAGACTTGCTTCCAGAGGGTAACGTGTTGCCTTCAACTACGCACGTGCCAAGCAGTTGTTTGCCTGCTGGGACCGGAAGTACAAAGAATACACGCATGTCCAAACGATTGCATATTGTATCGCGAATGAGTTTGCGTACATGGATGCTCGTGTTGTTTGCAAAGCAAAGCGGTATAAGGGCAACGACAGCGATATCGAGAACGAAGATGTCGGGTGAGGCGAAGAAGAAGAGGTGTCCCGTAAGGTGGTGTGGTATTTCCTATAATCCCCGTCTAAAGCGATTGTTTGTGAACAAAAGGCATGCCCAATTGCTACGATGGCACGCCAAGAGCGAAGAAGGATGGAATGCTCAGACACCTGCCGATTACGTGCAATGGAGGAACATCGACGTAAAATATAAGAAGCGCTTTGCATATGATATGAGGAATATAAGGTTTGGGTTGAGTACAGATGGGATGAATCCTTTTGGCAACATGAGTAGTCGTCCACAAGACTTGGCGGTGACTTTATGCATCTACAACCTTCCTCCTTGGCTTTGCATGAAGCGAAAGTACATTATGATGCCACTATTGATCCAAGGGCCTAGCAACCGGCAATGATATCGATGTGTACCTCAAACCATTGGTTGAAGATCTTCTAATATTGTGGACCGATGGTGTACAGGTATGGGATGAGTATAAAAGAGAAAACTTTATCCTACGGGCATTACTGTTTGTAACCATTAATGATTATCCTGCTCTTGGCAACCTGTCGGCCGAGGACGACAAAAGGCTTCAACGGATGCGCCCAAAGGCTCGGATGATACAGCTAGCCGGTGGCTGAAGAACAGCCGAAAAATGGCTTACATGCGCATCGTAGGTTCCTCCGCAAGGATCACCCATACCGCAATAATAAGAGAGCTTTTGACGGGACAAAGGAGACCGCCTTAGCTTCAAGAATCACACCGGGAAACAGATATTTGCGGCGTAAAGGATCTTACAATTATTCACGTAAAGGGAGCCGAAAAGACATCTATTCCGACTTCCGGATAAGGCTCTTTGTGGAAAAAGAAATCAAGATTTTGGATCCTACCTTATTGGCAAGACTGGAAGTTCGACACATAATCGACGCCATGCACATAGAGAAGAACGTGTGTGACAGCTTGCTTGGTATCTTACTAGACATACCTGGCAAAACGAAAGATACACTTCAAGCAAGGATGGACCTCGAAGATATGAAACTGAGGAAGGAGCTGCATCACGAAGAAATGGATACAGGCAAAAAGTACCTTCCCGCAGCCTGCTACACTTTGAGCAAGAAAGAGAAAATTAGCGTTTGTGAATGCTTGCACGGAATCAAAGTTCCGTCTGGTTACTCTGCTAACATAAAGAGACTAGTCTCAATGAAAGACTTAAAGTTAATTGGTATGAAGTCTCACGATTGCCACGTGATGATGACACAGATGCTTCCAATTGCAATTAGGGGGGTTCTGCCAGAGAAAGTCCGAGACCCAATTATCAAGTTGTGTTCATTCTTCAACGCGATTTCACAGAAGGCCATCGATCCATTAATACTAGATAAGCTGCAGGAAGACGTGGTCCACACTCTGTGCAGGCTTGAGATGTGTTTCCCTCCATCTTTTTTTGATATTATGGTCCATCTCATTGTTCACATTGTGAAAGAGATACGGATTCTTGGTCCCGTATTTCTACATCAGATGTACCCTTTCGAGAGATTCATGGGGGTTATAAAGAAATATGTTCAGAATCAAATCGAGGAAGGTCTGATTGCCGATGGTCGGGGAACCGAGGAGGTCATTGAGTTCTCGTCGATTATATGGATCTCAAACCGATTGGTGTGCTCAGATCTCGGCATGAGGGAAGGCTACAGGGGAAAGGGACACTAGGCGAGAAATCAGTACGTACTAGCAATCTAGCTTTATTTACACAAGCACATTTCGCAGTTTTGGGACAATCAGTTGTGGTGGCCCCGTATGTCGACATGCACAAGAACGTGCTATCCAAAACAAACCCAGGGAGGTTAGAGGGTTGGCTCGCGAGAGAGCACAGAGATAATTTCGGCGATTGGTTGTGTAGACACATGATGCGTACGGAGACAGACTGCACTCAGTTGAAATTGTTGGCTCAGGGACCGTCAACTACAATTCGGACATTCCAAGGATACGACATAAATGGTTTTACATTTTATACAAGAGCGCAAGATAAAAAGAGCACCAATCAAAATAGCGGTATCCAGATAGATGCCTATGACAAAGAATGGAAATAGGCAAACCTACTACGGATTCATAGAAGAGATTTGGGATCTTGACTATGGACCTTGAAGGTCCCTCTTTCGGTGCCAATGGGTCGACTTCCGTGGCGTGAATATCGATAAGTACGGCATCACTACCGTGGACCTCAAACTCGCTTGATATAAAGAAGAACCATTCAGACTTGCTAATTTCTGTTACACAAATCTTCTTTGTAATCAACCCGGCTAACAAGGAGCGCCACGTGGTTATTCAAGGAAAAAGAAGGATTGTCGGAGTTGAGAATGTTGTCGACGAGGAAGAGTACAACCAATTCGATGAGCTTCTTTTGGAGAGGACGTTGACCTAAGTACCATGGAAGACAAAGGACGGTTACATACATACGCCGCGATCATAACGAAGGTCTAATCGTAGCTTAGTTGTAGTAATGAAATGTATGCTTTCTTTTGTATGAACGATATGTTTATTTTCTCATATGTAACAATTAATGTAATATATGCAATAATGGAAATTGAGGTTATGCTTTCTTTTGATCAAATTGAAAGTTTCACTGCATTTGGATTTTTGTGATTTTGACTGCACTTGAATTTGTTCGAATTTGACAGCATTTGTTGTTCAATTTGCAAGCATTATTTGATTTTAGAAATATTAAAACAATTAAAAAGTTAGCAATCTGATTTTTATACGAAGGGGTAACTAGATTTAAACTGAAACATTCATAAGTAACTAGGAAAATGGCAATGATGTTCACTTCCTTTTTGTGCTAGTAAATCGCGGCAAGATTACGCCTAGTCTCCTACTCACTCTCTCTCACCTCTTTGCACTTAGGAATGATCATTATTAGCAAAATCTCACTTCCCAACACGCAGCCAGCTTTTGAAGCTCCGCTCATTTCTCTCATCGCTTGACGCCATCTCGTATTAATCGACATAATCATGCTACAATGCTATCTCTTCTTCCTCTCCAACTTTTCCAATGAAAAATTTCATGTTGTATGAAGATGAGAATACTTCAAGAATTTCAGGTTTCACGAGGAGAAAAACTACTTTCAAGATTTCAGGTAAGGAGAAAAATTAGTTGTCCTGTAGTAGGGGGCATATCCGGTGCAATCAGGTTTTTGGTGCAATCACCGTGCAATCCAACTAAGAAAAGTTTCAAAAATTCTAAAAAAAAATCATGGATGTACATCTCATCTTACCCCATGTACATATAAAATTTCATGATCAAATTCGTCCTATATTAAGAGTAATAAAAAAGACAAATTTTAATAGAATATGGGCAAAGAGCTTATCACTGCCGGTTGTACAATGGACCGGCAGTAATATTCCACTATCACCGCGGTTGTACAATGGCCCGGCGGTAATATTCCATTATCACCGCCGGTTGTACAATGGACCGCGGTAATATTCCACTATCATCGCCGGTTGTACAATGGCCCTAAGAAGGATATATTATCACCGTCGGTTGGTGTGACCAACCGCAAAGTGATATTCCACCCTATAAATTGAAACGCCGTGCCTTCCTCTCATTTACCTTAGCCCTAGCCCGCACCCTCCTCTCACTTTTACAGCTGCCGCCTCGAGCTCCTCGACGCGCGCGCCGGACCACCGCCGTCGGTTCACGCTGAGCTCCCGCCGCCGCTCGACTCAGCCGCCGTCGCCTCACTCGCCTCGGACCGCCGCCGCCGACTCAGACTCGGGCCCGCCGCCTCCCCACCGCCGCCTTTCACCTCCACGCTGTCTCCCCACCGTTGCCTCGACCTCCCCACCATCTCCCGCCGTCGCCTCGACCTCCCCACTGCCTCCCGCCGTCGCTTTGGTATCGCTCTTGCGATGTGTGAATGTGGTTGTGCAGATGTGAATGTGCATGTGATTGTGATTGTGAATGTTTCATATGTGCATGTGCAGATGCTAAGGGGCCAGCCAATTCATTTGGCTTGGGGACCTAGCATGTGGGTATAGTGTTCAGTGAGGATTTGGGACCGCAATAGACAATTTGTGACAACTAATCTGTGATGATTCTAGGGTTATCAATGAGATAGACATTTATTCTGTGATGATGATACAAATAAATGAGGCAATCGATTTTATTCTCTACTATCGCCGATGATGATATAAATAAATGAGGCAATATTTATACGCTAGTTAGTGAATCATTCTGTAATTCAAGATTTGTTAGATCATTGTATCAATACTTTAACTTGTTCTTTGTTGTCAGCCAGATATGTGATATGCTATCCCGAGAATAGTTCCTTTCATAACTTTGATATCCCGGTCTAATATGGAACTCAATTCTCACCGGCTTGGCATCACATGTCATAGGCAAAATCATTGCAATTCGATGTTCAAGAGCGCTTTCATCCATAATTGAGTATTAGTGAGTCAATTTTTCTTAAACAAGATTGAATCGAATAGAGTCACTAATTTCAGATTGATATACCCTGTGATATATTGCTGAAATTTGGTGTTGGAGGGCTTCTTTGAAGCAACCCATCAAGTTATTAAATCGAGAGCAACATCGAAAAACCAAACATGAGTAGTATATTGCTCGTTAATTCATTTATTATCCATGTTGAATGTCTCGTATATATGTGTTCATATCATGAATCTATGTGATTATAAGCTTATACTGTTGAATTCATGATCATTTCATATGTTACGGACATTGTGGATAAGTTGTGCTTAGTCATATCTAGGTTAAGTATATGTCTCATTATGCTCATATCGCCCTTATTTCAACAATCTTGTATTGCATGTATTGCATGACCACTTATTTGTCTAATTAGTGTTGAATACCTGTTGTCACTTTACTTGATCTCGTTAGTAGCACTTCTCTGCTTATATTTTGTTTAGTTCCTTAGTCTAATTAGTGTTCAATACCTAATGATGTTAGTAGCACTTCTATGTCTATACCGTTGTCTATATTTTGTTTAGTTCCTTAGTCTATTAGTAGCACTTCGTGTCACTTTATACGTTGTCACTTATTTGATCAAAACACTATCTGTTGATGAGTATTAGGCATTGAACCAAGAGACTTTACTCTATTTTCCTTAGTCGATCAAGACTACATATCTACCATTGCTCACTATCGGTGTTACTTCATTGTCTTTATATCGCTTCGCTCGCTTAATTAGTTGGCTACCGATCTGAATAATAATTGCTTGGTAAAATAGCAAGGTTGTCACAAATTAGCCTATTACTCGCCCCTTGTGGCAGGAGGGCCTTTGGGCAACCCGACATTCGAGAACACTCAAAATAAACAAGTTGAGTTTTATGCTAGTTGCCTTGTTCATTTTTTTCGCCCTTGTGCTGCTTTTTGATCATTTTGCTCTATGGTTATACATGTGTTGTAAATATTTGTTTTGTAAAGATGTATACATGTGTTGTAAATATTTGTTTTGTGCCACTAATTGTAATAGTTGTATACATGTGTTGTAAATATTAGTCAAGATTCATTATATACCGAGAGTTACCAAAAGAAAAATTCTGACAAGTTTAAAGAGTTTAAACTTGTCAGAATTTTCTCTTGTTTGTAACTCTCGATATATAATGAATTTGATACTAAAATTTTATGTGTATGTATATTTTGTTGACCAAAAATGTATGTGTTTAAAAAAATAAGCCCTGCAAGTTCAAGAAGCATGGATGTCACGAGGCGTCAAATTTCGAGAGGCGAAGCCATGAGGAGACATGCTCGCTTGGAATGGACTTGGTTGCTATCTTCTTCCGCTGCCACACCGTCCATAGGCTTCCTCCCGCTCCTCTTCTTCATTGATCCTGGAGTACTTATCTATGGATAGTGGTACGCGGAAGAAGACAGCAACCAAGTCCATTTCAAGCGAGCATGTCTCCTCATGGCTTCGCCTCTCGGTGTACCGGACGCTCTCGTGACATCCATGCTTCTTGAACTTGCAGGGGCTTATTTTTTAAAATCATTTTAGTGTGGAATATATTCTTAAGAATATATGAATTTTTTCATATTATTTTTTCATTTCGAGATGTATATGTATCATGTGATTTTTTTCTAATGTATAAATATCATTTTAAAGTTACATGTGCACATGTTTGTAGCATGAGGTCACAACATCACTTGATTTCCTCTCAACTCTAGCAAATTACCATCGCTTGAATTCACAAGTTTGATGTCATGTAGCAACCATAAATGAATGCAATATAATTAACCCAATAACATTTCGGATTGCTAGGAATGGCCTCGAATCAGGGACAAGTGCCAGAGGGAATTCGGCCCTCGAATGTAGACGAAGTAAGAATGGGTAGCCCAAGTGGCTACCTGAACCTCTGAGATATTGATATGGAGCAACTCGGCGCCACGACCAAGGACCAAATCGACGCCTCGCCATGGACCAAGCCGACGCCACGACCATGGACCAAACCGACGCTCGCTATGGACCAAGTCGACGCCATCGCCATGGACTAAGTCGACGCGACTAACATGGGCGAGGTAAAGTATTAGTGCGCCAGATTCCCAAAATATTGTAGGGTCATACGACTAATAACAAGATCCAATTGTAGGCTCAAACGTCGGGTGAACAAAGGCTACAGAGGTCGTGGTCCGAGCAAGATGCCTAAGGCGCTCACAACATAGTCCAGCTCTCTCTAAGTCGGGAACTCGCTATACCAGCGTCGGCGTTGGCGCCCAGACAGACAACTGCATGGAGTACTTGCTAGGGATAACGTGCCCATCACCTATAGATCATGGACCGGCCGCGAAGGTGATCAGTGGGTGGTTCCCGATGACCTGAAGGACTCGCTATGGGGCAAGCTAAAACAAGTATTCCATTTCCCCCAAGGGTCAAAGTTGGTTGCAAAGAAACGTGCACTAAGTATCATGTGCACATGCTGGAAGAATTGGAAGACTCAGCTGAATAAAAACTATGTGAAGAAGAATGTCACGCCAAATTTTAACATGTTTCCAAAGATAAGGGAATTTTGGAAGGACTTTGTGGAGTATAGGAATTTCAAGAAACCTGCATACAGTGAGTCAAGAAAAAGGCTAACGCGATAAGAATATGTACCTCACACACTAGGCAATCGTGGCTACGTGAAGAAAATACCTGCATGGGATAGGCGCGAACAAGAGCTAACCTCAAGGCGTTACTCTCGCGACGCCGAGTTCATCGCACGATCAAAGCACCGTTGCTTGGGGGGGGCTTGTCTCGAAGATGGCAGTTGAGCCGGAGCGATAGAGCCCGGAGGTGTCGCAGAAAATATCGATGCTCACGTGGAGTCTTCCCAAGGGCTTTTCGTGCCACGAAGGAGAATGATGAGTCGATCGCTGCCCTGGGTAACAAGGAGCATCCGGCGCACCCGAGGAGTTGGTTTGGTGCCATGGAAAGAAGGCTTCCCACCGACGATCGTTGTTCAAGCGGCCGAAAAGAATAAGAGAAGATGAACCGCAAAGTCAAATACAAGATCTGTGTGGCAAGAGCGTTAGAGGAAGAGAGAGCGAGCCTGGATCAAGTTGTGGAGCAAGCAAGATCAGAAAGCTCTCACTCACGACCACCACTCGATGACGACCCTCGGAATCTCGACCACGGTGTTCTTAAGAGCAGTGCAAGGCCCACAACGATTCCGGAGAGCATCGACTCCATTTTCCAATGGATGACATCACGTAACCGACACCGTGCAAGCTGCATTTGTCCGCGACATGGCATTACCATCAAGGTGGTGATGGCGTGGCTTGGCCATGCGCCTCGCAGGTTCTCGTGACCGCCTAATATCACTGGGATTCGCCAGGGTCGAAGTAGACAGTGTAGTTCGACAATATCGCAAAATGGAGGTAGAGATTCCTGGCGAGGACGGAAAAAACAAACTTGGAGAAAACGTGCATGGCTTCCTCGCGTGGCACAAGAGCTTGATTATGTTCGGCTCGGACGATGAGGCCGACAACGACGACGATGATGATGAGCCGACTTCCACACGCAGACTGCCGCCACTCGAAAAGTGCAACTCCTCCGTCGGCACCGGTTAGGAAAAGTCCAACTCCTCCGCGGCACCATCCGAAAAAGTCCAACTCCTCCTCCGGCACCAAACCAGAAAATTCCAACTCCTCACCAAGACATAAGAAGAATCGAACATCGGCACCATCTCGAAGTCCGTGATCGCCTTGTACCAAATCTCGGTCATCTGTGAAGTTAGCACAGCCTCAGAAGAAATTACCGGCCGAGATGACTGAAGAAGAACGCAAAGAGCAAATGAAGGCCGACGTAACATCTCACTTCCAAAAGGTGCCATCACCCGAGAAGACTAAAGTCGATGCTAATGCGCAGGAGTTTTTCTTGAGTATGGCAAAAGCCAAAGAGACAGGGCGGGCTTTTGAACTTTCGAAAATGTCGGACTACGAGCGCATCTCTAGAAAGCAAAACTTGAAGATGGCTAGTGCTGAGGCGTCGATGTCGCAAGCTCAAAAAGATGCTGCTGAACAATGTCGTAATTACGAGTTAGGTCTAAGCTGGAAGTACTTTTTGGGGCAACCGCTGGCTCCCCTAAGATATAGAGAACCTAACAACAAAATTGCGGTAGGCCCATCAAGATACATGCAGAAGTGCTAAAAGGGTATGTGGGCGGTCCCAAGTGAAATACAAAGATTCGGATTTTCACAATGGGGATGGCATGTTTTGGTTAGAGTTCGCGAATTGTATATGTTGTCTTGGCGATGATGCTCGACGCGGCAATGGTCGATGTGGACTTTGTAAGTCTCTATTTTTATTATTGTATATTCTTGTACCGCTCAACTGTATGTCTAACTTTTTTTATATATGTAGAATGGAGATCTGAGATATGTAGAAGAAATAAGGATGAAGATTTAGGATTTCTCGATCCGGGCTTGTCAACGAGACAATCGTCCGTGATAACCCAAAGTTTATTGAAGACTATTTATTTAAGGCTTTCTACAAGCTGAAAAAAGAAAACCTCCAGACTTGTACCCTATAACTTTCAATACGTATACCCTACTTCTAATATTGTTTTACTATTTTTATGCGTGACACGGTGTGAGACTAATAGGCTATGTTAACATATATGTCTAGTTATCTTTGGGTCCTCCTCGTCATCGAAGTTAGAAGCTAGTGGTTTTTGTCTTGGACTCGATGAGAAAAGAACTTCATGAGTATGAACATAATTTTTGGAAGATGATGAACAGTAAACTTCGATCGCTATGCTATTGCTCTAGTAATATTTTATTCTATTGTATTTAAGGTTAATTACTATTTAAAATCATTCACAGCAAGATTCACACGGTATTGCAAGAAAGGTGGTTCGTGATCTTCCCTACAGAAAACTTTCAAAATAATAACAGACTTTCCATGCATGAGACAGACCAGGAAATAGTTTATAAAGATACTACGTATGTACAAATTTACATGCAATTGTCACGAAGAGTGTCGGCTATAACGGCCATGGTATATAATTACACATTCATGCCTACTTTTCTTTCATTTAACATCTATCATCATTAATTAAATTTTCTTTTCTTCAATAACAAGTGCTCCAAGATGAGAACCAATCGCCATCGCCAAAAGAAATTTTAGCAATTCAAGAGCATATCCGATTCATTGACTAACGACTCATCGATCCAAAGGGCGAGTTCCACGATTTACACCTCAATCCAAAGTGAACGAGATGTACTCACACTACATTTGTGAACAGACTATTGTAAAAACTAAATATTGTGATGCTTTAATATATTTTAATTATGATCTAACGACGCTTTATATACTATATATTTGAAGGCAACATATCATTTGCACAAAGCCTTCCGTGTACACATCGTGCACACTAACTAATAAAAGTCACGAAAACTACGAAAAAATTTGTAGATGTACTTCATAGATTACTCTACCTATGTATAAAATTGCAGGTTCAAATTCAATACATATGAGGACTTACAAAAAAGAGAATTTTTGTAAGTCCCGATATATATTGAATTTGAACTCGTAATTTTATACATAGATAGAGTAATCTATGAAGTACATCTACAAATTTTTTCAGAATTCGTTGTCACCGCCGGTTCGCCCAAGAACCGCAAAGGATATACACGATCATCTTGCCGGTTCTTCGATAAGCCGGCAGAGATATACATATATCACCGCCGGATTCTAGGTTGAACCGCAGAGATAGTCGAGTATCATCGCCGATTCTAGTGTAAACCGGCAGAGATAGTCGAATATCATCGCCGGTTATATAATGAACCGGCAGTGATATCTATTATCATCGCCGGTTCCTAAGCGGCAGTGATAACCCCGAGTATCACTGCCGACCAATCACTGCCGGCGCCCATAACCGGCAGTAATGGCGTGGACGAATCGGCAGTGATGACCTATTCTGTAGTAGTGCTTGTACCCAAGCTGTTACGAGTTAGAATTTTATTGTTAGATACCAACCACGGAAGGCATGGATTTCACGTGAGTCGACCGAAATCTTCGAGAGAGCAAGCATGCATGGGTGAAACAGGGGTAAAACCTGTAAAATTTAGAATAGCACAAAAATAACTTAATTGAGGATTGAGTACTGCTCCAAAGAATAGATCTCAGAGCTAGCCAAGAAACATTGTCCGAATTAATCCAGAACGGCCACAAGTCTGCCATCCACACACGTCCTAAAGGTGAATTTAAGGTTTGTTCCATCCCGAACATGAGCAAATTAACCAACTGCATCATGCATTTTGGAAATATATCTTTTAATCCAACAACCCAACAGTGAAAGATTTAGGTCATGTATGTTAGGAATTGCAAAATAACCTGTACAAGGACCTGTTTGTGATCTCTAATTTACCGTGGAAGGATCCGTTCATAATTTTTGATTTGTTAGGGACTTTTCCGGGAAAGTGATGACGTGGCACGTCCTCCATCCGGAAAATCTGCCAACTTTATTTAGGTGATGATGCCCAGACCATGCACCATACTGATATTTTTAAATAGTTAATTTGTACATTGAGCATTAATTTCGTCGATCGTCATGTTAAATAAAAATCAGAAACCTAAAATATGCGAAGCATGTTGAACGAAAATAGTTAATTAGTACAGTACGTGGACAGGCACCACCGTGTTCAATGCCAGATGGGAGTAAGCAGGTTTGCAGTAAATACGAACATGCTGCCGTACCGCTGGCCTCTACCAAGTTGCAGACGCGGACGCATCAAAACCAATATCAGTTTTTTTAGATCAAAACGACATCAAAAATTGATGCCCTAGTTTCATTACTGAAACCAGAGAGAGCTCCAAGCAGTCCATACAATGTATCTCAACAAAAAAACATCGTAAGCCTTACCACCAGGCCTACTCACTTAGACGCAAAAAACATAACAACATTCTTGCATATAGCTCAACTAAGAAACGTAAACCGAAACCTCACACCAGAACTTTCCCAGCAACATCACCATCACCGCTTCCAGACCTCCGACACAGCTAGGGATGTAATCGGATCGGATCTGATCGGATATTGTTCATCCCGTATCCGTATCCATATTTTTATCGAATACGAAGTCGGATCTGAATAGTATCGATGTGAATCTGAATCTGAATAATACCGGATACTATCACTTACTTAATCTGAGCGAATACGCACCGGATTCAATACGGTGCGAATATTTTTAGCGGATAATACATGAAAATATAGATCATTTATTGCACATGTAACATCTTGAATGGTAGATTACTTATGAGTTATGAATAATTATTGACAAAATGTGAAGAAAATAGTACAGGAATTTACTATAGTTGCATTGTACATAATTAAGAATTAATAGTGAACGCACTAGAGATTATATAAAAACTAAATGTAGAGTCATAATAGAATTATCAAAGACAATGGCACTAGCAAATTAGAAGTCACAAACTAGTAAGGTAAACATGATAGAATCATATAATACCATATATCAAATTTATGCACTACTAATTCTAGTCTACTTAACCAGTTAGGTGCATGCATGTACGACGTAAGGTAATAACACAACCAATCCACCAGTGCACCATTTGGCACTTGTCCACGGCACCACCTTAGGAGTGCGCCGGACCGCCGGTGCCACCTCGGTGCCTCCTCAACTCAAGCCACTCAACTCAGCTAGGTTTTGTTTGGATTGGGGATTTTAGAGGAGAGAGACTAGTAGAGAATAGAGATAGAGAAAGAGAGCACGAATGATGGATTGAGGATTTTATGTTTTTGGTTTTGGAGTGCATTGCGTGGCGATGTCGCATTGCCTTGCTTTTGGCTTTGGCGCGATGGACATGCCGGAAGTCTGGCACGTGGTAAATTTTGGTTTGGCACCGACTTGGCGTTGTGGTGCACTTGGCGTTGGCACTTTGGTAGTGGTAGTGTAGCACTTGGTAGAATGGTAGTTGGTACTTGGCACTTGGCAGTTGGCACTGGTACTGGTAGAGTACCAAGAGTGGTATTGGTACACCGGTACTAGTGCCTCCGCACTCTAGTGACTAGTGCTCTTTGATTGAAAGTTCTGAGACTCACGCCTTGGAGAAGTCTTTAAAGTTTTCGGATAATATCCATATTTTATATCCGGATATTATCCGATTATAAACTCGGATATTCCTGTATCCGTCGGATAATTACTATCCGTATCCGTATCCTTATCCGAGATAACTATCCTTATCCGTATCCGTATCCGGAAAATTCTTCGAATATCCGAAAAACTATTCAAATCGCTATCCGAATTGATTCGGTCGGTCGGTCGGTCGGAAAATATCCGTTCCAGTTGCACCCCTAGACACAGCATCCCAGAAGTACCTCCATTATCTGCCCTCACAAGAAAAAAACAAGAACAAAACCCACACAAGACACCATCACACCAGAAAAAAACCAATACAAGTTATCTGAGCTTTCCTTTATAAGAGTCTATTTGTTTCAGTTTTGGATTCTCTAAAAACTGATTCTAGTTGTGATTGTAGAGAAGCTGATTCTTCAAAAGTTGGAATCTAGAAGCACATATCAAGTGGATTGTGGATTCTAGTGTATATGAGTGGGCCGGATTGTGAGAATCGGATTCTAGAATCAGGCTGTTTGTTTCCGATTCTGCTTTTAGGGCCAGAATCTAGAATCAAAAGCTGAAACAAACAGGGCCTAATACGAGTTGCACAAAATCTATAGTAAGGAAAGGAGTAAGTAATCAATATCTATTTTTCATTCATACTTTAATATTTATGCAACTTTTAAAAAGAAAAGTATGAAAGCATTTTAAATTGCAGGGGAATTAACTAAGAGATACATTAGACAAATACAACTATATATCTCCGTGCGGCTGCGTACATCTTTATTACAAGCATACAAACGATGAGATGGGTACACACATACACATTTTATTTTTCAGCTATATATATACATATATCACAGTCGACGTGTAGTGACTGCGTGTTTAATACATACATACATACGTACGTCATCCAACGCTCCCGATGATACACGCATGCATGCATCAGGACATGCGTGCATGCAAGGGAGGCTTATTAAACATGCGACATTAATGCATTATTACTCAACATTCTGCGGTTTGCGGTTTGCTTCTGGAGCAACGTCACCAGGTGGTACCTCATCTTGTTCGCCGCACTGGCAGTCGCTGCTTAACACGCATCGGAGGAAGCACTTCTTAACATCACCAGCAGTTTGACTCTCCCCCGATTCCATGATGCAGTTGCCGGCACAAGCGCAGTTCTTGGAGCAGATGCAGTCATCGTCCGGGTCAGGAGCATTGCGCATGCATTTCTTTGCAGTGACATTAGCGAACAGGATGGCCAGCATCGCGCAAATGGCAACTATCTTCGTCTGAGCAGCCGAAGCCATATTAATTATACTGCTGAGACTATGTATGCTATGCTATGCTATCGCGCACTACTACAGCATAGAGCATCACAACCGGCCTATTAGAAGCGGTTTGATGCGAACCCGTTGTGATGTTCGCACCAGAAGCGGTTCGTAGGCAACGGTCCGGAGAGGGCTTCCAGAAGCGGTTTGAGACACGAACCGCTTCTGAATGTTGAGTTCTAGAAGCGGTTCTTGTCTCAAACCGCTTCTGATTTTTAGAAGCGGTTTGAGACAAGAACCGCTTCTAGAACTCAACATTCAGAAGCGGTTCGTGTTTCAAACCGCTTCTGGAAGCCCTCCCGCGCAGCTCATTTAAACCCTTCTTCCTCCCCGAGCCAGCAGAGTACGACCGAACAGAGAAGGGCTGGCCCAGCGCTGTTTCTTGGGGAGGTGCTGTCCAAATTTTTAATTTGGGGTGATTAGCTTCAAATTCAGTGTTTCAAGGTTAGTAACATCATGTGAACATCCTTCTCACCTAGAGATTGCTATTTTTTTCAATGGATGTGGAGAAATCTTGAACTTTTTAAGCAAGATCACCATGATCAAAAATTAGTTTTGTATGCTTGTTTTTGTTGTTGTATGAAGATGTAAGGTAGAGATCTAGTTCAAAATATGACATTACACAAGGTAAAGGTGATTGGAAGCTTTAGATCTAGGTGGTTGTTAGATTTAGAATCTTAAATATCACAATATTGCAAGGAAGTAATTATTGGTGTATGAAATAAAATAGAAAAACATGTGTAGAAGGATAAAACATAATTACAAAGGTAGGAAGGGATACAAAATAATTAGAAAGGTAGATCTTTAATTGGATAACGGTGTAGGTGGAGGTTTTTTTGTTGGGTTTAAGTGGCTGTGAGCTTTAGATTTTTAAATGTATCTATAAGTTACGTTATAATTTTTGTAACGAAATTTGTTATAATTTTTAATGAAATTATAACTTGGTGTAGATGAATCGGCAATGGATGTACAATGCGGACCGTCGCTCGGAGAGTTCATTAATGGCGTGCAAGCTTTTCTCGTCTGCCGTTGCATTTTTGCCTCGAGCGACTTCATATGTTGTCCGTGTGTAGATTGCAAGAACGAGAAGGAGCACTCCAGCGATGGCAAGTTATGAACCATTTGATCATGAGAGGTTTCATGCCAAACTATACTGTTGGACCAACCATGGCAAAGTTGAGGCGATTAGTGAGGAAGACGATGAAGAAGGCGAGAAAGAGGAAGATGGATTCAACAGTATCCCGGACGGCACGCAATACTGTTCCGTGGAAGAAACACTTGGTGACAATGGTGATGATGAGCTAGACCAGATGTGCGTGGACGGAGAGGGAGACTACAGATGAAAGACAGTTCGAGAAGTTCGGTAGCATGTTAGAGGACCACAGAACTCCTTTGTACCCAAATTGTGGGTAGGGCCACACAAAGCTGCGTACCACACTGGAACTCATGCAATGGAAGGCTACAAATGGTGTGTCAGATAAGGGATTCAATGAGTTGTTACCACTCGTAAAGAAGTTGCTTCCAGAAGATAACACTCTGCCCGAATCTACATATGAAGCCAAGCAAGTCGTTTGTCCTTTGGGATTGGAAGTACAGAAGATACACGCATGTCCTAATGATTGTGTCTCAGATCGTAATGAGTATGCCAATTTGGATGTGTGTCCGGTGTGTAAAGAGTCACGGTATAAGGTGAAGCGTGGCGATCCGGTGAAATAGATGGGGGCGTAAGAAGAAGAGACCTCCGGCTAAAGTGTTGTGGTATTTCCTGTGATCCCCGATTGAAAGCGTATGTTTGCTAACAAAGCGCATGCCAGATGATGCGTTGGCACAAAGAAGAGCGTAAGGACGACGGGATGCTTAGACACCTGCAGATGGCTCACGGTGGAGGAAAGTCGACTAGACATACCTGACTTTGCGCAGATGAGGTGAGAAACATAAGGTTTGGGTTGAGTACCGATGGGATGAATCCTTTTGGAGAATTGAGCAGCACCATAGCAAGCGGCACGTTACACTATGTATCTATAACATTCCTCCATGGCTGTGCATGAAGCGAAAGTATATCATGATGTCGTTGTTGATCCAAGGCCCCAAGCAACCTGGAAATGACATCGATGTCTACCTGAAACCATTGGTTGAAGATCTTGTGACGTTGTGGGACGATGGTGCAAGGGTATGGGATGAGTACAAAAGGGAGTATTTCACCCTACGTGCATTGTTATTTGTAACAATCAACGACTGGCCTGCTCTCGGTAACCTGTCCGGCCTAACTGTCAAAGGATATAGAGCCTGCATCCAGTGCTTAGATGAAACGGACGGCATGTACCTAAAAAACTCTCGGAAGGTTGTGTACATGGGTCACCGTAGGTTTCTTCCTACGAGTCACCCGTTGCGGAAGAAAGGCAGGAAATTTAACGGGCAACCAGACCTTCGTGCAAGGCCTCAGCATCGTAGTGGGCCACGTGTTTTTGCTATGGTGAAGGATTTGAAAGTAGTATTTGGAAAGGGTCCTCGAAGCAAACATGTGTAGAATGAGGATGGTCAGGCACCCATGTGGAAGAAGAAGTCAATATTTTGGGATTTGCCTTATTGGGAAGTCATGGAGGTTAAATCACTCAATTGACTTCATGCACATCACGAAGAATGTCTCGCTTGAACCTGCTAGGCTACATAGATATGTCGGAAAATCGAAAGATACACCGCAAGCTCGGAAGGACCTTAAACTCTTGGAACCGAGGAGCGACCTACATCCCGAAAAAAAGAGGGAAAGGACAACATTACCTATATCCTGCGAGCTACACTCTAAGCAAAGAAGAGAAAAAAGCATGATAGAGTTCTGAGCAGTGAAGGTCCTTCCTGATTCTCCTCGAATGTAAAGAGACTCATAAACACGAAGAGAATAAAATCCGTAACATGAAATCCCATGACTGTCTTGTGTTAATGACACAGTTGCTTCCAGGGGGTTTGAGAGGGATACCTCGCCAGTGTGGGTATGGGGACAATCACAAAGCTGTGTTCTTTTTTCAACGCGGTTTCACAGAAGGTCATCGACCCAGATAAACTAAGTAAGCTGCAGGATGACGTGGTACAAAGTTTGGTTAGTCTTGAGATGATCTTTCCTCCTGCATTCTTTGATATTATGGTTCATCTCACTGTTCACCTTGTCAAAGAGATAGGTATTCTCGGACCCGTGTATCTACACAACATGTTCCTTTCGAGAGGTACATGAGTGTGCTAAAGAAGTATGTCCGTAACTGTTCTCGTCCGGAAGGATGCATTGCCGAGGGTTATGGGACAGAGGAGGTGATTGAGTTTTGTGTGGATTACATTAATGATCTAAACCCGATCGGCGTCCCTATATCACGCCATGAGGGGAGGCTACGGGGAAAAGGGACACTAGGGAGGAAAGCAATTGCATGCAATGATCTTCTTACATTTAAGCAAGCACATTTCACGATTTTGAAACAATCAACCGTAGTGGCCCCGTATGTCCTTGAGCACAAGAGTATTCTACGCCGCAATTTCCCGGGGAGGTCTGAGGATTGGATAACACTGAAGCACATGGATTCTTTCGGCGCTTGGTTACAAAAGTACATCCTTTTGAAAGGGTCGGACAATGAGCAGGTTACTGCTTGCCTGGGGACCATCTAGTGAAATCGTGACATTCAAAGTGCGAGATAAATGGTTACACATTCTACACCGGATCGGGATAACAAGAGCACCAACTGAATAGCGGTGTCCGTGATAGACGCCAAGACAACAAAGGCAAGGTGGATACATATTATAGTTTCATAGAAGAGATATGGGAGCTTGACTATGGACCTTTGAAGGTCCCTCTATTTAAGTGCCAATGGGTCAAACCGACTTCAAGCGGCGTGAAGGTCGACAAATATGGTATGACAATCGTGGACCTTACGCAAGTCGACTATAAGCGCGAACCGTTAGATCTCGCGAACGATGTGAGAGATGTGTCTTCTACGTGATGGACATGTCAAGCAAACCTAAGAAGCGAAGGACAAGCGTAAAGATTGTAGTACTAAGCCAAAGCGACACGTGGTTCTCCAAGGCAAGCGAAGGATTGTTGGAGTTGAGGACGTCCTGAGCGAAGAAGAGTATAGTCGATTCGACGAGATACCTCCTTTCATTGTGAATGTCGACATAAGCCTCCTCAATGACACGAGATGTGGATACTCCTTTCATACGTCGCGATCATAATGAAGGAACACTTGTAAAGACAAAGTACGTTACTACTTAAGATGTACCACTACTGTATGAACTATGTATATGTAACACGGGTCTTCTACTGTATGAAGTGTTTATTTGGAATGAATGTAAAGTGCGAAAATTCTGGAATGAAACTAACGTGCTAAAAGCTTTTTTTAAAAATTGTGAAATGAAAGTGAAGTGGTAAAAGCTTTTTTAAAAATTATGGAATGAAACTAAAGTGCTAAAAGCCTTTTTTAAAATTATGGAATGAAAATAAAGTGCTAAAAGCCTTTTTTAAAATTTTTTAAATGAAACTGAAGTGCTAAAAGCCTTTTTTAAAATTATGGAATGAAAGTAAAGTGCTAAAAGCCTTTTTTAAAATTTTTTAAATGAAACTGAAGTGCTAAAAGCCTTTTTTAAAATTATGGAATGAAAGTAAAGTGCTAAAAGCCTTTTTTTAAAATTCTGACATTAATTTTACAAGCGGTTGGTACAGTTAAAAAAAAGAATGGCAAGGGGGCGCGAGCGGGGTTCGAACCGGGTTGGACGAGCCCGCACACTCAAACGCCACGCGCTAGCCAGGGGGGAGGAAGAGATCTTATCAATCGATCTGGGCACTATATTCTTTTTAATATAACCGGAGTAGCACTTCTACAAGCGGTTGGTATTAATAGCCGCTTGTAGCTTTCTCTCTACAAGCGGTTGGTAATATGAACCGCTTGTAGATTGCTCTCAAGCATGTTAGTAATACCAACCGCCAGAAGTTCTCACACTACAAGCGGTTGGATCTAAAACCGCTTGTAGAAATATTTACAGCGGTTTGTAATACCAACCGCTAGAAGTTCCTTCCTGGCGGTTGGTATTAAAAACCGCTAGAAGTGAGTTCCTTTATAAGGTAAAGAGACCAAATTTTTCTAAGTCCCTCGCGGCCTCGGTCCCGAAATTTTTCTAAGTCCCCGCTCCAGACCTCTGTGTCGCGCCGCTTCTGCCTCTGTCTCTCCGACCTTGCCGCCGCCGAGACCTCGCCGCCGCCTCCTGCCGACGCCGCCGTTCTCGCCCAAGCGCCCTCCATCCCAGGCGCACTCCATCCCGGCGCCTTACTCCACCCCAGCAACACTCCACCCACCTGGCGCCTCCTCCGCCACCTCACCAATGCCTCCTCCGCCACTCATTGCCGCCGCCACACGCCGCCACCCGGAGGACCGAGGTACACTGTGCACGCGTCCTCCTCCCTCTCTAATTCGTTTGCCCACAAGGTGTTCGGTGAAATGCCCAAGATGGGTGTAAAAAACGAGTTTTAATTAGTTTGCATATTTGTTTTTTGGTGTTCACCTACTTGTTTTCTACAATCTTAGGGTACTCTTACTTAATTTCATCTTGTGGAGATAATATTTACTTGTTGAAGTCATTTATTGATTGATTAAGTTTTGGTTGTCGAGATGTTGACGATGGATTGTTTTAAATGTAGAATATGAAGTTATATGATATGATGGTCCATGGGGATCGTGATGAGGTAGTCTTGGTTGGATGTCTTTAAACTATATCTTTAAATTTTGGGGAAAGGTATTAAAAGAGAATTCATTATGTAGTCAATTAATTAGCATTCAGTTCTCAATTACATATATATTAGCATTCAGTTCTCAATTAATTACTCTCTTGTCTGTTAAAGTATTGAAATATTGTTTATTTTCAATAAGGTAAGGTTGTCACAAATTCGTCAGCAGGCGCAGGCGCCCAAGAGACAGGGGCCCAACTCATATATTCTTTAGAATATTATTGCTTTTTTGCTCTACAAAAAATAATGAATCATTCTTATTCCACACTAATATGATTTTCAAAAAATGAAATAAGGTTATAAATCCACAACTAGAATGTTAGTAGTCTATTACACCAAAAGAAAGCAGAGCAATCAGTTCCTTGTCAACCAAGCACGTCACCTCGCGGCCTTCTTCACCCAGTGTATCGTATGCTCTCTGGCAGCCATGCTTTTGGAATAAGCGGTCTTTGGTCAATCGAGACAGACCTTCTCCAGCGGTGGCACCTTATGTGTTGCGATGGGCTCGAATCGGTCGAGTAACGCATACGCTATTGTTGCCGGCGCGTGGCGAGCCCATCGACATTAAGTGCCGCCGCTGAGAAGGCTCCTCCACCGCTCCCAAGAAGGCCTCCTCCGTCAATCAACAAAGATAAAGGAACCTCCAAAGAGGGCATATGATATGACTAATGAGGAGAGTGACGCGGTCAGAAATCAAGTGGTGCACACTTCACCAAAAAAAGCCGAGCCAAAGAAGGTACCAATTGATCCAAAAGCGGCGCAACACTTGCGACATGCCGCAAAGTGCTGCTGTGTCGCCCAACTATGAACGGACAATAATAAAGGCTACAGAAGAATAAACGTGGTCAGGCAGCAGCGGCAAAGAAGAAGATAGACCAAGCTCAGGAGAACCTCGAGAGGTTTATGAAGGAGGCAGGAATCAGTTCCACAGCTGCAGCTCTTGGATTAATAGATGATCTTCCAATGGCAGAGGTCAAATGGCAATATCAGTTGGTAGGGAGGTGATTGACCCTAAAGAGATAAAGGATCGCCAACCAAGATGCGTAATTTCACTTAATGGTACATGATAGAGTCCGCTCAAGGAAGAACGATGTTCCCTTCGCTTCAAAGAAGAAGATTTCTATCGCGGGACAACAAAGATATGGCTCGAATTCGAGGACTTCTACAATTTTTACCATGCCGACTCCATCAACGTGTCTCTCATGAGTCTTGGTGCTCGTAAGTGTCAACCTCATACCTTTACGTGTGCTTCCTCGCACAATAAAATTGCATCTCTTAAACTTATACCTTTTCTATGTAGAATGGAGATACAACAATGTAGAAAAGAGAGCATCTTCAACATGGGCTTCATCGACCCGAGATTGTTAACGAGCACGCCTTTGGATTGACCCATGGCCAAAGGATATTGAAGATTACATTCTCGATGCATTCTTGGGACTGACACTACAAACCGTACATACTTCTACCCTTCAACTTCTGCACGATATATATACAACCTCTCGTTCTTATATTTTTCAAGGCATTGATAATACTACTAGCTAGAGTTACATATATGTTGCAATACATGAATAGGTTTCATCGATCCTTCTTGTCATCAAGCTTGATAGCAACCGGATCATTGTTCAAGACTCAAAAGGACTCGGTGGAAAACTATCAATATATCATTGACACCTTAAAACAGTATATAGCACATATATATACGATAGTTTTCCTTATTATATATATTGAAATACCTTGCTAATTCCAACTCGATAATTACTATTCAGTACTAACGCATCACACAGGCATTCGCAAAGTTTCGAAAGAAGCACCAAGGAGATTTCGAGAACGAATTTGATGTACAAATAAGCACTCGAGTACGTATTAAAGAATATTAATATGTCGTAACAGTTTTTCATCCCAATAATAATTGTATTTTTTTCAAATTTCATCGCAGGTTCTACAATGCATTGGAAGGAAACAACTTATGTGGCTATTATGTGTGCCACTATATGCAATGTATTACCCACGGCGATCTCACCGAGCAACCAACGCCAAGGTAGTGTACTATTGAACATGTCAATTTCTTAGTACTTACACTTTAATTACATGTCCAGAGATTTATTTACTTCCGCTTTGTCACTTCAACATCGATGTGCAAGGCGTGATCCCGCCACAGACGGTTGTAGTAATCCAAGAACAACTCATCGGCTTTATTGTCGATTTAGATTGTATCCACCAAAGGCGAAGTTCCACACAAATGGTCCAAATTTTGTCCTCGATATAAGGACAGTGAACTGACATCATCATCGCACCAAGGCGGCAAGACAGAGAGCGATGCACGCAAGAAATGAGCTCAAGATTCCCTTTTATTCTTTGAAACTTGTAAAAAGTGGCTTATTATTTCATGTGTTCATCAACTTGTTCATTTTTAGTCTATTAAGTTCATATTTTTCCGTAATTATTTGAATGAGTACGCATGAATAATATATATTTAATTATTGTGTCAAAAGAACTCCTGTAGATCTATTTATTTTCATTGTCAAAATCTATATCAAAAACCCTCCGAAAAACATATTCTATATTAAATATAATCAAAAACGTCAGGTTGTCGGCTTCTTCACAAGCGGTTAGTAACTACAACCGCCAGGAGAGAGCCTCTCCACAAGCGGTTCTTAATACCAACCGCGCTTGAGAGAGTTTCCACAAGCGGTTGGTAACACCAACCGCTTGTGAAAGTGTCCAACCAGAGGCGAAATTGGAACCGCTTGTGATACCCGACGGGTATCACTCATGAGTTAACCTAAGCGTTCTAAACTGCTTCTCAAAGCGTTTCAACCGCCAGCATGCCCGATCCATCAGAGTGGCGTGTGGCGCGCATATGCTAGCTTCTCGAAGTGCATTGTTGCATGCTTGCCCTAAGAGGCAAACATGCATGGTATTTATAAAGCGCCAAAGCTAGCCCGGCGCTTCTACTTCTCTTCTCCAAAAGGGGAAAAACAAAAATATAGTACCAGACGACGCTTTTCGAACTTTTTAAAATAATATATTTTTAAAAAATTACAAAAAATAATACACCGAAATAAAAATAATAGAAATAGCCACCGTCAGATTTCTAAAGTCACGACACATCTCTGTGCAATTTCAAAATGCGACAATGGAATGTCATTGTTTGGAATTGCGACAGATGACACCTGTCGATATTGGAATTATGATCGAGTACTTCAAAGAAATTTACATTTGCTCAAGAGTTAGACCATATAAATTGTAAAAATCATTATTTTTTCAGAGTAAATTTATATTTGCCAAAGAGTTAGACCATTTAAATTGTAAAAATTATTTTTTTTGAGAAAAATAAGTTTATGAAGAACGTTTTCGCAGTGATTTCATTCAAAAATTCAAATTTCGTTGTTCTTCATTCTCTTTGATGACAAATCATAGTAAGACATTGAATAAATCATTTATATTACAAAGTGCAACAAGTATAACAACTACAGTAGTATGCATGTGAACAACTCCAAACATCTGTATGAATTCATAAAACCGATACAACATCGGCATACATGTCACGTAACCATACATTCTATGGCTATGGATCTCGGAATAGGATATTCAAGGGTGAATTGAATGATAGGGGTATATTGGTTAATGGGCCAGGTGGTATGAAATCATCATTATCGCCATTTGTACGCCGGTTAGGGAGATACCCATCCTTGATCTTTGGTTGGACGTCCTCGTGCATTGTTCTTGGAATGGCTTGTTGTAATAGTGCTTGAACGGCCAGATTCGAGTAGTGCTTGAATGTCGAGGTGGAGGTGACACTAAATCGCTGTCATCATCGCTATCGCCATAGTTCCCGAACGCCCATTGTAGTAGTGCTTGAATGGCCGCCTCGAGAAGTTCTTGAACGGCCAACCATTCTCGATTGCATAATCTTACGCATTTAACTATAGGATTTCGCCCTTCGCCTTCTACTAACTCCCAAAGACGTAATCTGCTCTCAAGACCCCACTCAGGCAATTTTGAGGTCATACAATTACTATCCAACGAGAATATGTGGTACAACCATCTGTTAAGCAGTTGCCTACAAACGCCACCAAAGCACGTGACAAGCTAGCCATAACACTTGGAAAATGACTAACTTCCACCTCTTGTGCACCCATCTGCGGAACCCCTTCTCCGTAATGTATTTTAAATTCTACTCATTCGTCCATACCTGTCAAACATTTCATGGATTTTTTAATGATCGCACGACATAAATCTACCACCTTTCAAGTCTTAATCTACTCATACGACGACATACTCTACACCAGCTATTATAACTCTATACAACTAAATAATTAAAAATCTACACAATCCGATCACTAAATCGTCAATTTAAGTAAACTATTGCCAACCTTAATTAATCTCGTACATATATCGTTTTTCTAAATAACTTCTAAATTCAAATCACTAAATCGTTTTTCTAAAAAACTACTAAATTCCACTCTAATACAATCTTTTTCTAATTCCTAATTCAACCCTAATTCTAAATCATTAAATCATTTTTCTAATTCGACCACTACAACCGAAATTAAAATAATAAAAATAAAATTTACCTCAATCCGCGAAGAAACTTTTCTCCTCTTCTTCCTCCTCCTCTTCCTCCCCTCCTCTCCTTCTTCCTCTCCACCTCTTCCTCTTTCTCCCCTCCTCTCCTCCCCCTTCTCTTTTTCTTCCTCTCCCCTCTCCTCTCTCTTTCTCCCGGGGCGAGGCTCGGTGAAATGAGGCCGAAGGCCGGGCGCTCGAGATGTAAATCCTCTCTGTCGCAATTTGGAATTGCGACAGAGAGGCCTGTCACAATTCAGAATTGCGATATCATTTTTTTCGCATTTTGGAAATGCGACAAGTATCTAAATCTGTTATTTTTTTCGACGTATTTTTTATGTAATTTTTTCAAAACAAATATTATTTTTAAAAAAATTCACGTTCTTTCCATACCATATATATTAGCTTGTTGACCAGAAAAACCAAAACAACCAGCACATTCTTAATTTATACCCTTGTGCATCTGAGCATAATTAGCATGATTAATTGATTATTGTGGTTAATCTAACAACATGAACGTACGGAAGAAATTAAACTGGATTTGGGTCGAGACTTTGCAAAATGTAGATGCATGCATGCAGTGCTGTGTCGATTGATCGAGTGGCCGGTGCCGCAAAACTGACAATATATATATAGAATGTAATAATCGATCCCTTGCGTGCATGATGACATAAGTGGTGTGAATCATGCCACCTCTTGTTTTGTAAATTTCATCCAAGTCCACCTTTGTAGCATAATTTATAGTATACTCTAATATTGATCATAAGATACATCAAAGTGAGTTTTACGAAAAATTTCATCAATTAAAGTCCACCCTTTGTAGCATAGTTTGTTTATATACTCTTTTTACATATGGAGAAGGGTATATAGCAAAAAAAAATAAAGCGCTCTGATGATTTTTTTTAACCATGTAACGCTTGTAGTATCATAGAATTATTATTCGTGTGTACCGAAAGTGATAATAGAGTATAACATGTTCGTTTAAGTGGTATACTAGAAATGGGAGTATATACTCCTGGGAATTAAGAAAAAGCTTCACACACACACACACACACTATATATATATATATATATAGGAAGCCTCTTTTCTACTCCCGGGAGTAATTACTCCCTATGCCGTATCTCACAACATATGGGGTATCTCATGCGACAGAGGGTATGTACGTGTAGTATATGAGTATATAAGATCATCTAGGTGGTATGTACATTTTTTTAGAGGTGGTATGTATATTTTTTGGACATACTCCTTTTTATGTGCATATATGAAGGTATTTGCGAAATACGCTAAAAATCATGAACTTCCTTGCAAATTTTTCATGTGGTTCACATTGGAGTATCTTATAATTAGTGTATGAGTGTATCTAAAGTGATAAAGGAGTATTTCAAGTTCGTTTAGGTAGTATTTCAGAGATGGGAGTAACTACACCTGGGAGTAAAAGATATTTTTCCTATATATATATATATATATATATGAAGCCTTTTCCGCATTCTCGAGAGTACATACTATTCACCTCTAATATACCACTTAAATAAGCTTTATACTTCTTTATCATTTTGGTATACTACAATAATAATTCTATGATACTCCAATACAACATGATTTAAAAATTTCATCGATCTTTATTTTTTGCTACATACTCTTTTCTATATGTAAAAGGAATATGTAAACAAATTATGCTATAAAGGGTGGATTTTAATGAAATGTTTTATAAAACTCACTTTGTAGTATCTTATAATCAGTATAAAGTATACTTAAAAGGATAAAGAGGTATAACAACATCATTTAAACGATATATTAGAGGTGGGAGTACATACACCCAAGAGTATGGAATCATTTTCATATATATATATATATATATATATATATATATATATATATATATATATATATATATATATGTGTGTGTGTGTGTGTGTGTGTGTGTGTGTGTGTGTGTGTGTGTGATATAATAGTTATACGGTTTTGACAATTTCGGTATATACCTCGGGTTGCCACGCCAACACCGCATGTCCAAAACCACTCTGGGAACCCGCTACCTTGACACATAACGCTTGGCCGATTCCGAGAAAGATCACAGGCTCAAGTTCCAAAAAGAAAGGATCCATGACAACCTCGCTGAGGACTTATGTTCTTTTGACTACTTCTGCGTGCTCCTGCGTGAACGCCTACTTGTGTTTACAAGGATCGTGTGCGATCGCGAATGAAGTGCCAAAGCACCGCCTAACTTAAACATTCGAGATTATGTCAAGGTGAAGTATGTAGATGGTCGCCCAACCATGGGATCAAGCAAATACAAGCCAATACAATCAAACAAACATACAGTGCAAGCTAAAGGTGCTAATTTTATTGTTATTACTAAGATAGTTTTTGCATACGAAAAGCAAAACAAGAAAAACAAGAAAAAGAGGAAATAAAGGAAACAAGGCAGCGTGGCCTGCCATCGGTTGTCGTTCGAACTTGATGTGCTCGGTGACCTCCTCGACTCCGCCTCGCCAGCATTGCGTCGAGGTCCGGGTCTTCCACCATCATCGGCCGTGACTTACCCCAAGGCCTCCTGCTGCGTGTGCTTTTGTGTTCAGGCCTTGTTGTTTTGATCCCGACCATGGTGGCCATGGGGTCGAAAGAAGGGTCTACCGATGTAGCAGTTAACACGCATTCGCCAGCAGGCAGCGACTGACCGTCCCTTCTGGGCAGAGCGGGAGGACAAGGCGGCGGGTAGTCCGGAGAGCATCTCGACAACTCGGGTGGTGAAAAGGAGGCGATGCGCCGCCGAAAGCTCCAGTGGCTCGTAGCTCCACCCCAGCCGTTGCAAACTCTGGCCATCGCTGATTCACGCGGCGCATCACGCTGGTTGTGTCGCAGGCGGCACGCTTCATCTCAACCTACACGCCGCCCGACCTCTTGTGCTCGGGCAGCAGAGCCGCCCGATCGCCTCTCACAGGCGGCAGCAAGCCCCTTCTCACGCCTGTGCCGGCTCCTCCCGCCGCCGCCATCTTTGTGTCATCTACGCTTCGCGCTAGATGGCTGCCGTGAGGAGGGCTCCCGAGGATGCGTGCGCCTCGCCAAGTTCGGTGAGCAGCGCTTTTAAGCCGAGGCGCGACGGCAGAACGACGATGAGCAGGGGGGCGTGAGCGTTGGCGCCGACGATGTCCACTTCGGAGGCGCCAGGTAGCCCCTGGGCAAAAGTCCCCGCTACGTCCGTTGGCGCTGCGGGCGTCGACTTGGCTGGAGCACCTTGAGGGGCCGCCCTTGGAGGTGACTGGAAGATGAAGGAGGCCACCGAAAGTGTGAGCCCGCCTTGGCTGGCGGGGGCTGCAACCGTTGTCGCCGGTGGAGTCGGTGCCACAGCAGTTGGCGCCGTTGAGGTTGGCGCTAGTGGAGTCGGTACTGCAGGAGTTGGCGCTCGAGCGGAGCCAGCAGAGCGAGGCGGCGATGTCGCCGCCTCGAAGACGCCACCACCCCGGGCGAGCTTTGTGAAGCGGCGGGGTCGGTGGCGGCAGGAGTTTGATCCTCGGTGCGGGGCCTCTTGGGGTCTGCACCCGAGGTGTCCGGAGCTCATGGCCACTTGCCTGCGCTCCAATCATCGGCGGGGGCCTGGCCCCTGATCACCAAGGGACCGCAGGCCGGCAGCGCAGAGGGGCCCGTGGAGTACATCGTCGGGAACAACTTGATGATCCGGAGGCGCTCTGCGGACTCTAGATTGCAGAGCGGCCGGGCAGCCGTAGGAAATCCGGATGCTCGGCATTGGCGGGAGCGATCGCATGTACCATTTTGAAATGGTGGGGTCGCCCAAGTTCCTCCGTCTGGCGAAAAAAAGAAGACAGATTGTTGGTTGAGGGTGACCACAAAGGAGATATGTATTCATATGAACATAAAAACTTACGGCCGGTGCGTCGCGGGTCACGTTGTCATCGCCTGTTGTCTCGCCATGCAGGCGGGTAGCGCCGACGAAGGGTTGATCCTCCAGGCTACGAAGTTCCGGACTACGGCGCCCGAGTCAGGCGGGCGTCCCGCAACGGTTGATGCGAGCCGCCATCGCCGGGAGCTCTGACTGCTCCTCGACAGGCGAGCCCAACGTCGTGGACTTCGCCACGCCAGGCATGCCAAGGAGGTCGACCCCGCTATCGTCGCCGATGTAGAGCCAGTCGCTCCACCACGCCTTCCAGTTGGACCTCGGCTGGAGGGGAATGTAGCGGGGGGCCAACCCGTCCCGGAGACGAAAATGGCAGCTCCCGACGATCCCGCCGTCGGAGGAGCTGCGGAGGATGTAGAAGTAGCGGAAGAGAGGAAGGTTGGGCATTACCCCTACGAACATTTCGCAGAGGTATGCGAAGGTGGAAAGGATAAGAATGGAATTGGGATTGAGATGAAGATGTTGGATTTCGTAGAAATAGAGGACAGTGAGGAAGAATTCAGAAAAGGGCGGCACAAGGCCTGCCAGGAGTCCCCAGGCGAAGACGATGATCTCCCCGGGTTCGTACCGTGGTGCGAGGGTTCCACGGCGAAGGTGGAGGGAACCCTCGGGTGCCATTTTGGAGAGCATCGCCACCCTCTCCTTGTCGACAGTTGAAGACGGAAAGGGTTGCGCCATTAGAGCAGGAGCGAGGTCTTTGGACAAGGAAGGCGAAAGGGCAAAAAGCAAAGGGCGCAGGAATCAGAAAGTGTGAACCGCTGGTCAGGGGTGCACGTATATATAGGCCCCTTACACAGACGGATCGCGAAAAGGCACGGCGTTTCGGGTCCCGAGAAAAATCGGTGGAAGTGGGAGGACCGAGGCGGTTATGTGCTCAGATGTGGTCTGTCCATCCAGGAATGCACCGACATTAAATGAGGCCAAAAAAGAAACTGGCGCGAGTTCCGGGATGGACCTGGGGCTACTGCTGGCGACGGACGCAGTGGTACCCTCCCGCCAGTGAAAAGTAAGCCCACGTGGCGGCTCGGCGGCAAAGAAGGGCGAGCCTGCCCCTTCGCCAGCGCCCGCCCACGGTGGCCCTAGTGAGCGATCGGGCGACGCCCTTCGCCGCAACGCCCACGTGGTGGCCTAGCGAACAGGCGGGTGATCAGGCCCCTCTCGCATGGCGTCGGACCACGTGGCGGACTAGCGAGCGGTGGGCGACCGAGCCCCTTCGCCAGCGAAGCGGCCGCGTGGCGCCTGGCGGCGGGCGGGCGATCAAGCCCCTTCGCCTAGCGCCGGCCTGACGTGGCGGCTCGGGCGGCGGCGGCGGCGAATCGAGGCCCACTCGCCGGCGCGGCGGCCAGCGTGGCGGCTCGCGGCGAAGCGGACAAATCACCCCTCTCGCCGGGCGCCGCACGTGGCGGCTCGCAAGCAAGCGGCGTCGACCCCTCTTGCTAGGGCGCCGCCCACATGGCGTGGCGGCGGTGGGTGAATTAGGCCCGTCTCGCCGGGCGCTGCCACGTGGCGGCTTTGGCGCGAGTCGGCGATCGAAGCCCCTCTCGCCCGGGCGGCGGCCCGCATGACGGCACTCGGGAGCGGCAGAACGATCAGCCCCTCTCGTCGGGCACGCGGACGACCAAAAGAATGAGAAGGAGACTTCGCCTCGAAGTCTCCTTCCCCTGACACCCTGTGTTAGAGCTATTGATTGCGAAGAATTCTGCTGTCGACACGACGACGGCCTATCCTTCTGATGCCTCACACCTAATCTGTCGCAGGAAAGTCACATCCCAGGCAGACCGGGCGAAGCCATACGGCGACATTAAATGAAGCTTGAGGGACAAGTCTACAGTGATGGGTGTAATTAATGAGTCATAGATCAGTATGATGTCACCTTCTCACCTGCCCGAGCCAGCCCAGTTTATATAAGGGAGCTCTAGTGCATAGATGAGAGGGGAGTCCGATCTGAGCCCAGAACAAAGAAAAGAACGAACTAAAAAAAGCATTGTAACCCGCTCAATAGACATCAACAAAGATCCAGTAGGACGTAAGGCTGTTACCTACACTGGGGGCCCGAACCTGAGTACATCGTTGTGTTTCTTGATCTGTTGATCCCCGGGATCCCTCGTGCGGGAGTCATTAGGATTTCCAATCGCGAAGACGCCCTCTACCGAACCTTAATCTCCATCCTGGGAGAAACCCCGTCTAGTGACAGGGTCCTGTCCAGTGAAATACGCCGACAATGCCAATCAAATATGCTTTTGTGATAAAGGTTATTCCTTGGCATTGGTGTGCTGTGGAACAATATGAAAATTGATATGGTTTAAAGAAAAAATGAAAATGTGGTTTAGACTAGACGAGCATGGTTGATTGGTGGTCTTTGGGTTTGTTGAAAAACTCGCCTAGTCAATTAAGGACCGGTCTATGAGCTACTGAATATAAAGCGCAACCGTACCCGTACTTCCATAAGTCTGGTATGGGACAGACATGTCTGTCCATTTAGCGACATCTCATATTAGTTGTGCCATTGGGGGAATGTGGGGATGGTTAGTCTGCCACATGGCATAGAGGGGGGCTTTTGAACTGGGTGGTTTTAACCCTACCAGTGGTGAAATCTTAACGGGTATAATTACATGAGATGGAGCTTTATAAGGGCCTTGTTATGATTTTTCTCTACCAACACACCAAAGAAAGTGTGCATTTGGGCAAAAGGAGATAATCATATCTTGTAGGTAAAGTTGTCAAACTCTGCAGAGTAAAAATTAATCAATTAGTTGTGTCCGCGATCATGGCATGGGCATGCCGAGAAAGTCTTTCACATATTAGATTTTGATGTTTCGACCCCGTGCTGAAAATTGAATTAAATCTCAGTTTTTACTATATTAATAACACATTGAAAATAATTTATTGTATTTGAAATATAGCTTTATGGTCAAATTAACCATATTATGCCTTCCTTTGTGACCCGTCATTAATACTGCATTTTCCTGTGTGATTTGCAGTGTACTTTTGTACTCACCTTTGCTTGCTCTAACTTTTTAGAAGAGTATCTTTACGATGGTGAGGACCAAGTTAACTAGGCCGCTACTCCAGTTAATTGCCTTTAGCGAATCTATTGGGTTCTACTACTGTTTTTCTTTCTGCTTTCGCGGTAATCTTTTTTTGCTTGTGTGCTATATTTATTGTAAACTATGATTATTAATAAAGTGTGTTGGATATGATATGTTATCATCTTTGCTGTGTGTACTAGCTTTTTCTAAACTAGTACGAAATATACAGAGAATTTTGAAAGTATTTTTCGGAGATCCAACAACTATTGAGTCATTCTCCGTCATGCTAGCTTTTTATATTGAGTCATTCTCCGT
The DNA here is from genome assembly GCA_036346375.1 of Guadua angustifolia. NCBI lineage: Eukaryota > Viridiplantae > Streptophyta > Magnoliopsida > Poales > Poaceae > Guadua > Guadua angustifolia. The sequence continues at coordinate 1,344,625 of CM070506.1, forward strand.
CATGCTAGCTTTCTATATTTGTCGATCACGTTTTCTCTATTTGTCTTCATAGCAAAGTCATATTTAATCATATCAAAAGTGACTATAAATTTATAAGCCAACTTAATTTCAACTAGCTTTTTATATTGAGTCATTCTCCGTCATGCTATCTTTCTATATTTGTCGATCACGTTTTCCCTAAGTCATATTTAATCATATCAAAATTAACCACTTGCATATGCTCACGAGAGTGCGTACGTCAAGGTGCACATTAACCGGCCACTTGCCGACGGTGAATTTGTCACTGACAGCTCATAGCCTTTTGATAACATACAGATTTAAAGTCGGTTTGAAACACTACGTTAATGAATACTTTAGCTGATTAGGACGTTATACCTAACATAATGACAGCAAGCTAGATTATGACCAAGACTTAGCATCGATCTTAACCCTGCGAGGATGGGGAGAAGCGGTCCCAACAGGAGTGAATTGTGTGTGAACTACTGAGTGTACGAATATCTTCTATTGTCGTAGTAATGATTTGTCATCATCAGCCTGGTGCAAAATTAGATTTAGGTAATGTAACAGTTATGTTATGATCTCTGGTTGCACACCAAAACAAGTGTGTTAATCTAAAGGCAAAAAGAGATGATAATATCCTGTGGGTAAAACTGTACATCTCTGCAGAGTGAAAAACTTTTCAAGAAGTTGTTTTCGTGGTCATAGGAGTCTTGGTGCGCCAGCACTAGCTAGTGAGATGTTTTCATATTTTCATTAAATGAGTTGGAATTGAAAATTGATACATGTGTTGGAAATTTTACCCATCAGATGATTCATTGCTATGCCATGTGTTGGTAAATATTGGTTTCAGCTGATATGCCATGTGTTGGCAAAGATTAGTTTCAGATGGTATGCCATGTGTTGGCATGGAATGGTTTGAATCTCATATTCAAGGAGGAACTGAGAGTGCGATGTTTATACTATTCATACTTGTTATTTTATATATATGTCAAATTGCTTTTACAAAATTCCGTTTGCAATTTATTATTCAGTATTCACAATTCAAATTGGCTTTATGCAAAATAACCATGGAAGCCTTTCTTTTCATACAAGCCTGCATTTATTATAGTTTGCAAACACTTTGTCCAATATCTAAATATGAGATATGGACACATACCGGAAACTTAAAGATTATACTATATACGCT